>CM076673.1:183705463-184905463 GCA_038501925.1 Xenopus petersii
GTTTGTAAAGTATGTGGGTATTGTATAGTGTGCACAGTGTAATCTACCTATGAAAAATTGCCTATATACCAGGGGTGCACTGAATCCAGGATTCGGTTCAGGATTTGGCCAAGATTCTGCCTTTTTGAGCAGGATTTGGATTCGACCGAATCCTTTTGCCTGGCCGAACCGAATCCTAATTTGCATATGCAAATTAAGGAATCCGCATGACTTTTCATCACAAACAAGGAAGTAAACATTTTCCCACTTTTTCCTTTCCTGCCCCTAATTTGCAAATGCAAATTCGGATTCGGTTTGGCATTTGGCCAACTATTTCACAAAGGTTTTGGGGATTCGTCCGAATTCATAATAGTGGATTTGGTGCATCCCTACTATATATATATATATCTCTATAGCTCTCTATCTCTATCTATCTATCTATCTATCGGGGCAGATTTACATAGGGTCGAATATCGAGGGTTAATTAACCCTTGATCTTCGACTGCCGAATGTAAATCCTTCAACTTCGAATATCGAAGTCGAAGGATTTAGCACAAATAGTTCGATCGAAAATTCGACCGAACAATTAAATTCTTTGAATCGAAGGATTTTAATCCATCGATCGAACGATTTTTCTTCGACCTAAAAAACATTAGAAAGCCTATGGGGACCTTTCCCATAGGCTAACATTGACATTGGTAGGTTTTAGGTGGCGAACTAGAAGGTACAATAGTACTTAGACTATCGAATGGTCGAATAGTCGAACGATTTTTAGTTCGAATTGTTCGATTCGAAGTCGAAGTCGTAGTCGAAGGTCAAACTAGCCCTTTCGATGGTCGAAGTAACCAAAAAAAACTTTAGAAATTCGAAGTTTTTTTTTATTCTATTCCTTCACTCGAGCTAAGTAAATGGCCCCCTATGTGTTTACCTGCCAGTCCAACACCTCATTCCAAAACAAAGAGTATGAATATGAAGCTGCTCCTCTCTTTGCTGCTAAAACAGCCATAACCCTCTACTCTTCTGGGAAGGCTTTCCACTAGATATTGGAATATTGTTGGTGTATTGTTATTTTGCATTAGCAACATGCAGTGATCAACGTTTCTGTCTGGCTGTGTGGAGCTACACCATCTCTTCCCATACGCAGGCTCACCCAGTGCAGGACTTATTGAGTACCTATGGGAAGAGGCCATCATTAAGACCACCTAACTCCCATTGGAAGCATTTCCGGCTACAGCTATAGAGTGACCCACACTCACTCACACAGCTAGATTGTGGGTCGGCACTCTCCAAGATTCGTGAGGACTCTCTCTCTGTTACCAGTATCTGAAGACCAGAGACTCTAGTTATTCTCAGGCAGGGATCCCCAACCTTTTGAACCCGTCAGCAACATTCAGAAGTTATTGGAGTTGGGGAGCAACACAAGCATGAAAAATGTTCTTGGGGTGCCAAAGAAGTGCTGTGATTTGCCATTTCGTAGCCCCTATGTTGATTGTCAACCTATATTGAGACTCTCTTGGGCAGTACACCTGGTTTTTAAACAACCAAAACTTGCCTCCAAGCCTGGCATTCAAAAATAATCACCTGCTTTGAGGCCACTGGGAGCAACATCCAAGGGGTTGGAGAGCAACATGTTGCTCACGAGCTACTGGTTGGGGATCACTGTTCTCAGGTATAATTCTTTTCTTGCTGCTTACTTTATTAGCATTATTTACATTAAAGTCCTAACAGTGACTCCAACTGCCCCCCATATTGTAATTTTAATGCTGCACTGCTTAACATTTATTACACAGTAAATACTGCATTTTCAGAGAAAAACAGATTCCTGTGCCTATATCCTTTCAGTCAGTCTCGGACTGGGGGGCCTGGGGCCCACCGGGGCTTCTGACTCTGGGCCCCCCCTGCGGACCCTGAGGGCTGCTGCCTCAGGGCCAACTTTCCGGTAATCCTCCTCTCTCCCCCTTCTCTCCATGTGTGCACTTGCGCATGCGTATCAGCGCACGCACTGTTTGGATGAGACAAAAAACTACATGCGCTATTATGTGCTGACGCGCATACGCGAGCCGCGGCGAGGTTGTCGGAAGGGAGGCCCTTAAGCAGTAGCCCTCAGGGTTCAGAGGTGGGGTCCTGAGACAGAAGAAATCCAGGGGCCCACCTGTTTTTTTCCTGGTGTCCCTCTGGCCCAGTCTGACCCTGCTTTTAGTACTTAAGGAAAAATTTCCTTGATTTTACATTTTCCCAGATTTTACATCATTTTTTCTGGCCCCTTGAAAAACATAAAATGAGGGTTCAGCTGTATAGTGTATCTGAGTGTTCTCAGAACATCCTTATATTATGTTTGTAAGAAACTTAAGTGGAAGGTAATTTACTCTCCCCATTAATATCCCTCCCTTGAATTGTAACCTACGTTACTGAGCGTGGGTGGCACATGGCCTACACCCAAGGATGGGGCTTCCTCTAAATGGGAACCTGTTGGTTGGTGCTGTGACCCAGTAAGTTACTGGTGTTCTACCTTCCCATTTAATGAGCTGATTTTAACTTATTAGTCTATACATTAACTTCTGATGGTACACTGTCCCCAGGAACATTGGCAGTAGATATTTCTCAATCCAAAACCTAAACATGTCGACATTATGGCAGCACTAGATCCACAGCATTGTCTGGCTGCTTTGCAATTTCATAGCTCAGTGATGTTTGTTAGCTTTTAGGGAGTGCAGTTCTGTGAATGCATTTTGGTTGCTGGGTTAGTGTAAGAGCCCAGAGTACTAACAAACTGTAGGCTGGATTCCCTACAACCTTTTGTGTAATGCACTTAATGAGTGTTTGTACTTGGCACTTAGGACATATGCAGTTCCATAAAGATTACATTTACTTCATGTTTATCCTTTTATATATTTCAATAGATCCCATTGTTAAGGGTATTTGGCTTTGGCCATGAGCTTGTGTACCTTCTACTAAATGTGTATTTGTTCTTCAGCTCTCTCTTACACCAGCCGAGTGACCCACTTGGAAGTTTATTTGACCCTGTGTAAGTGCTTCATAATAGTATGGCTTTTGCCCAGGGTTGGTCAAACAAAAAGAAACTACAGTAAAAGCTGTTTTAATCTCTCTTTTTCAAATCAAATTTTGGCATTTGTTATCACCCGTTTCAGTGGTTGGGGCTATGGCCCGTAAATGCCAATATTGTTTCAGATGCTGTGCTAATGCAGGAATGGTAGGATTTGGGTTAAGGCGGCCATAGACGAACAGATAATATCGTACGAAATGAATTTTCGTCTGATATTCGGTGCATGTATGGTGGAAAAAGAGCAACCGATATCGGAAGAAGACTTGTCGATCGAGCTGGACGGAAAATTTTGGTCAAGTGCCTTTGAAGGGACCCAAACATCGGCCATTGTTAATGCTGAATTGTCTGATACAGGTAGAATTCTATGGTTTCTGCCCGTATATCTACCTGTTTATCTGATGATTCAGCTCTACATGTGTGTATTGAAACGAACAATCTTTCTTGGAAAGAATTTTTCCAAGAAAGATCGTAATTGTTACGTCTATGGCCACCTTTAGTCTGAAAGAGATTTAAAGTGGCAGGTTAAACAGAACTCAGAAGGAGATCGAGATAAAGACATTAATTAATAAATGTTTGTTAGGCTTTTTTTCATAGGCTATTATAGATGAACTAAAGCATTAAAAATAATATTGATGACATTGCTGTATTTTATATACAGAACATATTGTCCAGCCCAGGGGTTTGGCAGGTCAATAAACAGCCCCCCTCCACCCCAGTCATGGGCTCCAGCTCCTCCAAATGCGCCACACTTTATAAATAGATTAGCGCCTATGGCAATAGAGAAAAAACAAAAAACAGTGCAGTATGTTTAGAAAAATTGGTGTATAGCCCATAGTATTTTCAGGAAGCCAGCTGAAAAAATGCGTCAGGCAGGCAGGATGTGACATCACACTATGAACACTGGGAGAACAACGCCAAGCAGGACCCCTCTATGGAAGTTGAAACAGCCTGTGAAATAGAGATGTCTATACGTGTGATTAACTTCAAAAAAATGTGAGTGCAAACTTGTTTTTAAAGTATTTTTATTTTAATAAATGGTATTATACTATTCTAGATCTGTCTCTCTCCCTACCGGAACCTGAGAAGCTGATTTGGAAGAAAGCAAATACTACGGGCTATACACAAAATATTTCATTTTGAGAGTAGGCAATTTGGCCAAATGGTTGTGGTAACAGTTTGGTTGTGAAGGTATTAATCGTGCATGTTGCCATTAAGAGTGGAAGTTTGAAAGGGGGAAGTACACCTCAGAAAGAGAACTTTAACACTGGGTGCTGTCGCAATATCTAAACATACTGCACTACTTTTTTGTTTTTCTTCCCTATTGCCATAGATGCTGATCTATTTATAACGTTTTTAGATTTTTTGATTTTTGAGAGACTGTGTGAAGAGCAGCAAGAGAAAGTTAATCTTAAAGACTGACTTTTTTTCCTTTAAATTTTTCATTTGTGTTTATTGTATCCTCCAAATACTGCCACCCACTACCCCTGTTGTGTACTGCTTACCTTACTTCCCTCTTGCAGCTGCCATCAGGGTGGCTGGCACTAACAGTTCTCTCTGGAGTGAGCTCATCTGGGTTGTTGGGGGCCACAGAGTCCATGAGGGCTCGGGTCCCATAAGGTTTTTTACTGGTGTCCCTCTTGCCCAGACCAACCCTGCCTATAACTATAATGATTCAGGCCTTCAAAGTTGTCCACAGGAACTCATTATCCTGGCCTTCTTATGAGTGTCAGTGACACTGCACATGCTCAGTGTGATGCTAAGCTTGAGAGTATGTGACAATGATTACAATAGTTATCAGCAGAAAGTGAGGTTACACATGATGCTACAGGGCTGACAAATGCTCTTCTTTCTATGTTGCCATTTAATGTGACTGACTAACGGAACTAGTGGTTGGCAGGATTGGCAGGATAGTCAGATGCCTAGGGGCAACATGGTTGGGTAGTGCAAGCTGGAATGGAGGCAGTAAGCTAAGAGACCAATGAGGAAGGAAGGATGTGATGGTAGCAGGGGAGTTGTGAGCAAATTGCCAAGAAGGGGGTTTGCAAGAGACCCACGAGGGATGGCTGGATACACAGCCTTGGTGTAACAGACCTTGGCCTGGCACTATATTGAATATTGTGCATTGTTCCCTAAATTCAAGTAAGTGACAGCAGCACAGAGGATGCACAGTGAATCAGCAGAAAAGAAGATGGGGAGCTATTGGGGCATCTTTGGAGGCAAAGATCTTTACTGCTAAAGGGCTGTGGCTGCCTTGGGCTGGTACAAAATCCCAAGACAAATAGTGTAAAGTAGACTAATTATTTGTTGACTATTAGTTCTCCTATACATTTGGGATTACTAGGAATATGCCAGTCTTGGCAAAATATTATGGATTTTCCTGCTATGGAGAGCTCCATTTACAGCCCCATTCTAGTACCTACATATATCACAGTTATATCCAACTAAACTAAGCAATGACTCCTGCTATCTTCCTGGGGAATAAAGTACAAAAAGAGGCCTATGGGTGGCAAACTGGCAATAAGGAAGGCTGTGATACAACAGAAGCTTAGACATAAAAGCTAAGACAAACAGGGAATGAAAGTAAAGTGGTGCGTTAACATGCATGGCATGATATTACTCCTTAGCATACAAAATAAAGGTCAGCAGAACTCCCAAAGTGCATTTTGAAAAGATTCTTAAATGGGTAGAAAATTAAATTAAATTACAACTGCCATTTCTTGGAAACGAAAAAACAATTAGTTGACAAGTATAAGCACTTCTCTATTGCGTCCAATGCTGAAACCAATTCTACCTTTTTTTTTAACTTTCTAATAAAAAAAGGACAATTTTATGAAAAAAAAAAAAGCATTTACTGTTATGACGGTTGTTTTCTGGGGATGTTATTAGGTTCCAGCTGGCGTTTTAGCTTGCAGAGTCCATAGTGCTCGAATGAAATGTGTAAATAATATTCAGTTCTTTGTTCCTTTACATCAATGGTTTCTAAAGCACCAGCTTCTAGTCAATATGATTCTTATACCTCTATTTTAAGACACAATTGAAATCTCTCTGTCTGTGAACCGTTTTGTGTTAGGTCGTGAATTTTGGTGCTTTCTGCAAAGTTTAACATCCGTAATCCCTGCTCTACTATATACTGCCAGCTGTATGCTGAGATAGCAGAAAGTTGTATACAATTTTTATTCTTTTTTTTTTCACCTTATCAGATCCTCTTCTACTTCTTTATCCCAGACCCTTGTTTTCTTGGTAGAATACAAAATGCTAATGTAGAATTCAATTTTCAGAAATCACTATGCAGTGGCGTAACTATAGAGGAAGCAGAGTTGGGCCCTGTACCACGGGCCCCCCTGCAACTCCGGGGTCTGCTTTCTCTATGTCTAACAAGAACCCCCCTAGCTGCTCTCTAACCTGTGGCAGGGAAAGGGGATGCAAGTCGGCAAAGGGCGGCGATTCGGGGGAAGAAGGGGTGGGAAGTGGGTGGAGGAGGGGCGGGGAGTGATTGGAGGAGGTACGGGAAGTGGGTGGGAGGATAGGGATCGGAGTGCACCAGATTTTTTTGCAGGGGGACCCGACGCACTCTAGTTACGCCACTGTATCCCGTGTTGTCATAGGAGGAGTTCTGTCACTTCCACAACACACCACAGTGCTTGCCTCAATAGTAAAATATCACTGTCATAGCTTACCTTCCAACTGTCCAGTTATTCGTAGGACAGTCCCGATTTTGACAGATAAACCCTTGATCTCGGATTGTTACTGAAATGTCTCTTTGATCTCCTGCACTGAGCAGCCAGAAAAAGATACAAAGTTTTTAAAACTTAATTGGCTTTTGGCAGAGAGCCCAGAATACATGGCAGGTGCACTTAGATACTTTATTTGCAATTTAAGATAAGCAAGGAGACGATTGTAACTATTTAAGATGAGCATGTCTTTTGGGGAAACTGTGACTAGCAGCTTAAAGGGCAATTCACCTTCATTAGCAAAACTGTTATAACACATAAAACATGGCCATAAAACCCCCAGAAATGTGTTCAAACTGTCCATAACCTGCCAAATATTGTAAAAGGGACATGTGGCCATAAAATGGGCATGGTCCAAATTTTTTACACTTAAACACTTTTTGTCCCTCTTTCTATTTTCAATATGTTGGGCGGTATGAAGTCACAGCTCAAAGATTTCAGAACATAAGCCCCGTAGTAACATGCAACTTGGATCACTATTTAAATAGTTGTAAAACATGCAAGCAGTTTGCAAATGTGTGACAAAATAGTTTAATTGTATTTGCTTAAACAGAATAGTGTAAGTGGATTTAACCGGACACAGTAGTTGTTGATGGCAATGAAATTGTACTGGTCCTATCTGGATGACGGCAGAGCCATATAATAGAAGGGATCTATCAGGCCACAAAGCATTTGGATTTACTTATTTGAACACAATAAAGATATTGCATTTGTAGCAGGATTTTGTTTATTTAGATATGGTCTTGTTTTCTATGTATACAGGTACAGAATCTATTGTCCAGAAACCTGTTATGCAGAAAGCTCCAAATTACAGGAAGGCCATCTCCCATAGATCCCATTTTAACTAACTAAATCAAAATTTTAAAACATTTTTGTTTCTCTGTGATAACAAAACAGTAACGTTGTTCTTGATCCCAACTAAGATATAATTAATCCTTATTGGAAGCAAAACCAGCCTATTGGGTTTACATGCAGTCCAAATGATGGAAATATCCCTTATCTGGAAAACCCCAGGTCCCAAGCATTGACAGCAACAACATGAATAAGTCTGACTGTAATCTGTTTGGTTACTAAAATTTAGATAGAAGAGGGTTTGTATAGCCATACATGGAGTCTTACCAATGTGACAGTATTGTGTTTGTGCAAGGATATGGATGTTCTATTCCTCCTGCATAGACGCTCAAGTTAGAAAAAAATATATCCAATTTTATTACAGAGATTTACAGAAAACTTTAATAAAACCAGAAAGTCCAATTGTAATTAAAATGGGTAGTTCACCTTTAGGTTAACTTTTAGCATGTTATAGAATGGCAAATTCTTAGCAACTTTTCAGTTGGTCTTAGTTTTTCGATTGTTTTTTAATTATTTGCCTTCTTCCCAGCTTTTTTTCCAGCTTCTTAATTTTTAGTAGTTTACTCTCTGTTTAGTCTCTCTCCTATTCATATTCTGGTCTCATTCAAACCAGTGGAGAAAAGATGCCCTGTTGTTTACACCGGCTACTGAAAAGATAAATGTACAGGGCAAATATGTAGGAAAATTATTGCTGCCTTACACGATGCAATTTTTATAAATGTTTAATGCATATATGTGTGTGTGTATGTATGTATATATATATATATATATATATATATATATATATATATATATATATATATATATATATATATATATACGCGAATCCGGGATTCGGCCAGGATCCGGCCTTTTTCAGAAGGATTCGGATTCGGCCGAATCCTTCTGCCTGGCCGAACGGAATCCAAATCCTAAATCACGTGACTTTTTGTCACAAAACAAAGAAGTAAAAAATGTTTTCCCCTTCCCTCCCCTAATTTGCATATGCAAATTAGGATTCGGTATTCGGCCAAATCCTTTGCGAAGGATTCGGGGGTTCAGCCTAATCCAACATATACATTCATTGGCTTCAGTGCAAACTTTGGGTATAATGTAATTGGCCATGAAGCATGAATATCACTTTAAAATCCATCATCTCATAGAAACTGGTGCAGCCTGCATCATATGATTAATATTTGTCCTAGCAAAATGTATGGGTGCTTGTTAAAAGGTATTTGGGAATATGTTTTTGATCAAACTTGATTTTGGCCAAAAAAACCCCACAACAAACGAACAAATATAAAACAAACAAACAAACCCGACATATATAATAAGAGAGACTCAGGGGCAGATTCACTAAGGGTCGAATTTCGAAGTTAAAAATACTTCGAAATTCGACCCTCGAATTGAAATCCTTCGACTTCGAATATCGAAGTCGAAGGATTTAGCGCTAAACGATCGATCGAATGATTAAATCCTTCGAATCGAACGATTCGAAGGATTTTAATCAAACGATCGAAGGAAAATCCTTCGATCAAAAAAAGCTTAGCAAGCCTATGGGGACCTTCCCCATAGGCTAACATTGACTTCGGTAGGTTTTATCTGCCGAAGTAGGGGGTCGAAGTTTTTTTTAAAGGGCAAGTACTTCGACTATCGAATAGTCGAACGATTTTTACTTCGAATCGTTCTATTTCGTTCGACTTCGAACGAATTCAACCAATTCGATGGTCGAAGTACCCAAAAAAAACTTCGAAATTCGAAGTTTTTTTTATTCTAACCCTTCACCCGAATTTAGTGAATCGGCCCCTTAGTGTGCACAGGTGTAGTGACCCTTAGCAAATGTTTGCTTTCAGGGCTCTTACTGACAAATGTTGTTGCAGCTGCGCTCCCCTGCGTTCCGTTTTTCTGCGTTCAGCCGCAGGGGAGCGCAGGAATAGACGCCTTATGTTTTTTCCAATGGGGCTGTACTCACACAGGCGCGTGTAGATGCTGAACGCAGGAAAAATGCAGCATGTTGCGTCTCAACCTGCGTTCGGCGCCTATACGCGCCGGTGTGAGTACAGCCCCATTGGAAAAAACATAAGGCGTCTATTCCTGCGCTCCCCTGCGGCTAAACGCAGAAAAACGGAACGCAGGGGAGCGCAGCTACAACCGCTCGTCAGTAAGAGCCCTCAAAGAGGTGGCCAGTAAATGCTCCGTGTTGATTGGTTGCAATTAGTGGGTACAACAGCAGGAGACGTTGCACCTTTTATGTTATTTCTCTTTAAATCCTGTATTTATTGCATTCCTAATAGAAAGTGAAATGACAGCAGCACAAAGGACGTGGGGGTATCTCACTTCTACTGCTATACATTTCTACACACCACTCTCTCTTAGCTGGGCACATACAGTATATTTGCCCACGTCTAAGCTGAACTATGCGTCTTAGGGGCAGATTTACTAACTGGCGAAAATTCGCCAGCATCCACTTCGCACCCAACACAACACTTCACCAGGCGAAAATGCACTCACACTACGCTAATTCACTAAAATGCAGAGTTTCATCGTGGGTGCCAAATGCTGGCAACTTTTTACTAGCGTTACTTCGGCAATGTGAGCATTTGATAGTGAAGATGCGCTAGCGTTCATTTCTGCCTATCGAAACTTCGCTAGGGATCTTGAGCTCAGGTCAATTTGCATATGGCGGGAAATTTAAAGTTGTATGGACGTCTATATGTTAAATGTTGGTGCATATACTTAAAACAGTTACCTAAAACTTGCATTTTCAGCTCACAGAATATATGTAAGTGACAGAAGATTGAGGAAGATCTAGCTACTTTAATGCACTTCATCTGGTCTAAGGGTGGTGAAGGCAACTCTGGCGAAAGAGGTAACGTTCAGTAAAATCTGCACTTTAGTGAATTTGCGGAGTAACGTCCATTCACCAGACCGAATTGTCGCCTGACGATAAAGTGTGAATGAACGCTAGTGCCTGTCTCTTTCACTAGCGAATTGTCTCCTGTGCCCATTTGTAAATTGGCGATGTCCCTGTGGGCGGTAATGCTAGCGAATTGACGCTAGCGTTAGCCACTTCGTACTTTGGTAAATCTGCCCCTTAAAGGGGTTGTTCGCATTTGGATTAACTTTTAGTATAATGTAGACAGTGATATTCTGAGACAAGTTGCAATTAGTTTTCATTTTTTTTTTATTTGTGGTTTCTGAGATATTTGTTTTTTTATTCAGCCAGATAACAGCCAGTTTGCAATTTAATAAATCTTGTTGCTAAGGTCCGAATTCCCCTACCAAGCATGCACTAATTTGAATAAGAGACTGAAATGTGAATAGGAGACCGTTCAAATAGAAAGATGAGTAAAAAAAGTAACAATAGCAATATATGTGTTGCCTTAAGGAGCATTTGTTTTTTAGATGGAGTCAGTGACCCCCATTTGAAAGCTGGAAAGAATCAGAAGTAATTAGCTATTACTGGGCCACACAGCAAATAATTTTTCAGGCCCCTAAAATGTCTAAAAGTTGACCTGTTTTACCAATATTTATTGAAATTATATATGAATTAGGGCCTCATGGGGCCCCTATACCTCCTGGGCCCCTCTGCAGCTGCAGAGTCTGCTTCCTCTGTAGTTACACCCATGAGTAGAAGGTATATAATTCGAAAACTGTAAAAAAGGAAGACCGATTGAAAAGTTGTTTAGAATTAGATATTCTATAACATACTGAAAATTGGCTGCACCATCAACAAAGTTGTTCAATGCTTTGTGCATATTTACCTCATTGTTAAGAACATTGTGTTAAGTGCTGTGTTGTTACATTCATTATCTAGCAGCAGCGCGTTGGTGTTCTGCCCATCTTAGAGGGTCACATTGTCTTTCTTGTACTGCAACAAATGAGAACGTACTTTGAATTTCCCTTACTGCCGAGACTGATTGCTCTTCCGCATGGGGCTAAAATGAAAATGTGCAGCAAAGACTGCTGTGATTGTCTTAATAGAGCTAAAAAAACACACTTTAATTACCGTATCTCTGCTTTAATTACTGAACTCAGACGAGGAAGTAAAATCTGCATAATACATTAACACTTTCTAGAATGTGTATGCACATAAGTGTCTTTAGGAAGAGGATCCTTCCGGGCAGAACATACTGGAATAGGATGAACTTTGCTAGAGTGCACTCGGGCAGATTAGCCGCTGATTGCACTACACACGCACTTTAAAAAAATAATACTGAATTGAAACTCTGCTACCAGTTACTATTCAGATGTCAGTAGGATTCTGGGAGCAGTATTTGAAGGGCTGCAGGTGGGACGTCCATACTTTTTATGCATTACAAATAGACAAACACAAGAGTCCTCTGCACTCAACCCATTGTCAATATATTTAAGACAGAGACATTTTGTGCATACTGCCACTGAAAAATGCCTTACCCTTTAAACAAAACAGGGACTGATTATCCATATATTGCAATATAGTTAAGCTGGCCATATCTGGGATGAATTCTATTGCTTCATTATACATTTTACAAAGGGACTAAGTTTTACCTGCAACTTACTTGCTGCTTTCAAAGTAAAACTCCCAAACTTGGCTGCCCTTTTATTAGACACCAGTGGGATCACTTGACTATAACTGGGAAGGGTGGGAGCTACAACATGGAGCTGGTCACTGCTCCTGTATAACTATAACAAACAAGGGAAAGTTGTGCTCACCACTAATTTTCTCTGTCTTAAATATATTGACAATGGGTTGAGTGCAGAGGACTCTTGCATTTGTCTATATGTATTTTGTGGTCACAGCCTCATTGCACCCCCGCCTAATGGTTTTAAAAATTAGTGGTGAGCACAACTTTCCCTTGTTTGTTATAGTACAAAAAGCCCAATATATGTGGCCATGTACTGGCTGACCCTCTTCTGCTCCAAGGTACCTTTTCATTTGGATTTGATAGGCTCTCCCATGAGGCAGGTACACAAGCAAGTCCTGTCCTCACACCGGGGACACACAAGGATTTCAGCAGGAATCTAACAGCTGAACTGGATTCAAGGTAACCTCTCCTTTTAAACTGAAAACTCACACATGCAATCTCTCTGTTAGTGTAGCTCATTTAATCACACACTGCACTTTCACTTCTCCATAGATCTCGGTCTAGCTGGCTGTAGCTGCAGGGGCTCCTTTATAAACTTTGTGTGTAACCCTGTGCATTTGGATCCAAAGCAAGGCACTCTCCTGGTTCCTCCTCCTCTCCCAGCGATGTACTGGGGCTCCCAGCCAATTGGATTGTTCTCCAGCCTGTAACCGGGCTGCTTTTTCCCAGTTTGTAATATGAAATGCTATTTGTGTTGGGGAGTCAGTGACACAACAGCCAGAAAGCAGATGGACTGAGAGAGATTTACATTGTTATTATTTACATTCCACAGGCCTCACATACATTCCCTTTACTCCTCTGGTCCCTTTATTAGGACCTTAGTGGACAGCTCATGCTTTTTTAGAGAATTCTGGCTGGCATTTAGCTTGCCAACTGCCATTTGCTGTTGCTCAAATGTGCACAATCTCACTATATTACCTGAAAGGGCAAATTAGCTGAGAAGTAAGTCTGAGTCAGCAGTTTTGCATGACCCATTCCTCTATATCCCTGGTGAGCAGTTGGCAGCTGACATTTACATCCAGACAACAGGTCATCTGAGGTTTCCTCTCTTTGCTTTCATTAGTTTATAGTTTTCATTCAGACCTCTACACTTTATAATATATATTGCATATTTTATTAGACTGCTGCTTTCCCAAAAAGCCAACACAATTATGCTGAAATGGTCTAATTGTGACTGGCATAAAGTGCCTCAGAATCTCCTCTGGAACAGTGCGAAATGTGAAACTTTAAAATCTACTTGCCAACCAAATATTTTGTATTATCTGCCGTGATATACAGATACGGGACCTGTTATCCAGAATGCTCAGGGCCTTTGGTTTCCCGGATAAGGAATCTTTCCATAATTTGGATCACCATACTTTGTTTACTAAAAAATCATTTAAACATTAGTTCCTCCGATAAGGATTAATTATATATCAGGTACATGGTTCTTTTTTTATTATTACAGAGAAAATGGAAATAATGTGAATTATTTGATTACAATGTAGTCTATAGGAAATGGCTTTTCTGTGAGTTTTCTGTATAACTGATCTCATACCTGTAATGCTTTGGGCAATATATGGTTCTGAAACTCTGCTGTTTGTGACGTTAAATCCAATGAACTGATTAGAAGCAGAATCATGGAAAAGTAGGGATTTTAGTATACAATCCCACTGAGGCATCAGGGATGGGGACCAGGCTGATATGTAATGTATGGAAGTTTTTATGTTTTATTCCATTTCTACTGCTGGCTCTAATTACCAAATACATAGAGCATCCCGCAATGTGTGTCTATTTTAGAATGACATGAAGTGCTTTGCAAATGTGTGCTATTTTCTACACTTCCTAATTTGTATCCTTGCCAATAAGAAGCAGCTGAAAAAACTGGCGCCGAATGCACAAAATATGTTAATTTCCAACAAAGACAATTGAGATAAATCCAACTGTTCTGTAGTAGCAACCCAAGCTGCCAAACGCTTCTACCATTCATATTCTCTGCTGCCTATCCTCCTTCTGCATTTCTGTCTCTCCATTCTTCCCAGGGTAGAGGCCAATGCATTTTCTCCCATATACTGTAAAGGCTAAAACGATACATGGAATGGGATAGAGTTACCATCAGAATACAGATGGGGCAGACTTTAACTAATTTAAAGATACTGCAGCTTACAATGTCTCACCCTGCAGCTTAATTTAAATAGATCATTATCACACCTTTTCCCTTTAATTCTGTGATGTGACGTCTTGTCCATCTGTAGGTGAAAAGTGTATCCCAAAGGCACATGGGTTTTTATTTAGGCTGATCATGTTGTCAAAGCATTGGCCCATCATCTACCCAAGCACACAGGTAGAGCCCTGGTGATTTACATTAAGTCATGTTGATAAGAGAATTGCCCACGTTTCTACAGTTTTTGTTGCTTCTTTAACTTCAGCCCTTTAGCTTCCACTCTGTTTGAGATTACAGGGATGGGACCTGTTATCAACAATCCTCAGGACCTGGGGTTTTCTGGATAATGGATATTTTTGTAATTTTGATCTTTTAACCTTAATAGAAAATCATGTAAACATTTAAATAAACCCAATATGCTAAATAGTGCATGTTCTAGAATTCGTGAATGTATTTATGACAATCACAGTCTTTTTCCTTCCCTGTTATTCAGGGGGAAACAAAAGAGACTTTAGTGTTCTCTCTTGATCACAGAGGGTGCAATGGGGATCAGATAAGCAGTATACAGTATGTGTACACAGCAGGTGTAATGTGCAAAATTTGTCTTGGATATTTCATCAGTATGAGTGGAAATTGTGTTGGTTCCAGCAAGGGGAAGTTGAGGATGATAGACCCAGCTTTAGTGTGCAATTCATTAGGTGCATGTCCGTTGCCTGGATAGGTGTAACATTTCATGGGACTGGTGGGGGATCCCCCTTCCTTTTCACTTTCCATTTCCTTCTTATACAGTGTCATATCATTTTGGCTGTTTCTGTAAGTTAAGTTTGGTTTTTCCCAGAAATGCGGAAGTCCTTAAAGTCCATGCACATTTACTCTCAGAAGAAGCCTCAAAGTGTGTGCAGCTCTCCATGTCCTCTAGGGCGCAATCATTTGCTTTCTTTTTAACAGCTTTTTTGACAGCTTCCTTGTCAGCTTTCTTCCCATCTTGTTATTCTTCAAGTTGTTAAACCGGGTCATTGTATTGTTTTCTTTACATTCTTTTGCGATTCGCTGGCTCCCATATTCACCACGTTCTGCATCAATTCAGTAGCCTTGGGCACCTCATGTTTAATGATCTAAGTCATCTTCTTTAACTATATGATTTAGCACCTGCCTGGGATAGGCATGGGGCAGTCTGTTCTTTATTAATAGTAGAGTGTTGGATTTCCTCATTAAATAGTTTTTTCAGTGTTGCCAGTTGCCAAAAAGAGATGGGGTCCCACTTACCCCACTGGTGTCATGCACCATGTCTGGTGTTTTAAGGGAAATATAACCAAAGTCATGTGAGTACCTATGGACCCTCCAGCTTTGCAGGGGTGGGGATAGAGCTTCTCCTTACTTATAGACAGTTGCACTAGTAAGTGATTGGCTTCAATGTAAAGTGCTTGCAGTCACTAGCAGGGAACTGATTCCTAATAAGGCAGTAAGAGATTGGTTATCGTTTTCCACTTCACTACAATCACTGTCACTTGTTTTAAAAAGAGACAAATGTGGGGATTGGCTGAATGATGGCACAAAGTATAGATCATATACTCTATAAGAGCAAATGTCATTCTCAGTTCAGCCTTTTACTGCATCTCTATTTCATAAAGAATTAATGTGGAACATTTCAGGATGATACTAACCAGGACATTTGGAGGTGAAGGGGGATAAAGGGGATTGGAGACCAGTCAGTTTGAGCTTCTTTATTCTGAATCCAGTTTTCTGAGAATGGCATCTCCATATTCCCCCTTGGGTGCCAGGTCTCTGTGTGTGCTTGCCTTGGATCACATCCAAGTATATCATGACATACACAGGCTGTAGTTTTTCTGGTACGATTTTTGGATAATGATTTATTGATGCCATAAAGCAAAGTGCCACCGTACTGTAACTGAAACAGACAATTATTTAATTTACATCAATTAGGCAAAACCGTTACAACTGAACATCTAATAAATAACGTATGGTCTATTAGCGAGTGATCCCCAGAATATTTTCCATAGCGCTTGACCCGAGGGAAAGCATTGATTCGGAAAACTCATCTTCTTTAATTTTTGTGGTGTGATAATGTAATTATCTCCCATCGCTGAACTAATTTATTTCTCACAGTCGTGGCATTTTTTTTCCCCCTGCCATTTGTTACAAAGAACTGATAAAGATGAGGATTCTGCTTGTTCATTTGAAATCTTTCTGTCTTCTATAGAAAGACTTTTTATTCAGCATTTTGTTATATTCACAGCTATTCAGTCAGCCATGAGCAAAGAGAAGCCCCATCTTCATTGTATTGCACTCGCTTTAACATTTGTTTAATCTGATCTGACCCAGGGACAGTTTCAGGCCGGGCATTGAATTCATTTGCCTGGGGCCTTAGTCTCGATGAGGGTGGCTAGGCTGAAAAATGTCCTTGTAAAATCCAAATTTCATGTTTTAAGTGTTGGATTAATGGCCTCACATTCCTGTGGACGTTCCCTGAATTTTACATAAGGTTTGAAAATGATTGACATGTTATTGGAGTCATTAGGGAAATTTGGACACAGCTTGAAACCATACAACACTGAGACTGTTTAGATAATTAGCAGCAGGACCACATCACACATACATTTTTATCTTGACACATCGTATGACACATTATAATGCTTTTTGGGGGAGATCACTGGCCAATGTAGGACATGATGGGAGTCAGACCTCAATTACTTTCACATCCCCTTTGATGCAAAAGTTTTTCTCACTGTCTCAGAGCAGCCAGATCCTATACAATCTGGTTGCATGACATTGGGGTTTCAAACATGCAGAGACTGCAAGGGAATGAACCTCTTTGTAGCATCTTTAAATTCTTAGCTGAGACAAGTCTTTGTACTGACAAAAAGTGTTCATTCCCAAATGGATGGATAGTAAGGAATGCTTGCGTGCTCCAATATTTATACAATATGCCAAAAGAATTGTTTCCAGAGCTGCATTTTATGATCATGTAGAAAACGGGGACACCTAATGTAACACCAAGCAGGTACTCTACTGTATTTTATTCACAGCATGGTTTCCCCAACAAGACACTTTTCAATTGCCCACAATATACAGTATGCATACAAACAAAAGGTTTTTCTTCTGAAGCCAAATCAGACTAGTTTACTGGCAGCCAGAATCTCTAGGAAACCTGCTCTATATGGAAGCTGTGGCATCTGGTAATTTAAAATATTTCTGACAATAATTGTGGTTTCTTCTCTGCTCTCCCAGCTGCACCAGCTTGTCTTTCCTTTCTGGATAGAGAGAGCTCACGCTAAACCCAACAACTTTTTCAGGTTTGAGGACCAGCAGAGCCAACATCTGTTCTTGCTTTCAGTCTGAGTGCAAGTTTCTTTGGCTCACAGAGCAATCTGGTAGAGCCCCATGGTGAATTTGAATTCCCAACGCAGAGTAGCTCTCCTCCCTGCCTCTTAGACAGAACATCTTCAGTAGTGGATTAAAGCCTCCAGTTACTGGTAACTAAAGATGTGCAGGCTGACACAAAAACCCGCAGCTGGGTTGACCACCAGTTGGGCAGGTTTGTCCAACCATTGCAGGTTAGGGTTGGGTGTGGGTCAGATTGGGGAAATATACTCCTCCGCTGCTCCCAAAGGTTTAATGTCTTGGAACCTACAATAACAACATTTTGTGGGTTAGGGTTAGGTGCTGGTTAAGGTTTTGTAGGTTAGGGTCAGGTCTTTTGTGGGAGTTTATCTTTACCTGCACATTACTACTGGTAATCACTATCTCTAAGAATTGTGCTTAGGATGTCCTGCCTTTTACTGTGTGTAATATGTTTGGGGGGTAGTGCAGTTGCCTCTTTCTGTATAAAATATGTTTGGGGGACAGTACTCCTGCCTCTCACTGTGTGTAATATGCTTGGAGAGGGGGAAGAGCCCACTGTCTCTCACAGTATCTAATACACAATCTACTTGGGGTACAAAGCCTTTTCACTGTATGTAATGTGCTGGAGGGGAAAGTACTCCTGTATTTCCCTGTATGTAATCTGATTGAGGGGCAATGCTTTTGCCTCATTCAATATTTAATGTGTTTGTGGGTGGGGGGATAGTGTGCCTACCTTTCACTGTATTTAATGTGCTAAGGGGCATTGCCCATGGCCTTTCACTGTATGTAAAATGCTTTTGGGTCCTCATGCCTTTCTATTAGGAATTCACTATATCCACTATTTTGGGATTTGGCGAAATCCCACATCTTTCATAAAGGATTTGCCCAAGTCCTGAACCGAATCAAATTCCTCATTTGTATATGCAAATTAGAAACAAGATAGTGTTTTTTAAGAAAACCCAATTTCCTTGTTTGTGTGATAAAAAGTCATATGATAGGGATACGATTTGGCTGGGCACTTTCATCCTGCTGAAAAATGGGCAATTTTCAGACTGAAATCCTGAATTCTGTGTGTTTGGGGGGACAGTAGTCCTGCCTCTCACTGTATGTAGTGTACTTGGGGGGCATTGCTCACTTCTTCCCACAACTGAGGAGTCAGCACCCACTGTTATTAGATATATAATGTTCTTGGGGGTTCAGGACCTATTGCTCTCAATGAATAATGCAATCTCTATCACCGAGTACTGTGACTGCAAAATATTTTCTAAGTTTATGTGCAAATATGTCTGGGATTCTCATTGCAACATTTTTGCATGTTTTAGAGTGCAACAAGTCAACAGAGCAACTAACACACACTACGGGGCACATTTACTTAGCTCGAGTGAAGGATTAGAATGAAAAATACTTCGAATCTCGAAGTATTTTTTTGGCTACTTCGACCTTCGACTACGACTTTGAATCGAATGATTCGAACTAAAAATCGTTCAACTATTCGACCATTCGATAGTCGAAGTACTGTCACTTCGACCACCTACTTCGCCACCTAATACCTACCGAGCACCAATGTTAGCTGATGGGGAAGGTCCCTATAAGCTTTCTAAACTTTTTTTGATCGAAGGAAAATCCTTCGATCAATGGATTAAATCGTTCGATCGAGCGATTTTTCCTTTGATCGTTTGATCGAAGCATTTGCGGTAAATCCTTCGACTTCAATGTTCTAAGTCGAAGGATTTTACTTAGAGGGTCAAATATCGAGGGTTAATTAACCCTCAATATTCAACCAATAGTAAAGGTGCCCCTACCAGTCACACACTATACTGTATGGCTATACAAACTGCTAGTGGAACATACTCTGGGAATTCACTCAAGTCAAATGTGATAACTTGTCAAAGTAGCAAGACTTTGTTCTTATTCTGTGCAGCAACGTTTTAGTCCTACCCATAGTGTTTTTAGTAAATATAACTCTTTGCAACTGCCTTGGTTTTAATCTAAAGTCTTTCACACAAAACCCTTGCTTCATGGAACCTCCTTACAGCCTTTCAGACTTTCTACTTCTCTCCCCCAGGTTGTGTCACCACTCATCACACCTGCATTCATTATATTGCATGCTGATTCCCCAGCCTCTATTATTTAACTCATATGCTGGGTCTCATAGGACATTCTGGGAGATATGTACCTTCCCTTAGTGTTTTCCCAGCTACTGTGCCACAATACATACTAATAAATATCTGTAGAGCTTTTTGAATTGAAAACGAAATTGTTTATTCTCCTGACAATGTTCTAGAAACTGCCATGGTGGAAAAAGGTTTTTATTTGAGACCCTGACCATCATCAGAACATTCCATGGCGCCCTTTACTTTTAGTGAGCACCAAAACTCCAATTTTTATTGTAGACTGTAAAATCTTATTAAATGCATAACCTGGTGTAGGGAGATTTGTTTTTGACCTGGTCTTTAAAATGCTCTTAATATTGGCTCATCTCTTGTAGCAGAGTCTGTTGCCTGCTGCTTGCTGCAGGGTTTCTCACGCTTCTTTTACTTACTTCAAAGTAAAAATATGGAAAGTATTGTACAGACAACTATGTATCTATAATGATTTATAATTCATCTGCTGTGACATGCCTGTGATCACCCTTCTGCTGTGCGTCCTCTCTGTATTCGAGACACCCAGGTGGTTGCCAGCAAAATGATGAATATTTCTGTTCTGCAAAACAAAGGGAAAGGGCAAATAAAATTATATGTTCTTTGAAATTGAATAAACTCTTATTCTGAGAAATTATCAGCAGAATAGAACTATTATCGGATCTTCTGTTCCTCCCATTAAATGTCAATGAGATTTCATGCTGGGGCACAGTGGCAGGAGAGCATGGAACGCTTTGTGTGTAGAGCATATAGATTAACGTATGGAACATATAAAAAATATATGACTTACAGTTACTGAGCCAGTGTCTTTTTGAGGTAAAAACAGAATTTCAGCTGATATAAACAAAGCAGTAATGTCCAACATGTTGCAATTGTACACTTTCAAGAAGCAAGGTTATTAGGGAATACTGGGATATCTATCAAATGGACCCCCTTTTCACCTTTTTAATGAGCATTTTCACATAATTATTTTGCAAAAGGCTAAATAGTTCTGCTATTAATTCAACAATAAATGCTCGGGACCTGGGGTTTTCCAGATAACAAATGTTTCTATAATTTGAATCTTCATACCTTAAGTCTACTAGAAAATCATTTAAACATTAAATAAATCCAATAGGCTGGTTTTGCTTTGGAGAGGGCCTTTCTGTAATTTGCAGCTTTCTGGATAATGGGTTTCCAGATAATGGACCCCATGCCTGTCATCTTCCTGATGACGGCTTAAGTGAATAGCCGAAACGTTGAAATAAAGACCTTTTTTTGATTTTGCACCTTTAAAAGTCCTGTGAGTGCGTTTTTTTTGCTTTATATATATATATATAATTTCCAGGTAAGGTAAGGGGTGCCAGGTAAGGTAGGGGTGCACGGTAAATATATATGTGTGTATATATATATATATATATATATATATATATATATATATATATATATATATATATATAAAGGCTTGTTTACTACCACATTTGTATAACCACATTTGGTGTTTTGGTAAATGTCATTTAAATGCACCATCCTCTGCTAACTCTACTAAAAAGGATTTAATCATTCCTGTAATGGAGAGATCAAAAAGTTGTAGCCAGTTGTTTCCCTATCAAACTGGTTCTATAGGAGTTGCATACTTAAAATCTCTCTAAGTAGCTGCAGGTATGGCATGTAATAAAGTAAACTGAAATGATAGGACTCCTTTTGATCCTTGCCCCATTAGTCATGGACTGTCCAATAGGAATTTGCATTTTAGCGAGTGGTGGAATTTTTTAGGCGAATCTGTGCTAGAATTTCACCATGCATTGTGCGGTAAAAAAATCATGTTTTTGTGACAAGAAAAAACTTGATCTATCTACACATTTTGTGGGGGCTCTGCTAGCCCAGATATGCTCTCCCCACTGCACATTCTGACCTCCTCTGCCCTGACCTATAGAAGAATAGCAGGTATGTGAAGTTCAAAGAGGCAGTTGGGGGGCAGGGGGTTGAGGCTGATGACGGGGTCCCTGAAGTTGGGCGGAGGAGGGGGTCGGTGTCCCAGATTGGGCAACACTGATAATGTGTCACTGGCTCCATCTTGCTTTACTTTCACCATCTATCAACCTTGCTATTGCTCCTATTAAAAAGGATTGTGCCAGGCAACCTTTTTCCACTTATTCAGAAGGTACAGCAGCCGAGGTTTCATCTTTAAATAATAAACAGCTCATTGTTTGCAAACTGTACTCTCTTTGTTTCCCCCAAAATATAGGGAACAATGGTGACTTTCTACCATAATATATTTGCATGTACACAATTCTGCTCTTTGGCAGGTACAGGAGGGCATCCTGCAGGTATACTAGGCGCTTAATTACAAGCACGGAATACATGGCAATAAGCAGCTCTTTGTTGGAAAAAACATAAAACAGCCTTTTTACAGGAACAGAAGTTCATGTCTCTTGAAGTTCAGCCGGCTCAGTGCCTTTGTAGAATTGGATATGTGGAGTTTACATGATACACGTTATACAAGCACCCTTTGTACTAAATAATGGGGACACTGACAATGGCAAGACTTTAATGCAAGAGGTTGTTTTAGTTAACGGAATAGGAGAAGCCACAATGTTGGGAGTACACAGAAACACTTGTACGGAGGTTAGGAACATGCCTGGCACTTTAGGAAGGATTGATTCCAATAAATATGATATACGTACTTAATACACTGTGCAGAGATATAATTATGTAGTATATAGTGTCACTGCTCAGGATAAAGATCTGGTGCTTTCTACTCCTCATTTTAATAATTAAACTTTGGCTTTGATTTAGTTACTACAGCTAGAGACTTATTCGTGAACACCCATGATCCCTTATTTTAACCAAACTGTCAAAAAGACACTAGCCATTTTTTAGGTTGGTCTTGATCTCATGACCAATCGGAAATCTGGCTACTAGGACCTAATTGACTTAGCATCCAGGCAACACATGGAAAATCTATAGGAGAGGGCCCGGACGAGCAATTAAAGGGGTTGTTCATCTTTAAATAAACTTTTAGTGTGATGTGGAGAGTGATATTCTGAGACAATTTGCAATTTATTTTTGACTAAATTCGTTTTTTTATTCAGCAGCTCTCCAGTTTGCAATTTCAGCAATCCTGTTGCTAGGGTCCAAATTATCCTAGCAACTATGCATTGATTTGAATAAGAGACTAGAATATGAAAAGGAGAGGCCTGAATGGAAAAAAGTAGCAAAAACAATAAGTTTTTAGCCTTACAAAGCAGATGTCCAAGATGATACCAAGTCAAGGAAGTTGCCAGGAAAAGGAAAGAGGCTGCCCTGATGCTCTTCTGGTTAGGAAAGATTTGAGAAAGGTTTCTAATTGTTTTCCTAACCAGAAGAACATCAGAGCAGCCTCTTTCCTTCTCCTGAAAATTTCTTGACTATTTGGTGGTCAGAAAATGACCAGCAGGTGGTGCTGCTGTAACACAATTCATTCATGTTAACAGTACATGTATCCTTTAATATCTTGGAATTTAAAAAACATAAACAAATAATGAATCTATATTGCAAAAGTGCTTAGAATAGCACCCTCATCAATTTTACATCCACTTATTTATGTTTATAACATTCTAAAACTTTATAAGAAGATGAACATGCCCTTTAAATTGGACAGTAAGGGGCAAATTCATCAAGGGTCAAATATCGAGGGTTAATTAACCCTCGATATTTGACTGGGAATGAAAATCCTTCGGATATCGAAGTCGAAGGATTTTGCGAAAATACTTAGCTCGAACGATCGAAGGAATAATCGTTCGATCGAATGATTAAATCCTTCGAATCGAATGATTCGAAGGATTTTAATCCAACGATCGAAGGATTATCCTTCGACCAAAAAAACTTAGCCAAGTCTATGGGGACCTTCCCCATAGGCTAACATTGGGTTTGGTAGCTTTTAGGTGGCGAACTAGGGGGTTGAAGTTTTTTCTTAAAGAGACAGTACTTCGATTATCGAATGGTCGAATAGTCGAATGATTTTTAGTTCGAATCCTTTGATTCGAAGGTCGAAGTAGCCCATTCGATGGTCGAAGTAGCCAAAAAAACACTTCGAAATTCGAAGTTTTTTTTCTTCTATTCCTTCACTCGAAGTTAATGAATTGGCCCCTTAGTGTATTAGTGCTAGAATCGTGGCTGAGTCCCAGTGACAAGGGTTGAAGCTTTAGTCTCAGGGACACTAATGAAGACTGTATATTTTTCTGAATCTGGCAATGTCTGATCTGCAGGAAAAACCCATTGATTGACAGTAAAATCGATGGTGGCTGCAGGGAATTCTTTCAGTGGGCTGACATTGTAAATATGTCAATGTCTAACGCACAGGCAAACGTTCCCAGAATGAGACATAAGCTCTTGTTTTCTGCTTACTTGGCACGTCCTGCAGTAAATGTGATTGTCCTCAGTGGGAAGCGACATGTTTATTATTAGAAACAGCAATAAAAATGCCGCAGAGCTTATGGCTTGTGCTGAAAGCAGTGCTGTTAATAGAATGAATAAAGACAAGCGGCCCTGTCAAATTCAATTCAGCTGAGAGCTGTCACAGTTAATGTTTATTATATATGATGTGTGTATGTACACGCCTGACATATATAGGTACAGAGACTCATCACACAAGCCTGCTCGCCCCGACCCTTTTGTGATGTCATCGACGGGGCCAGTCGGGCGCGGGTCGGAACCCGGAAATGGATATGGTAAGGGGTGTGTGGCCAAAAATGGGCGTAGTCAAAACACTTTTTGCCACGCGCAGCCTTTGTCTTGTCCCTCTTTTTGTTTTTCAAATGTTGGGAGGTATGCTCCTGGCTGGCCTGGCTCAGCTCTGGCTATTGAGGTAGCAGACTCCACAGTCTAGGCCCCCATGCTCCCTGCCACTTCCCCCACCCCCCGTGACTGCAGGGTCTGCTTCCTCTATAGTTAAATCAGTGCAAGCAGGCAGCACTTTATTCATGATGGGCCCTCTGCCTGTCCCCTTACTTGCATGTTATTCAGGCAACCAATTAAGTAAGTGGCAGTGGGCTGCATTGGGACCCTGTATTTACTGACTGCCCAATGGCACGCGATAGGGACAGGGCTGCATTGTGCCCACCAATACTGCACCTCATGCCAGATTATCTTGCACCAGTTAATGCTCTCGCAAGTCTGTCTGAGTGAATGATCACTTTTAAATTCCTGTGTGTTATTTACATTCAGACAATACCTTTTTCCCTGCGATACTGCAGCTGCATGCAGTAGAATGTACTTGTATGTGACTTTTCTAAATAGAAAATGGAAAATGTGATATGTTGCATTTAAATTTGCCATTTGCAAGCAGTACACAGCAGTTTTACAAGCACTCTCTGAGAAATAGTAATATTATATGTATATTCCTTATGAAAATTTTATAATATTCCATATGAAAATAGGTAGGATTAGAATGGTTAAGAATAATGTAGGGGGTAATATATATACATATATACACACACATACATACACACACAGTACATATATATATATAAACAGCAGGATGCCGTAACAACAACACAACAACACCCAGAAGGGTGTCCAGTGTGACCCAGGGGCAGGTTGTGTGTTGGGTGTGTATTTGTTCTTGCATGTGAGTGTTTGCAGTGCTCCATGGTCGTGTACAAACAATAGCTACTCTAAGACTTATTGGAGGCTACAGAGATACCAGAATGTAATATGTTGGTGCAGCTCTTCTTTGGTAAAACTTGTGTGGGTGGTCAGAGGACAAACAGTGTGGGTAGGCAAATGCTGGAGTATATAGTCACTCATGTATCACTGGGTGTTCTATAGGAGGACAGCAAGTGGATAACTGTAGTATATTGTTTGTGCCCTAGTACTGGGACTGCAACTGGAATTTCCGAAGTGGGTCATTGACCATCATCATCGTATCAGAAGAAGTTTGCCTTTATGAATTCACATCAGCCCTGTCTTCATTCCAAATGATACAGTATAAAGTGGTCAGAGGATGCTACCAATAAAAAGCTTTCAAATTGGAAAACTATAATAGCAACATCAGTTATACATCGATATTTAAATTGTTATTTACATAGTTACATAGTTAAGTTGGCCTGAAAAAAGACCAAAGTTCATCAAGTTCAACCCCTCCTAATGAATCCCAGTGCCCATACAGACACACATTGCCCCCTCCATACACTCACATAAAGTATATACACTCATACACCAACTATAGAGTTTAGTATCACAATAGCCTTGGATATTATACAAGAAATCATCCAAGCCATTCTTAAAGACATTAACTGAATCAGCATCACAACATCACCCGGCAGTGCATTCCACAACCTCACTGTCCTGACTGTGAAGAACCCCCTACATTGCTTAAAAAATGAAAGTTCTTTTCTTCTAGTCTGAAGGGGATCGGTGATCCTCTTTATGGGTATAAAGATCCCGCAGTGATCTGTCTATAAAGCTCTATAATATACTTGTAAATAGTAGCAAAGAAAGTGCAAATCTCCATGGTTTTACCCACAGTGCAAGATTTTTAAGGAGAATTCCAGTGTTAGGGCCCTGACACAAGAGATGCTTCATCGCTAGGCAGGGAAATCTCCTCTCCCGTGGGTGAAGCACCCAATAATACCTGCCCCTTTACATTAATTGGAATTGCTGCATATTAAACACATTGAACAAAGGCACATGTTCATCAAGTTAAACCTTTTATCTCTATTTTAACCTGTCTAACTGCTAGTTGATCCAGAGGAAGTGATCCCTGGTAATCATTTAAAAATGCCTCGTTCCACATTGTTGGGTTATTACTCAGGATTGCTGCATGTAATGTGTTTAATATGCAGAAAGGCGGTAATTCATCACCTAGAGGAGAGTAGAATTCCCACCATACAATGAAGCGCCCCATGTGACAGAGCCTTATGGTGTCTGCCATAATTACATCTTAGGTGTCAACACAAATGCAATTGCATTTTTTTATCTGTGAATCAGTTGCGGCTAACATTTTTCAGAATTGGATGGTGTCATTTCCAGTGATTCTTTGGGCTCAAGTCGGCTTTGTCTCTTTATGCAAATGACTTGATCCCAGAAATAACAGCCAAACAGGGTTCCCCAGCATCAATAGACTCACTTGGGCATAAGTGATCGGGACGTATGCAATGACCTTGCAGTGACTCTCCAGAAGTGCATGTTTTTAATTAATGAATGGCATCAAATAACATCCCCGAAGTATCCATCATAGCTAACAATGACACTATCACCAACTCCCCAGGCCCGGTGCTTTGGGTTTATCCTAAATTCTGCCCTGTCATTCACTCCTCATATCCAGTCACTTATTAAATCATGTCACTTCCACCTAAGGAACATATCTAAAATACGATCATTTATCACCCAAGAGATTCTTATTCACTCTCTCGTCATATCACGTCTAGACTACTGTAACTCTCTTTTAATTGGCCTTCCCCTCCAGAGACTGTCACCTCTCCAGTCCATAATGAACACTGCTGCGAGGCTCATAAATCTCAGCAACCGCTCCTCCTCTGCCAGGCCATGTGAATCCCTGCACTGCCTTCTGCTACCTTTCAGAATAAAATTCAAATTAATGACCCTGACATTCAAAGCACTTCATAAATCTGCCCCACCCTAATCTCATCTCTATATACTTACCCAACCGCTTACTATTCTCTTCTACTGACCTGCTCCTCAACTCTTCTCTCATTACTTCCTGACATGCTCGCATTCAAGACTTTGCAAAGGCTGCAACCTCTTGAATTCTTTCCCGTGGTCTGTCCAACTTTCGCCAAACGTTTCTACCTTCAAAAGATCTTTTAAGATACACATATTTAGAGAAGCCAACCCTCACTCTGCGTAACTACCAAATGCAATACCACATACAGTACTACATCTCTCACCCACTTAATTCTGATCTTGCCCACTCCCACACCTTGTGTCTTATTCCCTTCCCTTTAGATTGTAAGCTCTTTTTGCGCAGGGCCTTCCTTACCTTTTGTACTGGTATTGGTTGTGATGTATGTAACGCCATATGTTCTATACATTAAATTCATGTGACTTTGTTGTAAAAAAACATTTTCTTTACAGCGCTATGAAAAATGCTGGCGTTATATAAATACCTGTTAATAATAATAATAATAATAATAATTATCATAATAAGCACAACATTTGTGTCCATTAGTGCTACTCCATTTGTGGCTTCACTCATAAATTACCCCTAGAGCATTTGGTCACCTTTCTAGATCTCCGCCTATGATAGCAGTCATCTGAATGAGAACAAAACACCTTAAAGCTTTTACAATATAGAGGGTACTTCATTCATTATACAACTAACAGGATATTCATGGCTCTTATGTATAATCTATCTAACTATCATCTAATAATACAGTGTGTATGAATCTGCGGATATCTTTCCGGAAGTTTTCTTTTTAAAATAACATCATGTGAATTGATCACATTTAGACAGACTCAGCCAAAAGCATAAAAAAGAACGTTGATGCAAATGATACCTATACCACAGAGAAATACTTTATAGAACAGAACTGTTACCAGTCTGCATCTCAGTGTGACTCCGATCAATCTGTCATTAAAATCAAGTACAGTTGATTTACAGTGTATAATTAGTGATGGGCGAATTTATTTGCCAGGCGCGAATTCGCGGCGAATAAATTCACGAAACGCCTGCGAAAAATTTGCGGCGAAAATTTGCCGGCGTCAAAAAAAATTTTCCTGAAAAAACGGACGCCGGCGCCATTTCGTAAATTTTTCGCCGTTTCGTGAATTTTGCGCGAAATTCACAAATTTTTCGCCAAAGGGAAACAGCACAAAATCGCCTATCACTATGTATAATATATTTGCCTCTTGCTATAGCCCAGGCTGACACATCAGTGTGCATGAACCCTACAACCAACATGGTTACAATGAGCCATTATTCATAATATTTGTGGACAAGGCATATTGATCTTTTTTGTAACGTATTGAAATGAGGCTGAGAAGCATGAGTGTGTTCATATTTAAAGCAAAATTCTTACCATTGCTATCAGGACTCATCATTTTGCATAGTATCAGCAGGACTTCTCATTTATTCCAGCACATTTGCATGCAACCCCATCTGCTTGCTTGTCTATCTACAGAAACAAAGGAAATGATCGGGAATAAAGGCCACCGTGTGATCATTTATTCCTACATCTATTCAAATATAACTTAATATGCCAGAATGCTCTATTTTTAGTCTAAACTGGATAATTTGTATACGTTTGCAAAACATTTTGATACTTTTCAGCTGGTTTGCAACTTTCTTATACATGGATTCTAGAGCAAGACATGGAATATTCAGGGAGTTAAAGGGATACTGTCATGGGAAAACATGTTTTTTTCAAAACGCATCAGTTAATAGTGCTGCTCCAGCAGAATTCTGCACTGAAAGCCGTTTCTCAAAAGATCAAACAGATTTTTTTATATTTAATTTTGAAATCTGACATGGGGCTAGACATATTGTCAGTTTTCCAGCTGCCCCCAGTCATTTGACTTGTTCTCTGATAAACTTCAGTCACTCTTTACTGCTGTACTGCAAGTTGGAGTGATATCACCCCCTCCCCCCAGCAGCCAAACAACAGAACAATGGGAAGGTAACGAGATAGCAGCTCCCTGGTAGATCAAAGAACAGCACTCAATAGTAAAAAGCCAAGTCCCACGAGACACATTCAGTTACATTGAGTAAAAGAAACAACAGCCTGCCAGAAAGCAGTTCCATCCTAAAGTGCTGGCTCTTTCTGAAAGCACATGACCAGGCAAAAGGACCTGAGATGGCGCCTACACACTAATATTACAACTAAAAAATGTATATAATAATATAATTATATAATAATGCACTTGCTGGTTCAGGAATGAAATTTTACACGGTAGAGTGAATTATTTGCATTGTAAATAGTGTAATTTAGAAATAAAAATCATGACAGAATTCCTTTAACGTCCAAATGCCAAAAAGTCAAAAGATTTGAGTTTTTTAACTATAAAATCTGAATTTTTAGTGGGAAGTAAAACTCAGTTGTTCAAGATTTATTAAATCCGCCTTCTCAGACCTGCTGAGGTTGTGTGTAAGTCAATGGGAGAAGTCACTGTCCTATTTGGAAGTTTCTGTGGTCTGCGTTGGATTTAGCCCGAAAATCCGACTATTTCGGGCTTTTCGGGCAATAATCCTAAAAATTCAGGCTTTTTGGGAAAAAGCCTGAAAAAACGAGCAATAAGGGAAAAACCTCTAAAAAAACCGCTACATTTTATCGAGTTTTCCTCCAATGCGATTAAATTGTGCTTTTTCAATAATAAAAAAGGTCAAATTGTGGATTTTAGTCTACTTTTTTATTTTGAAAAAATCTGAAAAATTCGGATTTTGATAAACAATAATGTAACTTTGATTTTGTCATTATATAAAATATATTTTCAGATAGGGATTCTGTGCCCATTGCTGCAGCATTCACTTTATATAGGCATGAAAAATAGTTATACAGTAACATCTACTGCCCTTTAAGGTGTTCATGGAAGCAAATATACTTGTCTTCCAGTCAAACAGTTTGTCTTACCCATTTGTTCTGATGGTTCTGCATATTTTAACTGTTTCATTGATCAATATTAATGCTGCCATTGCTTTATCAAGCTTCTCTGTATATGCAGCAATGGTGAGTTGTCTCTATTGTGGAGAGTTCCAGTCATGTCTCTGTTCAGCTGCCAGGCCTCCAGTTGTATTACAATACAATACAGCCAGGCCCTCTTTATTACTATAGCCTACTTGTTTCCATATAGTGCACCATTTATATACTATACTAAATGTTTTAATGTCCAATTATAATAAAATGATGAAGAACTAAGTTGGGCACCTGAGTCTTGGAGGGCCCCCAGTTCAGGAGCTCTGCTCTAGACTATACCCCTTCTCACTTCTTAGTAAAAGGGTTATAACACAATAGGAGGGCTATGGGAGATGACTAGGAAGGTTAGGTCCGGCCTGATACAATGACAGCTAAGACAACATTGCAGGAAGAGCCAGTAACAGAGGAATTAGCCAAATTAAAGTGATAATACATTTGGTAGCTTTATAGATGAACCAAATGTAAAAGAGCTGGCATCCCTACTTTGCACATGATCCTGACCATGCACAGCAGAGGACACCATTAAAAAGGTAGCTGTGTGCTTCAGGCTGGCATAAGTAGAGCGCTTGTGCCCATTCTAGCCTCACTCTGCACCATCTGATTTCTTTGAATTCTGGTACAATGTGCCAGTGCAACTTGCAAGGAGTGAGAGCAGAGGAGCAAGTATATGGTTTCTAAGTGGGGCACATTTGCATATATTAGCGCTTCAGCTCTTGTGTCCTTTCTAGGGATGAGCACGTTTGTCTGATTTGTAGCAAAATGTACAAGTTCAGGAATTAGGGTTTTAACATAAGATAGAGTCCTGCGAGGAACCGATTTCTAAAAGCCGCAACCCACCACCCGAACCGCAACCTGCATATCTACCCACTTTGATCCGCTACCCGAACCGGACCCACAACTGCCTTATCCGCAACCTGACCTGCAAACCCGCCGACCACCATTAAACAGGAATGGTTTTGCAAACCAATGGTGCTGCAAACCGGAAGTGCCATCATCAAAAGAGGGCTGGGACAGAAACAAATTTTGTAAAATGTTAAAAGGAGTAAAATATAGACAATATTACATAAGATAAGAAATTAAGATGAGTCCAACCCAACCCGCAGACCCGCATCTATACCTGCACCAGAAAATCCTTCCCTCGTTCCGCAGGGTACCCAACCCACTGCAGGACTAACATAAGACTTTCACATTCAAATGTTGTTTTAATTTAAAATTTTGAGTTTAGTTCTGGGATACCAATACCACAGGGGATAAAGTATGAGTGAGTTCAGTAAAATGATTAGAACAATAGACAAATACTTTTATATTTATTTATATATTTATTGTACTTTTATGCATTGTACAGCGCTGCAGCTCCTTTACAAATAAAGTTATACATACAAAGGACTTTTGCATGGTTCTATATTTCAAAGCAATAATGAGTTGTTACAGTTGTTAAGTTTTGTTTGGGATATAGTTTTTACTGGATGAAAATTCAACTTTATTTTGAATAGACACTTGGATATGTTCACCCTGAAATATATGCATACATGACAAATTGTTAAATATCCAAACACTTCTCCCTGTTAGAGTTGCAAATATTTTGGGCGAAGAGATAAGAAGCAGCTCTTGGCACTATGCAGGAGAGAATTTATTATCACTGTTTCCTTTGAAATGAGCAGTTATTCCTCTCTCTTGCTCTGTGCCGTTTTTGTCAAGGGAAAAAAAGCCTTGAAGGCAAAAACAGTCACATTATATTGTATATTATTGTCAATTCATTTGCCAGGGCCGGCTACCAAACTGCATGGCCAATTCTTGAACAACTAATCAGCGGGACAGGAAAAATCAGAGGCTGCCTGCTGACCAAAGTTGGTCATATAAGTAGATCAAGTAGATCAAAGGGGGTTGGTTGATGGAAATGAATGGATGTCCCTGGTGAGATCAATGGTTTTGTTCAACCTCTTCAATATTGAAATTACATCTTTTTAAGTCCTTTTTAAGACAAAGGTATTGCTCGATATATATGGAATTACTGATGGGTGAATAAATTTGCCTGGCGGGAAATTGCGGTGAATTTCCAAATTTCGCTGGCGGCGAATAAATATGCAAAACTGCTGCGAAAATTCGCAGGCATCAGAACGTGCGTCGGAAAAGTAGCTCACATCAAATCCGCTGTGCGTCAACATTATTTGGACACCCATTGACTTTAACGCCGGGGTCAAAATTGATGCGAGCGTCAGATTTGATGCGGGTGTCAATATTCGTGTTACGCTAATTTTTCGCCATTTCGCGAATTTCTTAGGAAATGGGACAAATTCGACCATCACTATATGGTATATGTTATTCAGAAAGGAGTTATATATGGTAGATGTAATTCAGAACTTTGTACGTGATCCAAACTAAGATATAATTAATCTTTATTAGAAATAGAACCAGCCTTTTGGGTTTATTTCATGTTTAAATGATTTTCTAGTAGTCGTAAGGTATGAAGATCAAAATTACAGAAAGATCTGTTATTCAGAAACCCCCCAGGTCCTGAGCATTTTGGACAACAGGTCCCCAACAGGTCCCATACCTATTAGTGAGTATTGAGACTCACAACTGGAACTGGGTGTTGGTTTTGTGTTTATAGGAATCAGCTTGCGCCTTGTTCGACCCATTGAAAAGGCAGATGCTGCGGACAGGGAATAGATCTTGCAGGCAGGGAGCTTGGAGGGGGGCAATGGAGCTGCAGTGGAGGGGGCTAGGGTTTAGTTCTCCTTTAAAGACTAGGGACACCCCTGGCCAGTGAGTAATTCCCAGGAAAAATCTAATCTGGAATGTAAAAGATGATCCCAGCTCTGCACTAGCAGAGCCTTATGCTTATGGGGACTATATAGTAAAGATGATACCCTCCTATATAAACGATACAGAGTGGTAATGTGCAATCCTACAAGACTTTGTAGGATTTTTGTTTAATTAATCATTTCATAAGTATCGCCTTTTCCCAGGGCTCTAACTAGAGAAATGAGGGGTGTTTGGCAATACTGTATGAAGGAGGGGGGGGGAATATACATAAATCTCAATAAATATTCCAAGATTCTTGAAGCTGGTAATTGTAGGTCAATAACAGCTGGAGAGTGTGGGTGGGGTGTTGTCTGTCTATTCTCTCTGCTATTTAAGTACCCAGTGATAGATTGATGTTATTGGCATATTATTGATGTTATGTTCCTTATCTTTATCTAAACATATGTTTGTATATTCAGCATGTTTATTAACCACGGGCAGGGACCGATTTACATTGTGGGCTCCTGCTGCCCTTTGTCGCCCCTCCCTCCTTTCATTTGTGCACATGTGAAAATTTTCATCATTGGGTCCGGACATTGGGGATTGGCACATGGGAAATTTTAAAAACGATTGTATCTCCTGTGTATCCCCACTGCTTCCGAACCAATGCGGCTGTGGTTGGGTAGCATGCCGATCCCTCAAATCCTGCCGCCCTAGTCCAGGGCCTTTGTGGCTAGTGATGGGCGAATCTGTGGCCTTTCGCTTCGCTGAATAATTCGTAAATTTCCCTCGAAATTCATGAAACGGCTAAAAATTCGCAAAATGGTGCAGGTGCCTCGTTTTTGAAGCCAGCGTCCGTTTTTGACGCCGGCGTCCGTTTTCTTTTACGCCGGCGTTCCATTCTTTTGGACGCCCCCAAATTTTTGCCGATGAATTTTCTTGCCGGTTTTGCGAATTTTTTCACCGGCAGCGAATCGTGGGAATTCGCTGCGAATTTAGGCCTGCCGGATAAATACGCCCGTGACTATTTGTGGCATTTCCACAAATCTGGATCTGGTCTCCTCTGTGGCTGGGGTTCATGACAAATGCCTTTTCTTCCCTTCGATGAACTATCCCAGACACTAGAATCTGCATTTACAGAACACTGGGATGTCTGAGAAGAAATAATTGTGTAGCCCCCGGTTTGCTGAGAAAAAATCTGAAAGTGAGGGCATGTCCCAGTACTTTATCAGCATCAGAATTAGTTCTTGAAATGAATTCTCTATGCTTTCGTGAACTGCTTTATAGAGAATGTCAAACTCTCTCTGGATTAATGTTTTGTGACAGTCTGGTGTTCAGTCATTCGCAAGGAGCAGCAGAACTTGGGCACAAAGCTCATTGGCACAATACTTTTTAGCAGAAAGTGACATTGAAGAACCATTTCAGTTACAGAGGGGATCACGTGAATAACATTTGTTTCATTTGTCCTTTCATTGTACATTTTTATCAAAAGATAAAATAGGAAACTTGGTAAAACTTTAAAACCAATGTCTTTTTGAGTGGGGTAGGTTTTATTGAAAGGGTTGTTCACCTTTTGATTAACGTTTAGCATGATGTAGTGAGTTATATTCTGAGACAAATTCTAAAACTACTCTATACAAAATATATAATGAAGACCAATTGAACTATTGCTTAGAGTTGGCCATTATATAACATACTAAAAATGTACTTAAAGGTGAACCACCTCTTTAAAAGGTTATTAATCTATTTACTAATTAAAGTTAATGAAATGCAGTCCTGCGTATCTAGACCCTCTGTTATTATTATATTTATTAACCCTTTGCCAGCAGAATTTGACATTTTGGTTACATGAAATGCCAGACGTTTTTAAAACATTTTGTGCTCTCTCATTTTAGGGGCATTTCCTGAGGGGAAAACTATACAATGTTTTTTTCTCTCTCGCTGCAAAGATTTATAGCGCTAAATACCAAAAAAAATTAAATATAATAATATGAACAAAAAAGATTTTTTTTTTTATTAAAAATTTAATAATAATAATATTCATAATATATGAATTCATACTAGAAACATATTTCATTTTACGCATGACAATTCAATTGATTTGGAAAAATTTATGTCTCTCGAACGTGCCAATACCAGATATGTAGAGTTTTAGGGAGATTTAGGACTTCTGTACAGCAAAAACTCCTGGCAGTATATTACTGAATTTTGAAAGCACTAAGGCAGAAAACGGCATACTTTAGATTTCAAGGTCAAAAAATCATGAAACAGTAGGTTTACCCCAGAAAATCATATATTTTTGAAAAGTACACATTCTGCTGATTCCAAGGGGCAAATTCACTAAGCACCGAAGCGCCTGACGCTACCGTTAATTCGCTAGTGTTGGGCATTTTCGTTACTTCGCAAATTCACTAACGAACGCTGGCGTAGTTTCGCTAGTGTTACTTCGCACCCTTACACCAGGTGTATTTTCGCTAGCGACGTAACTACGCAAATTCACTAACTTGCGCAGTGTTCTGAACGCTACCTTTTACGCTAGACTTCCTTCACCACCTCAGACCAGGCGAAGCGCAATAGAGTAGATAGGGATTGCTTCAAAAAAAGTTCAAATTTTTTCTAAGTCCCAAAAAACGCTGGCGTTTTTTCTATATTATAGGTGATAGGCTGAAAAAGATCGAAACATTTTTTGGGGCTCCCCTTCTTCCCCCCTACATTTCCTAACTCATGGCAATTTAACTAGACAGTGGGCACATGTGTAGGGCAAAAAAAAAATTTTATTTGATGTTTTGAAGGTTTCCCAGGCATTTGTAGTGATTGTACGTATTCCTCCATTGAAATTTGAATTTGGCGCCATATGCAAATTAACCATCGCTAGCGTAACTTCGCTTCGCTTAGCGAATCAAAGCTAGCGCAACTTCGCAACCTTATGCTACCCCTGAGCGCAACTTTGTATTTTAGAGAATTTGCGGAGCGCTGGCGAAACTACGCCTGGCGAAGTGCGGCGAAGTTATGCCTGGCGCAACTACGAATCTTAGTGAATTTGCCACTATAATGGGTAACTATGTCTCTCTACTCCTAACTACCAAACATCAAAGCTTGTCTGATAAAAATGTATTTAAATTCTGAAAAATCCCTTCAAAGGTTTTATTTTGCTGCTCCCCATATCTCACACTGTATTAGGTACCAAGAAAAAGCACCCGTCCCTAAATAAGATTGCCAGGGGTCCACTGAACAGTTTGGTGCCCATTCTGCATAGGTTTACCAAAGTATCTGGCATTTAGAGGCCCCAATATGAAGTTAGTGCAGCCAAGTTTTAGCTACTGAAAAATCAACACATACGGTAGACTGTATTTTTTGTGGGGTAAAAACACAGAAATATATGTTTACCCCCCCAAAACCATATATTTTTGGAAAGTACACATTCTACCAAATCTAAAATGGGTACACATGCCTTTCTGCTCCAAACTACTGAGTCGCAAGGCTTTCCCAAAATTGGTGGTTTTGGTGAAATATCTGAAAATTGCCTCAAAGCTTCAACGTTCCAGCATCGTATCGACCATGTATCATTACCAGCATAAAGCATCCTAAATATATATGTTGGGGTCTTCTAAACAGTTTAATGCCAAATATGCATAGATTTACCAAACTATGTTGCATACAGAGACCTCCAAATCCAAATAGTGCATAGGAATTTTCACTTATGACACTCTGGCTACACCAATATAAGCACCCGGTATGTGTATTATGTGCCATGAGACCCCCTAACAGTATGGAAACCCTATAAAACCATATGTTTTTCCTAAAAGTACACATTCTGATTAATCTAAAACAGGTCAATATGTCTTTCTATTGCAAACTACCAAACTGTAAAGCTATGATAAACATAACGCTTTTTATGAAATTTCTGTAAATCGTCACAAAGCTTGCATTTTACCCCATTATATACCCCACATTTTGTAACGTACCAGCAAAAGGCATCTTAAATATGAACACCAGGGGATTACTAAACAGCTTGATGCCCGATATGCATAGATAAACCAAACTATGTAGCACACAGAGACCCCCAAATGAATATATAGCAGGCAACATTTCCATGGGCAAAACAAAGAACAGAGAGAAATGCAATAAAATCACTAAAATCCAACAAAACCACAAAAATCATTGCTTTTTTTCCGCCTAGTGTAATCAGCAGTCAGAATCACAGTTTGCATATTTTAGCATGGCCAAATAGGTTTTATGGACAGAAATAAGTAAACAACAGCTACGTAAAGCTGAAGATGCTATAAAATGGCTAAAAATTACCGAAATTGCAATATATTGACCGAAATAACTTACAAAAGGTATTGCGCAGTGCAAATAGTAAATACACTATTCGCAATGGCAATAAAACATTTTTCAGGGAAAACAACACATGATGCAGTAAGAAAAATAAAAAAAAACTATAAAATTGTGTAAGTCCGTATATGTGTGTGTTCATTAGGCAAATTGTGTTTTGGGTGCCTGTGTGTGTGCAAGTATGTGTGAAACCCCCCTGATCCCCCAAAAATGTATGTGAGTGTGCAAGTGTAAATGTATATGTGTAATAGTGTAAAAAGTGTGTGTTTGTGCATATTTGTGTGTGTTAACACTAACCTGGGGTGTGTAGGCTGCAGATCCATGTCCAAGAAGGCTGGAGGACTGGAGGTCCTGATCGCTGATTCTGGGTCAGGGGCGTTGCTGGAGGAAGCAGGAAGTAAGTATGTTTCTGCAGACACGTGCCTGTTCGTCTTCTGGGGCCCCTGGGTGATTGTGCCCCAGGGGCCACTTTGCAACCCACTCTGCTCGTTACATAGGGGCTTCTGAGCAAGCGGGGAAGCCACTCCTCCACTCCCCCGCCTGGGTATGCTGTCCCCTGTGGTAGTTCAAGTTACTTTGACAAAGAACAATAGATTCTATGTTCTGTGGCATTTAAAAGGTTAAACCCTGATGTATCATGTCACCTATTCTCAACATTGTATCACCTCTCTACATTGTAATATTCACATTATCATCTTTCTATGCATTTTCACCATTCTATCATGCATCTTCCCACTTTTCTGTTCTGTGTGTTCCTATCCTATGAATTCTTACTAATCTTCAATACTAATTTTGACCTCTTTAATTATTGGATTCTCACGAGTTATTCTCATGAATTTCAATCAATACTGTATGTCCTGTACATTCTAACTATTCATTTTAAGCATTCTCAGCAGACTCCTTTCCACATTCCCATCGCCAGAGATGTTGCCCATGGCAAGCAATCAGCAATTAGATTTATACAGTCACCTACAAGGAGGAAAACCAAAGCAAAGATCTGGTTGGTGGCTAATGGCAACATCTCTGGAAATCTCTGGAGATATTTATCTCCAGTGTAAGTAAACATGCCCCTAAGTTTGCCAGGAGCAGTAATTCATAGCAACAAATAAAACGATTGCGTTTAAACAGGTGACAGGTAAATTCTTCCTGCTGATTCATTGATATTAGGGATGAATTAAATATTTCCCCATGCTTCCCTGCAAAAAAAACACACAAAAGTTAATAAAAGTTGCTAGGTTTGAAAGTTTGAAAAAACATTGTGCAGTTTTAGTGCCGACGACAGTTTTGACGCATACATTGGTGCCGACATCGGAACCGTTGATGGCGAAAAAAAAATGTTTGCGGCAAATTAGCAAATTTATTTGCCAGTGGCGAAATGCGGAAATTCACTGCGAATTCGCACTTGGCGAATAAATTCGCCCATCACTATTTAGATTCTCATTAATCCTTAGTTGATATAGGTTTCTGCTTCTGGCCTAACTTAGTGCCTTTTATTAAATAAAACCTTATGTATTTGTATAGTATATACTGTAAATGAAAGTTTTTCAGAATATCAGGACATTTATGCAACTCCTGTGATCCAACCTGGCCTTAAAGGACAAGGAAAGGCAAAAAAATAAAATCCCATTTTTACTTTCTTTAATGAAAAAGAAACCTATCTCCAATATTCTTTAATCAAAAAATGTGTACCGTTTTTATGAGAAACCTGACTGAATGCAGTGAAATTCTCCCTTTATTTATTGTTGTGGATAGGAATTGTCAGACGGTCCCTAACTGCTGAGCAGGGAAACAATCATACTTATGAACAGCAGGGGGAGCCCCCACCTTACTTCCCAGCCATGCAGAATTCAAGCAGCTTTGTTTATGATGATCCCTAAACAGCCCAGACCACACTGAGCATGTGCAGGGTCAGGGTCAGGCAAAGATGTATAATAAAATTACAAGATGACAGCCCCCTGTGGCCAACTTTGAAAGCATAAATCATTTGTTTGATTAGGCTTGTGGTGCAGTAAGTTCATGCTTATGTTTAGTATACAAAATACAGCATTTCTAGTCTTATTCTATTTTAGACTTTCCTAGTTATGCCTTGACACTGTCCAGTCTGCCATGAACACCATCTCATTTTGGGTAAACATCTCCCCTTATCAGGTCTGCAAACTAGGACCGTATTAGGGACCACTGGGTGGTATGAAGAATAAGTTGTGGTAGTTGTTTCCCCTTTCAGCTGGGTTCTACTTCACATGCATGTTCTTTAAGGAATAGTTTGCTGGAATTGGAAGGGTCAGGTTTTGATATTTGTGCATAGGGAGGAAGCCCAGCCTGAGGCTTGTTGCACTACCTCTCCGAGTATCTCGTAAAAGGCCTGGACATCTCTAGTTCAAAGTGTTCCAATCTCCGAAGGAGAGGCTTCTAGTCCTGAGCTGTTTCCATGGATCCCATTGCTTTAGCTTCAAAGTGCAATCACATTCTGTTTATGTGGCATGTCAAGGACATGATCAGAGAGAGAACTTGTACAAGAGGTATTACTATAGTTGTATAGGAAGGAGCACAGAACAGGTGCTCACTACACTCCATTGTTACTGCTTTATGGATACATTATTCTCTCTCTGAGCATTCCTTAGGTTTTAGGGAGATTATGCTAAACACTGTATCCTGGCATTAGCATGATCACGCTATTTGTTATTGCCTTGATACACATCTAAACAACATTTTCTAACAGAAAAATTAATATTTAGTACAATTGGTCATTTCCGCTTCACCCTTCTAAAACATGGCCTGAAGCAGAGTTGAGATTTACTGTATATTTGTAATGCATTTGTACTGAGAAATGTAATCCCCAACTGCTCAAGACACACACACATATATTTCTATAGTATGATGTGGCTCCTGGAATCTGCCTGCGACAGGCGGTATCCCAAAACCCAGAACAGACGGCAAGGTTCTGGTCAAGACTCACGCTTGTGCCTATAACAGCTGCCTTTCACGTTGGGGGTTCCCGTCGATACTTGGATGCCAACAGGTCTTAAAGCTAGAGAACCAAGGTGAGGGAAAAAGAGGGTGAAAGAGTAAAGCGTTGTCGAGAAAACAGGCAGTGGTTGATAACCAGTCAGTCCACACGGTACAGAGTCAGAATCCAGAAGTATATTCATAAACAGGCAACAGTCGAGTTTGGCAGCGAAAAAGCAGTTGTCAAGGGACAGGCAACGGGCAAGAACACGAGATCAGATAAAGAGCACACAGAGGAACTATCAAGAAAATACCTAAGTTGGGCAATGGGAAAATGAAACAGGCGCCTTTAATATTTATGCTGGAGAAGAAAGCATTGCACCAGTTAGTCTTCACCATCTCGCTACCACATTTTATTCTGTACTAAAATATTGTTCCTGCCTAAAATGGTTTCTAAAGACACGAGTACAAATTTTATATAAATTATTTGATGATATTCAAACTCTAAATGTGAAGTTGTTATACTACTTAAAAGCCACTTGGTAGAGCTATAACAACATCACTCTTTGATCTGTTTCACATGACTGATAAAGAACAGGGACACATAACAATTAAGTTGGTTTGATTCAAAGAAGAGAGACGAGGCAAATCCAGGCATATCTCTCAGCAAATTCATGATTTTAAAGTTGATGGTAATGGGCTGGAAAACTAATATAGATATTTTGTTGTTGGTCCAGCAAAGAAGATTTTGGATGATCAGTTTAATGTTTTAAATATTAATGACAATTAAAGCAAACCATTTTAGTCCTGCAATTTTTAGCATTAGTCCTTGTTCTCCAAGGATATTCCCCCCACTCTCCCCATTTTTCAAGTGACCCCTGTTGCTATAGGATAGGACAGGTAAAGTTCTCCTTGGCTTAGTCTATTTCTAAAATCACTTGACTGAGTTTTTACCTTTTAGCTTGTAACTTAAAGCTTCTCACAGTGGTGCTCCATGGGGGTCCCTCTGCTGTTGGTTCACACCTGAGGTACTAATTGTTCCAGTTTCCTCAGACTGCTTGGCTAAACACCCTAAATCTCACTAAATCTCAAAATCTAACGCCTAGCATATATGTAGGAGTTCATACTCACACTTGCTAATTCCCTATTTAACTCAAGCTGCTTTTTTCTTCTACTGAAAACTCATTGTCCTAAAGCTCCTGGCACCATAAAACTCTTCTCTTCAAATGTAGTCCAATGAGACCTTGCCTTCCTATGGAAATTTACCTCTAATCCCTGTGCCAGTCAGGATTTTCCACATAGCATCCCAATATGCTTACATCTGGATGGGGAACATATTCTCTTATGTAAACCTTTAACTGAAGCAGCCAGTCACTAGGGTTGTACCTATATAAATTATAGAAAGACTGTGTTGTCTACATCCTTATATATTTAAAGTAGAAGGTGGTATAAGGTATATGACCATTATAGCATGGGTAGGCAAGATGCTTCTGTCTGTCCTCAATACAAGTTCCAAGAGAAGACAGAAGAGAAGCAAGCAGAGTAACTCAACGTTGGTATGAGTTATGACCTGTATAGACCCCCTTGGCTTGGTGGCCATTTTGGGATCAGGATATCATGTTGTTATGGGTTGGAAGGAATTATAAAAGGGTGGGCTGGCAGGTGAAGCACTCTCAAATTGAAACATATATTTTGAGTTGTGCCTGGCTCCAATTATTTTAACGTATGGCAGCTTTTCTTTTATGGTTTTTAACTGTCTGCATCAGTGATTGTGAGGATGACAATTCCCACACAGGCCAAGGATCCATTTGGGATTCAAGCAATGCTTTCTGCCTCAATTCAAGAGAAATAAAAAGCTTTAGCAGTATAAACTAAAAAATACACTGCTGCCTAGTCAGCAGCAAATTGTATGGTTTAATTAGTGTGGCTGAGTCAAGAGAGGCTTAAAGGAAAATATAATTCTGAACAAAAATTTCTATGATTTGACTTCTGGAAAAAGCAACAGTTGGCATAGCTTTAAAGCATTGTTTTAAAGCTACGGAGTCTGGAGAGAATTGAGAAGATGACCGCTAAACTATCTTTTTAAATGCCTAACTCCATTTAAACATTCGTGAGTACCTTCACATAAGACTCACTTCACTGTGTGGATTTAAATAAGTTACACGGCAAATAGTATAAGTTGAAAAGGGCACTTTTTTTTAGAAGTAATCTAATCTCACAAAGTGGTGTACTAAATTTATGCAATAATACTACACTATATTGGAAATTATTTTCTTGCCCCTTTGTTTGTCTATACCTCGTGCTGTATGAGCGCTGGTTTCTTTCCATAATTTCGGATAAGAATTCTGTATATGCCATTATATAGGATTTGCAAGGCAAGAATGCCAAGGGACAGAAGGACACCATGTATGTAATGCAAGGTGCAGAAGATTTTGCCCTATAGTGTTTAATCATTTGGCAATATTAAATAAGCCCTCGTGAATTTCCTCACATAATATATGTAGTGGAAAACCTATAAGGCATCGTCCCTGCGGCATTTACTTAATGCGTATGTCAAAGGGTCAGATTGCAACCCATTACAGAGCGGGCTGCCCCAGACTGGTGTTATGCCAACTGTTGCTTTTGTTGCATGTACTATAGGCATGCTACCACCCTTGCAGCACCTCAGGCACCCGGGGCTAACCTAGGCCCTACTCCCCGTATTGAGCTGTTAAATCCATTTTGGGGAGTGTATATGGCCAGTCAAACAAAGGACCAGAGGGTCTCCAATTCCAAGGGCATAACTCACAACAAACAAAAGGCAAATTGTCCTGTAGCTCAAGAAATATTAAATATCACACATTTTATTTAGAATTCCATATTGAGATTATATATATATATATATATATATATTTACCTTCATGTTTCGATACATTGTTATTATCGATATAGTGACTAACTAAACTAGGAAATGGATACTTTGTTTTATGTGAATGGATACGACCGGTTTTTGGTTCTGGATTTAATATAAGCAATATTCTTTATTTCTTCGGGTTTTCGGATTCTGCTTAAAAAATTTCTTGACACTATTGTATTTGATTTATATCTTTTATTAGTTCTTGATATTATTTTCGTTTTTTTCACTTTATTATTTGTTATACTGTCACTGATGATGTCTGCTACACGTCACTTCCCCTGCTTTCGGTTGCTCCTATTGTTTTCCCGCCACACTTGGTATTTATTTCGTTTGTGTGAACCATTTTTGCACTTTGAGAAAGGCTGTCGTGTCAGCCGAAACGTCAGCGATCGTCCACTGAATAAAGACATTTAAACTCTTCTAAGACCTGTGAGTGCGATCTCTATTTCTAGTTCTATATATATATATATATATATATATATATATATATATATATATATATGTATATATAATGAAGGAAAAAACCGGCACTCACGAAAATGTCATCAATTATGCCTGGGTGCAGTCCTTGTTAAAGTTTGAATGTAAAGCTTTGTAAATGTCTTTATTCAGCGGACAATCGCTGATGTTTCGGCTGACACGACAGCCTTTCTCAAAGTGCACTTTGAGAAAGGCTGTCGTGTCAGCCGAAACGTAAGCGATTGTCAACTGAATAAAGTCATTTAAACACTTCTAAGACCTGTGAGCGCGATCTCCATTTCCAGCTATATATATATATATATATATATAGTATTTGAAAAAAAGACCGCACTCACAGGACTTTCGCAAGAAAATAAGCCCCCATGGGCTGTGACCTTTATTCCTCAACGTTTCGGCTAGTATACTCTAGCCGTCCTCAGGAGGTAAACATCACTGTGTGTTATGTTTTACCTCCTGAGGACGGCTAGAGTATACTAGCTGAAACGTTGAGGAATAAAGGTCACAGCCCATGGGGGCTTATTTTCTTGCGAAAGTCCTGTGAGTGCGGTCTTTTTTTCAAATACTGTATGCAATTTCGTTACCAGCACCTAGGCAAGTACCTACCATACTGTGGAGTGCACCACTGAGGATATATATATATATATATATATATATATATATATATATATATATATATATATATATATATATATATATATATATATATATATATATATATATATATACACACACACAGACCCCATGGTACTCATTTTTGCATTTCATACCGTCCGGTAATGGCCATGCCTATGAATAAGGGTATGAAATGTGTAATGGGGTCTGTATGTATATTCCCCTACACACTGTATTCCCTAATTATTTCTTAGCCATTGGGTCACTAATCTCCTTATTAGTCCTACAGTTAAGTTTTCCCTATGGGACAATACATTCTTGGCCTCCTAACAAGCATGCCATCATGGTGGCTCCTTTGGGACAATCTCCACATGTACCATTGCTCTGAGAGGTGGCTGTCAAACTGTAGGCCTATTGTTTACAGTACAATCTAAATCTATGATTGGATCCCTTTCAGGTCTTTATTGGGATCTAAAATGGGCCCTGGCATTTCAAGCAAGTAGAGGCCCAAACAACCCCCCCCCCCCACCAGCCCACTAAATAGTCTATGGCATCTTACAGCATCCCCTGATTCCTGATTCCTTGTCACCAAAGTAACAATTTAACTAGATGAAATTAAAGCTTAAAGGTCAGAAATGTAGCTCTTTAAACTTCTTATAAATGGTGCTTAATGATGTCATCAATTAAAATGGGTGCTTGATGATGTCACATGATGCATTAAAATGTGTGTATTCTGCAAAATAATGTACTCCCTGCTGTAAAATATGAGAATATTAGAAGTCCCATTGACTTGTAAAAAACATGCCTTTATATGGCTAATGGAACTCCAAGGTAAACATGCCCAAGGTTATACATTTATTATTATATCTTGCAATATGGGGTGCATTATTCCCTATATAAACAACTGCATTACTGCATATGAGCTTGATTCTTTTATTTGCCCTGAGCCCCCAGCATCTGAAAGAGCTTTTAGAAATAGAAATATACTATATTGTACAGCAAAATCAAAATAACCTATTTTGTGTATGTTTATATAAACAAATTGATCTGCAGTTGAGTCCCAGCCATAAAGCCAAGCGTATTCTTATTTTCTACCATTGCTTACATTTACTTCTCCCAAATTGCCCAGAGCTTCCTGTGCACTAATCCTACTTTCAGGTATTTCCAACGTAAGTGTTGCCCCTTACAGTTTTAGCACTTGCGGCAGGGAATTTGTAAATGACCCCTCTAGAATGTGCTATACTGGCAGATGTTATCTGAAACCCTTATTCATGGGGTTCCTTTCACAGATTTTCTCTAAGGTGTCTGGACTACTGTTATGAGTACTTCTTTTAGGAGCACTCCGCCGTGGATCCAAGATGGTGGTGCCCATGGCCACAACGTCACACTGGTACCCCAAGACCTTGTGTGACATCATCACATAGTAATTTGCCAAGAAAATTCGAAATAAATAGAAGCTGTTCGTTGCCCCTGTCCCCTCCCCTTTATTCGTGCAAATTGTCATCATCAATGGGGATTGGCGCATGGGAAATTTAAAAAATGATTGTATCTCCAGTGCATCCCCAGTGTTTTTGAACCAATGTGGGTGTTGATGGGCAGCATGTCGCCCCCCTAAAATCCTGCCGCCCTAGGCCCGGGTCTAGGTGGCCTTTCCACAAATCCGGGCCTGATCATCATGGTGCCAGGTAATGTGATTCATGGCTCCCTACAAAGTCTTTGTACACCTCCACCATTAAGAATAGCTCTACTGAGAACATACCATTTCACTAGTTTTACGAAAGAGAGCACCTGTGTTTACTCAATTTTACAATAAATGATTGTCACACTCGAAGCACTGGCCATGCAGAATGGAGTTAATGGGTTCATCTGCTTTCTCCATGATATTGCCTAGATGTTCCATATACTGTAGTTCCCTATAATGTATTCAGCAATAAAGCAATGCAAATAAATGTTAGCTGTGTTTGCTCCATTGTTAAAGGGGTTTACTAATGCCGCTCCAGATAATCATTCTTTGCTTGGATAATAACGAATCAATCACAGTCACTGTAGGCGACTCGAGAATTGTAATCACTATAAAAGGCTATTTGGTCTTTTTATGAATCCTCTGCTTTTACATCACAGTCTTAACCAGGTACATTTAAGCGATTTATCATCTAAATATCTATCTATCTATCTATCTATCTATCTATCTATCTATCTATCTATCTATCTATCTATCTATCTATCTATCTATCTATCTATCTGATATTTATAGTTCTTATCTGGGGGTTGATTTAGAGGGTCAATTCAAGTATGTTTGTAGAAGTCCCAGTTTACAATTGCTATTTATTGTTCTCCCTTAGCCTTGGAGCCTGTATCCATGCTGCTCCTCTGCGAAAACGACCAATGCAGACACAGTAGAAATAGGGGTTTATGTATATTGTTTCAACTGTACCTGAACTTTAGGATACAGAATTTTTTCATGGCAGCCTCAGTCAGATGCATGAAAGTCCTGATTGCAAAAGGACAGTCCATAAGTAGCTCAGCACACATACCATTCTGAAGGAGATTAATATAATTGTAAGACGTGCAGGGAGATTTTTCTGTTCTCTTACCTCCCGGCGTGTCTCTCTCCAGCTTCTGGGGCGCAGGCACGTGCTTCTAGCAACGTCACGTGTTCCAGATGTGCGCAAGTGAAGCTGGCGTCTGTTCGTTCGAGTTTGTCTCGTTCGCCGTGGCACTCGTGTTTTCACGCCGAACTGCATTACGACATTTCTCAGGCACGAAATAGAAATTTTTGGCGCCAATTCTCTTTTAAAAAGGCCTTCCTCCATTTTAACAGTGCCCAAGCTGGCTTCTGTTTACAGACCCTGCTGAAGTGTTATTTACTGTTGGAATTTCCTGGTTTTTGACTTCTGCCTCTTTTGACTTCGATTCTTGTCGCCTGCCTCAACCCTTTTGCCTTTTTTTGTGAGTACGCCGTGCCTAATCCTTGCCAGTAACCCTTTACAGACTTATTACTATCCAACGCACTAATTCCTTGTTGGTTCCGCAGCAGAAAGCCCGGGGCCCCAAAAGGGCGTTGATGAACCGCAGGGTTTCGCTTGTGCGTCTGATTGTACCAGCTGTCTTCAAGGTTCCTGATTGATGAGTAGGTTACAGTAATTACTGGGCTTAGTAAGTAGGTGTTGCTGCTAATTGGCCTCATATAGCCGTTTAACGTCTGCCTATATTTATTTGTGCAAAATCACCAATAATAATATAAATAACCTTAAATCATTGAAAAATTCACAAGAAAAACCCACAACACAAGGCAAATGTCTGCATACCTCATGTCGGCCACTCCCTCCTGACGCGTTATTGGGCGCTTCATCAGAGAAGGTCATTATTTGGTGTTGCTTAACAAAATCCTGGTTTATTCCAACATCAGAGTTTAATGAACCTCCTCAGCTTTCTCAGCTTTCTAATAACTCTGATTTCCATCCTTTGCAGCGGGTGCATCATTTACATATACATACTGTGGGTTTCAATAAAATATTTGAATAGTGGCAAAAATGTTGCACATGGCCCTCTTTCTACTGCACTTTTTCCAAAATCAAGCTATTTCTCAAAATAAGCATTAATGTATTTATTTTCATTTGAAGCACACACAAAATATTAAATTATTTCAAAAATCGTGACGCATCTTTCTATCCGGAATACAAAGTCTGTATGTCAACACTGAATAGCAGGGTCTATGTTTTGCATCTGTTCCCTGAACTTACCAGCGGTCCGTATATCACATGTGACAAGTCTGTTTTTTGTTGTGATAGGAATTCTACATGCCCCTGTGTCTCTCAAAAAACAATATACACAATTATCTGTTCAGCAGAAGATTCTATCCATCTGTCAGTCTCTATCATCTGTTTAGATATTACTGGGCCCCACAGCAAATTATTTTTCAGGCCCCCAAAATGTGTATAGGTTTTACTAATACTTATTGAAATGATACATGAATTAGAACCTCATGGGGCCCCTATACCTCCTGGGCTCCCTGCAACCTCAGGGTCTGCTTCCTCTGTAGTTATGCCCCTATATCTGTCAGATCTCCTTAGTATCAGGGAGCACAGTGGTTCAGACTTACTGCACTTGCGTGCTTTTATATGAAGTGCTGCACTTGGAAAGGATTATTTGCCAATAAAAAAAGTGATATCAAAGAGCACCAGGAAAGCTGATCGCTGAATTTGAAAACACATCCTTTATCTAATTAATAGCTTACAGACTTCACTAGCAGTTTTCAGATTACAAACGCTTGACGCGTTTCATGCCCATTATAAACAATTATAGTTTCGTCCCACCTAGGAACCTAAATACCCTTAGATACCTGCATAATAAAAACAGAAACTGTTACTATGCAAAACAAATGTAACCATTTGCAATAAAAACCCTTTGTAGCCATCTACCTTCAATAGTATATTATGTGCCGCACAAAATACATGGCAGATAAGATTATATAGAGGTAATACATACATAAATAGTTCATATGCTTACAAAATATCTCAAATTAACAATATCATTATACCTCCCATTCCTGGATTCATACCAACATAATTTACTGTGGTTTTAAAGTGGTATATCTAATTTGCTATCTCTTGTATAAGAGCTACTGGAGGCCATAGAAATATAAATTACACTGCTGGCATTGCACCTTCACTTATATGTCCCACCTTAGCCAAGCTGACCCACCATATCATTTAGTATTGCTGTTGCTTCAGTTTGATCTTTGCAGTACTGATCCAGGGGGAGAAAACATACCATTCCCTCCCTCAACCTTAAATCATTGCAATTTATACAGAGATTGTTGTATCCAGCTATTCATTTTTGAAACAGTAAAAAAAGCATTGAGATTTGCCCATGCAAATAGGATATTTTCCAATAAACCAAAGAACCTTTCTTTCCAAACATTCCCTGGGCAGACTAAAAACGCTTATCCCACAAGTATATTGTGAGTGTCCCACCTAAAACCTCTATGGTACGGCAGTGAAACTTATGCCTGAAGATCATTTTTATCTTTAAGACAAACTCACAAGCGAGGGGAGGGTGAAGGAGCAATGGGTAGGAAATGGACTATTTTATGCTTTGAGTATCCAAGCAGCATTGGAGGGAGGAAGAGTGCCAAGGATGTGTCTTCAGTAACGGATTACAAATTGTTATTGGACAGAACATGTAAATTGTATTAAGTGCTAATTTGTTCCTTTTATAAATAGCTCAGGTAACAGGCTTTATTAGCAGTTGGATATGTTAGTGTCCCATTTATTTACTCTTGCACTGTTCTTTCATTCCAGCCAGTTGTGTAAGTAGATTGGTGAGACATAAGCAGTCCTTGGAGAACCATCGTGCTTGTTCTGAGAAAGCTGTTAATTCATAGATCTTTTCAAAATATCTATGGAGTCAAACTAACAGCCTTTATACCTTGGTAAATGGGATCCATATTCATGATAATTTAGCATGTTGCATACTAGAGTTTGTGTTGGTGAATGATCATGAATGTATATTCTCACCCCTCATCATCTTGTAATTTTATACTCACTGATCTTTTATACCAAACTGATCTATGGAGACCATAACCAGTAGCATCCATCCACTTCTCCAGTCCACCTCCTTGCTTTTATATGTAGTGAGCCTCACCTTTTTGTATTAGGGCAGCCAAACTGTTTCATTACCCATGGAAACTAATAACATTATTTGATCAGTCTAGTGAATAGGTTCGGTCTAGTGCAGGGGTCCCCAACCTTTTTTTTACCCATGAGCCACATTTGCTCCTATACATATTTGGGGAGCAACACAAGCATAAAAAAATGAGGGGGAGGAAATAAGGGCTGTTATTGGCTATTTGGTAGCCCCTATGTGGACTGGCAGACTCAAGGAGGCTCTTCTTGGTAGTAGACTTGATTTTATCTTGTGATGATACTAATGTTAAATGCATTTAAAAGTGTGTGAAAGCAGTAGAAGAGATGTATCTCAAGTGCAGAGGACAATGACAGGCCTACAAAAGTCTGAAAATCAAGTTTCCAAAACAAACTTGGGGATTCAGCAAGAAAACAGTGGCCAGACAGAATACTACAAGAACAATCAGGGCCATGATAAGCTCTTAGATGATCTGAAGTAACAATGCTCTCTACTGGTTGTTGTGGAAACGGGCATGTTATTCTGGTATTTATATATATATATATATATAAATTGATAGATAGATAGATAGAAATGTAATTCCATAATTATTACTCAGAATGCCAGCATGGTAAAAAAAAAATAAAAAATTAAAGGATGAGTTTGGACATTACAAAGCCATGTTAAAAATCCATTGCAGTCATTCATATGCCCATTTATATACTGAGCATCTGGTATAAATGTATAAATTAAATAAATTGAATTTAGATAACTTTCTACTCTTTATGCTCATTTCTTGTTAGTTAGGCATACAGTCCAGATTACCTCTTGTTAGCTGTGACATGTAAGTGGAGAGTGTGAACTCCATGCCCAAACTGCATGATGTCAATGAGGAAGTTCTAGTCAACTTGTATACCTATATTTTCATATCATGCTCTTAGTGCGGGGTAAAATGTTTACAGTAATGTGTGGTGATGTTGAAATTCTGAAAAATACTGCATTGTGGAACAAAAACTGTTTTGGATTGTACTAATTAATTTTGCACTTTGCAACCAATAGTGAATTAATCCCACTGTCTTCCTTAAAGGAGAAGGAAAGGTGAAATCACTGATCCTCATCCAGCTTCTCCTTTCTTCATGTGGGTGCAGTTGGGCAGTAGAGTGAACTTTAACAGAAAAAAATCTAACCTTTTTAGTTTACTGCACATGTATCAACCACAGGATTTTCAAAAAAGAAGTGGAAGAAGAGGATTGTGGTGCTCTCTGAAAAGAACCCTGGGCCAGTGCCCAGGTATCGGGTAAGTGAAAACAAAACACAGGGCGTCCCATAAATTATGTTACTGATTTCACCTTTCCTTCTTCTTTAAAAACTCACACATGCCCTAATTTACCCCATCTATGCACAACATGTTCAACAGCCAACTATTTACATCTACATTGCCTGCATAAAAATTACCAATAACTAGCAACTTAGATAATTTGGGTTTCTTTAATTATGCCTACCAAAAAAGGGTTAATGAGCAGAGAGGCAGCACTGATCCAGGCAGTGAATAAAAGCTCAGTGATGCAAGAGAAGGCTGGAATTACTGCCAGGGATCACAAAGCTGCTTTATAGCGTATGGGTAGGACACAAGTAAAACTGTGAGCAGTTTAGTAAGTAGGATCCCATAGGTAGTAATGGGCGAATTTCTCCTGTTTCGATTTGCCAGAAAGTCAGTGAATTTCTCACGAAACGGCGAAAAATCGTGAAATCTGAAAATTCACGAAAAAATCCTGAAATTTGAATGTTAAAATTTGAAGGTTTTCAAAAAAAATCTGACATTTTCATGAAAAATCGTGAAAATCCAAAATTGAGGACGGCAAATTTTCAAGGGCGAATTTTCGCGGGAGATTCTCGAATTTATTCGCCAGTGGCGAACCACGGAAATTCGCCGCGAATCAGTGCCTGGCATATTTAATCGCCCATCACTACCCATGGCTCAACTGAGTACATGCAGAAGAGAAATTCTGGCACACCAGTAGGGGGCATTAATGGTGGCATTAGAATTCAATTCGCTTAGTGTAATTCAGCAGCACCTATTGATGAAACCCAGTAGTGAAACCCTGAAACTACCTCCATGTTGAAACTGCCACTAATTCCAGCCTTGCTTTGAGTCAGTAAGCACCCTTCCACACTAGTCATCCAAGCAGGCTGTGTGAGTACAAGTTATTTTGCCTTCAATGACAATCTAGACTTCTAGGAAATAAATATTTATCGAGATACATTGAGTGTTAGAGGTACAGACTGGAACAAGAAACCAAAATGCTATGCTAACAATGCTATCTAGTGCACCTTTTTTGTTGTTAACCCCATTAAAGATTCTTGGCAAGAAAATGCTTCCCATTAAATATTCGTTTGCACTTTATCTACATTCTTCTTATATCATGGCAATGAAACATTTATAATGTACAAAGAGTACACAATTAATAAATATTTATAATTCGAGGATAATAGGAGCCGGACATCCCGACACAATGCTGCTTGCATTATAGAAGCCTAAATGCCACAGAATAATGTGCCTTATGGTTTGACACTGAAAACATCAACTTTTCGTGTGCATTTAGCTGAACGACTAGTTTTGACTATTTATGAACCTGATTCAGTCAGCTCCGTTTTCACCTTTTCATTCAAAGAAAACTTTTCCCAGTGCAGGTGCCGTCAATGGCCACCATCCATGCATATACTGTAGAAAACTTGAAGCACAGCACCAATTTATGTTTCAAATAAATAAGCCTTTATTTAGTACATATGGCAACGATCTGGGTACAGCGACGTTTCAGGCCCTGTCTTTTCAAGGTATTGAGCATGTGAAGCTAGGAAAGAGAAAAGGAGATCGTGAGAAACTATTAAATAAGAGAGAAGCATGGTGGATGTTTATGTTACAGAAAGAAATGCCGTTTGGCCTTAATAAAGACTATGAAATTAAACATTATATAGAGTAGAGTGGGTAACCAATCGAGACAGAGAAATAATACTAATATACTATCGGTACTCTAATTTATAGAGAAAAACAAAATGTATACTGTATCATCATATCTATAGCTCATTATTGATTTTAAATGTTTTTAATTGATGGTAATCAATATGGTGGTTAAGATTTGAGGGTATGTCCCTTTAAGCACTAATAGTGAATGTTTTGTCAATAATGTGTGTAGCTTTAAAGTTTCATGTTTGAAGAAGAAATGAAACGCGTCAGTAGTAATGGACATTACGCACTTACAGGGGCCGATTCACTAAGGGTCGAATATCGAGGGTTAATTAACCCTCGATATTCGACTAGGAATTAAAATCCTTCGACTTCGAATATTGAAGTCGAAGGATTTAGCGCAGATAGTTCGATAGAACGATCGAAGGATAATTCCTTCGATCGAAGGATAAAATCCTTTGAATCGAACGATTCAAAGGATTTTAATCCAACGATCGAAGGAATATCCTTCGATCAAAAAAAGTTAGCCAAGCCTATGGGGACCTTCCCCATAGGCTATCATTGACTTCGGTAGCTTTTAGATGGCGAACTAGGGGGTCGAAGTTTTTTTTAAAGAGACAGTACTTCGACTATCTAATGGTCAAATAGTCGAACGATTTTTACTTTGAATCCTTCGATTCAAAGTCGAAGGTCGAAGTAGCCAATTCGATGGTCGAAGTAGCCCCAAAAAAACTTCGAAATTCAAAGTTTTTTACCTTCGAATCCTTCACTCGAAGTTAGTGAATCGGCTCCTTAATGTTTGGTAAAGCTTTAATTCATCAGCAGTAGTCCATTCAACTTTGTATTTTTGATATACTTTAGAAAACTTGAAGCACAGCACCAATTTATGTTTCAAATAAATAAGCCTTTATTTAGTACATATGGCAACGATCTGGGTACATCCACGTTTCAGGCCCTATTTGGCCTTTTCTCAAGCTTACCAGCTGCTACAAAATGACTCCCTTTTATACACAGAAGGTAGTACGCCATCCACTGGTCTTATCTTTACTTTTAACTTTGTTACAATGCTTCCCAATGTTTAAAAACAAGGAATGTTACAATCTTACATTCTTGCACAATGACACAGAATATCCTGTTATCTTACATCCTGTTATAAATCCTTTCATGAGCAGTTAGATATCTGTAAGACATAAATATTTAAAAGCACATCAGTTGTGAAAAATTGCCTGAAGGTTGTATTCCCTATTTAACCCATGATGAGTAAGGGTTTCCAATTTCCTGATCCATTGAGCCTCCTATATTTAATAGTATTTATATACGGTCACCACCTCTACGTATTGCGGGAACATGATCCACAATTTGGTATTTGAGTTGCTGTACCCCATGGCACAAAATGTGCTGCCACTGCTTGCTCAGTTTTTAGACTAGTTTGGCTAAGCACAGTGTGAATAATTCATGACTGAATACACAAAAGCCATTTGTAGCCTTAACAATAAAGTTTTGCCACTTAACACCGATCTAATATTTGTGAAGCTCTAATATATGGGGCACTTGAAAGTTAATCCTTTGTCTCCTATCATGTAATGCAGAACTGTAACCAAAGTAAATTAGTTGGTTTAGTTATGGCACCATATCCTATTTTGCTTGGTTGAATGCATAAAGACTAGTTCATTATGCCCATCAGAGCTGTGGCCTCATTTCAAAAAGTGTCTAATTCTGCTGCACTTAAAGGGGTAGTACATCCACACAATAGCCTTGGAATACAGTATCTTCTATTACATTCCATTGTTCATTACATCTCGACTACCGGTTTTGCTTGGTTGAGCTAGAGTGATAGCAATATTTTATTTTCCCATACCAGGTAGAAGAGTTAAATGATCTCCCTTGTTTTACCTCAGCTACTGGCCAATACAATATGCAACAATATTATTGTTATTATATATTATTTTACTCACAATTCAACTGGGAGGTTATTTAAGAAAAAATTAAAAGGTCTAATATTCGATCTAATAGTACAGACACAAAAATTGGAATTGCATTCAATTCATATGAATCGATTTTTTCTTTGGAAAAAAAACCTCGAATGTCAGGAAGACTATTAACATCTCTAAATGGCTCAATGGACCTCTGCCTCTGGCTCAACGGACCTCTGAAGAAAGACAGCTCAAGAGGAACTCATGTACTAGAGTCCTTCATTGGTCCATTGACCTGCAACCCAACCCACACCTGTCACCCTATTATACCCCTAACCATACCTGCTACCCAAACCATACCCCAAGGGTTTATTTACCACCTGACTCAGGGACTCCCAAAACTGGACGTGAAATCAGTCCAGGTGAAGAAACAAAAACTGCTAGATCAGTGAGGGTGGGAGGGAAGACTAGACCTGCAACTGAACTGGATACCCAGGCAGGGTGCCCACAAACCCCCCTCCTGGTTGTTGAATCTGGAACTTTCCACCTGAAACCACTTTGCAGGTATTCCACAGGTATCCAACCCACTGCAGGTCTTTATCATGCATGTCTCTATCATGCTGGACATGCCAGAGAAATAGAGGGATCGGCTACTGGCACCCTGCTAGTGCTTTTCCACATTATGGGAGCGCTGAGATCCTCTGATCGTGTGTCACTAAAATATTCTGAGTCGGCAACCAATGCTCCAGTCTGTCCCTGCTACACCTGTAAGAAGCTGCCCAACTGCACCCAGCAGGGCATTCCCCAAAGTCACTCTCCTCACTGTGAAGAACCACCTATGTTGCTTCAAATGAAAGTTTCTGTTCCTTAAGGGAAAATTATACCCCCAAAATGAATACTTGAGCAACAGATAGTTTACATCAAATTTAGTGGCATATTAAAGAATCTTATCAAACTGCAATATAGATTTAAGTAAATATTGCCCTTTTCCATCTCTTGCCTTGAACTACCATTTCTTGATGGTCTCTGTGCTGCCTCAGAGATCAGCTGACCATAAATACTACAACTCTAACTATAACAGGAAGAAGTGTAGAAGCAAAAGACAGAACTATGTGATGTAACATGTATGGTTTGTTTGCGTGCACCGTGAACCTTGCGATCCCAGGGGGGCGGCCCTTTTTTAAAATGGCAATTTTCTTTTTATGATTACCCAATGGCTCATACTACTAAAAAGTATATTATTATGAAAATGGTTTATTTACATGAAGCAGGATTTTACATATGAGCTGTTTTATGCAATATATTTTTTATAGAGACCTACATTGTTTGAGGGGTATAGTTTTCCTTGAAGTCTAAAGTGGTGGCCTCTAGTGCATTGATCTATTCTAAGGGAGAAAAGATCCCCCTCTATCTTTCTATTATGTCCTCTGATATACTTGTAAATGTACTTGTAATATATTGTAATCTAATATACAGTACTTGTAATGGACTTGTAATTTAATTCTTCCATTCCTTTAACTAGTTTAGTTTCACATCTCTGCACTCTCTCCAGCTCATTTATATCCTTCTTCATAAGGACCGGAGCCTAAAACTGCACTGCCTATTTAAGGTGAGGCCTAAGATCTGTAGAATTAAAATTGCTTTCTTAGCCTATGAAGACACTACCTGGCACTGCCTAGAGTTATATTCTCTGTTATCCACAAAAATCTCCAAATGTGTATATTATAAACAATAATGTACACCTTTAGTATAATAGAAGTTAACTCACAGTAGCATAACTTGTATATATAAGCATTCAGCCTGCTGCCTGTTCCCTGCCTATATGGCAATGGAACACTTCAGTAGTCTCTAATATTCTTATATTTTACAGTAGGGGCTACATTATTCCATATAATATTTACAGTGCCCATAAAAACCATTCATGCATTTCATACATTCTCCAGTTATCCATCATCCACCTTCATTTTCACTTCTCCATCAGCCTCCTGCTGTTCTTGCCTGACACATTATAACGAACCTGTTCAGAAGGATTCTTATTTTGCTTTGCTGTAAACTCAATTACCTTTTAAACGATTTTAGAGCAGCGGTTAAATGGCCCATAAAGCAAGGGAATGAAAACGAGTGCAAACATTTCATTCAATAAAGGTTTGAATAGTACTCAGCTGGGGAGATTCTAAAATAACCTGTGACTAATATCCCGTGGTCACATCAGTGTGCTGTGTGCATCCCTGCCGACACTCACATCTTTAAGCTTGGCCTGCTGTGAGGCTTATAAGTCCCTGAAATGACAGCGCACAATTATGCCTTCATTACAATTGTGCTTCTCTACATTGAGGGGAATGTTCCCAGTTGAGACATAGTGGGAAGATAACTACAAAACTGGGTTTCATCTCGTTGCTTAATCATATTAGGACGTTTAGTACCATGAAAAAAGTTATGGAAGGGATTCCAGTTTCACTATTAAATCTAATCAGTTACTATCAGTAGTGATGGGCGAATTTGTTCGGCAGGCGCAAATTTGCGCCTGGAATGGCAGTGGAAAAAATATTTCGGGAGCAACAAAAGTATTAAAAAGGTTCATAGGCTGCCAAATAAGGGTTGTTATTGGCTGTTGGCAGCCTACAGGAATCTCTGTTTGTCAGTACGTTTGAACTTGCCACCCAAAACTTGCCTCAAGCCTGGAATTCAAAAATAAGCACCTGCTTTGAAGCCACTGGGAGCAACAGTAAAGGGGTTGGGGAGAAACATGTTGCTCACGAGCTACTGGTTGGGGACCACTAAGCTAGATCATATCTAGGTTCTTCCTCAAGGAAATACCCAAGGTGTCCAATATAGTAGGGAAACAAACTAGTTTACTATATGCCAGTACCTGTGTTCTTAGGCAGTTACATCTCTACACTCCTCAGTTATGGAAATACACTTGCTTTATTAAAAAACGGTGTAAGGGTCGATACTCTGGAAAAGAAGTCCCCATTCTTATCCCCTGGGAAAGAGATACGGGTATGATTACACAGGGAATAATTAATAACTGCAGCAGGAAAATACTAACTAAGAAGCCAGAATCCAGCAGATCTAATTCTGCCAACGTTAGTGTCAATACACCAGGCATATTTTTGTGCCGACATTGCATATTTACTAAATATTGTCATTGCACCGTTGTAAATTCAATGTACAAAAATACATCATGTAATTAAAATGACTTCCATCTGCTCATGTTATATTTAACCCTATTTACCCCCTTACATAAAAAGAGTTTATGTGCACCACCCAAGTTTTCAACAGTTTAGCAAATTTTGGGTCGTAGCAAAAATCATAAACCCTAGATAAAATGGTGAAAAAACTTCGAATTGTAAGATTTTTTTGGATTTGACACCCGAAAACTCGGATTATCGCCCAAAAACCCCACATTTTTCAGATTATCATAAGAAACCCAACGAAGAGCATGATCTCTTCCAATTGTAAAAGGGACATCTGCCCGACTTCTACATGACCTCGGCAGGTTTGAGATGGAGTATTTTGTGATTTGGACTTTTAGCAGCCTCATGGTATAATAAATCATGAAAAATTTGAGTTAGTCTTTCCTAAAAAAAATTGTGTTTTTCCTTTTAAAACTCCAACCAGAAAAAAAATCAGTGAATAAGATTCCTATGTTAAGGGTGGCTCTAGCTGTACTTGTGCATATGCAGGCCAGTTGAATCTAAATCATTTGCTTGAAATGGATTCTATGGGGCAAATTCACTAACCTCCGAAAATTCGCCAGCGATGGCTTCGCTCACATTGCAACACTTCGCCAGGCGTAGATTCGCCAGGACAATGCTAATTCACTAAAATCTGAAGTTGAGTCCTGGGCGCCGAATGCTGGCGAAGTAGCGCTAGCGGTACTGCGGCAAGCGCAGCAAAGTTGCGCTAGCGTTGGCTAATTTGCATACGGCGGGAAGTTAAAGTTCAATGGATGTATATGTTGCAGCAAATACATTACACTACACAAGCCTTATGAAACCTTAATAAAGACAATAGAGTTGTTATAATGCCCTACACATGAGCCCACTGTATAGTTTATGTTCCATATGTTAGGAAATGTTGGGGGGAAGCTGGGTACCCCAGAAAAAAATTACGAAATTTTGCAGCCTTTCACCTTGAAAAATGAAAAGTCGCCAGCGTTTTTTGAAAAATTTTCAACTATCTACTCTATTGCACTTTGCCTGGTCTGAGGTGGTGAAGGCAAGTCTGGTGCAAAAGGTAACGTTCATTAAAATCCGCATCTTAATGAATTTGCGTAGTTACGTCCATTTGCCAGAGCGTAACTTCGCCAGGCTTAAGGGAGCGAAGTACCGCTAGAGTCTATATCTTTTCGCTAGCGACCGTTAGTTAGTTTTCGGCCTTTAGTAAATCTGTGGGAGATGGGAGATGCCTTCCTGTAATTTGGAGATTCCTGTATAACGGGTTTCAGAAAAGGGATCCTATAATTTTATATTACTTATGGGTTTTCACATTGGCTAAAATAATTCATTAAATATATTTTAACATGAAAGTAACTAAAGCTCTGTTATTCAGCATTGAAACATGCCGGTCAAGTTTTGTTTGTGCTGTTCTTTCAGGCGTAAATGACTATATAAGGCAGATTCACTTCTGTTCTTTACTGATTGATGTGGAACTTATCTGTACTTTTGTTCTTGTGTTTTGGAGCTGTACTTGATGCATGGAGGCTTCCTTAATCTAAAGGTCACCTGGAAACAATCTGTACTTTTGCCAAATTAATGTAGCTCTGTCATCACCCAGAACTGGAGCAAACAATAAGGGGGTTATTTATCAAAGTCCGATTTTATCTCAACATTTTCTGCTGAAAACTCCGAACAAATCCGCTCAGGTTTTTTTAGGATTATTTATTATTGCATTCTCCGAAAATTTGCTTTGCATGAAAAAATCCTATTTTTTTCAGAATTTTCATCCGATTTTTAAGTTTTTTTCCATCTTTTTCACTCGATTTCAGCCGATTTTCATTCCTCGGGGTATTGCACGAAACCCAGCTCACATGAAAAAATCATTGGGACTTCTCCAATTGACTTATATGCAACCTCGATAGGTCTGAGACTTCATATTTTCTAATTCGGACTTTTACATCCTCTGGGTTAAATAAATTAGAAAAATTCATGATTTTTTTAAAAGTCTGATTTTATAAAAAAAAATTAAAAATCCCGATTTTTTTTTTTTTTTTTTGATTTTTGCATTCAGAGTTTAGTAAATAACACCCTAAAAATATAAAGTTATACCCCCCCGATATTTTATGGGGTGCCTAGGATAATGCTGAGTTCCATTTTTCAAAATATATTAATACAGTTCGTTATGCTTGTTATATAGGAATGTTCAGAAGACTCCATGGCGACATCTGAAGTCGTTTCACGGAAAATGAAGATTCGCCTCAATATTGCCAATTGGCTAAAAGTAAAATACAAGTTTTGGAGAAGGAAAGGGGTGGTTCACCTTTAAGTTAACTATTAGTATGTTATAGAATGGCTAATTCTAAGCAACTTTTCAATTGGTCTTCATTGCTTATTTTTTTTATAACTCTCTCCAGCGTTCAAATGGGGGTCAATGACCCCATCTAAAAACCAAATGCTCCTTAAGGTTACAACTTTGTTGCTATTTCTACTTTTTATTACTCATCTTTCTGTTCAGGCCTCTCCTATTCATATGCCAGTCTCTTATTCAAATCAATGCATGGTTGCTAGGGTAATTTGAACCCCAGCAACCAGATTGCTGAAAGTACAAACAGTAAAGTTGCTGAATATAAAGCCAAATAACTGCAAATAATAAAGAATGACAACCATTTGCAAATTGTCTCCAAATATCACTATCTACATCATACTAACAGTTAGTTTAAAGGTGAACAACCCCTTTAACTTCACAGTGGTGAAAACACTCTTTGCGTCGGCATTAATATACATCTTTTCTCCAGTAAATGGTTCGAGAAATTTCTCCAGGTAGATAGAGCAGCCACTTTTGAATCTCATTATCTACATCACCCCCTCCATGCTAATTGTTCCACATACATCATTTCTTCATGGTGAAAATTCTTTAGAACATTTGCCCCACTACAATTGCAGGGGACAATATGCTGGTGAATTTACACCAGGAGAAAACTCATCACATTTATCTTGAAAACGTGTGAATTAGATGTGTTGTAAAAATACACCTAATGAATTGATGTGAACTCTAGCGATGGGTGAATTTATTCACCAGGCGCGAAATCACGAGATTCGCCGCCGGCGAATAAATTCGTGAAACGGACGCGAAAATTCGCTGGCGAAAATTCTCCGGCGTCCAAAAAAAATGGACACCAGCATCCGTTTTTTGGACGCCGGCGGTTGTTTGCCAAAAAAAGGTCGCTGGGGTCAAAAAAAACAGACATCGGCATCAAAAACTAGACGCCGGCGCCTTTTTGTGAATTTTTCACCGTTTTGCCAATTTCGCTAATTTTTTGGCAAAGCGAAACGGAAATTTGCCCATCACTAGTGAACTCTGGTGAATTATGAAAAGATGAGAATTCACAAATGTGCCCCCACGAGTCTTCCCTGGGCAGGGGCAGCTGTGAATCTTTTGGAGATGTGTTACCATTAGAGAATAAATTATTAAACATTTTTTATTGGACAAATAAGGGGTAATGGTAATTGTAAGTTAGAACATTACTTTCTCTCAGAAATTATGTTTATACATAGATTTGGCAATATAAAATAAAAGTCTATATTTATTTTATCTACATAGGGCTGCCAGTGGTCTGGTTTGGACCCGGTTTTTGGATGGTCTGTCCTGGTGAAAACTGCCTGCCATCTATTCAAAATTAGGAAAACTTTAACTCTGGATATGCTAGGGACTCTTTCTTATATAATGGTAGCCACAATGGATTTATCTCATCTGGTATAAAGGAATACACACAGGGGACAATATTCATAATATGCAGATTGTGGCTGGGTTTGAACTCAAGGCTTTGTGCGCTGTGTTCTCTAACTACAGAGGAAGGCTGCCTGGAGCACTGTCAGTGGTGCTGAAATTGCTTCCAATTCTCTGTGATTTGCCATTGTGGTATCTGGGCTCTGCTAAACCGTTATGGGGGTTTATTATCAAAGTCCGAATTTTTCTCAATAATTTCTGAAAAAAACTCTGACCATATCTGCCCAGGTTTTTTTTTGGCTTATTCAGAAATACACTTTTACAGAAAATCTGAAGAAAATTGCAAAAAATACGAATTTTTACGGATTTTTCGGAATTTCCGCCAGATTTTCAAGATTTTTTCAGATTTTTCACCCGAAAACTCTGAATTCTTATGCTTTTTGCCCGAAAACTCCAAAAACTTTGGGTTATTGCACAAAACCCAGCGCACATCAAAAAACCATTGGGACTTCTCCCATTGACTTATATGCAACCTCGATAGGTCTAAGATGCCGGATTTTCTGATTCTGACTTTTCCATCCTTGGGGTTTAATAAATACCAAAAAAATGTGTGATTTTTTTGGTTTTTTTGGCATTTAGTGTTAAGTAAATAACCCCCTAAGTTGCTGAATTTTCTGCTTGAGACTTTTCCATCCTCAGGGTTTAATAAATTCCAAAAAATGCGTTGTTTTCTTTTCACAAAAAATTTGGTTTTATTCTAAAAAAAACACAATTTTTTCAGGTTTTAGGCATTTGGAGTTTAGTCAATAACCCCCTAAAATGCCAGATTTTCTGATTCTGACTTTTCCATCCTCTGGGTTTAATAAATCCGAAAAAATCGTGATTTTTGTTTTCACTAAAAATTCGGATTTTATACTAAAAAAACATAAATTTTTCGGGTTTTTGACACTCGGAGTTTAGCAAATAAACACCCAAGTGTAGTCCATTGTATGTGTAATAATTGTCCATTGTATGTGTAATCATTTATTATGTAGTAATAATAAAAGAGTATCTTGTACTTAATCCAAACTAAGTTATAGGCTGCATGGAGCACTGTCAGTGGTGCTGAAATCTCTTCCAATTCTCTACGATTTGCCATTGTGTATAACTGGGCTCAGCTAAACCACTAGTCCATTGTATGTGTCCATCTCTAGACCTTAGGGCACATTCACGTACCAAGTTATACAGCAATGAACCATTTTTCCCAGTTCACTGTGGAAGTGTGAAGACAGCATTTTGACACGTGTATAAAAACGTGGCTGTTCAGGCTCTTATACACAGGTGTTTGTAGCTGGGTTCATTGTGCAGCTTTTGGAGACCTCAATAGTGACGCGCAGCAATTGTACAGCACAGCTCTGCAGTTCCAGAGCAGGTATATCAGTTCAGCTCGGGCCAATAAAAGTAAAGGATTCTGAGTTGGCAGGAGTTATAGTTCAATAGGGGCACCTGTTTAAATCCACGGAGGGGTTTTCATTTTTCTTTTAACAAAAGTGACCAATTTTCCTGATTCATCGTTTTATTATAATCCCCATAAATCCAAACTATGAACATGACATGTTTTAACAGACCTGAGCTCACACTAATGATCCCAGCGCTATGAATCAAATTTTTAATGAAGCTAAATGAAAATGATCTATCTATGTAACACAAAGCTATCAGCGTGATGAATGATGTTAATGTAATGTAATGGTTTAGTAAAATAAAATCACATGGTGGTGGCATTTCTTCCAGGATAAGCATTCTGCACATGTGGGAATTACTCTAATCCTGTATATACTGTATTCCAGGTTAGTGGAAGTAGCAAAGATCCCTAAATCTACAGTTCTCTTGCAAACATCGGAAAAACCTTACATTTATAATCTTTTACATATTTCTTTTTCCATTCACTTGTATTCTGGAAATCTAACGTGGCCTTACGCTAAGACAAAATGTTCCTTTTTCTTTATCACTTTTTATTCTGTACTTGGCAGCAATGTAATTCCATCTCTGTTTTGACTGGTCGGATAATTGGAGAGTACGGGAGACAATATATGAACTGCTCATAGAAGATATTTGAAAGCACAGTAAAATATATAAAATAGGGAACATGCCGAGCTTGATTTATGAGGTGGTTGAAAAATAAATGTCCCATACGTAGATTTGTTTTGTCTTAGCATTGAATATTAGGCAGAGTAAAGCTGTATTTCAGACTCACTTGAAAAAGGCTTTCAAGCTAATTCCTGCTTCTATCTATTAGACTATAACGGGATCCGTTATCCGGAAACCTGTTATCCAGAAAGCTCTATATTACGGAAAGACCATCTTCCAGAGACTCCATTTTATCCAAATAAGTAAAATTTTTAAAAATGATTTCCTTTTTCTCTGTAATAATAAAACAGTAGCTTGTACTTGATCCAAACTAATCCTTATTGCAAGCAAAACCAGCCTATTGCGTTTATTTAATGTTTACATGATTTTCTAGACTTAAGGTATGAAGATCCAAATTATGGAAAGATCTCTGTCCCGGAAAACCCCAGGTCCCAAGCATTCTGGATAACAGGTCCCATACCTGTACTAAAATGACTATAATGTGTTTCTAGAACTGTACAGGCGAAGTTGCACTATAGCGAAGGGACGAAACTACGCTAATTCACTAACTTGCGCATTTTACTGAACGTTACCTCTTGCGCGAGACTTGTCTTCACCACCTCAGACCAGGCGAAGTGCAATAGAGTAGATAGGGCTTGCTTGAAAAAAAGTTTACATTTTTTCTAAGTCCCAAAAAACGCTTTCGTCTTTTAAGGGTGATAGGCTGAAAAAGATTGTAATTTTTTTTGGGGTACCCTCCTTCCCCCCCTACATTTCCTAACATATGGCACCTAAACTATACAGTGGGCACATGTATAGGGCAAAATAACATCTCTATTTTATTTTATGAAGCTTTCCCAGGCTTGTGTAGTGTAATGTATTTGCTGCTACATATTCGTCCATTGTACTTTAACATGGCGCCTTTTGCAAATTAGGCATCGCTAGCGTAACTTCGCTTTGCTTGATGAATTAACGCTAGCGCAACTTCGCTGCCTTTCGCCTCCCTGAGCGCAACTTTGGATATTAGTGAATTAGCGGCGCCCTGGCGAAACTTTGCCTGGCGAAGTGCGGCGAAGCCAACGCTGGCGCAATTTTGAAGTTAAGTAAATTTGCCCCATGGTTTTAAAATTAGTGAGTTTAGTTTTGGTTTTAAAAACCTCTAAAACCACTAAAATGAGACTGCTGATAAATAGGCCTCAATATGTATTTTAGTTTTCTATTAAATATGATGGCATAGCCGAATGCACACTAGGAGGCACATTTACTATTGGTCAAATATCGAGGGTTAATTAACCCTCGATATTCGACCCTCTAAGTAAAATCCTTCGACTTTGAATATCGAAGTCGAAGGATTTACCACAAATGCTTTGATCGAACGATTGTAGGAAAAATCGTTCGATCGTACGATTAAATTCTTCGAATCGAACGATTAGAAGGATTTTTATCCATCGATCTAAGGATTTTCCTTCGATCAAAAAAAAGCTTAGAAATCTTATGGGGACCATAGGCTAACATTGGTGCTTGGTAGGTTTTAGGTGGCAAAGTAGGTAGTCAAAATTTAGCGCAGATAGTTCGATCGAACGATCGAAGGATAATTCCTTCGATCGAAGGATAAAGTCCTTTGAATCGAACGATTCGAAGGATTTTAAACCAACGATCGAAGGAATATCCTTCGATCAAAGAAAGTTAGCCAAGCCTATGGGGACCTTCCCCATAGGCTATCATTGACTTCGGTAGCTTTTAGATGGCGAACTAGGGGGTCGAAGTTTTTTTTAAAGAGACAGTACTTCGACTATCGAATGGTCGAAAAGTCGAACGATTTTTAGTTTGAACCGTTCGATTCGAAGTCGTAGTCGAAGTAGCCAAGCCCAATTTGATGGTCTAAGTAGCCAAAAAAAAAACTTTGAAATTCTAATCCTTCACTCGAGCTTAGTAAATGTGCCCCCAGAACTTTCCATCTTTGCAAACCTATATTAGAAGCCATCGTATCAGATGATGTTCTAGCCATGAATTGACAGACAGCAATTGCACAAAAATTATGTCCAACAAATAGTAGTGAAAGTCACCGACTGATATTGTAAGATAGGCAAAACATGCAAAGATCTTATTGGTAGCAGATGTAAATCTTTTAACCTGTCTGTTAAAAAAAAAGAAACTGGATAGCACACTCTATGTAAAAAGCAGTTTTATTTACCAAAAATAAAGTTACATAGTGAAATAATTTTTTGTAGTTAACCTGTCTGATCGACTGAATGACCAATTGCTATGATATGAACAACACAGTACGAAAATCGTACAAATTGCTTTGTATGACTGTATCTTTCTGTCTATGGCCAGCTTTAGGGGCATCGAGGGCAAAATGGCTAACACTAGCGTAAATTCACTAGCGTTACTGCCTGCAGGGACATCGCAAATTTACTAATGAGCTCAGGCGTCACTTCACTAGCGAAAGAGACAGACGCTAGCAGTTATTCGCACTCTATCACCAGGCAAATTTAACGCTCTGGCGAATCGACATAACTGCACAAATTCACTAAGATTTATTGAAAGTTACCTCTTTTGCCAGACTTGCCTTCGCCAGCTCAGACCAGGTGAAGTGTATACCGTATATACTCGAGTATAAGCCATCCCGAGTATAAGCTGAGGTACCTAATTTTACCTCCAAAAACTGGGAAAGCTTATTGACTCGAGTTTAAGCCTAGGGTGAGAAATGCAGCAGCTTCTGTAAGTTTCAATCAAAAAATTGAGGGTTTCTGCTCCCATTGGAGGTGCCGGCGTCTCGTTTTTGGATGCCGGCGACCATTCTTGGAGGCCTGCGAATATTCTTGGAGACTATTCTGGGATACTGGCGACTATTCTTGGACGCCGGCGACTATTCTTGGATGCCGGCGACTATTCTTGGACGCCGGCGACTATTCACCCGAGTGTCAAGCTTACCAGTATGATCCAGACGTAGAAGGAGTAGGAACAGAAGATAATGAACCACAAGCGCCTCACACACCCGCTAACTCACCCGAGGTTGGAAACAGGAAGCAGGGGTGTGGAGAGTAGCCAGTGAGACTAAACGAGGTACAGAAGGATCAGGCAAAGGCGTAGTCAGGATATCCGGGTCAAGGCAGGCAGCGAGAATCGTCAACGGTAAACAGGCAGAAGGTCTAGGCAACAAGCAAGAATCAGAGTCCAGGTACAGGCAGGGGTCAATCACAATATCGGCAGGAAGGTATCAACGCTAGGGTTTCAGTTATAAACCTAATAACCAGGCACAGAGCAGAGACTGGAGCAGGTTTAAATAGCGCTAGTTTGGCGCCAACTGACGTCATCAGACCGCGTCCGTTACGTGCGTCCGTCGCGCGCGTCCGTTACGTCGCGCGCGTCCGTTGCGTCGCGCACGCCCCGGCGCCAGCGACCGTCGCCCGCGCCTCCGCGCCGGCGTCCGTCGCCCGCATTCGATGCGGCGCGCAGGCGCACATCAGTTGCCTGATTACTGCGCCTGCGACCACACCGACCAGGGCGCAACGCTGACACAGCAGGGACCTTACATTGCCCCCCATCAAGGAGTGGCCTCAGGACACGACAACCAGCGGTCTTGTTGGGATGCTCTTCGTGAAATTTTTTCAACAGATCTGGAGCGTGAATGTTCTTGACTGGCTCCCAGGAATTCTCTTCAGGGCCATAGCCCTTCCATCCCACCAAGTATTGTACTTGCCTGCCTCTAATACGAGAGTCCAGAATTTTTTCGACCTCGAATTCCTCTTGATTATCCACTAGAACTGGGAGAGGAGGAGGAGTCGTACGACCTGGAAACTGGAAGGTGGAAGCAGATTTCAGGAGAGCCGAATGGAACACCGGATGAATACGCCAAGAAGCAGGAAGCTTTAACTGAAAGGCCACAGGATTAATTTGACGAACAATAGAAAAAGGACCCAGGAAACGTTGGCCGAGCTTCCTGCTGGGAGAAGATAACTTAAGATTAATAGTAGACAACCAGACTCGATCACCCACCTTGAACTCTGGGTCTTTATTCCGTCTCCGATCAGCGTATATCTTGAAATTCTTCTGGGCCTTGGACATGTTCTCTTGCAGTTTCCGAAAATTGTCTGTTAGGAAGTTGAGGCGGTCTTGAACTGCGGGAACCAGAATATCAGCCACTATAGAAGAAGGAAAGGTTAAAGGGTGGAGACCATAATTAGCAAAGAAAGGAGACTGGTTAATGGATGAATGGTGAGCATTATTGTAAGCGAATTCAGCAAGAGGTAGAAGGTTTGCCCAGTTGTCTTGAAGATGAGAAGAGTAGCACCTCAGATATTGTTCTAAAGTCTGGTTGGTTCGTTCCGTCTGGCCGTTGGATTGAGGATGAAAGGCTGAAGAAAGGGAAACAGAAATTTGAAGGGCGCCACACAAGGTTTTCCAGAACTGAGATGTGAATTGTGGGCCTCGATCCGATACCACCTCCTGCGGAAGACCATGGAGCCTAACAACTTCCTTGATGAAAACGTCTGCAGTTTCGGAAGCGGAAGGGAGCTTGGGCAAGGACTTGAAATGAGCCATCTTGGTCAAACGGTCAATAAATACCACTATGGTAGAACATCCATCAGACTGTGGTAATTCCGAGATAAAGTCCAACGAAACAGAGCTCCAGGGACGGGAAGGGACAGGAAGGGGTTGAAGAAGGCCAAAGGGTTTAGAATGAGAGTCTTTAGATCTGGCACAAATTTCACATGAAGAAACGAATTGGAAGCAATCTTTGGCTAATCCTGGCCAAGAGAACGATCTTTTAGCTGCGATAATAGTCTTCTTGACTCCTGGATGTCCGGCCAATTTGGAGTCATGTATACTTTTAAGAACCTCCAACCGCATCTCCTCAGGAACAAAAATCTTGTCTTTTAGAAGAAGAAATCCTCCCTTAGGAACGAGGGCTGGTTCCATGATGGACTTGGAAGCGTTCTGGATCTGTTTAAGAAGGGTCGGCTGTAGTAAAAGGAAATTGTTGGATTTTAGGATGGTTTCAGGAGAAGAAGGTATTTCGTCATCGAGGGTAAACATACGGGATAAGGCGTCGGCTTTAGTATTCTTAGATCCAGGCCGATAGGTAAGGTGGAAATTAAACCTCATGAAGAAAAGAGCCCACCTCGCTTGTCTTGGTCTCAGTCTCTTGGCGGAACGAAGGTACTCCAAGTTTCTGTGGTCGGTGAAGATAAGAATAGGGTGCTTGGAACCTTCCAGAAGATAACGCCACTCCTCCAGTGCCAGTTTAATAGCGAGTAGTTCCCGATCGGCCACATCGTAATTGCATTCACATTTTGCCATTTTACGGGAAAAAAAAGCTACTGGATGGAGCTCCTCTTGGATCCCAGATCTTTGGGACAAAACAGCGCCCACCGCAACTTCAGAGGCATCGACTTCTAGAACAAATGGTAAGGATAAATCAGGATGACAAAGGATAGGAGCTGATGTGAAAAGTTTCTTTAAGTTTTCGAAAGATACTTGGGCTTGAGAGGACCAAAAAAATTTTTTATTCATGCGAGTCAGCTCTGTTATTGGTAGAATAGTCTGAGAGAAACCTCTAATAAACTTCCTGTAGAAGTTTGCGAAACCAATAAAGCGTTGAACTGCCTTCCTGGATGTGGGAGCTGGCCAGTCGAGGATTGCCGAGATCTTCTTTGAATCCATCTGGATGCCTAGAGGAGAAATAAAGAATCCTAGAAATTCAACAGAGGACTGCTCAAAAATGCACTTTTCAATTTTGGCATAGAGTTGGTGAGTGCGAAGGCGAGCAAGAACCCTCCTCATATGGATCCTGTGTTCATCTAAGGAACTAGAAAAAATTAAAATGTCATCCAGATAAATTATAACAAAAATGTCAAGAAAGTCCCGAAAAATGTCATTGACAAAATGCTGGAATGTTGCGGGAGCGTTGCAAAGGCCGAACGGCATCACCAGATATTCGAAGTGGCCGTAGCGAGTACGAAACGCCGTCTTCCACTCGTCTCCCTCACGTATCCTGACCAGGTTATATGCTCCCCTCAGATCCAACTTAGAAAAAATCTTGGCCTCCGTTAAGCGTTGGAATAACTCTGGAATTAAAGGAAGAGGATATCGGTTTTTGATCGTTATTTTGTTCAAGTCTCTATAATCAATACAGGGTCTTAATGAGTGATCTTTCTTTTCGACAAAGAATATCCCTGCCCCGGCTGGAGAAGAAGATTGACGAATAAAACCTTTGGCCAAATTTTCATCAAGATATGAGCGAAGTTCAGCTAGTTCTGGTTCGGACAACGGGTAAATACGACCAAAGGGTACTTGGGAACCGGGCAAAAGATTAATTGGGCAATCATAGATGCGATGAGGGGGTAGAGAATCGGCACCTTTCTTGTTGAACACATCTGCGAACTCCCGATAGCTTTGAGGAAGAATTTGAAGAACTTCGGATGAGGAGGATAACGAACAAACTTGACTAGAAGAAGGATAACTTTCGAATCTGCATTTAGATTGACAAAATTGCGAAAGAAAGGTTATTTCCCCTGTGGCCCAATTGATGGATGGATTATGTTTTTGTAACCATGGCAACCCCAAAATGACAGGAAAAAGAGGAGACGTGACCACATCTAAATTCATCATTTCCGAATGCTTTTTATTGAGGGTAACAAAAAGAGGAATGGTTTCTTGCACCACTGGGCCCGAAGTAATTAAGGAACCATCAGCCACCCGAAGGGAAATGGGATTTTTCTTAGGTTGGAGAGGAATCTGGAGTTGGGAAACAATCGTACTGTCCATGAAACAGCCACTTGCTCCGGAATCAAGGATGGCTTGGAGTTTTGCTGTTTGACTTCCCCACTGCAGAAAGAGAGAGACTGTCAGTAAAGGTACTGGTTTGTTACAACATTTTAAGTCTTTACTAAAAAAGTCTTTACCCGTAGGACGGGTTGGGCAGCTCCTTAGTAAGTGACCGGCCTGGCCACAGTAGAGGCAAAGGTTTAATCTGCGGCGACGAAGGCGTTCTTCCGCAGTGAGGGCAGACCTGATGGCTCCAATTTGCATCGGTTCCGAGGACGAATCTGAAGAAGAAGAAGGCAAGGGAAAAGGTACTTGGACTGGAGGAGGGGCGGTAGGTACAACCCAGGTATGAGGTATCAGGCCAGCCTTTTCGGCTTTCTCCTCTTCTCTGCGCTCTCTGAGTCTCTGGTCGAGCTGGATGGCAAGAGTGATGAGACCCTCCAGCGTGTCTGGAATTCCTGTACGAGCGAGCTCGTTTTTCAGTTCAGGGGAAAGACCCAAACGGTATTGGTGCTTAAGGGCCGCAGGATTCCAATCCGTATCTTCGGACCATTGCCGGAACTCAAGCGTATAGTCCTCCGCAGGACGAGTTCCCTGTTTGAGAGCATGAAGGGCGGCTTCAGCGGTGGAGACTCTATGAGGGTCGTCATAGAGAATCGCCATGGCATCAAAAAAAGTGTCCACAGAGGCTAATACAGGGCTCCGTCGATCCATTAAACGAAAGGCCCAGGTCTGGGGTTCTCCGGACAGAAAGGTAATAATAACCCCTACTCGTGTGTTCTCATCGGGGTATGTGTGAGGTTTCAGAGAAAAAAGGAGTTTGCAGCTGCTCCTGAAATTACGGAAGGCTTTCCGATTCCCAGAGAACTTTTCGGGAAAAGCAACTTTAGGTTCCGAGATTTCGGAGGTGAGGACTTGTACCTCAGTGGGACCAACAGAAGCGGTAGCAGCTACAGTGGATTGGCTTGCGGTGGATGGTTGGGCCCTCAGCTGGGATTGCATCTGGGTATATCCGCTCTGAAGCTCCCTCACTGCTTGTGTCAATTCCGACATCTGTTGGATGAGTACGGTAAGCGGTGAAGCCCCTTCAGCTGGATCCATGGCCTGGTTATACTGTCAAGCTTACCAGTATGATCCAGACGTAGAAGGAGTAGGAACAGAAGATAATGAACCACAAGCGCCTCACACACCCGCTAACTCACCCGAGGTTGGAAACAGGAAGCAGGGGTGTGGAGAGTAGCCAGTGAGACTAAACGAGGTACAGAAGGATCAGGCAAAGGCGTAGTCAGGATATCCGGGTCAAGGCAGGCAGCGAGAATCGTCAACGGTAAACAGGCAGAAGGTCTAGGCAACAAGCAAGAATCAGAGTCCAGGTACAGGCAGGGGTCAATCACAATATCGGCAGGAAGGTATCAACGCTAGGGTTTCAGTTATAAACCTAATAACCAGGCACAGAGCAGAGACTGGAGCAGGTTTAAATAGCGCTAGTTTGGCGCCAACTGACGTCATCAGACCGCGTCCGTTACGTGCGTCCGTCGCGCGCGTCCGTTACGTCGCGCGCGTCCGTTGCGTCGCGCACGCCCCGGCGCCAGCGACCGTCGCCCGCGCCTCCGCGCCGGCGTCCGTCGCCCGCATTCGATGCGGCGCGCAGGCGCACATCAGTTGCCTGATTACTGCGCCTGCGACCACACCGACCAGGGCGCAACGCTGACACAGCAGGGACCTTACACCCGAGTATAAGCGAGGTAGAGTTTTTAAGCATATTTTGGGAGCTGAAAAACTCGGCTAATACTCGAGTATATACGGTAGATCTTCCTCAATCTTCTGTTACTTAACCAATTTTCATCTGGCGAAGTGTTGTGATGGGTGTGAAGCCGTTGCTAGCAAATTTTCTGCCCCTTAGTGTGGTTTCCTAGAAACTTAGAATAGCAAATACTAAAATGGACTTGTTGAGATTGTTTTTGAGAATTCTCAGCTCTACATGTTTTAGAAGAATAATATTCAAATCACAAAAGATATTTTTGGCATGAAGACTAAAAAGCAGATTCATCAGGGCTGAGATGAAAATGTATTTCTCCTGCTTTGCTGTTGTTTATCAAATATTTTGAGGTCTTTTTCAGAATTTTTTTTTTAAAAAAAAAAAAACGACGTCAAAATTGTTGAGATCCATTTAAACCAACGGCCACATCATCATTTGTTTAAATCAAAATATTTCTATCACTGCCCTTAGTCAAGAATTCTTGACTTGTATAAAAGTTGTCTGGAGTTCTTGAGTTGCTTTTCCATTATAGTTCATTGTTATCCATTATAATCGAGTTGCTGAAACACTTTGGTATGGAAACCTTGTGCAATTCAAGAACAGGTTTTCACCTTGGAATTTCACGACTTGCACAAAAGCAATTAGTCTGTGGTCTTGTGAATTTCTGACTGTGACCTACTGATGTCCTTTTACTTTACCATTAAAGAAACTTTTTTCTGATATAGTTTATCCTGAGAGATCAAGTGAATATCATGTGTTTCAGCCATCGCTCTTGGGGATTTCTGTTTAATAGTGATGAGCAAAAAATTTCGGCATGTACAGATTCTTTGCAAACTTCCTGGTTTTGCTGCTGGCGAAAATATTCGTGAAACTGAGCCGTCCCACTGCCTATATAATATACACATATATATATATATACATAGAAAAATATATTTTATTCATTTTCATATGGAATACAAAGCCCCTGGATAGTACCTGTTGGTGGTTAGATTTATTATTAGCTGTCTGTGTTAGTAAGCTAATAGTAATATATCATCTTTGTCACAGACATATTTTTAAGAAATTGGTAACATGGGAACCTAGTGGACAGGAGGTCCTCTAACAATGTAGGGGTGTGGAGCAGTGAAAAAATGTATGTCATTTTGCCCTCCAAATTATAATTGGTAGCCCCAAAGCAGAAAGGAGGTGCCAAAAAAAGCCCATAGACCCTAATGTAGTTTGTTTCAAAAATGATGATTGCTGTTTCGCAAAATTTACCTGCAGCTTCGCAAATTATTCAGTGAAACAAGACAGAGTCGCCATTGCCTTTATTCGAAATTCTCTTCCCTTACTAGCTTACTACTTAATGGGAGGCTAAAAAATGGTACATACTGACCCTCAAATACCTTTCACGCTACCTTATGCGTTTCGTACCCTCCGGCACATAGTCATAGGTGTCAAAGACACCTATGACCAAGTACCAAGGGTACAAAATGCGTAAGGTGGATTATTTGAGGGTCAGTATGTGCCATTTTTTATTATGCTAACGTAATAAAAAAAAATTTGGACTTTTTACTACTTTTTAGTAGTTTACAGGATAATTCTGTTTAAGTAATTATTTGAGAGTGCTTTTACATATTACTTCATTGTAAGTTATACATTGTGTATAATATGTCATTGTATTAATCTTCTTATTCTGCATACTATTTGTTATCATATTGATTTTTATGGTTTATTGTGAAAACCAAATAAAATATTTCAAACATATTTGAGAGACTCCCCCTACATTAAGATATTTTTTCTTTGTAAATAATGGGATGCAAACTCTTGTTACACACTCATTATTGTACCTCAGCTTCTATGCACATAACAATATCATATTCATTGAGGGTGATTAGCATCTAATTAGAAACCTAATTAGGAATTGTGCAGCTGGGATTTGATCAGCACCTATGTTTGTACTGCAGAACCCAGATGATGTGAATCAGCTTATACACTCTGGTGTTTCATGAAAATGATCAATCGGAAGCAAAATGCAGCTTAGTTTCTAAATTGTTAGCTAGTATACTTTTATATATATTTATTGAGAGGGATGTTGGAAACATTTATAGAAAATTTCTTAAAGCAACAAATAGCTCTTTGACCTTGACTGTTCTTAGTGTGTGATAAGCAAATTAAACATTCTGTGTGAACGCCCTTGGGAGCACCAAGATATTAACCTGTCTGTCATGCATGAAGCACATGCTCCTAAGAATTAAAAAGGACAGGTGAATTAGTAAGGCTAACAACAAGCCTTTATATATGGAAAACTGTGAATGATTATTTAACACAAGTGAAGGTTTATTTATTGAAGGTTGAATATTAGTGGTTTTAGAGGTTTTTGACTAATTCTAAAACCATGATTGTCACTGAATTTATTAAAAGTTCTGATTAAAAACTTATGAGCAAAAAAGAAAAAAACACTGAACAAGGCAGTAAACAATATGAAATTCTCAAAAAGCAGTTTTTCATAAAATTTCTAGTTAAGAAAAAATCCAAAAACCAAACTCCCATTGCCCTTGACAGCACACTGACAACGTTTGCTTGGCAAAGTTTTACTTTAGTGGTGGTTTTTACACTTGATAAATCTTAAATTTGTACAACTTTTTAGAAACATAGGAAAACCACAAATCTTTTGAGATTTATGGAAAAAAATTAAATTCACTTCTTAGTAAATGGGCAGTTTGGGAAAGTGCAGTTTCTAGGGGCAATGAATCCCTGGGTCAAAGAATCAAAGATAGTCTATCTCTCTCTATATATGTCTTGCATAGTGTAATGGTGGAGCCACTTTGCACATTCAACTATTTGTTCCCTATAGTTGCAGCAGGGATGCATCATATGAGGTAGTCCGTACCTCCAGTATTGGAAACATAAAAGCCAACATGTTCATCAGCTAGTTTGATGAATTTAGGCTGATTAAATGTAGAGGCAATAGCTTCTTCACACCAGTAACTGCACATTATTTGCCATATCAAGCAACTGACAAGAAAGCAATTCTAGTGCTAAAGATATCTTAACACAGTTGACAAAAACGTTTAATGTAAAAGGTTTCAGAATCTGGGAAGAACTTGACATATGGCTTTGCATTCATGGTTTAGTGAAGAGAGAAAAACAAAAAAAAAGAAAGAAGGAAGGCAGGAGAAAAAAAAGGAAGGAATAGAAAGAGAGAGAATATATAAGAAAGAAAAGGAAAAGAAAGAAAGAGAATATGAAAGAAAGAATATGAAAGAAAGAAAGAAAGAGAGAAAGAAAGAAAGAAAGAAAGAAAGAAAGAAAGAAAGAAAGAAAGAAAGAAAGAAAGAAAGAAAGAAAGAAAGAAAGAAAGGGAAAATAAAGAAAGAAATAATATGAAAGAAAGAAATGGAAAAGAAAGAAAGAATATGAAAGAAAGAAAATGAAGAGAAAGAAAGAAAGAGAAAGAAAGAAAGAAAGAAAGTGTCAAGCTGATAAACACTTCCTCTGCTGCCTATATAAAATTAACACCTATCTGGAAGGTATTACATGACTAGAATAAAACAAAAATCTCCTAGTCATCTAGTTTCATTGTCTCCTGTGCTACATATGAATCAAGTCCTTTCCTTTATTATTATGTTAGCTGTCACAGTGATATACAGAAGGGATTTATTTATTCTATAAGAGGAGAAAAACACATTATGTAATTTCCCCGTGTTAACTCCTATTGACAGCTGTAAGAAGACCATCTTCTTTTCTCCTTGGTTTGAACAAGGTCATTCATCTCCCCGAGGATCCAATAGACACAGCTGGAAACATATGGGGTTTTTTTTGTGCATTGCAGGTTTAAAGTCTACAACTATTTTCTTTTGAGGTTGGAAATGATTTATTTCTTTATTTTGTTCTGTACCATACAAGCCTTACACTTCAGCTTTTGATTGGAAACATATTTGTATTTTGGAAAATGTTTTCCTTCACATATACTTATAATTCTTATTTTACTCGACCACACAAACCTTACATTTCAATTGAAAACATAAGACTGCACAAACTGTGGGGCATATTTAAAAATAGAAGGGTATACGCATGACATCCTAGGGGGCTTAAATGTTGGACAAGAGTTGGAGGCAGCTGGGTGAGTGTTTATCTGTGGGAAACCAACTCTCAATGCTAATTAGGGTTATATATGGGCTGAATGATTGCTTGCTACTCTACTCTACTCTACTCTACTCTACTCTTTGAACTACTATAGGGTTGTTGCAGTGTTTTATATACAGTATATATATACACTGTATATATATATATATATATGTACACATATATATATATCTGTAAAACTCTGTAAAAGTGATTTTCTGACCAGACTTAAGAGTTAATAAAAAAAAACTCGAACTCAAATAAAAAATTGAAACCTGTCGACCTTCTATAAAAGTTAATGGAAGGTGTATTTTCAACATTCAGGCCATTCTAGTTTTTTTTTGAGTTTTTTGAAACAGACTCATTGAAAGTGAATGGAATAAAGCAATTGTTATTGCTGCTAAATGTAATCCATATATTTCTGCTGTTTAATGCAATATTTTTTTTTTGATTCAACTTGTTCCATAAATATAATAGCGAACTAGATGTGATCACAGAGAAAACTGAGTTTAGTTTAATAGTGTTTTTTTTCTGCAAATGAGTTCCAAACAATATAAAAAAAAATCATACATCTCCCTTCCAATTCCAATATCCAATCTTCACAAAACAAATCCTTGCCACAATACATGACTAGCTATAATTTCACTAAATATACTCTTCTAGATGCTGCATGTTATTATCAAGCACAAACTCAAACCTTATTTTTTGATGATAGTGTCCTATTAAAATTTGTTATCACAGTTGTTCACGTCTTCTATGCAAATCTTACTATGCCCCTATGTGAACTGATTTTTTACAATATTCTGTTCATTCATTCTACAAGAAAAATAACTATAACAATACTGTCATGATCGGCACCCTAAATCCAGAACGAGTGCTAGGCTCCCTAGCCTCCGCTCTTGCTTCGACCTTTAACATCCACCTTACGCTTCAGGAGGAGCCCTCAGATAATTGGATGCCGCCAGGTCTTAATAAGAGAGGAGCCAAGCAAAGGTTCTGGACGAGCAAATGGGGCATGGTCGTTAGCAAGGTTTTGGACAGAAGTTCGAGTTCAAGGAGTAGACAAAAGTTTAGTCAATCAGGCCTGGGTCAATACTGGTAGAAACAGAATAGTCAGGCAGGCAAAGGTCAGGATAATCAGAATTCAGTGTAGTCAGGCAGGCAAGGGTCAGATGTGGCAGAGTTCAGAATAGTCAGGCAGGCAGAGGTCAAAACAGGAATCAAACACCCAGAGTACTAGAAAGTAGATCTATCAACTGGCAGTGATTTTGTGCACAAGGCCCCTTTAAATAATCGAATCTCGCACCAAAACGTGACGACGGCATGACACCGGCGGCGCTTCGCGACCTGGAAGTACGCGTCGCGCGCGCCATAGGTGAATCGACATTTGAAAGTACAAGATCAACATGGCGGGTGTCCCCGCTGGCCCACTAGACAACCAGGGTGAGTGTTCCTTTCAAATAAATAATATATAACAATATATTCAAAGTGTACAAAGAAGATTTCAGACATAAGGACAATGATTCAGTTCTGTTTAAAAGGAATGTATATATATATATATATATATATATATATATATATATATATATATATATATATATAATATATATATGTAAAATAGCAACACTTGTGACACTGTGTGACACATACATTGTTGCACTGTAGGTCTGTGAAGTATAAAAGCATTTATTCTTAATAATTCAATGACAAGAATGCAATAAGAGTTACTGATGAACACGTAACACAGACACCGTTTGCTAAGGGTATATGTACTCAACACTCGGGCACTTTGTAGTCTCACTACAGCAGCCAGCCGATATTTAGTTATACGGAGGGGCGACATTGATTTTGACAGATTTGTAGAGCTGATTGGTAATTCACTGCACAAACACGGGAAATTGCAGTAATTAATGTAGGGTGAGGGGAATTACACGGAGATACACCGTCACGTACATAAGTGAGGTAACCGTAAGTTTGCGCCAAACCAGGTATTTAACATGGTGGATGTATATACTTATTTGTACTTTGAGAAAGGCTGACATAGCAGCCGAATCGTTATTATGTGCCAATAAAAGCTATACTTACATTTTTTATAAGCCCTGAGTATGCGGTTTCTTCTGAAAATGTGTGTATATATATATATATATATATATGTATTCATATGAAAAAGTTTGGGAACCCATCTCAGCTTGCATAATAATTTACTCCACTTTCAACAAAAAAAAAGTTGTATGTCTTTTGAAGTTGAAGTTACGCAGGGGTTGGATATTCCAACAAAACAAAGACCCTAAAGACACTTGGAAATCTACAAAGGCATTAATGCAAAGGGAGAAGTACAATATTCTGGAATGGCCATCATAGTCCCCTGATTTGAATATCATGGAAAATCTATGGGAATTCAGAAACTCATCAGAGGCTATGGGAGGTGTTACATTTGCAAAAGGAGGAGCAACTAAGTATTGATGTAATATCTCTGTTGGGGCGCCCAAATGTATTCACCTGTCTTATTTTGTTATGATGCATATTTTCTATTAATCCAATAAACTTTATGTCCCTGTTGAAATACTACTGTTTCCATAAGGCGTGTTATATATTAAAAGGAAGTTGCTACATTGAAAGCTCAGCCGATGATAAACAAAACTCCAAAGAATTAAGAGGAGTTCCTAAACTTTTTCATATGACTGTATATATATATATATATATATATATATATATATATATATATATATATATATATATGTGTGTGTGTGTGTGTGTTTGTGTGTGTTAAAATTTACATCATGCCTGGGTACACACCACCATCCATATATATATACAATGTATGTACAGCCGTAATTTCTCTTTTATCTGGATTCTCCTTCCCATCTACTGGTTCAGGTCTGATTTGGATGTTAAGTCTATGGGAATCATTTTCTACAAAGTACTGTACAGGTATGGGATCCGTTATCCAGAAAGCTCAGAATTATGGGACGGCCATCAGCCATAGATTAGAATAAATATTATTCAAATTTTTAAAAATGATTTCAACTTTCTCTGTAATATTTAATATCCCAACTAAGATATAAATAATCCTTATTGGAGGCAAAATAAGCCTATTGGGTTTATTTAATATTTCAATGATTTATTAGTAGACCTAAGGTATGAAGACCCAAAAACAGAAGATCCATTATAGAAAGATCCATTATCTGAAAGACCCCAGATCCCAAGCATTCTGGATAACAGGTCCCATATCTGAATGCTAAGAAGGATGGTTTTAGTCATACCTTCAGCCTTTGTAGCAACACCATATGCTGGATTTTACGAAAGAAGAGTATGGTATCTATTAACACATATTAATATTTCTAGCTGATTGACAGTATGCAAATTAATAAAAGTGACTCTGTATAGTGTAAAGACACATGGTCACCGTCGTTTTGCGCATGCGCAGTTGAAGCCGATTCCTGTCTTGGCCCAACTGTGCATGCTCCCGCAGGCTTTGTGTTGGTGAAGAAACCTGAAGAAGAGCCGGAAGATGGCGGACTTTTAGGAGGGGGACTTTTGGTGGGGCGGTTTAGTTCTCCTTTAAAGGGGTTGTTCACTTTCAAACACTTTTTTCAGTCCAGTTGGTTTCATATAGTTCACCAGACATAAAGAAATTTTCCAATTACTTTCTATTTTCTATTTTAGACCATTTTTTCTAATATTGAAGTATAACATTTTATTTTCATCTTCTAAAGCAGCTCGGGGGGGTCGCTGACTCTCTAAACTGTTTTAAATTGATACATTAAAGGAGAAGGAAACCCCCAGGGCGCAAAACCCCTCCCCCCTCCCCTGTGTTGCCCCCCCTCCCTCCTCCCCCCTGGCCTACCTGTCCCCCTGGGCAAATGCCCCTAACTTGTTACTCACCCCTCTGCGCAGGTCCTGTCCACGGAGTTCACAGTCGCCATCTTCTCCCACGCGCGTCTTCTTCCTGCTCTGACCGGCGTCTTCTGGCGCATGCGCAGTAGGAACAGGTACCGGTACGACTCTACTGCGCATGCGCTGAATGTCACGAAGTTTTCCGATTTCACTTCACTGGAGCTAAATAAATGGCCCCTAAAACTCAAATTTTGGGAAAACTGTAAAAAATAAAAGATGGAAAGCCATTTCTGAATCTGAAAACAAGTGAACTGAAAAAAGTGTTGAAAAAAGTTGAAAAACTCCTTTAAATTAGCTTTTAGTTAGATGTAGAGAGTGATATTCTGAGGCAATTGAACTCCATTTTTTATTATTTGTAGTTTTTGAGTTATTTAGCAGCTCTCCAGTTTGCAATTTCAGCAATCTGGTTGCTAGAGTCCAAATCCCCCTAGCAACCATGCATTGGTTTCAATAAGAGACTGGAATATGAATAGGAGTGGACTGAATAGAAAGATGAGTATTAAAAGCAGCAATAACAGTATATGTGTTGCATTTGAAATCTGAAAAGGGTCAAAAGAAGAAGGCAAATATTCAAAAATGATACAAAAAGAAAAACATGAAGGCCACTTGAAAAGTTGCTAAATTACTATTGCTATGCTTTATTATATAGCCCAGACACATTTCCATTTCCATAGATTGTTCATCAGTCCTTGCCCCAGAGGAGCTTACAATTTAATGTCCGTATCACATTCACACAGCCAGAAGGGTCTGTTTTATTAGAAGCCAATCAACCTGCCGATTTGTTTTTGAAATGTGAGAGAAAATCATAATACCCGGAGCAAACTCTTTGCAGGTCGTGATCAAACGGCAGCAATGATAAGTGTGGAGGCACCATGCTGCCTGCTGTATTGTAAATCCCCGGTGCTTTGGGCAAAGCAAACAGTAGAAGTAGTCACAGACTGCTGGTAAGAATAAATCTGATTAAATACATCTGTCTTTAACATTAACCCAATAGCAGTTTCTGACATACAGACTAGGGATGTAGCGAACTGTTCGCCGGCGAACTAGTTCGCGTGAACTTCGACTGTTCGCGTCCGCCGAATGTTCGCGAACGTCGCGCGACGTTCGCCAATTGGTGTTCGCGTTCGATTCGAAGTAAAATTTCGTTCGACCATTCGACCATTCGACCGTTCGATCGCTAAAATCGAACGATTTCCATTCGTTCGAACGATTATAAGCATTCGATTGAATTAAAATCATTCGATCGAATAGCTTCGATCGTTCGATTCGAACGAAAATCGTTCGATCGTACGAATAAAATCCTTCGATCGTTCGATCGAACGATTTTATCGAGCGTTCGAAGTTCGCAAACTGTTCGCGAACTGTTCGCTTTTTTGCCGGTGTTCGCGAACGGCGTTCGCGAACATCAAATCGGCAGTTCGCTACATCACTAATACAGACACCTTATTGGAAGATGATGAGAAAGCCAGAGTAATTCATAGGCCTTTGGCTGTGCTGGCTTCCTAATTAAATGATCCCAGTGACCTTTTGCCAAATGAATGTGTAGATGACAATTCAACGCTCCTATTACATTTTGTGGGAGTAACAAAAATATTTCTTTCAAGTTCCCTAATGATTTACCATTTATATTGTTTTTAATGCCAATGTTTTCTTTCTGATAGTTCAAGTTAAATTGAATCACACAATAACTGCATTGACATTTAGGGCAGAGCGGATCACTGAAATGCTCCAGTGGAATATTTTGGTGAATCTACAATGAAAATAACGGCATTTACTAGCCTTGGCATACACACACACAAAAAAAAAATGGAAGAGAAATCGAATCAACAAACGGAATTTCCAAGCAGAGGACATACATATTAATAAATAAATAAAGAAACACAGTTGTATTTGTCAGTTGGTCCCATCAACCAAAAACCTCTATCTATATTTTCCGTAGCAATTACAGTTGGATAAAGCCTTTTCAAAAATTTCATGATTATGTAGTGGAAAGGCTTGAAATTATACTTTCTTTTGTATTGTACAATAATCATGTTTTGGATGAAGTTCCCCTTTAAATGTGTTTCCCTTTGTTTTTTGTTTAACTGAAATTGTAATATATATATATATATATATATATATATATATTCATGTTGCCCACACTTGTTTGAAGGTACAGATATGGGATCCATTATCCAGAAACCCGTTATCCAGAAAGCTCAGAATTACGGGAAGGCCATCTCCTATATAAACCAAATAATCCAAATGTTTTTTCCTTGTAAAAATAAAATAGTATCTTGTACTCGATCCCAACTAAGATATAATTAATCCTTATTGGAAGCAAAATTGGGTTTACATAATATTTACATGATTTTCTAGCATATTTAAGATATGAAGATCCAAATTATGGAAAGATTCCTTATCTGGAAGCGCCCTGTTGCCCGGCGAATTTTGCTCAGATGAATGATGGTTACTCCGCAAATTCACTAAAGTGCGAATTTTACAGGACATTAACTCTTTCACCAGAGTTTCCTTCGCCAACTTAGACCTGGCGAACTGATAAGATGAAGCTCCTCAGTCTTATGTCAGTGACATCATATTCTGTATGCCAAAAAGTCATAAAAGTTCTAAAAAATGCTGGAATTTTTTCATATTTTAAAGCGGGATTGCCTTCAAAAGTCCTATTTTTTTAGATTGGGCTCATGTCTAGGGCATTGGAGGATCTCTTTAGTCTTTATTTTACTTCCTTGGACATTTTTAATAATAAGTGGCCACTTCAAGCACTTGCACCAACATCTCTAATAAAGACGTCTATATGACCTATATGTACCCACCCTATTTAAATTGACCGAAGCTTAAGTGTACTAACAAAGGCAGAAAGATCGTTATGAAATGCTTGCGCTGACAAATTAATGCTAGTGAAACTTCGCCAGTGTTCGGCTGCTGAGACGCAACTTTGCATTTTAGTGAATTAGCGTAATCTTAACGACTTTACGTTGGGCAAAGTGGTGCGAAGTGTGGCTGAGCGTTCGCTGGCGAAAATTTGTCCTTTAGTGAATTTGCCCCTATGTTTTTATTTTCTCTTGAGCTAAACAGGGAGACTGGACGTACTCCATGTAAACAGTGATGGGCGAATTTATTCACCAGGTGCGAATTCGCTGCAAATTTGCGCGATTTGCCGCCAGCGAATAAATTTGCGAAACGCCCGCGAAAATTCGTGGCAAAAATTTGCGGAGTCAAAAATTTTTTTTTGAAGAAAACAGACGCCGGCGTCAAAAACAGGCGCCGGCGTCAAAAAAACGGTCAGCTTTATCCTCCCCATGAAATAACCAAAACATTTAACTAATGCAAGAGGTACCCTGTCCCTTTAAAGTGGTTTGTAACACTCCTAATAATGCATTTTTAATAATGAAACAAAATACAATTCTATGCACTTTTTCAACAAACAATCAATTAAATATTTAACAATAGTTGTTAGTAAAATCAATATCTCTCTGTGTTGGGATGCACCAATTTCTGAATTCTGCCAATCTTAGCCTTTTTCTGAACCCGAACCCTTAAAATCATGTGATTAGGTAAATTGGTGACTTTTTTTTGGTGTGTATTCTCCCCATGATGATTCGTTTGTGTATTTGGCCAAAACTGGACAAAGTAGATGGGGGGAATTTAGGCAAAACTAATAAAAAAATTTAAATAATTGTTGTACATTTAAATACAGGTATGGGATATGTTATCTGGAAACCCATTATCCAGAAAGCTTCGAATTACAGAAAGGCCATCTCCCATAGACTTCATTTTATCCAAATAATCCAAATTTCTAAAAATGATTTCCTTTTTCTCTGTAATAATAAAACAGTACCTTGTACTTGATCCCAACTAAGATATAAATAATCCTTATTGGAGGCAAAAACAACCTATTGGGTTTATTTAATGTTTATATGATTTTCTAGTAGACTTAAGGTGAGAAGGTCCAAGTTACTGAAAGATCCATTATCCGGAAAGTCCTTGGTCCCGAGCAGTCTGGATAACTGGTCCCATACCTGTACTACAAACATATCCTTCTATATATTGTTGGAATATGCCATATATAGGGAAACTACTTTATAAATGACAGAGCCTTCAAACAAAGGTATGGTTTTTATGGACTGAAGAATTCCAAGCATAATTTTAAAATAGTTTAGTGTAAAGGATATTATTTCTTATAAGACCTGAGTTTTTAATGTGGCATAAGGCACCAACTGCAACTGATGACATGTTGAAGTCAGAATAATGGGAAGGCCATCTCCTATAGAGTCCAAGCGAATAATTCAAATTTTTGATTTCCTTTTTCTCTGTAATAATAAAACAGTACCTTGTACTTGATGGTAACCAAGCTGCATAAATCCTTATTGGAGACAATCCTATTGGGTTTATTTAATGGTTCAAAGATTTTAAGCAGACTTAAGTTATGGGGATCAAATTACAGGAAGACCATGTTCCAAACATTCTGGATAGCAGATTGTATATACCTGTATTGTAAAATATAAGGATATGAGAAGTCATGGAACTCTGAGATGACATCTAATATGCTCACAATATGCTGTACAATACATATGTTTCAGAGAGTCATATGCAGGGCCGGAACTAGGGGTAGGCAGAAAAAGCAAGTGCCTAGGGCGCAAAGGCAGAGGGGCGCCAAGCACGTACCTCTTCTGAGCCCTTCCCCTAGTCCGGACCCATGTGTCTTTAAGCTGTTACTGCAGCTTAGTTGTTTTTTAATGCGTGCGCGCCCTTCCACTCATGCGCACAGGCTGGCATTTTGAAATGGCATATACCCTCTAGCGTGCATGCGCACTGGCGCGGCATTGCCGCTTCTACACATGCGCAGTTGCGTGGCTTTGCCGCTTCCGTGCGTGCGCACTAGCGCGGCCTCGCTGCTTCTGCTCTTCTGCGCATGCGTTGAACAGTGAGGGGCGACGTAGTCGGCCGGGGTTGCCTAGGGCGCCCGGCCAAATTGACCCGGCACTGGTCATGTGGCACAAATGACATTGGCTACTGATGACTAGTGATGGGTGAATCTGTGCCAAAACATTTGCGAAACGCATTGAAGTCGGTGGTAATCAAAATTATTTTGACGCGATCGTCAATTTTTCTATGCGCAACTATGTGGTCCGAATGTATTACAGTCAATGGGCGTCCGATTCATTTTCAATTTATATGCGCACGCCAATTTTGAAGTGCGTCAATCTTTTTCTGATGCACCGGATTTTTCACCGGCAAATTTTCACCGAAGTTTCGCAAATTAATTTGGTTGCGGTGAAACACGGAAATTTGCTGCAAGTTCGTATCTGCCAGATTTATTCGCCCATCACTACCGATGACGTCAAATCACTAAACACCATTTTTAAGAATATATCTTACAGGATTGTCATAGCTATTGTGTATTTTAATATGCACACATAAGTATGTAAATGAAGCCACAATGATTTTGATTGAAGGTGTAGTGTTGGGTGCACAGCAATACTCAGGGACTAATTTTCCTGTTATCACTCCAGTTGCTCTTTCCCAGATCCCCCCGACCCACTACTTGCAGAGTTTGCAAAAAAAGAGCCACTAAAAGACACATGCTTCAGTTATTCACAGGGTCGAAACTAGGGTACGACTAGGCAGAAGAGCTACATGCCTAGGGTTTTATCTTCAATTTCTTGTATGTTATATATTTATACCCTTATCGTAATATTAATTAAATTATTTAAAAAAATTGAATTTTTAAAAAACGGGTGAGTAGGATTGAGCTGCAAATTCGAATGAATTTGATTGAGACTTTCCACTTTTTTTAGAAGGTCCCCCATAGGCTAAAACACAAATTCAGTAGGTTTTAGCTGGCGAATAGTCGAATTTGAATTTTTAAAGGGACAGTACATGATAAATTTCAAAATTCAAAAATAACTTGACCCTTGAAATTCAAATTTTTTAAATTTGAAAAATTTACCTCGACCTTTGATAAATCTGCCCCTAACTCTTATGAAAAAAGTTTCAACACATAGGGGCAGATTTATCAAAGGTCAAGGTGAATTTTCTAATGAAAAAAATTCTAAATTTGAGCTATTTTTGTGTACTTCGACTAGGGAATAGTCCAAATTTGAAAAAAAATTTGAAAATTCGAATATCGAAATTTATAATGTACTATCTCTTTAAAAATTCGACTTCGACCATTCACTGTCTAAAACCTGCCGAATTGCTGTTTTAGCCTATGGGGGACCTCCTAGAACCTACTTGGAGTCAATTGGTGGACTTTGAATTTTTTGTGAAAAACTTTGATTTGAATTTGAACGAATGCACTATTACTTCGATTCATACGAATACAGTTACGTACGATATGGACCTATTCGATCAAAAACTGACCTATTTGGCAAAAAAAAACCTTTTGACTTCATTTTGGTTGGTCTTTTTGAATTTGCAATTCGAAGTTTTTTAATTCGAAATTCGACCCTTGATAAATATGCCCCTAAACAAACCCAACATGATTGTTTTGACACCAATATGGAATCAGGCAGCTGGATTACCATCAAGAATAAGGATTTTTTAAAAAAAAATAAACATAAAAAATAGAATTATTTGCTTATAATGGACTCATTATGGGATAATGAGGATTGCACTGCATATCAGATCATTACTTTTGTCATAAATATGTGAATCAGAGATTCCCAACCACAGTGAAGAAGTGAAGCCAGTTGAGCTAGGGATTTACATCAAAACATTTAACTTGAATAATCCAAGATCAAGATGGCCTCTCGTAACCCAGTTTATTGGAAAAAGCCACCTTTGTCATTCTAGTTAAACGATTATTCACTTAGGAAACAATCTGGCCAGGTATTGCTAGTTTAATGTATAAATCCTATACTCTAATCTGTCAGTTGTTTCTTGTTTACCAATAATGGTTTCGGAGTGCAGGCAGATCAATACCCCAATGTTTTTTCCTGTCACTCATAGCCTAATAAATGCCAGGAAATCCTCTGGTTATTCTGTACCTGCTGCTCTATTAAACTGTCACTTTTTATAGTGCTTCTGATATTATTGTTCGTAGTGTTTGGACAGGGCTATAAATTAAAAAGCTATTCTTGTGTAGAGCAAAAAAAAAAAAAAAGAATCCTCAAGTTTAAACCAGAGGGGAAGACATTCTTCCATGAAGGCTGAAGTTTACCAGTTGTGTTATTCTCTACGTTTGCTAACTGGCATAGGGTATTCTTCATTTCTTCATTTAGCAGCCTGGAGTTGTCCATGCCAATGTTGTTCTCTTTTGGAATGAAACTCAATAACTCATCTTCATATGCTGTGGTTAGTGATGGGCGAATTTATTCGCCAGGCGCGAATTCGCGGCGAATTTGCGCAATTCGCCGCCAGCGAATAAATTTGCGAAACTCCCGCGAAAATTCGCGTCAAAAATTCGCCGGCGTCAAAAAAATTTTTTCGAAAAAATGGACGCCGGCGTCAAAAACGAGACGCCGGCGGCGTTTCGCGAATTTTTCGCCGTTTCGCGAATTTCGCGCGAAATTCGCGAATTTTTCGGCGAAGCGAAACGGCGCAAATTCGCCCATCACTAGCTGTGGTCACTTAAGCTATGCCTGGTCTTCTTTAGTGAAAATCCACGATATTCCTGTTGCTTTCTGACCCCAAACTGATTGACTAAGCAGAACATATTTGTCATTGTTTGCAATGATGTTCCCTTAGCATGAGGAACAATAAGGGGGTTATTTATCAAAGTCCGAATTTATCTCAATATTTTCTGAAAAAAACTCCGACCAAATCCGGACAGGTTGTTTGGGCTTATTTATTAATACACTTTCCCAAAAATTTTGTGTGCTGGAAAAAAATCAGATTTTCACTACTTTTTCAGATTTTTCATCCGATCTTCACGATTGTTTTGGATTTTTCACCCGAAAACTCAGAATTTTGCCCGAAAACTTCGGGGAATTGCCAAAAACCCAGCGCACATCAAAAAAATTCTTGGGACTGCTCCCATTGACTTATATGCAAGCTCGGCAGGTCTGATTTGGACTTCCCTTCCCATCCTCTGGGTTTAATAAATTCTGGAAAATTCTTGATTTTTTAAAAAAAATCACAACTTTTTCATGTTTTTTGCATTCGGAACTTAGTAAATAACCCCCTAAGACTCATTTATGCAGGGGCGTTTTAGGGGTATTTGCCACCCTGAGATACCCTTTTGGATGCCACCCCTGTCATACCTGGCACTGGAGCAAGTTAAGGGGGGGGGCACATCGCTAGTGCAGAGAGAACAATTGCACGCTCTGCATTAGAAAAACCGAAATTCTGATTTAAAAATTGGAACTCCTGGCAGCAGTATTTATGTCCAGGGCCTGCTATAAGATAAGGAGAGAGCCTTAGGCAACAGTGAGCTTCCAGTTACCGATTTTTTTTTTAATGAGTACAATAGCACTCTTTTTACTAGTGATGCAGCCCCGTTCTGAAGCGAAAGTTTTATGCACGGCACCAATAGGCCCAGAATCAATACTGTTTATGGCCACAGTTGCAGTAATTGACATCATCCATGAAAGGTACAGGCTTAAAACGATATTCCCTATACTTGCATATTGTTGAACTTGACTGACTTGAGTGCGTCCACACCACCTCCTGTTCTAAATTGTGCACAAGTGTGCCTATTGACGCTAGGGAGACTCAGGAGCTACAGGTATGGGACCTGCTATCCAGAATGCCTTTGGACCTGAGGTTTTCCAGAAAAAGGATCTTTCTAATTTGGATCTTCGTTCCTAAAGTCTACTAGAAAATCATGTAAACATTAAATAAACCCAATAGGCTGGTTTTGCTTTGAATAAGGAATAATTATATCTTAAGGTACTGTTTTATTATTTATTAGAGAAAAAGGGCATAATTTCAAACAATTTGAATTATTTGAACAAAATGTATTGATGGGCGAATTTGGGGCGTTTCGCTTTGCCGAAAAATTTGCGAATTTCCAGTGAAATTGACGAAACGGCAAAAAATTGGCGAAACAGCGCCGTCATCCGTTTTTTACTCCGGCAACCATTGTTTGAAAATCCAAAAAAGAAAATCCAAAAAAACCGGCAGTGTATTTAAAAATAAAGGTGTTATTTATAAAGGAGTGTTTGAGAATGTTTAGCGCTGTTCACAATGTAAAATCATTCTCTGGCGAATATTACATTGCTAATAAAAAGTTAGCATTAACACCTGCTCTGGAGTGTTGTAAAATATTTTGTTGCACAATTCGCTTTGCAATTGCGAAAATATTTATTACTTCCACTGCTAATATTCGCAAAAGCCTTTTGGTCACAAACTTTGTGAAGTCGTTGAAGTCTGTAATCGGTCAAAAGGGACGCAAACATAGTCCCTAACATTTTTGTTCCATTGGACACAATTTCATCATTTCGACGCCTGTGAATGAATTTGCGAATCTCCTGCGAAAATTCGCTGGTGAAAATTCGCCGGCGTTAATTTCCGTTTTTTTTTGTCAAAATGTCAAATTTTCAAGATTTTTTTGTGAAAACCATCAAATTTCAAAATGTTTTCGTGAAAATGTTTGAATTTCACAATTTTTTCCTGAACTTTCAGATTTCGTGAATTTTTCGTCGTTTCACGAATTTTTCGGGAAATTCACTAATTTTTCAGTGAAGCGAAACGGGAGAAATTCCCCCATCACTATTTGGGATGTCACAATTTAAATATATAGACCAAAAAAAAGATGGCTATATAAAATTTATTTAAAACAACTTTATTTACAAAACATCTGTAAAACAGCATAGTATCAGCTTTATTGTCTCCGTTATATTGTCTGTTATATTGTTGTCCTATGCGGGTTTTTTTTGCAGAGAAGCAAAGATTTGTTTTTCATCTTGTCCCTGCAGTTATTGATACTTATTAAGCCATATCATAGAAAACTCTAGTTTATGAAGCCAGGAAAGGCTTAAAGTCAGAGAATATCCCCCAATGTTGCCTTTCGCATTAAGATATGAAACAAGTCTTCCCTGAAGGACTGTACTGCTGTTTTTGGTAAGGAATAAAGTGAAAATGCTCAGTGTTTTTATCGTTTATCGAAAGCTCTTATTTAACCAAATTTCAAATGTTATTTTTTTTTTTTGCAATGAAAAAAATCACAAAGACCTGTTATCCAATATGCTCAGGACCTGGGGTTTTCCCTATAATGGATCTTTCAGTAATTTGGATCTCCATACCATAAGTCTATAAGTCTATTGACCTTCATTTAAACATTAATTAAACCCAAGATTGTTATGCCTCCAATAAGAATTAATAACAGTATTTCTTATTTTGAATCAAGTACAAGGTACTGTTTTATTATTACAGGGAAAAAGGAAATCATTTTCAAAAATGTAGTTATTTGATTACAATAGAGTCTATGGAAGACAGCCTTCCCGTAATTCAGAGCTTTCTGGATAACAGGTTTCTGGATAATGGATCCCATACCTGTATATAACATAAAACAATGCTGAGTGAGCTCATTCTACCCATTCAAACTAAGTATCATCTCTCTCCTAATGGCACCGAATCACTTAAGGTGGAACAAGAAGGGTTTTAGGTAAAACTTTAGGTTACATTTTGGGAATTTTAATTATTTGAAATATAAACCAAATTCGGTGCCCTTATTCAAACACAGAAAGATCTTTCACAACTATTAGTTGAGGTCTGACGTAGAATTGTCGCGTTTCGCTAATTTTTTGCAATAAAAAGAAAAAGGAAACCCCACCAATAGTTGTGGTTATAAAGTTAATAAGGAAAATTCTAATAGGTAATGCACCTTACTTATTTAAGAACAATAATTGATTAGATAATATACTCCAAAATTAATTAAAGTGCTAGTGCCGTTATAATAACATTGACTTTTTCTAAGTACTTTGAAGTGAAAAAAATTCATAAAGCGAGTGAATTCAATTCCTTCATGAATTTTTTTCACTTCAAAGTACTTAGAAAAAGTCAATGTTATTATAACGGCACTAGCACTTTAATTCATTTTGGAGTATATTATCTAATCATTGTTCTTAAATAAGTAAGGTGCATTACCTATTAGAATTTTCCTTATTAACTTTATAACCACAACTATTGGTGGGGTTTCTTTTTTCTTTTTATTGCAAAATATTAGCGAAAACGCGACAATTCTGACGCCCATTAAAGTCAATTGGCACCTAGAATTGTCGCCAGCATCGGAAATTGTCTTTGGCGTCAAATATATTTTCGCCGGCAAATTTTCTCAGCAATTTTGCAAATTTATTCGCCAGCGGAGAACCGTAGAAATTCGACGCAAATTTGCCCATGGCGAATACATTTGCTCATCCCTGGACATAACAGCTCTTGGGGAAGGGTCATTGAACTGACTGGATTTATTCTACATTTATCCACCTGGTGTGGAGTGTGGGACTGTGGCATTGAGAGACTGTGCCAGGGGTTGATAGTCGACAAAGGTTCCCCAGAGTAAAAGCTATTTTGTGTGATTTGCATTTACATTTTCCTAAATACAGTTTACACAAAGTTCATATTTATTATATGTGGGTTTTATTTTTCCTAGTGTAAATCCCCTGAGGTGTGCTCCTCAGTGTTCCCTAGGTGGAGGCACTGAGGAGCTATAAATCCCAGTTCCCAGTACTTTTTATATGCAAAGGGACTCAGGGCCCGTGGATTGCCATGGGTTAATTGCTATTTAAAGAGACAGGAACCAAATTAGGATTATAGAAACATGTACAATGTTAAAAATACAAATAATTTAAATAGAAACAAAACACCAGTTACCTGCTCATAAGCTCATAAGGAATGCACGCAAGAGACATAGAGTCAGTGAACTTGCTTGCACTGATATGCCAATAGTTAAAATTTTTAAATTTTAAATGTATGGGTCAGTGAGCCAAGTAATAACATACACTGCTACATTTACACTACATAGCTATTGCTTACTGGTGGCTTACTGATTGTGTGAAATGTCATTTGGGATCTATTATACAGATGTGTTTATTAAATGCACTGACCATTTATTAAAATTATAGAGCCGCAGCGGGTCAAGCTGAACCTGAGACAATGAAAAAGGAGGTGTAATTCCATTTGTACTAAACAAATGAAGAATGTACAAACAACACAAAATCCAATAGTATTAACTATTTACTTGAATATGCACTGTACAGGTAGTTGCTGTTTAAAAAGGGAACCTTTATAACTTACCGTATAGAGATACACAGAAATCCCAGATTTATTCTTCCTCCAATTCAGTCAACATTCACTATATTTGTTTCACTATAAGCCTTTCCCTTCCACCCTACTTGCTCTCCTTATTCATAGGGATGTAGCGAACGTCGGAAAAAAAGTTCGCGAACATATTCGCGAACTTGCGCAAAAATGCGAGCGGTTCGCGAACGGTTCGCGAACCCCATAGACTTCAATGGGAAGGCGAACTTTAACATCTAAAAAAGACATTTCTGGCCAGAAAAATGATTTTAAAGTTGTTTAAAGGGTGCAACGACCTGGACAGTGGCATGCCAGAGGGGGATCAAGGGCAAAAATGTATCTGAAAAATCTGCCTGTGTGTGCTTGGAAGAGATAGTGTAGGGGGAGAGCTGTTAGTGATTTCAGGGACAGATGATAGTAAGTTTGCTGGCTAGTAATCTGCTTGATACTGCTCTGTATTGGAGGGACAGAAGTCTGCAGGGATTTGAGGGACATTTTAGCTTAGGTAGCTTTGCTGGCTAGTAATCTACTGTTCTCTTTAAACAACTGCCATACGTTGACCTTGTAGGCATTGTTTGCCCAGTTTTTTTGGACGCAGCCACTGAAGCACAGTTGCCAGAAAAAATATGCCATATAAATGCTGAAAATAGTAATTTTTCGCCATACGTTGACCTTGTAGACATTGTTTGCCCAGTTTTTTTTGGACGCAGCCACTGAAGCACAGTTGCCAGAAAAAATATGCCATATAAATGCTGAAAATAGTAATTTTTCGCCATACGTTGACCTTGTAGACATTGTTTGCCCAGTTTTTTTGGACGCAGCCACTGAAGCACAGTTGCCAGAAAAAATATGCCATATAAATGCTGAAAATAGTCATTTTTTGCCATATACGTTGAGTCAACGTATGGCAAAAAATGACTATTTTCAGCATTTATATGGCATATTTTTTCTGGCCTCTGTGCTTCAGTGGCTGCGGCCAAAAAAACTGGGCAAACAATGCCTACAAGGTCAACGACGTTGACCTTGTAGGCATTGTTTGCCCAGTTTTTTTGGCCGCAGCCACTGAAGCACAGAGGCCAGAAAAATTATGCCATATAAATGCAGAAAATATGCATTTTTTTGGTCGCAGCCACTGAAGCACAGTTGACAGAAAAATTATGCCATATAAATGCTGAAAATATAAATTTTTTTGGTTGCAGCCACTGAAGCACAGAGGCCAGAAAAATTATGCCATATAAATGCAGAAAATATGCATTTTTTTGGTCGCAGCCACTGAAGTACAGTTGACAGAAAAATTATGCCATATAAATGCTGAAAATATAAATTTTTTTGGTTGCAGCCACTGAAGCACAGAGGCCAGAAAAATTATGCCATATAAATGCAGAAAATATGCATTTTTTTGGACGCAGCCACTGAAGCACAGTTGCCAGAAAAAATATGCCATATAAATGCTGAAAATAGTCATTTTTCGCCATACGTTGACCTTGTAGACATTGTTTGCCCAGTTTTTTTGGTTGCAGCCACTGAAGCACAGAGGCCAGAAAAAATTAAACCAGTAGGGTTTGCACCCTAGTTTGTAACGGTGGCGGAGGGAGGAGGACGCTAAAGGACAGCTGTGTGTGGAGTCATGAGGCTTGAAGAGAAGGACAGCTGCATAGAAGTCAGAACAAGTCTTCCGGCGTGCAGTAACCCTCCGAGATCCACCCCTCATTCATTTTAATAAAGGTCAGGTAATCGACACTTTTGTGACCTAGGCGAGTTCTCTTCTCAGTTACAATCCCTCCTGCTGCACTGAAGGTCCTTTCTGAGAGCACACTTGAGGCTGGGCAAGACAAGAGGTTCATGGCAAATTGTGACAGCTCTGGCCACAGATCAAGCCTGTGCACCCAGTAGTCCAGGGGTTCATCGCTCCTCAGAGTGTCGATATCTGCAGTTAATGCCAGGTAGTCCGCTACCTGCCGGTCGAGGCGTTCTTTGAGGGTGGATCCAGAAGGGTTGTGGCGCTGCCTTGGACAGAAAAACATTTGCATGTCTGACGTTACAGACCGGCCAAAGGGCTTTGTCCTTGCAGGTGTGCTCGTGGCAGGATTACTGACACCTCTGCCCCTGGAATGTTGATGAGTTCCTGAAGTGACATCACCCTTAAAAGCATTGTACAACATGTTTTGCAGGCTGGTTTGTAAATGCCGCATCTTTTCGGACTTGTGGTATGTTGGTAACATTTCTGACACTTTATGCTTGTACCGAGGGTCTAGTAGCGTTGCGACCCAGTACAGGTCCTTCTCCTTAAGCCTCTTGATACGGGGGTCCTTCAACAGGCATGACAGCATGAAAGACCCCATTCTCACAAGGTTGGATGCAGAGCTATCCATCTCCGCTTCCTCATTATCAAGGACTGCATCATCCACGGTCTCCTCCCCCCAGCCACGTACAAGACCAGGGGTCCCCAAAAGGTCACCACTAGCCCCCTGGGAAGCCTGCTCCTGTTGGTCCTCCTCCTCCTCCTCCACAAAGCCACCTTCCTCCTCTGACTCCACTTCTGGCACCTCTCCCTGCGTTGCAGCAGGTGCCTGGGTTCGTTCTGGTGATTCCGACCATAAATCGTGCGCTTCCAGCTCCTCGTCACGCTGGTCTACAGCCTCATCTGTCACTCGTCGCACGGCACGCTCCAGGAAGAAAGCGAAGGGTATTAGGTCGCTGATGGTGCCTTCGGTGCGACTGACCATATTTGTCACCTCTTCAAAAGGTCGCATGAGCCTGCAGGCATCGCGCATAAGCACCCAGTAACGGGGGAAAAAAATCCCCAGCTCTGCAGATCCAGTCCTACCACCCAGTTCAAAAAGGTACTCGTTGACGGCCCTTTGTTGTTGCAGCAGACGTTCCAACATAAGGAGCGTTGAATTCCAGCGAGTCTGGCTGTCAGAAATCAAACGCCTGACTGGCATGTTGTAGCGCTGCTGAATGTCAGCAAGGCGTGCCATGGCTGTGTAGGAACGTCTGAAATGGGCCGACACCTTTCTGGACTGGGTGAGAACGTCCTGGAATCCTGGGTACTTGGAGACAAAACGTTGGACTATTAAATTTAACACATGTGCCATGCAGGGCACATGTGTTAAATTTCCCAGTCTCAACGCTGCCAACAGATTGCTTCCATTGTCACACACCACTTTTCCGATCTGCAGTTGGTGTGGGGTCAGCCACCGATCGGCCTGTGACTGCAGAGATGACAGGAGTACAGATCCGGTATGGTTTTTGCTTTCCAGGCACGTCATCCCCAAGACAGCGTGACAACGGCGTACCTGGCACGTCGAATAGCCTAGGGGGAGCTGGGGGTGCACAGGTGTGGAGGAGGAGAAGGAGGACCCAGCAGCAGAGTAAGAAGAAGAAGAGGAAGAAGACGAGGTAGAGAGCGATGGAGGAGTAGAGGTGGTGGCAGAACCGCGTGCAATCCGTGGCGGTGACACCAACTCCACTGTTGTTGTTGTTGTTGAGCTACCCATTCCCTGCTTCCCATTCCCAGCCATTACCAAGTTCACCCAGTGGGCAGTGTAGGTGACATACCTGCCCTGACCATGCTTGGAGGACCATGCGTCAGTAGTCATATGGACCTTTGGCCCAACACTAAGTGACAGAGATGCGGTAACTTGGCTCTGCACATGTTGGTACAGGTGTGGTATTCCCTTTTTAGAAAAAAAATTGCGGCTGGGTACCTTCCACTGCGGTGTCCCAATTGCTACAAATTTGCGGAAGGCCTCAGAGTCCACCAGCTGGTATGGTAAAAGCTGGCGGGCTAAGAGTGCAGACAAGCCAGCTGTCAGACACCGGGCAAGGGGGTGACAGTCAGACATTGGCTTCTTACGCTCAAACATGGCCTTCACAGAAACTTGGCTGGTGGCAGATGACTGGGAATGGGAACAGGTGGTCAAGGTGGAAGGCGGAGTGGAGGGTGGTTCAGATGGGTCAAGGAGAGCAGAGGTAGAGCAGTAAGATGCTGGACCAGAAGGAGTGTGGCTTTTAGTTTGCCTGTTGCCTTTGAGGTGTTGCTCCCAAAGTGCTTTGTGCTTGCCGCTCATGTGCCTTCGCATAGAAGTTGTACCTATGTGGCTGTTGGGCTTACCAAGGCTCAGTTTCTGACTGCACTCATTGCAAATTACAATGCTTTTGTCAGAGGCACACACATTAAAAAAATCCCACACTGCTGACTTTTTGGAAGTGTGCGATCTGGCGGTAACAGTAGAAGTTGGCGGCATTGGCGGCAATGGCGGGTGCGTTGGCCGGCTGAACACAGGTGCCGATACATGTTGTTGCCCTACTGATCCCTGCGGGCTGTCCTCCCTGCTTCTTCTAAGTCTTATTCTCCTACTGCCTCTCTGACTCTCCGTCTCTCCATCTGAACTACCCTCCTCTTGCTCTCTTCTACTAGGCACCCACAAAACATCAATCTCCTCATCATCATTCTCCTCAGATGCATCAATTTCTTCTGACACATCACAGAAGGAAGCAGCAGCGGGGACCTCCTCCTCATCACTCATCATTATGTCCATCTCTGTCGTGTTCTCTGCCAGAATTAAATCTGGTGTAACGTCCTCATCTCCTTCATCTTCTTCTGCCAATAATGGTTGCGCATTACTCAGTTCAAGAAACTCATGGGAAAATAACTCCTCTGACTCCAGTGAAGAAGGGGCACCGGTGGTGGAGGAAGTGTTACGTGGGGTGGCCATAGCAGTGGAGGATGAGGAGGATGTTGTGGTAAAGTTAGAAACGGTAGAGGATGGGGTGTGCTGTGTAAGCCAGTCAACTACCTCTTCAGCATTTTGGGAGTTCAGGGTCATTGGCTTTTTAAAACTGGGCAATTTGCTAGGGCCACAGGATTGCATAGCAGCACGGCCCCTAGCATGGCCTCTGCGTGGCGGCCTGCCTTTGCCTGGCATTATTTTTAAAAAAACAACAACAACAAAAACTCAGTTGGTTTTTCTGGAAACGATAATACACACAGCTAGATGGCAGTTTGAAGAAAACAGTGTGCAAATAATGCCTACAAGGTCAACGTATACACAGCGGTGGATACGGATTACGTAAAATATAAGAATGCTGCTTGAAAAAAAGTAACTCAAGTGGTTTTTCTAGAGACGATAATATTATCAATATTTAGACAAAATGTGAACAAGCTCACACAGCTAGATGGCGGTTTGAAGAAAACACTGTGCAAATAATGCCCACAAGATCAACGTATACACTACTACAGCGGTGGATACGGATTACGTAAAATATATTATGGCTGCTTGAAAAAAGTCACTCCGGTGTTTTTTCTGGAGACGGTAATATTATGGATATTTAGACAGAATGTGAACAAGGTCACACAGCTAGATGGCGGTTTGAAGAAAACACTGTGCAAATAATGCCTACAAGGTCAACGTATACACAGCGGTGGATACGGATTACGTAAAATATAAGAATGCTGCTTGAAAAAAAGTAACTCAAGTGGTTTTTCTAGAGACGATAATATTATCAATATTTAGACAAAATGTGAACAAGCTCACACAGCTAGATGGCGGTTTGAAGAAAACACTGTGCAAATAATGCCTACAAGGTCAACGTATACACAGCGGTGGATACGGATTACGTAAAATATAAGAATGCTGCTTGAAAAAAAGTAACTCAAGTGGTTTTTCTAGAGACGATAATATTATCAATATTTAGACAAAATGTGAACAAGCTCACACAGCTAGATGGCGGTTTGAAGAAAACACTGTGCAAATAATGCCCACAAGATCAACGTATACACTACTACAGCGGTGGATACGGATTACGTAAAATATAAGAATGCTGCTTGAAAAAAAGTAACTCAAGTGGTTTTTCTAGAGACGATAATATTATCAATATTTAGACAAAATGTGAACAAGCTCACACAGCTAGATGGCGGTTTGAAGAAAACACTGTGCAAATAATGCCTACAAGGTCAACGTATACACAGCGGTGGATACGGATTACGTAAAATATAAGAATGCTGCTTGAAAAAAAGTAACTCAAGTGGTTTTTCTAGAGACGATAATATTATCAATATTTAGACAAAATGTGAACAAGCTCACACAGCTAGATGGCGGTTTGAAGAAAACACTGTGCAAATAATGCCCACAAGATCAACGTATACACTACTACAGCGGTGGATACGGATTACGTAAAATATATTATGGCTGCTTGAAAAAAGTCACTCCGGTGTTTTTTCTGGAGACGGTAATATTATGGATATTTAGACAGAATGTGAACAAGGTCACACAGCTAGATGGCAGTTGGTTGAATAACACACTGGGCAAAAAATGCCTACAGGGCAAATAATGCCTAAAAGGTCAACTTATACACTACTACAGCGATGGATACGGATTACGTAAAATTTATTATGGCTGCTTGAAAAAAGTCACTCCGGTGTTTTTTCTGGAGACGGTAATATTATGGATATTTAGACAGAATGTGAACAAGGTCACACAGCTAGATGGCAGTTGGTTGAATAACACACTGGGCAAAAAATGCCTACAGGGCAAATAATGCCTAAAAGGTCAACTTATACACTACTACAGCGATGGATACGGATTACGTAAAATTTATTATGGCTGCTTGAAAAAAGTCACTCCGGTGTTTTTTCTGGAGACGGTAATATTATGGATATTTAGACAGAATGTGAACAAGGTCACACAGCTAGATGGCAGTTGGTTGAATAACACACTGGGCAAAAAATGCCTACAGGGCAAATAATGCCTAAAAGGTCAACTTATACACTACTACAGCGATGGATACGGATTACGTAAAATATATTATGGCTGCTTGAAAAAAGTCACTCCGGTGTTTTTTCTGGAGACGGTAATATTATGGATATTTAGACAGAATGTGAACAAGGTCACACAGCTAGATGGCAGTTGGTTGAATAACACACTGGGCAAAAAATGCCTACAGGGCAAATAATGCCTAAAAGGTCAACTTATACACTACTACAGCGGTAGTAAAATAAAAAAAAGTAAAATAAAAAAAAAATGAATATTAAAAAAAAAAAATTACAGTTGGTGCTGCTGAACTACTAGGAGCAGCAGATTAGCACACCAGTCCCACTCCCCAACACTGCTAGACTAATAGCACTGGGCTCTTATAGTAGTAGTAGTAGTAGTAGTAGTAGTAGTAAAACAACAAAAAAATAAATAAAAGCAGTCCTTACAAGGACTACTGTTATTGCAGCAGTCAGCAGATGAGATCAGAAGCAGGACAGCTGCCCACTGCAGCTACATACAGAGCACTGCAGTAGAAGGTAGATTACTAGCCAGCAAAGCTACCTAAGCTTAAATGTCCCTCAAACCCCTGCAGACTTCTGTCCCTCCAATAACAGAGCAGTATCAACATGATTACTAGCCAGCAAACTTTCAACTGTCCCTGAAATCACTAACAGGCAGCAGCTCTCTCCCTACACTATCTCTTCAGCACACACAGGCAGAGTGAAAAAACGCTGCAGGGCTTCGGTTTTTATAGGGAAGGGGAGTGGTCCAGGGGAGAGCTTCCTGATTGGCTGCCATGTACCTGCTGGTCTGGGGTGAGAGGGCAAAAAAAAGCGCCAACAATGGCGAACCCAAAATGGCGAACGTCGCGCGACGTTCGCGAACTTCCGGCGAGCGCGAACACCCGATGTTCGCGCGAACACCCGATGTTCGCGCGAACAAGTTCGCCGGCGAACAGTTCGCGCCATCTCTACTTATTCATTGGTATCTTTTATAAACTGCATATAGTGCCAACTTGTTACTTAGCACTTTACAGTCATTGCTCATGATTCCTTGCCAAGCAACTCTTCCATTCTTTTCCAGTCATCTCTTTTTCCCACATAACTTATGTTTTCCTGTTCTTTTGCTTCCTTTTATACCCTCAATACTTGGGTCCTGATCCAGTTTATACATTCCTCTCTTGCTTCCACTCCTTTGTAATTTTATGGGCCCAAAATATTTACTTCTGTATGAAATAAAACCAGTGGGTGGTATGTCCAAGTACTGATTTCAAATTCAGTATCGTTCATAAAAAAAAATATGAAACTTGGACAAATGGAACAATGCTGAATAACAAAGCCAAAGAATGGTCCTGGTAAAGTTACTGATTTCATTGCTATTAAAAAAAAAGTACAGGTCTGGGACCTATTCTCTAGAATACTTGAGACCTGGGGTTTTCCAGATATTGTAAATATTCTGTAATTTAGATCTTCTTACTTTAACTCTACTAGAAAATCATGTAAATGTTCAATAAACCCAATAGGCTGGTTTTGCTTCCAATAGAGCTGAATTATATCTAAGTTTGGATCAAGTACAAGCTGCTGTTTTATTATTACAGAAAAAAAAGGAAATAATTTTTAAGAGTTTGGATTATTTAGCTAAAAGTGACTCAATGGAATGTCCTTTCTGTAATTTGAAGCTTTCTGGATAATGGGTTTCTGCATAACAGATCCCATACCTGGATGAAACCTGGACATCTCAAAATTATAATCCCATCCAGAATCATAACCGCAAAAAAGTTTGGAGTTTACATCATAAGTATGTGACTAGGGGTAAACAGCACATGGTCTTGGTTAGATGTATGCCCTGAAGTTGAAATTAGGATTTGGGGATATAGTTACATTTTGCATATTAACGTTAGTATTTGCCTTTACTTATTACACAATCGTTTTATTTTTTTTATGGTTGCCTTATAGTGAATAAAGTACCCCTGTTGTAAAATATAAGGATATTATAAGTCACATATTTATAGAAAGCGAAGGCCTATAAAAGTCAAGGTGACTTCTAATAGCCTCTATTTATTATAATATACATGTTTAAGTGAGTCACTAAGCACCAATTATAACTGATGACATCTTTAAAAGGGGAACTCCGGCTTCCAAACCAAAATTTGATAAACAGGCCCACATAACACAGAAACCCCTAATTTACCCATCACAGTTACCTGTTTCTTCAAAAAGTATGAATAAATGACAATTTCTATGCTGAAATCCAGCTGTTTAACAGTTCTTCTCTTTCTGCATTATTTGAAATCCTGGCAGGGAAGGAGGGACTAAACACTGATATTACAAATTGTAACAACTTCTCCACAGCTTACAGACAGCATGCAGGAACTACATAACCCACAATGCATTGCACTGTGATGTTCCTTTCCTTATTGAAATCACATGTGCAGGGAATTGTGGGGTTTGGAGGATGCAGGCTGAGGACAGCTGGCTGTTGATACCGTAAAAAGTAACAGTAGTCAGCCAGCTCAGCAAAGTAGTCAGAAAGATCAGCAGAAGAGCAGGGGGCTAGGCTTAGGGAACTGTCGGAAACCATTAAAAATCATGAAAAGTCTACATATTTTTTAATTGATGTATATTGCAAAGTTGCTTGAAATTATGTTTACTTTTCCAAAAAGCTTAAGTTATGTTTTGTGGAGTTCCCCTTTGAACAGGATATGTATGAATATATCAACAAGCAGGGACTCTAAAATAATTGCCAGACCAGGCAAAGATGTTTGTTTGGTGACAGTATTATATTGTGAAACATTTTCTTGTTTGGCCAGGTTGACAACTGGCAAGGTGTAATTTTAAGATCCATGTTGGTCAAACTGGGCAAATCTCAAAATGTGTCCTTCTAGCCAACAATTAGAATACATTAAAATCCCATGCTGTTGCTTTTGGACTACATCAAACAGGATTGTCTACCCATCTTAATATCTAAATGAGTCCCTCAAAGATAACAATAATATATGATCATTGTGGGGTCAAAAATAGGCCTATATGCTACTGGCCAATAGTGTCCAAGACTGCAGCCAATATCTTCCTGAGTATGGGCACCTTAACAAGATTGCTGCGTGGTAATCTAGAGAGCTGTTAAGTAGGAGAAATCCAAAGTATTATCTGGTGCAGAGCAATCCAAACCATAACAATGTTGGTTCTAACTAGAGATGGCGCGAACTGTTCGCCGGCGAACTTGTTCGCGCGAACATCGGGTGTTCGCGCTCGCCGGAAGTTCGCGAACGTCGCGCGACGTTCGCCATTTTGGGTTCGCCATTGTTGGCGCTTTTTTTTGCCCTCTCACCCCAGACCAGCAGGTACATGGCAGCCAATCAGGAAGCTCTCCCCTGGACCACTCCCCTTCCCTATAAAAACCGAAGCCCTGCAGCGTTTTTTCACTCTGCCTGTGTGTGCTGAAGAGATAGTGTAGGGAGAGAGCTGCTGCCTGTTAGTGATTTCAGGGACAGTTGAAAGTTTGCTGGCTAGTAATCGTTTTGATACTGCTCTGTTATTGGAGGGACAAAAGTCTGCAGGGGTTTGAGGGACATTTAAGCTTAGGTAGCTTTGCTGGCTAGTAATCTACCTTCTACTGCAGTGCTCTGTATGTAGCTGCAGTGGGCAGCTGTCCTGCTTCTGATCTCATCTGCTGACTGCTGCAATAACAGTAGTCCTTGTAAGGACTGCTTTTATTTATTTTTTTGTTCCAATACAGAGCAGTATCAAGCAGATTACTAGCCAGCAAACTTACTATCATCTGTCCCTGAAATCACTAACAGCTCTCCCCCTACACTATCTCTTCCAAGCACACACAGGCAGATTTTTCAGATACATTTTTGCCCTTGATCCCCCTCTGGCATGCCACTGTCCAGGTCGTTGCACCCTTTAAACAACTTTAAAATCATTTTTCTGGCCAGAAATGTCTTTTTTAGATGTTAAAGTTCGCCTTCCCATTGAAGTCTATGGGGTTCGCGAACCGTTCGCGAACCGCTCGCATTTTTGCGCAAGTTCGCGAATATGTTCGCGAACTTTTTTCCGACGTTCGCTACATCCCTAGTTCTAACATGTACAAATATATATACACAGAGTGTGATAAAGTGGCATGGAAAACGGTTATAAACAAAGTTATATCAAAGCTATGTGCATTTACAGGCAACAAAATGCATTTTATTTCTCTCCTTTATTAATTGGTAACTGTTAATTATGTTTTTTTAGGTTGCCAGATGTCAGGGTGCTGATTGCCTTCTTCTGAAATATTATTCTAAAGTATTACCGCCATGAAAAGGAATACAGACTCCTTGTATGCAAGGGGGAAATGTGTAAGTTTGTTTTTTGGCTTTTCATATTTTACTGTGAATTGTTAGGGATGCACTGGATCCACTATTTAGGGATTTGGCCAAATCCCTGAATCCTTTGTGAAAAATTCGGCTGATTCTGCACCGAATCTGAATTTGCATATTCGAATCAGGAGAGGAAAGGGTAAAAGAGAATCGCGCACATGGTTAGAAATTCTTTTACTTCCTTGTTTGTCTGACAGGTCATGTGATTTTAACGATTTAGATTTGGTTCGCCCAGGCACAAGGATTTGTCAGAATTCTTCTGAAAAAGGTCAAATCCTGAACTAAATCCTGGATTTGGTGCATCCCTAGAAGTCATATCTTTATTGTTATTGTTGACTTGGCTGATAAAATAAAAAATTAGGAGCTGTGATATATATATACATAAGGGTATATAACCACAGAAAGACAAACTGAAACGGTAGGTGCAAGAGGACCCTGCTTACAAGGGCAGTTCAGTCTAAAGCAACGCATTGGTGGGCAGCAAAAGATGTGTAGCGCCTCTATGAATAACGTAAGATTAAGCTATTAACTTAAGATTATGCATACATTTTCATAGAAGAGCCTCTAGGCATCATTTACCACCTACAAAATGCAAAGTTTACTTTTGAAGCCATATTTTTTATCCATAATCCAGCATTTTTCCCACATAATTTCTCAATTCCATTGTGAAACCACCAAAAGACCCTTTTTAATAATATTTTGAGTGTGATTATCACCACACATTTAGCAGGTTTGAGCAAAATATTTATTTTGTAATATTAATTTCTCAACATATAGCCAGTCGCAATAATTATTTTGAGACCATTCCCTTGCTTTTTTTTTTTTACTGTGAAATAAGGTGAAGAAAAGTAAAAATAAAGCTTAAAGTTATTATTTTCTTTTGAAAATTAGACTGTGGTGACATATTTGAATGTCCTTGGAATAGTTTCTCGTACTAATAATGTATTTTCTAGACAAATGAGCTTGCCTGATAGTCAAGTCTTCTGTGAATAAAATGATGAAACCTGGAGAGCATTAAAATTCAACATTGAGGCAGATGAGCAATGTTAGTAATGATAAAAAAAATGCATGTATTCATCACTGCATGCAAATGCGCGACTCCTGCCAATGTCACAATAAAACTTGTTTCAGTGGAATCGCTTAACAAAGTTTTGTTTCCAAGATATTGGACAAAGCAAGTGAAAACGAATCACAGTACTGTGCACTGCACCCAGAGTAATACAAGATTTTGAGTATAATAATACAACTTGTATTCAGGGCCGGAACTAGGGGTAGGCAGAGTAGGCACGTGCCTAGGGCGCAAAGCTGGCTGGGGCGCCAGGCACGTACCGCCTCTGTCCGGTTCCCATCTCTGCCCAACTATCTGTGGTATTTCACCATTTTTGCGCTTGTGCGTATGTGCAAGAACTCTAATCAGCGCATGCAAGTGGCAATTCGCTTTGCGCATGCGCACGCTTATCTGGCACCATGACTGACTGGCTTGCCTAGGGCGCCTGGCCAGCGCGGCCCGGTTCTGCTTGTACTGCAATCTTACAGTCTATAGTGTTAATTTTGTTTTTAAAATTAGCCTTTTATGTATTTTATTGAAATGAATGGTTTCAAAATGTATGTATCACATTAGATCAGTGGTTCCCAAATTCAGGGACTGATCCCACCAGGGGGCTTGGATCAGTAGAAGTCAGGCTCGTTCTGAAGGCCAGTTAGGGTTAGTTTTGGAAAGAATGCCTGTTTGTGCTACTAGTTATACCTGAAAGTATAACTTGAAAGTCAGGTAGGGTGAGACACGGTATGAACATACATTTGCTGCTATAGATATTTTTTAACTATGACCAATATTTTCCTATATTTGCCTATCTATATCTGGAGGCCTCTGTTGAAAGTTTGTGTCACGTTCGGCACCCTATATCCAGAACCCAAGCTAAGCTCCCTGGTCTCGGCTCTCACTTCTGTCTTTAACTGCCGCCTTTCACCTCGGGAGGAGCCCTCGGCTAATTGGATGCCGCCAGTTCTTAACAGAGAGAGGAGCAAAGCTAACAGATCTGGACTAGCATAGGGGCACGATCGTCTCACCAGGATACTGAAGGAAGAACACCACCAGGAACAGGCAGGCTGGGCCAGCACAAGCAGTTAGAATAGTCAGACAGGCCAGAATCAGGATTAGAGATCGTAGAATAGTAGTGGAAGGGGTGGGGAGGTTTCAAACCTCAACCAGTGCTCGGTTCTTCGCTATTCTCTCTGATACTAAAGGTCACAAGAGCCCGTGGATTTGTGGTTTTTTAGGCCTATATAGTTCTTTTCAAGTCTAGGACTAGACCACAGTCTCGGGTACTCTGCCTTCTTTGTCTTTGTTGTGTCACAGGGATAGAAAAAAACTAGGTAGTAGATTTGGGACAACTCCACCTCCTCTTCTTCTTTGCATTGTGTGTTTTTTAATATTTATCCTATTTATTGCGGTCTCTATTTAATTAATTATCTCAACTATGATTTATTGCAAAGCACTATCAAGCACTTTAAATTCTATGAATTATTGTTTAGTCCTGATGAATTTATGTTGATTACCAGTCTTCATTAGTTGTTTAAGCACTTGCACTTTAAAGTTTTTTTTAACTCAAAGTGATTGGAGGGGGTTATTATTAACTTTTAGACTAATACACCTTGTTGCAAAAGGATAAATACTATTGTGAAATAGAATTGATTATAGGGTATATTAGTACAATTTTTTTTTAACCCCTGCATATATAACAGAATGAATTGTATCACATTTATTTAATTAATTCATAATCAATTGGGATTTTAACCGGTTAAATTATAGCACAAGCACTTTTTGAATTTATAAGATTACTATAAAGCAATTAGTAATTTTGCACTCAATTGAGATTATTATAATTAGGTAGCTGTAAACTACTAGAGACTGCTGAGCGAGTTTGAAGCTAGTGGGGTATTTTTTCCTTCTTTTTTAATTCAAGAATCAGAAGTGCAAACAAGAACATTGGAATGAGCTTGAGAGAGTGCAGAGACTAAGTGCAACTAAATTGGTTAGAGGGAGGGAAGACTAAAATTATGAGGGTAGACTGTCAAGGTTGGGGTTGTTTTCTCTGGAAAAAAGGCGCTTGCGAGGGGACATGATTACACTTTACAAGTACATTAGAGGACATTATAGACAAATAGCAGGGGACCTTTTTACCCATAAAGTGCATCACCGTACCAGAGGCCTCCCCTTTAGACTAGAAGAAAAGAACTTTCATTTGAAGCAACGTAGGGGGTTCTTCACAGTCAGGACAGTGAGGTTGTGGAATGCACTGCTGGATTATGTTGTGATGGCTGATTCTGTTAATGCTTTTTAGGAATGCTTTGTCTTCCGAAGTAGCCCGAAGTTGCCTCACGAGGAAACTTTGGGAGAATTTGAAAAGCCGAAGAGATCGGAGTGCAATCTGGCCGGCGATTTACATTCTAGCTGGTGGGAAGGCATTTATGGGAGATTAGTCGCCTGAATAAGAGGCGATTTGTCGCCGGGCGACTAATCTCCCTCAGTAGCCTCGTCTGTCACCACCCTAAGAGTGGCTTGAATGATATTTTAGACAAGCATAATATCCAATCCTATTGTGATACTAAAATCTACAATTAGTATATATATTGGTATATATAGTTTATGTGAGTGTATGGAGGGGTCAGTGTGAGTGTGTGTATATATGTGCACTGGAGTGGTTGAATTTGATGGACTTTGGTCCTTTTTCAACCCCACTTAACTTACATTGATGAAAGAAAACAAGAAGCAGGGTGAGTAATTAGCAAATCGGTGTAAACTGTTTATCAAATATGTATGAGATTTTGATAAAAATGGTAAATAAAAAGTATGGCTAGGACCAGACAAGTGAGATCTTGCTTGCCTGGGCCAATACCTGTCTCACCCTGAGCTATACCATCAATGGGTTTTATGGTTTTACTACCTTTATTCTTTGTAAAATCACTGCAATAAAAAGGGTTAATTTAAAAAAACATCCGTAATGTTTGAGTTGGTGACTTATCAACTTTATGATCATAATTTTGTAACTAAGAACCCCTGTTTATGTAAACATATTCACTTGCATATATACTGAATTACTTATGAGACAGGGGACCAGGGAATGTGCATTGATTAATTGGCCAAATCAGTAGCACTTCCATTGTATTTAAACCCATTTTAACTTAGCCTTGGAGTGCACCCACAACCTCGCTTGTTAATTTAAAACACAGCATTATTGTTTGAGTTGGTAAATTCATAACATATGTTACATAGTAAGTTAGGTTGAAAAAAGACGCGTCCATCAAGTTCAACCTTTATGTTCAAGTACCAATGAACTCAAACTTTCATGCACATAATGCTTGTATTTCTTCAGCTCTGCCAATTGTTCCCTGATAGGCAGTGGAAGATATTGCTGTCATTATGAATGACTCTTTTATAGAGTAATTTTCCTGACTACTGGTTCTTAAGTTGAACTCAAGACTGTGCACACATGACACCTTCCAGCAGTAATAGCTTGCATGGTTAAATTGACAAATAAAGACATAGCATGCTGAGAACCAATTCGCACACCTGCTTGTGCTGAGATCTGACTTTTACCGTGTCAATAGGTGACAATTGGGAGGAAAAACTCACCATGAGAAGATAGAAGTAATAGCTTTTCATGCTGTGATTCCAACCTCCTGGATGTTGTTATTGTTCCACGAAGACATAGCAAAGGCTTTACAGGCTAGAACTGCAGCTGTGAGAATTACTGGCCAGTTGGTTCTGCTTTACAGGGATATCTAAAGAGATTATATATTATTTTCAGCTGTAGTGGGTTTATAGTCCACAAATGCCCATGGTATCATTAACTGAAATGCCACCAAAAGCAGCCCTGCAGGGAAACTATTGGAGGAACACTGTGTACAATCTAATCATTTCTTTTTAAAGATGTAGCACATCCTTGAGTGAGGCTAATATGTTTGTATATACAGTATACAGTATGTAACTCCAAAACACTCAGTGACACATATTGCTTTCCCCAGACTAATAGCGACTATTGTTTAAACAATAAGATCACTTTTTATTAATTAAGTGAAGGAAAATGGCAGGGAACTGAAAATGGTCAACCATATTAAACAAACATGGTATTTTAATGCTGTAACACAGTTAAACACACAATTGGATATATTGGAATATATACAGTAATGATTTATACACCTGTAATTTTACATTAACTTTTCTAATTAAGTTCCCTGTCACAGTTACAAATGGTTGGTGCATGTTAGGGCCCTTGTTAGGTTTCTCTGCCTCAGTAGTTAATGCTGCTGTCTCTTTAATTCACCAGCCAGCGGTATAACAATGATTTATTAGTAATATTAGTAATATTTATTAGTAATATGTACTTCCTGCAGAAACACTGTCCTTCCAGGTGAGGAAAAACTAAGCAAAGGGGTATAGTTCAGTTAATTCTGTGGATCAATGGATACACAATCTCCCCACTGAGTAATAGGTTACTCCCAGTCTGTGCTCCTAAATCTCTGGATCACTTGTGGGCAGACTTATCAATGGTCGAATTTCGAATTTATGTGAATTTTTTTTTTATTTTAATAAATTCGAACATATTCACAACTCGAATGGGAGGTTATTTAAGAAAAAATTTGAAAGTCTTATATTCGATAGAATAGCCCCAATCCGAAAATTCAAATCGAATTTAAATCGAGTTTTAAAAAAAAAAAAAACTCAAATATCAGGAAGGCAATTAACATATTTAAATGGTTCAACGGACCTCTGCCATTGACTTGTAAATTTACTCGGCAGGTTTTAGGTGGCAAATATTCAAATTAGAACTGTCCATGGTCAAAGTGTGAAATCTCACATTCCAATTTACATTGGAATTGGAGGATTAAAATTTGAATGTGTGAATTTTGACACCAAAAAAATTTTGAATTTGAATTTACTATTCGACCCTTAAAGGGGACCTGTCACCCAGACATAAAAAGCTGTATAAAAAAGTCCTTTTCAAATTGAACATGAAACCAAAATTCTGTTTTTTATTAAAACAGCCATACCTATTATAAACACATTGAAAGATCTCAGCTGTCAATAATTTATTGCTTGTCCTACTTTTATGCCTTAAGGTGGCCATAGACTCCAAGATCCGCTCGTTTGGCCAAACGAGCGGATCTTTCCCCGATATGCCACTAAACTGCATGGCTATATCGGGGGTAATTCGAACGATCGAATTACGATGAGCCAAGTGGCTCCGACGGGTCGGTCGGGTAAAAATCCAACCTTCCCGATCGATATCGTGGCCAGATATCGATCAGGAAGACCCGTCGGAAGCCACCATACACGGGAAGATAAGCTGTCAAATCAGTCCAAACGTCCGATATCGGCAGCTTTATCTGCCCGTGTATGGCCACCATTAGGCATCGAGGCGGAGCAGGCAGTTACTTTCACTTTCCAGTCTGCACTTCCTAGATGCCACAGCACTCTTCGCCCCCTCCTTCCTTGCTATCTAACTCTGTAACCAGTGTACGGGCATGGGCATCAGGTGCCTCATTCTGTCTCATAAGCAAGATTTTGAGATAATTCAAAGCAGTGTTTACAAAATGTCTGCTGCCTGCTTACTGTGATTGGGATTCTCAGACTGAAGGGAAAAAGATTGACATAATTTATATAGTGTAAGTAAAGTTTATTTTGCTTGACTAACATGATAAAATAGGATTTGAAGTTATTTCCTATTGTGACAGGTCCCCTTTAATAAATCTGCCCCTTGGAGTAGCAAATCTGATGAAGGCTGTTCTGTTTTCTAGAAGATGTTCACCCCCGGTCCTTTGTGCAGCCTGCCTGGGACTTTCCTGCCAAAGTGCTAGACAGCTGCCCTCCTGGCTAACACTGATAACTGTTATTTTACAGGTGCTAGTCCAAAGTTGGGATACAGGGTCAGCTTCTCTGCAGGCTCCCTCTGTAGCAAGCTTCCCTTGGGTCAGGATTTCTGATGATGGCGCACTCTTCATAGCAGCTCACTCCAAAGCAGGTACAGCAGTTACACAGCTGTCAGAATCCCCCTTCTGCCTCATGGCTCTCTCTTTTTATACTAGGGTTGCCACCTTTTGGGCCATCTAACTCTGGGCAGAGGGCGGGGCAGTGATGCAACAGGGGTGGGGCTGTGACGTGGTAATCGGCAATTGCCTGATTTACACATCATTCATAGGAAATCCTGACAGTTTTCCTAATTTGGAAAACCAGGCAGGCAGTTTTGACTGGCAGTTGCTGCCTGCCCAGTTTTGACCCAGACAGCCTTGTTTTTTGAAGGGGTCAAAACTGGACAGATGGTAACGCTATTTTATACAGTAGCAAAAGGTCAGTCCCTCCACAATCATGGTGCACCTTTTTCATGTTTGGTAGTAGCAAGGCACATGCAGGGCCCTGAGCTCTACTGCATGCTGGGATTCCTATTTCTGTTACTGTCCATGCAAACACTATGCAGGCTCCTTGTTGTGGTGAGCTGCTGTTTGTATTTCTTACTTAATTACGCATGTTACAAAGAAAAAGGTAAAGGTAAAACGGGCACATGATCGAACCACGTTATCAAACCATATTGCGTTTGTGCAACAATTTGGAAGGTGCTTTTACTAGCTAAACGGTAATCAATCGTACTATAGGTGAATGCAGATGCTTTACCCACCACGGGTCTTATAACTCCCATCCCCTAATCTTTACTGCATGTTTCCATATAGCAGCACTCCTATAATAACATTTAAGTTTACAACTAGAATCTTGGCATATATCAAGTTTGTCATTTATATTACAATCCCCACAGATCAACAGTTCACCCCATATTTTTAACTACATACTACTATTGCACAAACCATTAATGGTCTGAAATATACATACAGTATATATCCTTACCAATAATAAATGGTACTCACCAAATGGAAAATTAACAAAAAGAAAACAAAATTTAAGGGAAAAAAAGAAAAATACAACAAAAAAAAACAAGACCATGCAGCCTTATCGTAGCAGCTGTATAGCAACATTTGCTGGAAATCCTTAGCTATATAGCACAATGTCACTGAGGATATCACTCCTAGATAAGAAAATGTTCAACAGTTTTCTTTTGGGGAGAGTTTATCCAATCAATTGCTTAATTAAACTGCTGCTTATACCTTCGCTAATAACAATTGACTTTTACAGGTCATCTTATCAATCTCCCGGAGTTTCCCAACTTTGAAGAAGTCCGAGAAACTATTTCCCAATCCACAGTCACGTAATTCTTTCCTGGCAATAAGGACTGTTGTTGGTGCTTGTTGTGGTGCAAATTCCAATTCTGCAGTACCAGCATAGCATCCTTTGGATCTGTAAACATCCTCCATTTTTTGCAGTGATTAACTTTATTGGGAACCCCATCTGTACATAACATTGTTTTGTCACAGTATAGTGGTTACTTCTTTAAATTCTTCTCTGAAGCGTAGTTCCCTAAAGATCCACAAAAATCCCATATATTAAGATGGTACACCCTTTTGTTCAGGTGTAACTGGCAAAACATCTTTTATCAAGCCAAGTATATAATCCAATAGCAGATCATTCTTAGTTGTTTCAGGCAGCCCTCTAAGCCTTACATTACAGCGTCTGTCTCTATCTCCTGTGAGCTGGTCTGAGTAGTATAAAAGGAAGCAATCTTAAAGGAGACCCGTCACCCAAAAAAAAAATATTTCAAATACTATTTTATCACGTTAATCAATCAAAATGAAATTTAATTACACTATATAAATTGTTTCAATCTTGTTTCTTTCTGTCTGGGAATTCACAACTTTAACAAGGAGGCAGGAGCCATTTTGTGGACACTGTTATTAATTTAAGCTTTTCATCATCTTAAAGTCTTGTTTGTGCATCAGAATCTGGAATCTGATGTCTATCCTTAAACACTTGTTACACAATTAAATGGTGAAGAGAACTGGGGGAATGTGGGGAGAGCAGTGACATCTAGTAAGTGTTGAATGGAAAGTAAAAGTATTTGACTGCCCTGCCTCCATGCCTAAGGCGTTAATACGCTACGACTACGCGTATTCATAAAAATGTGAACATTCATCTTGACAAATGAAGACTGGCGTATATTTGCTAGCAAAAATTCAACAGCGCAAAACTTTCCTAGCAAATTTTCTCTTTGTCTGTATAAGTGTTGGTGAAATTGCTCAAAGTGGCCACTTATTATTAACAATTTCCAAGTAAGCACTCAGTGGACAATAACATCAAGTTCACAAGGGAAGATGTCCATGAGAACGAACTTGCTTTTTTGGACTGTTTGATATGTATCCAAGAGGGGGGTAACTTGAAGACGGAAGTATACAGGAAACCCACTCATACGGATCAATATCTGTTGTTTGATTCCCACCATCCGCTGGAACACAAACTGGGTGTCATTCGAACTCTGCACCACCGGGCGGAATGTGTGGCAACTGATACAGAGTCCAAAAACAAAGAGCAAAAACATCTCAGAGGAGCTTTGAAAGCGTGTGGCTACCCAGAATGGGCCTTTGTCAAAATAGCAGCAACCAAGCCCAACAGGAACACCAATAGAAATAACCGCCCGGAGACACATAGTAGGCGAAACATAGTCATCCCATATGTAGCTGGAGTGTCAGAGAAACTCAGGAGGATTTTCAACAAACACCACGTCCCTGTGTTTTTCAAACCTAGCAACACACTGAGACAAAAACTGGTACACCCAAAGGATCAAACACCAAAAGAAAAACAAAGCAATGTGGTATACGGAGTCCAGTGTAGCGAGGAGTGCACAGATCTATACATCGGGGAGACAAAACAACTGCTCTCCAAGCGAATGGCTCAGCACAGGAGGGAGAACTCTACAGGGCAAAACTCAGCTGTCTTTCTACACTTAAAAGACAAGGGACACTCCTTTGAAGTGAAATCTTGGATAAAGAAGACCGCTGGTTTGAACGAGGCGTGAAAGAGGCGATTCATGTCAAGGTGGAGAGACCATCTCTGAACAGAGGTGGGGGCCTTCGACACCACTTGTCTGCTACATACAATGCTGTTCTAACATCTGTACCCCGGCGGATTCAGAACACTTCACACATCCATTCATGCAACTCTCACAAGTAACACCTGTATCTAGGAGTTGCATGACACATTGGATAATCCTATCACAACTACACAGAATCAACACCTCTGTGAGTTTCTTCAAATGTCACCTCTTTGAAGAGTTACAATGTGCCATTGTAAATGGATTAGTGGAAGAGTTTATATGCCGAGAATTTCCCACACCAGTCAGTTGAACTGAAGAAGCTGCTCGGATGAGTAGTGAAACGTCTTCATTGATTACTCAGCAAGTCCAGTTGTTTTTAGATTGACTTATACCAGATATACTATGACCTGGATGAATGAAAATCTTCATAGTCATAAGCAAAATAAAGGCAAAAGAGATCCTCTATTGTCCTAGACATGAGCCTAAAACAAATGTGGCATGAGCTTCAAATGGTTAAAAACGTATAAATAACATACATTTATCAGTAGCCGTTTTAAAGCTAAAACTTTTACTTTACTTTTTTGATGTCACCAGTAATGGTGAGGATGTAGCGTCATCTTAACAATTTGGCAGGTAGAACCAGGCAAAGTAGACTTTAGGGAAAAGGTTAATGTATTGAAATGATTACAATTTGATAAATTTGTGGATTAACGATCATTTGCCTGAGCGAAAATTCGCCTGGGGAAATGGCACGAACACTGAGATTTTTTTCGCTAGCGAATTGTCTTCTTTGCCTTTTAGTAAAAAGGCGATGTTGTTGCAAATTGCCATTTTGGCAATTTTTTTCCAAAAAAACACAATCTGCCCTCTAGCAAGTATGTCCCTAAGTTGGCATCAAGCACAAGGTACTGTTTTACTATTACAGAGGAAACAAATATACTTTTTAATTTATTTAAGAAGGTTCAATTTGCAATACCACTGCACATCTGCGCAAAGTTTGCAGGTAGGTTAGTTCACCCAGCTGCAAGTCACATGGGGCCAAAGACTAATTTCATAAACCATGTTTTACAGGGGTGTTTTGTTCCCAGTTTCAAATGTATATTCTCTGCAAAGCAGGGACCTCCTCCCACCTCCTTCTTTTAACTTGTCACCAAGAGGCTAATTTATTAATTTTAAGGATTGTACAAATTGCAGCAAAAATTGTTATCATTATTTTTTCTTGATTTGTTTTTTTTTAACATGTTTGTGGTGTTTTTTGCTACTGTTTGAATTTTTTTGGTCCTGTTTTTAGGCTACATAGAAATATATCTAAATAAAAAAATCTTGTCTCTCATTTTCTGTGAACCAGGGTCTCTGATATTGTTGGGCATAGGGTGGGCGTAGATGCTCAGAGATATCTGCCGATATCAGAACATATATAAACAATAAAGCACTTTTGGTTATAAGGAAGAAGAAGAAAACTCGAGTGTCAATTAAAAGGGATAATTATGAATTTTTGTTAGTGATCCTTAAGTTATTTTTTCAATAAGAAGTTACTGTATGTATATATTTCCCCACCACTACAATCTGACTATTAGGTTCTTCTTTTGCCTACAACTGAAGGTCTAATTTATACAATATATGCACAATATAAAATGTATTTGGACATTGGACACATGGCTGTTGTTGTTCCAACTGTATTTATATGAATTTATCTCTGTATTTGCAGCTTATCTCCTTATCTCCTACTGCTCTTGTAATGTTTGCTACTAAGTTCTGCAACATTATTGGTGGCATTTGCTTCTATATAGGGATGCACCAAATCCACTTTTTTGGATTCGGCCAACCCCCAAATCCTTAGCGAAAGATTCGGCCGAATACCAAACTGAATCTGAACCCTAATTTGCAAATGCAAATTAGGGGTGGGAAGGGAAAAACATTTTATACTTCCTTGTTTTCTGACAAAAAGTCATCAAATTTCCCGCTGCCCCTAATTTGCATATGTAAATTAGGATTTAGATTTGGTTCGGCCGGGCAGAAGGATTCGGCCGAATCCCGAACCGATTCCTGGATTCGGTGCATCCCTACTTCTATACACACAAAGAAGTTGAGCTGCCATTGTCATTCCACATGCATTTGGGGGGGTGATTGATCAAGGATAGAAGTAAACCTCAAAAATGTGATTTTTAATTAGCCCATTGGTGTCCTCCAGAAACAGGAATGGGCCTTCCTCAAACTTTTACCAAGAATGGCATTGTATGATGGGTGTGGCTTAATTCCATCTAGCTAATTCCAATAATTAGAAGGGGTGTCTTCAGCATTTGGGACAAAAAGTGTATAATATCACAGCCATTATTGTGTTATTATTGGATTGCTTCTAATAAGAAATGAGATTTCCAAAAAATAGATAAACCTTGACCCTAACAGTTCAGTCAATTGTAGAATTGGGGTTTTTAAATGGCCATTAAGACGTATTAAGACTTTGCTTCTGAGTATTGCACCCTGCAAGTTTATATAAATAGTTGTTTTCTAAACGAATAAAAACCAAAGGTCCCATCTTGACAAATAGGCTTAAAGGAAAACTATACCCCACAAATAATGTAGGTCTCTATAAAAAGATATTGCATAAAACAGCTCATATGTAAAACCCTGCTTCATGTAAATACACCATTTTCATAATAATATACTTTTCTAGTAGTATGTGCCATTGGGTAATCATAAATAGAAAATTGCCATTTTAAAAAATAAGGGCCGCCCCCTGGGATCGTATGATTCACAGTGCAGACAAACAAACCAAACAAACTATACTTGTTAGGTCATATGAGCCAATTAACAGACAGAGTTCTGTCTTTTGCTTCCACACTTCTTCCTGTTACAGTTGCAGCATTTCTGCTATTGAACTGATTGCACGTGAGTGTTGGTTCTTTGATAGTCACATCACTAGTATTATTTTCAACAGGACCAAAGATACAGAAGACGAGGTAAAAAAAATACATCAGTGGGGGGACCACTGGGGGGGATTGTGTTTGGGATAGGAACTGGGCGAAAATGAGTTCTGCTTGATTAATGGCCTTCTCTGCATCCGGTGGAACTGCACTGAATTAAACTAGATGTCTTTTTTCACTGTAAGCATTTGTTTAAGCGTTTGCTATTTGTTAACCTTCACAGGTGCACAGGTTGACATAAATAATATAATGAATATGCAGCACTTAAGTGTTTTCATTGCATTATTTATCATGTCTGGTAAAGCCCTTCCAACAGGCTCTTTGTAGGGTTCAATACATCTCTTTAGAGTTTCTATAAATACCACTGATGCATTTTAGGTTACCATGTACTTTTTTAAAAAGGAATGTCCCATTTAGTGCTTGCTGCCATTTGTCACTGTCATGCTTAATTACTTTATATAAAGGCTTGTTTCATATAAGAACATTGGACTAGACATGTTTGTAGAATATGGATGGGAAAATAGGCCACTGCAGCATTAAAAGGTCTGACAAAAACACAGAAACATCATAAGTTATGGGAGTTCTAAGCATTTTGTCATTGGAATCACAAAATATACTACAAACAATGCACAAAATAGATTCCCTGTCCATACATAGCGGAAAAAGAACAAAGAATAAATAGTTACAGAAAAACATTAGTGAAAATAAAAAGGAAAAAACAAACATTAAGCAAGAGGCTCCCCTGGGGTCCTTGTTATTTTTTTCAGTTTTTATTATTAAATCTCTTGTTCAATCACAAATCTTGCCTCTGTATTTTTGCTAGGTGATACACAGCACATCTCACCAGCTAGTTCAGCCACCACCACTAACACAGTCTTTGCAAGACAAAACAAACATCTACTCTTGCCCACCTTGAGCAGGCTTCTAGCCAAACTTTATTTTTAAAGACCAGGACATCGGCTGTATATAAGATTCACAGGCTGTCTTATCAGAAAGCCACACCACCATCTAAGATTGCCACCTGTCCGGTACTGACCCGGACAACCCAGTTTTCAGAAAGGCTGCCCCGGTCAAAACAGCCTGCTCAATTTTCCAGATTAGGAAGACCAGGCAGGACTCTCCTAGATTGACATGCCAATTGGCCAATCACTGAATGGCATATCATAGCTCCGTCCTGCACTGTGACATCACCACCCACCCTCTGCATGAATTTCCATTCAAGGAAAGGTGGCAACCCTACCACAATTTTTTTGTAGTTAAAGGGGACCTGTCACCCAGACACAAAAAGCTCTATAAGTCCTTTTCAAATTGAACATGAAACCCCAATTAAACCATCCATAGCTTTTATAATTGTATTTAAAAATCTCAGCTGTCAATTGTATATTGCACTCATATATATGCCTTAGAGGCAGGGAAGGCAATTACTTTCACTTTTTATTCTGCACTTCATAGATGTCTCTGCACTCTCTGCATGCCCCCAACCTCCTCACCATCTAAATGTGTGGCCAGTGTATAAACATGGGCAACAAGATTTTGGGGTGGTACAAAGCTTGCAACAAAAGTGGCACTTGCTTGCACTGACTGTGAATTCTAGGGGGCAGATTTACTAAAGGGTGAAGTGGCTAATGTTGGCGACAATTTGCCAGCGTTATTGCTTGCAGGCACTTCGCCAATTTACTAACGGGCGCAGGCATAACTTCGCTAGTGAAAGAGATAGACGCAAGCGATCATTCGCACTCTATCTGCAGTAGAATTTTCACTCTGGGGAATGGACATTAATCCGCAAATTCACTAAGATGCGAAATTTACTGAACTCTTTCGCCAGACTTGCTATCTCCAGCTCAGACCAGGTGAAGTGCACTGGCGTGCATAGATCTTCCTCAATCTTCAGTAACTTACATCATATTTTTTATTGGAATAAGTTTCTAAGTCCAAAAAATGCTTGCGTCCTTTCCTTTTTTATAGAGTGATAGCCTGCAAAAGTCCTTAAAAAAGTTTTTGGGTAACCGGGTTCCCCCATACATTTTCTATCATATGGAACATAAACTATACAGTGGTCTCATGTGTAGGACATTATAACAACTCTATTGTCTTTATTAAGGTTCCCTGGACATGTTTTTTTGGTTTTATCATCAGTGTAGAATCACCATAAACTTCAAGGTAAGGTGAGAGAAACTGTCTGGCTTCACTGTATCGTAAAATTAGCAAAATGGCCCAATTTCTCCAAATTCTTTGGAGTCAGTTGTTGAGGTGTTTTTCTTGTGCAACATGCATTTGCGTCAATGGTCTTTTCTTCTTGCACCACATGCATTGGTGTCAGAGGAAGTTTGTTCTCTGCATTTTTCACTCGTGACGAATGCAATGGTGTAAATGGCCATTTTTGTTTTTTTCACAGCTTTTCTCCATGTGAACAAAAGCATTTCTAGCTTAGATTTGTGATTTGCGTAGTATGCATTACAGAGCTCCTTTTGCACACTGTAGGGATACAAGGGCAGCGAATCTTGCAGGAACGCCTGTCTGTAATGACATGAAATTTGCAATAATGACATTTGCACTTACCAGTAGGTGCAAAGTGCTGTTGGAATTCTGAAAATAATTCTACACTTATTTTTGCACCTTACTTGCTATTAGTAAATGCAATCCACTCTTTACTGTGAATGTGCCATTTGATAAAAGGGCAAATATTAAGCAAGTTTCCTTTAATGCTTACAACTTAATAGAAAGAATTATCTAATCAATGGGAACAAATAATATACTATATATACTGTATCTCTATATAATTATATATACCATAATTTGCAAATCATAAATGGCTCCGTTTCAAATGTATTAATAACTTACTTTAAATATCTGCCTTGCTGCTTGGATATATACTATGACTACTGAGGCTTTGTTATGACTGTTTTTGCTAAGTTACCAGTAATTCACCTGGCTGCAATCTTGATCTATATCAGAACTATTTGATGTAGAGGTTTGTAGCTTTGCATTATAAAGATTAGGGATGCACATGCAAATCCAGGATTCAGTTTGGAATTCATCCTTTTCAGCAGGATTCAGTCGAATCCAAGTGCCTGGCCGAACTGATTCCACAAACCATGTGACTTTTTGTCAGAAGGAATTTCCCTTCTCTTTCCCTCTTTGTTTCCCTAATTTTTGTATGCAAATTAGGATTGGGATTTAGTTCAGTATTCGTCTGAATCTTTTGTGAAGGATTTGGCCGAATCCTAAAATAGTGGATTTGTTGCATCCGTAATAAAGATGTAGACGTGGACAACAGTTGGTTTGTAGGAATAACGTGAACATCCATCTTTATGTATATATGTTAGTAGGAAAGAATGGCATGAAATCTAGTTCTAATGATAGTTCTTACCTGGTTACAATGCTAGAAGTGCTTGAACAGACTCAGTAGTGTTACGTTATCCCATGTTGTATAAAAGAGCAAAAAAATCAACATCATTTTCTTGGAACCCCTCAGTGAAGGAGAGGAAACGTAGCCTAGAGCTTGAGGAGGGAGGACCATTGAAAGAGTATGCCAAGTTTCTTGAGGATACCGGAACAGCCCATTAAAGGGCAAGGAAAATTGCATGTATGCATCATCACATCATAATGTAATATCAGATGGCCTCAGAGTCTGTGAAACACTGCTTTGTATTTGCCATAAAGACCTGACATGCTGTTCAATATTCCAGTTTAAACCATTCAATAGAAGTTTATTTCAGCAAAAGGCTTGAAAGCTTTAAAGCAAACTGCCCTGGATGCATTGTTAGGGGTTTATTTATCCAGGTCCAAATTGATCTCAGTATTTCTAATATCCAACTCCTAGCAACTCCGAATTCCCAAATGGACCTTATTTATTAAGAATAAAGCCCAAAAAAATAGGGTCGGGCAAATCTCCGAAAACTTCTCAGCTTTTCCCGAAAACTCAGAACATTTTTTCAGAGTTTTCAGAGCTTTTTGCCCCAAAACCCCGAAATCATCGGATATCGGTACAGTACGTACATCAGCGCAGACACTGGGACTTTCTCCATACAGGACCTCGAGAGCTTTTTGATGCCGGGTTTCCGGATTCTGAGTTTTTAGATCATCTTTTTAATAAATCCGAAAACGATGAATAATTAGAGGTTCGGATATTCGGAACCTTGATAAATAACCCCCTAAATGAACACCCCAGCTTTGCTGAATATTAAACTTACCATTACAATGAGCTCTCTATTAGTGATTTTGAATAGAAATTCTTTATTCTCAGCTCTGCAGGCCAAGCACCGTCAGACAACATCATCTGACTCAGCTGAAGCCACAGGGACTCTGCGCTATACAAGTCTATCCATCACTGTTAGGATGATGCTGTCAAATCATTAGTGTCAGAAATTTAACAAGAAGAACGAAATACTGAAATGCTGCCGTGGCAAACAGTATTAATCTATTTAGTGCTGCATCAGGACAAAGGAAGTCCAGCTCTCTCATGCACTTATGCAAAGTGGCATTGCTGTCTCTGCCAGAGACCTGGATACTTAATGGACTATTTTAATAGATATAATAATACACATCCATAAACACACCCGATGGATAGACGGACAGACAGATAGATGGTAGACAGAAAGATAGGGGGGAAATGTAATAAAATTTGCAAAGAGAGTACTGTCATACTGTCGACAAAATTGTCGCAAAGGCAAAATTGTTCACTTGGCAAACATTTAGGGGCGCATTAACTTAGCTTGAGTGAAGGAATAGAATAAAAAATACTTTGAATTTCAAATGTTTTTTTTGGCTACTTCGACCTTCGACTACGACTAAAAATCGTTCGACTATTCGACCATTCGATAGTCGAAGTACTGTCTCTTTAAAAAAAACTTCGACCACCTACTTCGCCACCTAAAACCTACCGAGCATCAATGTGGGGAAGGTCCCCATAGGCTTTCTAACAAATTTCTGATCGAAGGAAAATCGTTCGATCGAGGATTAATTAAATGTGCCCCTCATTCACATTGCAAACAAATTGTGAACTAATTTTGCATTAGCAAACCAATCTTCCATTTCCCCAATAGTGTTGTGGATATTCAGGATTCAGAGATCACTTGAGGTAAAAGATAAAGTGTATTTGACACAAGGAGCTCACAGAGTGTGGGAACTCCGACTGAAGGAATCACAGAGTTTTTATAGACTTGTAAAAAGGGAGATACTGGTGGGGGGGGGGCAGCATAGAGATATCCCTCCACAGAAAAACAAATAACTGCTCTCCAGCCAAACAAGTGGCTCTGCCCTCAAAACCTGGGTACTAGTGACCAAGGCTAGCTTTCTTGACGTGGCATGTGAGCTTACATATTTTGGCCAAAGTGTGCTACTAACACCTCATTTTTTGTAATAATTATTTTTAAAGGCAAAACATACACTTTTTCTCTTTCTATTTCTCTTTATTTCTGAGGTTGCTAGAAAGGGAATAACTGTGAAGGCATGTACAGTACACTGTGAAGCCCATCTGTCCCATTTTCTAGAGTTCCCAAACTCCACAATACCAACTGACAGTGATCTATAAACATTACTGGGTTACAGTTAATGTGCCAGATGCAATTAAATTCAGAAAAACTATGTCTATGGGAAAAAACGGAACATAATTATAAGAAAATAAATAAATAAATAATATATATAATATTTAATATGGATGCTACAGTGGGGGAAGTTAAACAAGTTCTTAATATGATACTATATATATATATATATATATATATATATATATATATATATATATATATATATATATATATATATATATATATATATATATATATATATAGCAATTAGGCAGGGACCCGCACTCCAATGTTCAGTGAAGAAAATTAATATTTATTCATACTTGTGCATCCAACGTTTTGGCCCATGCCTGGGCCTTTATCCTTTCAAGGAAGTATCATATAAAGTATCATATTAAGAACTTGTTTTAACTTGTCCTCCCCCACTGTAGCATCCATAGCAGTGACTGACAAGCACTCATTTTTATAGGCATAAGATCACTGCTAAAGTACATAATTTGCTTCATAAATGTAAAAAAGAGGGGATTGGTCCACGTATCTGTGGTCATTTTTCATAGGCTTAATCTCCCTGCTTAGCTAAAATCTCCTGAACAAAGCATTGGTCTCAAAGGCTGATCCTTTGCTAGGGGACATCCCCATAAAATGAGCAGTCCACCAGAGGCCACCCCTTTACTGCCCCTTTTACACTAGAGGAACAGAACCACTGTAAGTGGTTCTACAGTGAGACTGGGGAATGCCCTGCCAAGTGATGTTAAGTCCAAGGAGAAGCAGCACGTGGTTAAAGGAGAAGGAAAGTCAAAATTCAAGTTCAGCTCTAAAGGTCAGATTTATCAAGGGTCGAAGTGAATTCGAGGGAATTCCCGAAGTTAAAAAATACGAAATTCAAAGTAATTTTTTGAATACCATTGAATAGGATACTACGACTTCGAATTTACTTCGACTTCGATTTGAAGTAAAAAACGTTTGACTATTCGACCATTCGATAATCGAAGAACTGTCTCTTTAAAAACACTTCGACTTCAATACTTCGCCAACTTAAACCTGCCGAAGTGCTATGTTAGCCTATGGGGACCTTCCAGAGCGATTTTCTAAGTTTTTTTATATCCGAAGGAAAATTGTATGATCGTACTACGATCGGAATATGATCGTAGGATGAATAAAATCCTCCGAATTCGAATGTCAGATGATTCTATTCGATGGTCGAAGTATTTTCCACTTCAAAATTCGACCCTTGATAAATCTGCCCCTAAGTGTTGCTAATAAAGAGACAATATCTGTAACACCAAACATCCCCCCCTTAGTTTCTTCCTCAATATTAGTGATGCAATCGTTTTTAAAAAAAAGTTTAAACATGTATATAAAATTGCATGCGCAATAGTTAGCAGCAGTGTCCTGTGCATGCTCACTAGAATCCAGTGGGTTCACTGTGTAGCGATGATGATGTACTTAAGATGATGCCACGGGGGCACGAAGAAGGCACAGGCGCAGTAACGAGGGAGCGCAGGGCAGAAATTATGCGCCTATTTGAAAATGGTGGCCAAACTTTAAACTGCGGGAAAACTTTGAGACGCTGGTGCACAAAAGCTGTTATGAAATTACAGTTTTTAATCCGGCATTTCAAGGGGGGGGCCTGATGTCACACATAATGGAGTAGGTTATATTTTTTTCGTTTCCTTTTAAGGTAAATCAACTTTGCATCATGGTAGCTTTATTGGCTCAAACATAAAATTTACTTTTTTTGTCATGTCAAAAAATGTGCACATGGCAAAATGCTCAATTTCGCAGCGAATCTATGCCTGGCGAAAAATTCACTCACCACTAATTGCGATCTTAAGATCTACAGTTAGTTATTATTGATATTGAAAAATATAGTTATACCTGTATACGTGAGTGAATAGAGAAGTCTGTATATTCGTTGCTTCAGTCTTTTTTACTTTTTTCCCGCAAAATACATTAAAATCAATGGGCATTTTCCACAGCGACTTTTATTATCCATAATACATTAAAGACTATAGGTGGTTTTTCGGGAAAAAAAATTTAGCAGCGGTATGGCAAAATGCAGAATTTCTCCAAAATGAAACATTTCCCTCGTCGCTAGCCCCCTGTAAAGCCTTGCTAAACTCAGAAAAAAAATCTCAGCAGAAATCCAGATCAAACTGAATCCACTTGGCAAGTGATCTCTTAAGCTGGCCATAGATGCAAAGATCCGATCGTACGAATCATCGTACGATCGAACTTTCCCATCTCCCGACCCGCCACTAACCATTCAGATCAAAGTCTTACCAGTCAGATTAGTTAAAGAACAGATCAGCAATGTTCTGCCCCTGACAGCAATCGTACGATATCTATGTCCAACCAAAGCTAGTGACAGTCTCCCACTGAAAAACGTACGATCGGCAATACACGCAGAGATATTATCGGCAGCCGACAGAAATTTTCTAACCTGTCCGATCGACCAAACGACCGATATCCGCCGGACGAAAAATGTCGGGACTCTCCACACATGGTCCGAAAATCGTACGAATCCTCGATTCGTACGATCAGATCTTTGCGTCTATGGCCAGCTTTAGTCAAAATCCTCTAAACCACAGATCCTCATTTTGCAGCTCTCTGTCTTTTAATTAAAACTCTTACGGTGTTTCTATTAAGCTCTTGCCAAAAAAAGTAAGTGACAGCAGTGCAGCACAAATGCATAATTGATTTTGCTTCATGAATGATGCAGTCGCAGCTAAATGGCATTGGGGTATTGATCACACACCATAGATAAGTGGCAGTTCATCTTTGTCCAATTAGCTCTCATCTATAATGTCTAAATGATATTCATTATGGTTCAATCAAACGTAACTAGCTTTGGTTTAACATCATCAACATTCCGCTAGCAGTGTTCCCCTAATGTATTACATTGTGTTGATAAGCTGGCATGTAGTAAAAACACAAGAGATGTGCTCTCACAGAAATTAAATGATGGTACTATGGCAGCAATATATAATATATAAAATATTAATACCAAGCTCACAGGCTTGGAATCTTGTTCAGCCTTGGCTATATGCTATCGATGTGTCTTGCATCTACTTACAGCCACTAATCTCCATGTACTGTCACCAAGCTGCTTGTCCTAGGGCATGGTATAAAAGGATTAATGATGGGCTAATTTGGGAATTTCCCGCGAAATTTGCAAAATGGCGAAAAATTTTCGAAACTGCCCGGCGTCTGTTTTTGGCGAAAATGCGCCGGCGTCCAAAAAAAGGCAAATTTTCTCTGCGGTTTCGCGAATTGGGGGAGTTCGCTGCAAATTCGCGTCTGCCGAATAAATCCGCCCATCACTAAACAGGATGTAAACAGAAACTATCTAGGAAATCAAAAGCAATCCCTTGATGCTTTTACTTTAGAGGTCAGCCCCTTTGCCCCTCAAGGCAATACACCTTGGATTAAAAAGAAAGATCATAAAAAAAAGAGAGAGGTTGTTGCTTTACTAATCCTTCTATATAGAAAGGATCACTTCATAATCAGCTCAATGTGCTACCTGGTTGAGATGGTTCTACAACAGAATAATACTGTGTATGTAAACCCTGGGCATGTTACATAAAAAAAACATAATTAGTGATGGGCGAATTCTTTCATTGAATGTCATTCAGCATTTTCAGCGTCAATGTTTTGGAAACTATATCATATTCAGACATCGCTACTGGGTGCTATTGATTCTGGAAATTATTCGTAAAAAAAGAACAAGTCAATTTGCATTTACCACTTGTATTTGTAAATGAGCCAACAACTGGCAGTATTCTTCAATAAATCTTCAAGGACCATAGGCTGGATGGTCTTTCTATATATAAAGTATCTATTTTGTTTTAGGCTTTGCCACATAAAAATGACCCTGCCTTTGGGATTAGTATATTGTATTATACGACAGGTTTTCACAGCCTTTATTCTACAAGGCCACATACACATTACATCCCAAATATTATAGCCAATAGCCAAAGAATTGCAGTGCAAGAATCTTTTAATTCTGGGATGAAATGTTGGCTTAGGGGTGATTTTGATGCAGAAGAGACTAGCACTTTAAGGGGCAGATTTACATAGGGTTGAATTCGACTGCCAGATGTAAATCCTTCGACTTCGAATATCGAAGGATTTACCGCAATTCGTTCGATCGAACGATTAAATCCTTCAAACCGTTCGATTCGATGGATTTTCTCCCCAAACCCTGGACCAACTCACTCATTTGTACCCTCACTTATTCCTACTCTCAGGCATTCAACAAGGTCTTTCCCAGTCTCTCAGACTTTACGCACTTCTAATCTTGCAAACCTAATTCACATAAAGCCAGCACCCTCCCTGCCTTTCTCATGTGCCCTCTGGAACGCACCATCAATCTGCAATAAACTAACAGCAGTCCATGACCTCTTTATAGCTAAATCCCTTCACCTTCTTACACCGAAACATGGCTCTCCCCCTCAGACACCGCTTCACCTGCTGCCCTCTGCTATGGAGGCTTCTCACTTAGTCACACTCCTAGACGGATGGCCGTCATGGCGGTGGGGTGGGATTTCTTCTCTCCCCGAAATGTAGGTTTCAATATCTAACTACACCGACTTCTCTCTCCTTCACTTCTTTTGAAGTCCACAGCATACGTTTGTTTTCTCCAATTTCTCTGCATGTTGCTGTCATATATCGCCCCCCTGGTCCCTACTCCACCTTCTTGGATCACTTTGCTGCCTGGCTTCCATACTTTCTCCCCAGTGAGACACCTGCTCTCATTTTAGGGGACTTCAACATCCCCATTGACAACTCTGCTTCTGCTGTCACAACTCTGCTTCTGCTGCTTCAGCTTCATTTGGTCTCTCTCAGGGACCGACTCACCTACCCACATCGAGGGTCAAGCTCTTGACCTTATATTCTGCCACTCATGCTGCCCATCCAACTTAATTAACTCTCCCTACCCTCTGTCTGACCATCATCTACTCTCCTTTCAGATACTGCTTTCATCTGCACCTTCACAACCATCTCTCTCTACCCACGCATACAGAAACCTTAATGCCTTTGAACCACAACAATTATCAACAGTATCAGCACAATCCATATCCCATATTAATACTCTCTCCTGTCCCAATATGGCAGCTTCTCTCTATAACGATGCCCTTTCAACAGCACTTGACTCCCTTGCACCTTCTACCACCTTTCACAGCCGGCCAGCTAAACCCCAACCCTGGCGCACTAGTGTAACTCGGTACCTCAGAAGATGTAGTAGATCAGCTGAGCGACGTTGGAGAAAGTCACGAACTGATCCTGACTTCATCCACTTCAAATTCATGCTCTCCTGCTATAACCGAGCTCTATCATTAGCCAAAGAACAATATTTCTCTTATCTAATATCTACTATGTCCTCCAAACCACAGCAGCTGTTTGCCACATTTAACTCACTCCTATACCCCCCTCCACCCCCTCCACCTCCTCCACCTATTACTGCTACCGCCCAAGACCTTGCTCATTTCTTTAATGAAAAAATCGATCTCATTAGGCTGAGCATACCGTCCGACAACAATCTCAGACCAACGTGCAGTCCACTCACATCTACTTTGCACTCATTCACCCCTGCAACTCTAGATGAACTTAGCAAACTTCTAGCCTGCTCAAAACCCACCACCTGCTCCCTTGACCCCATACCCTCTCGCCTTCTCCACCCAATCTCTGACACACTCTCTCCTGCACTTACCCACCTATTTAATCTTTCACTCTCTACTGGTACCTTTCCATCATTATACAAACAAGCACTAATCACTCCTATCCTCAAAAAACCTTCCCTTGATCCCAGCTCTCCCACTAACTATCGACCGGTCTCCCTTCTTCCATTCGCATCCAAATTACTAGAAAGGCTTGTTTACAAACACCTGATCCAGCATCTCACGCACAACTCCCTCCTCGACCCCTTGCAATCTGGCTTCCGCCCATCACACTCGACTGAAACTGCACTCACCAAAGTAATCAATGGTCTTCTATTGGCAAAGTCTAAAGGTCATTATTCCATTCTAATCCTTCTAGATCTCTCTGCAGCCTTTGACACAGTTGACCACACACTCCTCCTTGACATTCTACACTCAGCTGGCATTCGGGACACTGCTCTTTCATGGTTTACATCCTATCTGTCTGACCGTTCCTTTAAAGTTTCCTTCTCTAACTCTACTTCTACTACGTTCCCACTCTCTGTTGGAGTTCCTCAAGGCCCTGTTCTTGGCCCCCTGCTGTTCTCGCTCTATACAACTTCACTAGGAAAACTTATTCAGTCATTTGGACTTCAGTATCACCTTTATGCTGATGACATCCAACTCTACTTGTCTACTCCTGATCATTCTAATTCTGTCCTTTCCCAAGTCACAGACTGTCTCCCTGCTGTCTCCTCCTGGATGTCACAGCGCCACCTGAAACTGAACCTTTCTAAAACAGAACTCATTATATTTCCTCCAAGATCTTCCCCTGTCCCTCAGATACTCACTCACCTTAAACAACACCACCTTTCATTCCACCACACAGGCACGCTGCCTAGGAGTCATCTTAGACTCTCATCTGTCTTTTTCACCACACATTCAAACACTTGCAAAATCTTGCTGTATTCAACTGCGCAACATTGTTTGAATACGACCCTATCTCAGTTCAGAATCAACTAAAACACTGATTCAGTCTCTCATCATCTCCCGCCTTGATTACTGCAACTTACTCCTCACAGGTATTCCAACAAGTCACCTTTCACAACTCCAATCTGTTCTAAACGTGGCTGCTAGACTCATTCATCTAGCTCGCCTCTCAACATCAGCTGCTCCCATATGCATGTCCCTTCACTGGCTCCCAATCTCTTCTAGAATCAAGTTCAAATTACTTACACTCACATTCAAGGTCCTTAATAATGAAACCCCTCCCTATATTTCATCTCTAATCTCCAAATACACTCCTTCACAAAACCTACGCTCTGCTTCTGATCTTCGCCTCACTTCTCCTCTGGTCACTTCTGCCCATTCTCGTCTACAAGACTTCTCTCGGGCTTCTGCTTTTCTCTGGAACTCTCTGCCACAAGCTGTCAGACTTTCTCCTTCTTTCCAAACTTTCAAGCGCTCCTTAAAGACCTATCTGTTTAAAGAGGCCTATTCGATGTACCTTAATTAATCATTGCTGTATCAAAAATGACAAAGTGTTTATATAATCCTAATGTCTCAATTGTACCCTAACCTTTTAGTTTGTAAACTCTAATCTCTAGGTCCTTCTAACCCTATTGTACTCTGTAATCCTTGTCTGTTATCCACCATTTATTCCCTGTTTGCTATAACTGCAGTAAAGCACTGCGTATCTTGACAGCGCTATATAAATACTGTAAATGATGATGATGATGATTTTAATCCGTCGATCAAACGATTTTTCTTCAACCTAAAAAAGATTGCTAAGCCTATAGGGACCTTCCCCATAGGCTAACATTGACTTCGGTAGGTTTTAGGTGGCGAACTAGGGGGTCGAAGTTTTTTTTTAAAGAGACAGTACTTCGACTATCGAATGGTCAAATAGACGAACGATTTTTAATTTGAATTGTTCGATTCGAAGTCGTAGTTGAAGGTCGAAGCCAAAAAAAACATTTGAAATTCAACGTTTTTTTTATTCTATTCCTTCACTCGGACTAAGTAAATGGCCCCCTAAGGTTTAGACTTTATAAAGAATCAGAAGCATCTGCTGCCATATGTAGGGAGCAAGTAGTCCACTCAAGCCTCACCATAATTGTAAGCATGGCTTACTCCTCAAAAGGTCTGTTTCCTACCCGAGCTTGCATAATGTCCTGATTCACAGTCAGAGTTCAGTGTGCTTTAGGCAAGACACCTGTGACCCCAGAGAAGAGAAGTTACTTTCAGGAGGCTTAGTTGTGAAGAGAGGAGCACGGTGGATACAAATTTCAAGAAGCCAAGTTCTAATAATAATAATGAAAGCAAATGCTGGATCATAGACAATGAGAAGTGCCTATAAACTTGGATGTCATCTATTAAAGTGATTCAGTGAATTAAATGGTTCTATTCCATGTTATTCCCCACTGCAGTTCTCTGCATCCTCCCAGCTTGACTTGATGACTTCACTGTTATATTTGTGTTTCCTGCCATCAGTTTGCTACAAAGTTCAGAATGTGTTCAGAACATGGTAATTTGCAAACCCCAGTCAACAATTTGACATTTTTCTTATCTGACATTTGGCATATTAAAGAAAAAAACATTCATTACAAGCAAGAGATCAATAATCACTCTGGTTTTTTTTTTATAGATGGGAAACAAAATATTCTTGGTTCTCAAAGAGCAATCAGCATTGCTTTCTACATAAGCATCTGCCTTAGTTATGGAATGTTTTTGTCGCTGGAATGGATATAGTTCCATGAAGTATGCACGCCTTTGAGTTTTATTATAAAAACTATTATTTTTGTCATAATTATTAATAACAAACATTCAGAATCAGTTTCTTTAACAAAATCAGTACATTCGTGTTCTCTACACTCTTAAATTATGGAAAATTACACACAGAATAATTCTATATGGGTCATTTACAACCACAAATGTAATGTGCAAAGTGCAATTTCAGATGAAAATTTCCACGTTTTTACTCACAATGCAGCAGTATTTTACAATCCCACATGCTGGGCATGAGGGCTAAGCGTGGAATTAAGAAAATCTTGCCCCACGTAAGCCTCAAGTGGTTAAGTGCCAGGGAGTAGTGCAGTGGTGTAACTTTGGGGTCTCGGACTCACTGCAAATTGTTTTCAGTGTAATTGTGAGTGATTCATGTGTTAAGCCAAAAGCAATAGCCTCAATATGTGCAACATTTGCACTTGTTTTAATGCAGCCCTACCTGCACTTGGGTTCACAGATGAGCCTTATAAGTGTAATGAAAACTCACCCTGGTGGTTAGGGATGTAGCGAACGTCGGAAAAAAAGTTCGCGAACATATTCGCGAACTTGCGCAAAAATGCGAGCGGTTCGCGAACGGTTCGCGAACCCCATAGACTTCAATGGGAAGGCGAACTTTAACATCTAAAAAAGACATTTCTGGCCAGAAAAATGATTTTAAAGTTGTTTAAAGGGTGCAACGACCTGGACAGTGGCTTGCCAGAGGGGGATCAAGGGCAAAAATGTATCTGAAAAATCTGCCTGTGTGTGCTTGGAAGAGATAGTGTAGGGGGAGAGCTGTTAGTGATTTCAGGGACAGATGATAGTAAGTTTGCTGGCTAGTAATCTGCTTGATACTGCTCTGTATTGGAACAAAAAAATAAATAAAAGCAGTCCTTACAAGGACTACTGTTATTGCAGCAGTCAGCAGATGAGATCAGAAGCAGGACAGCTGCCCACTGCAGCTACATACAGAGCACTGCAGTAGAAGGTAGATTACTAGCCAGCAAAGCTACCTAAGCTTAAATGTCCCTCAAACCCCTGCAGACTTCTGTCCCTCCAATAACAGAGCAGTATCAAAACGATTACTAGCCAGCAAACTTTCAACTGTCCCTGAAATCACTAACAGGCAGCAGCTCTCTCCCTACACTATCTCTTCAGCACACACAGGCAGAGTGAAAAAACGCTGCAGGGCTTCGGTTTTTATAGGGAAGGGGAGTGGTCCAGGGGAGAGCTTCCTGATTGGCTGCCATGTACCTGCTGGTCTGGGGTGAGAGGGCAAAAAAAAGCGCCAACAATGGCGAACCCAAAATGGCGAACGTCGCGCGACGTTCGCGAACTTCCGGCGAGCGCGAACACCCGATGTTCGCGCGAACAAGTTCGCCGGCGAACAGTTCGCGCCATCTCTACTGGTGGTCCAGTGGTGCGGCGGGGATGCCCGCTACGCTGTGTCCTTCCTCCTCAAGTGCCGGTTCCTTAAGGTGCTTGCGGTACGCGTCTGCGCATTTTATAGGCGCATTGGCCTGAAATTTTAAAGGTATATAAAGGGCACTGGGGCTTGTGATCATTGCCCTTTATAGGATCTTGTTCCTGGTGCATTGTGCTATTGAGCTTCTGTTTATTATCTGATCTGATTCCTGTTGTGACCCTTGCCTTGCTTTTGACGACTCTACCTTCTGTATCCTGACCCTTGCCTGATATTCGACTACCTCTTCTGCTTAACCTTACTGATTGACTTCCTGGTTTGACCCTTGCCTACCTGACTTCATTTGTACTCTGCCTGCCCCGACCCGGCCTGATCTGACTACGATTCTGTTTAACACCTTGTAACACAACCTTCTGCCCCAAAGACTTTGCTTTACAGTTGTGTCCCTCTGCTTGTCCAGAACCCCTCCCCTTGCACCTCTCATTTTAAGACCTGGCGGCATCTGAGTAGCTGAGGGCTCCTCCCAAAGCCAAAGGCGGCTGCTACAGGCAGAAGCACGAGCTGAGACCAGGGTGCTTTCCATCGGTTCTGGATTTAGTGTGCCAACCGTGACAATAAGTTCAACATGATTCACTTTTTTGTTTTCCTTTAAAGTGTTCTAGCTATATTTCCCCATCAAACCCATTCTGTATCCCAGGTGGAAGGCACCATCCCTTAACTAATCAACAGGAGTTGGGCAGCATGAAAATATTACAGGTGTCAGAATCGTTATCTGGAAACCCGTTATCTGAAATCACAGAAAGGCCGTCTCCTATAGACTTCATTTTATCCAAAAATCTACGTTTTTAAAAATGAATTCCATTTTCTCTGTCATAATAAAACAGTATCTTGTACTTGATACAACTAAGATATAATTAATCCTTATTGGAAGCCAAATTGGGCTTATTTAATGTTTACATGGTTTTCTAATAGATTTAAGTTATTAAAATCCAAATTATGGAAAGATCCATTATCCAGAATACTACAGGTCCAGAGCATTCTGAATAACAGGTCCCATACCTGTAAATGGAAACCAGGAAGTAAGGTTAAGGTTACAAGAGGCACCTGGAAGCAGGTTTTTGGTTTCTGGTCCCATTCTTAGTGCTGTTCCTGCCATAAGGCAAGTTAAGAATTCTACCTGTGATGAAACTTAGCCAAACAAGGCAACAAGTCAACCCTGGTAGATTACAAGAGATACATTTCCATTTTTGGACCTAAATAATTATCTCTTTAGTGCAAGTTTACCCCCCGGGACTAATAGTTCAGAGTTAAGACCTGGGAGGGGGGTTGGTTCAGGTCATTTTTGGGTAAGAAATTCCTGACTAGGGATGTAGCGAACTGCCGATTTGATGTTCGCGAACACCGGCAAAAAATGCGAACGTTCGCGGACAGTTCGCGAACTTCGAACACCCGCTAAAATCGTTCGATTCGATTCGAACGATCGAAGGATTTTAATCATTCGATCGAAGGATTTTCGTTCGATCGAAGGATTTTCATTCGAATCGAACGATCGAAACCATTCGATCGAATGCTTTTCATTCGATCGAATGCTTACAATCGTTCGAACGAATGGAAATCATTCGATTTTTAGTGGTCGAAGGAATTCGAATGGTCGAATGGTCGAACGAATCGAACGCGAACCCAAATTGGCGAACGTCGAGCGACGTTCCCGAACATTCGGCGGACGCGAACGGTCGAAGTTCGCGCGAACAAGTTTGCCGGCGAACAGTTCGCTACATCCCTATTCCTGACTTTTTCCAAAAGGGAGTCTATAAACTCTATAAAAAAATTTATTTTGCAGTTCAGTAAAACATATTGCCCAGGGATCCTTATTTATCCGTGCACCGGTGCTTTATTATATTTTTGGAGCAGCGATGATTGCTCTGATGAGATAGCTTCTCTTAGAAACTCAATGAATCAATAATTTGTGTAGGCCACATCTTAATGGAAAACAGCGAAAGGCTCAATGTGATTTATGAAGTAATAACTTTTGAACAGACATGACAATAGCATTACTGTTTTATTAAGAAAGCCTTGCAAAATATTTTCAGTGATGGTCTTGGGGTCAGTGTCACCTTGTGTGAATTTTTAGATTGAGGTCCAATTGATAGTTAATAACAAGTTATAACAGTTTCTCTATCAGTGCATACTAACAGACTGTTGTTTAATATTATTCAGTTGTGTTTGTTACAAAAGCATATGATAAATAAAAATGTTAGGTCTGACAAGCACCTCCAGTTTCCATGTGAAGGCCTTTATTGCACAGGCTGACCCCCAAAGGCTGTCCCTGGACACCTGAAAGCTATGATAATATAATATCATGTGCTCTGTCCTCATCTGTATCCCTAGAGTAGCTGAGATTAATAAACACTGAGCACTCTCTACATACTGTTTTATTATAATTTTTCAGCTATTTAAGAAATAGGGGCTTTTAACCCAGAATGCAGAATTTATCCCTAAATCTTTTCACTGCTGTTTCTGTCTCTTGAAGCAATTTAGTAGAAGCTAGTTGGCAGATCTTTGAAGACCTGTAAAGAAGCATGCAAGGCATTTTGGCAATTGTAGTTTTGGCTGGATGACAGCTGGATTGTGCTTCACTGTTTCAATACTCATTGAGCCTCATTTACAGATGTTGGGGTTGGGTACAAAGGCCAAAAACACTTGCAAGCCGCCATGTTTTTGGCACTTTGCACCCGGCTATCGTCAGCCCCTTTAGGAGCAGATTTTTGGGCTCCTAAGTAGATTACACATACCTTTGCTTTCTATAAAAACACAAACCTGCCGCACTGCCTGCACCCAGCAGCTCTGTATTCATGAGGACCCTTCTCAGGGGGCACTTCCTATTCTTACCCAAGGAGGTAGGTACAGAGCTATCTGGCATCCTCTGTTGCTGAGCTCAGCACTATTCATTATTGTTTCCTAAGACTAAAGATCTTATACACTATGGTCTAAAAACTCTGAACCCCGGCATCTAAAAGCTCTCAAGGTCCTGTATAAGTCAATGGGGAAGGTCCCAGTGTCTGTGCTGATGTCCGTACCGATATCCAATGATTTCAGGGTTTTGGTCAGCGCCGGATTTCACTTCTGCGCGCCCCTAGGCCGCGCGGTCCGACCAGGCGGCCGCGCGGTCCTAGCGCCCGCCTTCCCAGTGCACCGGCGAAAAAACGCCGGCGCAGCTGGTGCAGTTGAACGGCGGCTGTGCGGCATGTCGCCCCTATTTCTTTGCCGCCCTAGGCCCGGGCCTAAGCGGCCTTGCCGCAAATCCGGGCCTGGTCTTGGTGCAAAAAACTCCGAAAATTCTGAAAAAACTTAGTTTTCGGTGAAAGCTCTGAAGTTTGCCTGACCCTATTTTTTCTGGCTTTTTTCTTCATAAATAAGGTCCTAACAGGGAATTCAGAGTTGCTCGGAGTTTAATATTAGAAATACTGAGATAAATTCGTAGCTTGATAAATAACCCCCTAACAGTGAACTTTTTTTTTTTCAGAAATCAATTTTTTTATCTAATAATTTGTGTGTGTTTTTTTATTTATTTAAAAACTCGAATTCAAAACTTCGGCAAGTAAACCAGTCATGTCCTATAAAAGGCAAAGGGAGCTCGCTGATCCAATTGCACCATTATTAAACCATTCCTTTCAGTGTTTTTTCCGTTTGTACTTTTGCTAAATGGATCTTTTAACGACTTTCATGGCATTTGTGGTTTGAGATAAAATGGTTTCTATGAATAAAATATCATGCAATGTAGCTCTGAGTCATTAAAAGTTGTGTAATATATATTGAAGTAAGGACCATTAAGACGGGAATGTTAATGAGCAAATTTTATAATGGAAAAAAAAACATTAAATTCCACAAAGTATTGTGGATCGCACTCGTACACAGAGAACACTGTCTCCCATTTCCTGGAAATGAGCAAAAAGCTTCATTCTTAGTTTTAAACATCACATTTAGGGGCCGATTCACTAAATTCGAGTGAAGGATTCGAAGTAAAAAAACGTCGAATTTCGAAGTGTTTTTTGGGCTACTTCGACCATCGAATGGGCTACTTCGACCTTCGACTACGACTACGACTTCGAATCGAAGGATTCGAAGTAAAAATCGTTCGACTATTCGACCATTCGATAGTCGAAGTACTGTCTCTTTAAAAAAAACTTCGACCCCCTAGTTCGGCAGATAAAAGCTACCGAAGTCAATGTTAGCCTATGGGGAAGGTCCTCATAGGCTTGCCTAAGTTTTTTTGATTGAAGGATATTCCTTCGATCGTTGGATTAAAATCCTTTGGATCGAAGGATTTAATCGTTCGATCGAAGGAATAATCCTTCGATCGTTCGATCGAATTTTCTGTGCTAAATCCTTCGACTTCGATATTCAAAGTCGAAGGATTTCAATTCCTAGTCGAATATCGAGGGTTAATTAACCCTCGATATTCGACCCTTGATAAATCTGCCCCTTAATGACTCCTGCCAGCCTGTGGTTATCATTCACACTAGATATTAAATACATGGCCGATATCAGTTTGCAGAGAATGGCAAATCATTTTGCTTTAGTAGTTTAGGCATTGGGCAAGTGAACTCTTCCCAGAAACAAATGTTTTATTTAATTTACGGAGATGATCTAATTCAAGGTATTGTCACCAAAAAGCTGGCTATGGAAAGGAATGTGAAAATGATTGTGTAAAATATGATAATTGTTATATTGCAAGCTTTGCACATGCAGTTTATTTGCAGCCCGAGACAATGGAGATTGAGATAGTTGCAAAGGAATAAAAATTGTGTCTCTCTTCTTCGTGTTCACCATTAGAGCTTGTGTATTTCTAAACTTGTCTCCTTAAAGCCTCTTAAACTTAGATTAGGTTTAATTTTATAGAAGGAAGAAGCACTGGGACTTCTAGTGACTGGCTCTGTCCCATTACTTTGCACAGCATATTAAAAGGCGTCTTCCCTGTCCAGCCCAAACTGCTTTGCTTATCGACATTCTGGGGTGAATTCTGGAAGTGTCAGAGCAGATGCATCTCAATAACTGCCTTGCAATATGGAACATACAGTGCAACTCTAAAGGAAATTCGAATTTAAAAACTGTCGAATTCAACCAGGGAATTATCCAAACTCAATTAGAGTTTTTAAAAAAATTCCAATTCGATTTTCGAAAGTTAGAATACTCTGGCCGTTTAAGAATTCAAATTCGACTATTCGCCACCTAAAACCTGGAGACTTACTGTAAAAGGCAATAGGAGAGGTGCAGTGACCAATTTGGAGTTGGTTGTAGCCTTCCTGACATTCAAGTTTTTTTCAGAGAGAAAACGAATTGGACGAATTCAGTTCGAGTTTTCATGCCGGTAACATTTTTCCTGGTTTTACGTAAATAGTCGAATATTTGAATTTTGAGTGAAATCGAATTCACGTTAGTTAGAAAAACTCACATAAATTCGACCCTTGATAAATGTGTCCCATCCCATTTCACCACACCAAAAAATTTGCAAAACCCTAGAAAAAATTTGCAAACATTTTGTATTGCAGTTAATGGGGGTTTTTTGTTTTTTGCACAAAATGCATTAAAGTCAAAGGAATTTTTTTTTGGTGCAAAATACATTGAAGTCAATGGCCTTTTTTGCAGACTTTTTTTTCATGCAAAATGCATTGAACTCAATGGACATTTTTTCGCAGCAACTTTTTTCCCCGCAATGTTTTTCTCGCACGATTTTTTCCCGCAATGTTTTTCTCGCACATTTATTTCAGAAAAAAATTTTGCTATGATTTCACCAAAGAATTTGCCAGTGGCAAAATGTGGGATTTTGCCGCAATTTGAAAAAACATTTTGCTCATCACTCATGTGTGTATGATGTAGAAAGGAGGGGAGAGAATTAGTATAATAATATATATGTAAGCAGTTTGCTGTTGGACCCCACTAGAACATATATGTAGATTGGCTCACAACCCAGGTATCTTATTCACGCATCTGAACCAGGTCCAAATGGACATATACAACTCTCAGTGTAAATGCATGTGATTCATTTTGAAGTGTGAATGCAATTCTGTTATTTTTAATGATTCAACCACAACTGTGTCAGGCATATTATGGGGGGAAATAATTGTGACTGCGTCCAAATTTGCTGTAAGTAGATGCAACCTTCTGTCTTTAGTATTCACTTTTCCACCTGATATCATTGCTTTTTCTCTTTATGAAAGATGGCCAGCTGTCAGTTTGATTCTTGGCCGCAAATTCACTAAGCGCTGAAGCGCCGAACGCTAGCGTTAATTCGCTAGCATTTGGCATTTTCGTTACTGCGCAAATTCACTAACGAACGCTGGCGTAGTTTCGCTAGTGTTACTTCGCACCCTTACACCAGGCGAATTTTCGCTAGCGACATAACTACGCAAATTCACTAACTTGCGCAGTGTACTGAACGCTACCTTTTACGCTAGACTTCCTTCGCCACCTTAGACCTGGCGAAGCGCAATAGAGTAGGTAGGGATTGTTTCCAAAAAAGTCAAATTTTTTTCTAAGTCCCAAAAAACGCTGCCGTGTTTTCTACATGATGGATGATAGGCTGAAAAAGATCGAAATTTTTTTTGGGGCTCCCCTTCCTCCCCCCTACATTTCCTGACTCATGGCAACTTACCTAGACAGTGGGCAAATGTGTAGGACAAAATAACATTTTTATTTGCTGATTTGAAGGTTTTCTAGGCATTTGTAGTGCTAATACGTGTTCCTCCATTGAAATTTGAATTTCGCGCCGTATGCAAATTAGCCTTCGCTAGCGTAACTTCGCTTTACATAGCGAATCAACAGTAGCGCAACTTTGCAACCTTACGCTACCCCTGTGCGCAACTTCGGATTTTAATGAATTTGCGGAGCGCTGGCGAAACTACGCCTGGCGAAGTGCGGCGAAGTGCGGCAAAGTTGCGCCTGGCGCAACTTCGCATCTTAGTGAATTTGCCCCTTAGGTGGGATAAAGAACTTATATTTATAATTACAAGTATGACGGGAAAGCCATCCCCCATAGACTCCATTTTAATCAAATAATTAAATTTTTTTCAAATTTTTTAAATTTAATACATTGTACTTGATCCAAACTAAGATATAATCAATCCAGGTTGGAGGCTAATTAATGTTTGAATTATTTTTTTAGTAGACTTAAAGGAGAAGGAAAGGCTTGCAGCACTTGGGGAGCCAAATGTTAGGCACCCCCAAGTGATTGTATTTACTTACCTGAAACCCCAGGCCGGTGCTCCTATCAGCAGAAAACTGCACTGGCCCGGGGTTATACCAGTGAGCACCACAGAGCGATCCTCTTCTGTCTTCTTCTGTCATCAAATTTCCCGGGGCAAACGCATGCACAGTTGAATGAAATAGTTAATGTTCGGCTTTTCATTCTACTGTGCATGCGCAGCCGTGCGAAGAAGGAAGAAGACGAAAGAAGATGGCTCCGTGGTGCTCACTGGTATAACCTCGGGCCAGTGCAGTTTTCTGCTGAGCACCAGCCTGGGGTTTCAGGTAAGTAGCTACAATCACTTGGGGGTGCCTAACATTTCTATCTCCTTTAAGGGATAGAGTTCAAATCATGGATAGATCCTTTATCCGGAAAACCCCATATCCCAGCATTCTGGAAAAAATAGTCTCATACCTGTATTCATATTGTTTTGGTTCCTTCCCTCTTTTACTATTCCCACTAAATGTTTAACAAAAAAGCAACTGGCAAGTCTGATGATGTAATGACAGTAATAAATACTTTGTTCATTACATTTTTCTGATGCAATCTTTTGATAAATCTGACCCTGCCTTTTATTCCAGCATTTAAAACCTGGTTAAAAAAACAGCATCCAATGTAGCTCCAAACACCCTTTTTCAATCACCAAACATGGTTAATGCCTTTAACAGGAACTAAGTGCTCTATTTGAAATGAATAACAATAATAAGGCACATTACTCTGGGCTGCTATTGACCTTGATGCGTGAAAAGAATAATCTACTCCCAGATCCTCAGAGCGTTTAGGCTGAAAGCTTAATTCACACTCCCAGATTGCACTATAATGTGCAAAGCATTATATTCGCAGGGAATTCTACTTTAGAGACATCCACATATCCAGTAAACTCTGTCTACCTGCAAACAGACAATTTCCATTATCCTACAGTTCATAATGTCATTAGTACAAGTGGAAGTAAATGTTTAAGACTTTAAACATGGTCATCTGCCATTCCGATGAGTGAAACTGGGACATTTTACTTGGCCAAAAAATGATGAAATGCTAATAATGCGGTTAGTTTTCGGAGGTAAAAAATATATCTTTTTCCTAGCAAAACAAAAAGCGTGGTAAAAATCTAATACAGGTATAGGACCTGCTATCCAGAATGCTCGGGACATGGGTATTTCCAGATAACGGATCTTTCCGTAATTTGAATCTTTATACATTTAGGGGCACATTTACTAAGGGTCAAATATCGAGGGTTAATTAACCCTCAAATTCGACCCTCGAAGTAAAATCCTTCGACTTCGATAATCGAAGTCGAAGGATTTACCGCAAATACTACGATCGATCGATTATAGGAAAAGTCGTTTGATCAAACAATGAAATCCTTCGAATCGAACGATTCGAAGGATTTTACTCCATCGATCAAAGGATTTTCCTTCGATCAAAAAACCCTTAGAAAAGTAATGGGGAAGGTCCCCATAGGCTAACATTGTAGCTCGGTAGGTTTAAACTACTGAAGTATGTAGTCAAAGGTTTTTTTAAAGAGACAGTACTTCGACTATCGAATGGTCGAATAGTCGAACGATTTTTAGTTCGAATCGTTCGAATCAAAGTCGAAATCGTAGGTTGTACTAGCCTATTCGATCGTCGAAGTACCCAAAAAAAACCCTTTGTAATTCGAAGTTTTATTACTTCGAAACGTTCACGCGAGCTTAGTAAATGTGCCCCAAAGTCTACTAGAAAATCATGTAAACATTAAGGGGCCGATTCACTAAATTTGAGTGAATTCGAGTGAAGGATTCGAATTTAAAAAACTTCAAATTTCAAAGTGTTTTTTGGGCTACTTCGCCCATCGAATGGGCTACTTCGACCTTCGACTACGACTATCGAACGATTCGAACTAAAAATTGTTCGACTATTCGACCATTCGATAGTTGAAGTACTGTCTCTTTAAAAAAAAATTCGACCCCCTAGTTCGGCAGCTAAAAGCTACCAAACTCAATGTTACGAGAAGAGTATATGGTGTTGGGGAGCACCAACCATCAATCACAGTATATGGTGTGCAAGGCCAAATAATAATTATATGCAAAAAGGGGAGAGAATTGGAAAGAGCTGGCCCTCACAGTTGCACCTTCCCATATGTAACCTCCGAAGCAATTGGAAGTATGGAAATTAAAACGTAACTTTTAATATGTATTTAAAATGTCCAAACCAAAAAGAATATATAAATATTAAAAAACCAGCGAGAAACAGGACGTTGATCGACTAGTAAAGGAGGGTTGTCAGTAATCGTGCTGCGCAGCCATTTAACCCAGCGATCGGTTAATCTCAATGGGTGTTTGGTATAAACTGTGAACCTGATCAGCAAATAACTAACTTGCCTTGCTGATAAATATCTATTCTGGCACTAGTAAAAAATTCTAGCCCACGGTTCATTCAGCCATTTCCAACCCCTTCACCCTCAGATTCAACCCACCCCTTCACCCTCAGATTCTCCACCATTCGGTGAAATGACCGTATTGCTTAGGTGCTTAATTGCTACAGAGAGTTAGAGTTCTAACCCGTGGATCCATATACCAAAACCAACCCCTTCACCCTCGTAGCACACCCTCCCGATCAGTTTTACAAAAGGTCCCTATCAAGCGTCCTGCCTAGCCGAAACTAAAAGGTGCGCCTGACGCGCGTTTCACTCGCCAAATGCGAGCTTTGTCAAAGGCGATTGCGAGGCCGGCGGTGCACTCCTAGAAATAGCTGCGGATCAGCCGGTACAGATTCAAACCGGCCAATCATCATGCAGGACGTCACGCTGGAGATCAGACAGCCAATACCGTCTCCTCCCTGCTGTCATCCGTAAGGCTGCTCTGGGAGGGATTCCCTATGGAACTACAATTTATTCACCAATCGGATCATCGCAACAATGTTGCAAGAGTGACGCCCAGCTATAAATGTATCCATACTGTACTGTATCAATAAGCCTCAGTTTGCAATAAAACTTATTAACCCATATTGTTGAAACACAGTGGGCTTGAGGTACAACCATTTAATGGCTAAAATGTTAACAATCCTGTTCATAAAGGAGTACTAAATAAGTACTATTTTCTTATCCTGGCTAGTAGACCAACCTCCGTGTATGACCATAACAAAGAAACCCGCCGGCCTCGCAATCGCCTTTGACAAAGCTCGCATTTGGCGAGTGAAACGCGCGTCAGGCGCACCTTTTAGTTTCGGCTAGGCAGGACGCTTGATAGGGACCTTTTGTAAAACGGATCGGGAGGGTGTGCTACGAGGGTGAAGGGGTTGGTTTTGGTATATGGATCCACGGGTTAGAACTCTAACTCTCTGTAGCAATTAAGCACCTAAGCAATACGGTCATTTCACCGAATGGTGGAGAATCTGAGGGTGAAGGGGTGGGTTGAATCTGAGGGTGAAGGGGTTGGAAATGGCTGAATGAACCGTGGGCTAGAATTTTTTACTAGTGCCAGAATAGATATTTATCAGCAAGGCAAGTTAGTTATTTGCTGATCAGGTTCACAGTTTATACCAAACACCCATTGAGATTAACCGATCGCTGGGTTAAATGGCTGCGCAGCACGATTAGTGACAACCCTCCTTTACTAGTCGATCAACGTCCTGTTTCTCGCTGGTTTTTTAATATTTATATATTCTTTTTGGTTTGGACATTTTAAATACATATTAAAAGTTACGTTTTAATTTCCATACTTCCAATTGCTTCGGAGGTTACATATGGGAAGGTGCAACTGTGAGGGCCAGCTCTTTCCAATTCTCTCCCCTTTTTGCAAACTCAATGTTAGCCTATGGGGAAGGTCCCCATAGGCTTGCCTAAGTTTTTTTCATCGAAGGATATTCATTCGATCGTTGAATTAAAATCCTTCGAATAGTTCGATTCGAAGGATTTAATCGTTCGATCGAATGAATAATCCTTCGATCGATCGATCGAATTTCCTGCGCTAAATCCTTCGAATTCGATATTCGAATTCGAAGGATTTCAATTCCTAGTCGAACATCGAGGGTTAATTAACCCTCGATATTCGACCATTGGTGAATCGGCCCCTAAATAAACCCAATAGGCTGGTTTTACTTCTGATAAGGATTAATTATATCTTAGTTGGGATCAAGTACAAGCTACTGTTTTATTATTACAGAGAAAAAGGAAATAATTTTTAAAAATTTGGATTATTTAGATAAAATGGAGTCTATGGGAGATAGCCTTTCTGTAATTCGGAGCTTTCTGGATAATGAGTTTTTGGAATAATGGGTCCCATACCTGTACTTGCATTGATGATTTTTTTTTCTGTTTTTCCCTCACAAAAAACATATTTTTTTCCAGCCAAAAAAATGCATGATTTCAGAAAAATTTTCATCACTGCTTAAAACTAGTGATGGGCAAATAAATTCGCCAGGTGCGAATTTGCGGGTAATGTCTGCGTTTCACACCTGGTGAATAAAATTGCATATTTTTTTGCGAAACTGGTTTTGCATACCTAGTAGCCATATGCTGTATATAGATAACTTCCCAAAGATACAATAGGAATACTTGTAAAAATGAAGTCTAATATTTGAAGTATTGAAAGCAAATGCTTCTCCACTTAGGCCTCTCTTCAGTTAATCGGGCAATATTCCATCATACTTAGGGTCATGGGTAGAATGCTACCACGGCCAACAACAATTATTTCACCACCTGAGTATTAGAAGAGATCTCAGGGAAATTAAAAGAGAGATGGAAATCAGTCAGTGGCTTGAGGGAGTTACTTGCATCAGAAAAATATTTTTACTTGAGGAACTCACAAATATATTATTTGATAATGAAAAGAATAGAAAATGAAGGAGGCAGTCACCTAGACCCCAGATGGAAGCAAAAGAACACAAAGGGGTGCAAAGTGTTCCCAAGGGTTAGTGAGACCAGGCAGGATGGTGGGTGGTGACATCACAGCCAATCAGCTATTGCCTAATCACCTCCTCAATCTAATAGAGTCCTCTTCCTTTTTTCTAATTTGGAAAACTGGGCAGGCAGTTTTGACTCGGAAAGCCCAGATTTCGGGAGGGATGTCTGGGTCAAAAGTGGGCACGTGGCAACATGAGTACGGGCCATTCAAAGAACACTTCCATCCAGGCTCCTGCTTCAAACCAGATACAAATTTGACCTTGAGGTTCAGAGCACAGCACCAGTTGGCACAAGCCATAGGGAAGAGAATAGGTACAGGTAGATCACTCCTATTATGACCTGCACTGACCAGAAGTCCCTAACTTGGGCGACTACATGACACACAAGTTAGGGGGGCAGATAGGGGGATGATATGAGCATCAATACAGCACTGACAAACATAGGCAGCAACATATTTATTGCAACAATTATTCTATCTGCAGGACAGTATTCAAAAGTGCAAGAAACATGGTGGATTTAGCACTTTGCACCCTGCCCTGTATATTGTAAAGGATCTCTAAATATTTTAGCGATCATTTACTACAAAGGAGCATTGTACAGGTGCAAAATGCAATGTTTTTTTCAACAAAATTGATGATACTCACCTTTGCCAGGAGATGTAAGTTTGGAACCTGATCACGTATGGCATTCAAGTGGGCGATGACCCTGAGATCCACAGAGGACATGGAGGCAAATTCACTAAGCGCCGAAGCGAAGTTACGCCTGGCGCAACTACGAATCTTAGTGAATTTGCCCCATGGAGAGGCCATGGTGAAACTCCTTCTTAAAAAAAGAAAATCTCACAGGAAGTTGAATACTACCAAATACATTTTTGAGCATAGACATATTTTCTAGTGTAATTTTATTTTCTAGTCAATACAAGAACTCTAACGGTGCAACATTACTTCTAAAAGACTTTGGCATGAGAAGAACTGTTAAGTATATAATATATATATATGAGCTGAAAAGCATTTGTGGCCGGAAAGTATATTTCCTTTGGCAATTAAAGCAGTTAACAAAGAAAGATTGGCTAATCTGTTTGTTTTACTCATAAGAAGAGTGATTCCCCATGTTCACTTCCAAATTAGTAAAGGGAAAATAATACTTCTGCATCATTTTTATAACTACTATTTTATATTTGCTACAGGACTATGGCATTTTGTGATCCAGTTGAGGCACTGTTTGGAATACATTTTATCAGAATAATATGCAAAATAAGGTAGTCCTACATCAAATAGTAACTCACCAGATAATGGAGGAGGCCCAAGTGCACTGCCCTATAGCAAGGGGAGCAATTCAAACCATGAATTTGTAGAGCAGGCACTCGAATGAAGGCAATCTACCGTAATACCAGGCAATAAATGTAAGTAAAATGATTTATTATGTCACATGTATAGCATTGTGTGTTTCATGTTACTAATGCCTCTGAGCACCCAGACCACTGGGAACTTTCTGTGATGAGTTCCATGCCCTGAAGATGATCCACCTAAATTCAATTCTATCTGCTCTCTATAGAATAGGAGTCCTTAATTTAGACTGCCGCTTCAGACAATCAAAAAAAAAAAAAGTTCTGGGTGGATTTGGGGAACCACTTCTACTGAAAGCTGTGGCCAAACCCAAGGTACAGTAGAACATTCTAACTAAAGGCACAATGGAAACCACTCCTGAACTTTTTTTCACTTCATAAGCAACATATTAGGATACTTGAATCAATATAATTTAAGCAACATGTCACACAGACTAAAAGCAAATGCTTAAAGATAAAACTATTTATGTTCATAAAATGTGGAATCACTTTACCTGCCACATAGGAGAAAATTTAGTGATGGACACATTATAAGCAGAATATAATTATAAGAAACACATCAAATTCTGATGTACCAAAGAAAAGCCCATGTCCAAAACAATAATATATATATAATCTTCTGAATAACAGGTAGTCCATTAATGTTTATATTTATTTTCGATCTTTAAGCTAAGCTCCATAGCTGAAAATCACTTAATATTCATAATTATAAGACCTAGAGTAGTAAAGGTTGTTTGTAACTGCTGCAAGCTATCTCTAAATGAATTCATTATGAACAGGACAAATGCCCAGTTTAGGAGATTCTTAGGTGTTTGCATTGTTCATTGCAGTTTGATATGTGGATCATGAAATGCCATATTGTCTTTGTCTTTAAACATTTAAAAATCAGCAAATAATGTGTTGAGATGGATTGTGTGAGAGGGATTGAAATCACCAAAAGGTTTGGGATTTTGTATATTCCTGTATGTTCTCTGTTTTGGGGAGACAGGCGGTAGGCCTTCTCCTGGTTAGTTAGGAAAACGGACTTGTATTAGTTAGAAGCCCATTAAGTGGCAAGGATTTTATTTTGAATTATTTGTTTTGTTTATTTTGCTGCAAGAGACAATAAACTGCCAAAAAGAGACTATACTCTCATGAGTTGTGCTTGTGCCGTTGTTACCCCCAGAAAACTGATCCCAGCTACCCAAACCCTTACAATATATATAGTTTTTGCCATGTTTTCTACCTCTATTTAGTAGGCCAAGGACCCATGCCAGGGCCTGTTATACCCACTGCTTCTAGAGGTTCCATCTCTCCCTACTATACCTGCTATCCCACAGCCACACTCCCTTCCCAGAGAATATTATCCCACGGTTATTATAGACACCATCTCTCCCTACTATACCTGCTATCCCACAGTCACACTCCCTTCCCAGAGACTATTATCCCACTGTTACTATAGGCACCATCTCTCCCTACTATACCTGCTATCCCACAGTCACACTCCCTTCCCAGAGACTATTATCCACTGTTACTATAGGCACCATCTCTCCCTACTATACCTGCTATCCCACAGTCACACTCCCTTCCCAGAGAATATTATCCCACTGTTACTATAGGCACCATCTCTCCCTACTATACCTGCTATCCCACAGTCACACTCCCTTCCCAGAGACTATTATCCCACTGTTACTATAGGCACCATCTCTCTCTACTATACCTGCTATCCCACAGTCACACTCCCTTCCCAGAGACTATTATCCACTGTTACTATAGGCACCATCTCTCCCTACTATACCTGCTATCCCACAGTCACACTACCTTCCCAGGGACTATTATCCCACTGTTACTATAGGCACCATCTCTCCCTACTATACCTGCTATCCCACAGTCACACTCCCTTCCCAGAGACTATTATCCACTGTTACTATAGGCACCATCTCTCCTTACTATACCTGCTATCCCACAGTCATACTCCCTTCCCAGAGACTATTATCCCACTGTTACTATATGTACCATCTCTCCCTACTATACCTGCTATCCCACAGTCACAGTCCCTTCCCAGAGACTATTATCCCACTGTTACTATAGGAACCATCTGTCCCTACTATTAGGGATGGGTGAATTTGACATGTTTCGTTTTGCCAAAAATGTCTATGGGCGTCATTTCTGCGGCGAAACAAGGCGAAAAATTTGCCCAACCCTACCTACTATACCTGCTATCCCACAGCCAGAGTCCCTTCCCAGAGATTATGATCCCACTGTTACAATAGATACCATCTTTCCCTACTATACCTGCTATCCCACAGTCTCTTCCCAGAGACTATTATCCTACTGTTACTATAGGCACCATCTCTCCCTACTATACCTGCTATACCACAGTCACACTCCCTTCCCAGAGACTATTATCCCACTGTTACTATAGGCACCATCTCTCCCTACTATACCTGCTATCCCACAGTCACATTCCCTTCCCAGGGACTATTATCCCCACTGTTACTATAGGCACTATCTCTCCCTACTATACCTGCTATCCAACAGCCACACTCCCTTCCCAGAGACTATTATCCCACTGCTACTATAGATACCATCTCTCCCTACTATACCTGCTATCTCACAGTCACACTCCCTTCCCAGAGACTATTATCCCCACTGTTACTATAGGCACCATACTATAGGCAAATAACTAATAATACTGAACTCATCTCTAACATTTGTGTGGGTGAGCATTTAAGGAATAGTGATCATAACATGGTCTCCTTTGAGATTCTGTTGCAGAAGCAATTCTATAAAGGAGTAACTAAAACACTAATTTCAGACTTGCAAACTTTGACAGTATAAGGGCATCTCTGCAACATATTAAGTGGGAAATGCTTTTCACAGGGTTAAACACAGAACAAAAATGGGAAGTCTAAAACGCTGCTAAATAAATTCACTTATCAGTATATTCCACTTGTAAGCAAGGAACGTTGTTGCAAAGCAAAACCTTTTTGGTTCAATAGAAGCGTTGGTGTTGAGGTGGGTAAGAAAAGATGTGCTTTTAATGCTTTCAAGTTAGCTGGGACAGCCAAATCATTTATAAGGTACAAGGAGGCCAATAAATCATGCAAAGAAGCTATAAGGCAAGCTAAAATTGCTATAGAAAAGGATATTGCAGCAAGCAGTAAAAAAAATCCAATTTTTTTTTAAAATATGTTAATAGCAAAAAAATGAAGCAGGAAGGGGTGGGACCCTTACTATCAGAGGGGGGGGTCAGCTGGTTGTTGAAAACAAAATAAAAGCGCAGATTCTGAACTCATATTTTTCATCTGTCTACACAAATGAGGAACCAGTAAGTGAAGGTTTCCTTCTTAACAGTCCCAATTCTAGTAATACAACTAATGATGAATGGTTCACACATGAGGAAATTCAAAAGAGACTAGAACATGTTATGATTAACAAAGGTCCAGGGCCAGATGGTATTTATCCCAGGGTACTTAGTGAGCTTAGCTCTGTGATTGCCAAACCTCTTTACTTAATTTTTCAGGATTCATGAAGATCTGGCATAGTGCCGATAGACTGGCAAATTGCTTATGTGGTGCCTCTATTCAAAAAAGGATCCCGTTCTCAGCCTCAAAACTATAGGCCAGTTAGTCTGACATCAGTGGTAGGAAAGCTTTTCAAAGGGTTAATAAAGGATAAGATACTGGCCTTCATAACAAATCATAATACTATGAGTTTGTGCCAGCATGGTTTTATGCGTAACAGATCTTGCCAGACTAACTTAATTTCTTTTTATGAGAAGGTAAGTAGGGACCTCGATTCTGGGATGGCAGTGGATGTGATTTACTTAGACTTTGCTAAAGCAGTTGATATAGTGCCACACAAAAGGTTACTGGTTTAATTGAAGAATGTTGGCCTGGAACATAGTATTTGTACCTGGATAGAGAACTGGCTAAAAGACTACAAAGAGTGGTGGTAAATGGAATATTTTCTAATTGGACCAATGTTGTTAGTGGAGTACTGCAGGGCTCTGTACTAGGTCCCTTGCTTTTCAACTTGTTTATTAATGACCTGGAGGTGGGCATTGAAAGTATTGTTTCTATTTTTGCAGATGATACTAAATTGTGCAGAACTATAGGTTCCATGCAGGATGCTGCCACTTTGCAGAGTGATTTGTCTAAATTGGAAAACTGGGCAGCAAACTGGAAAATGAGGTTCAATGTTGATAAATGCAGGTTATGCACTTTGGCAAAAATAATATAAATGCAAGTTATACACTAAATGGCAGTGTGTTGGGAGTTTCCTTAAATGAGAAGGATCTAGGGGTCTTTGTAGATAACACGTTGTCTAATTCTGGGCAGTATCATTCTGTGGCTACTAAAGCAAATAAAGTTCTGTCTTGCATAAAAAAGGGCATTAACTCAAGGGATGAAAACATAATTATGCCTCTTTATAGGTCCCTGGTGAGGCCTCATCTGGAGTATGCAGTGCAGTTTTGGACTCCAGCCCTTAAGAGGGATATAAATGAGCTGGAGAGAGTGCAGAGACTAAGTGCAACTAAATTGGTTAGAGGGACGGAAGACTTAAATTATAAGGGGAGACTGTCAAGGTTGGGGTTGTTTTCTCTGGAAAAAAGGCGCTTGCGAGGGGACATGATTACAATTTACAAGTACATTAGAGGACATTATAGACAAATAGCAGGGGACCTTTTTACCCATAAAGTGGATCACTGTACCAGAGGCCACCCCTTTAGATTAGAAGAAAAGAACTTTCATTTGAAGCAACGTAGGGGGTTCTTCACAGTCAGGACAGTGAGGTTGTGGAATGCACTGCCGGGTGATGTTGTGATGCTGATTCAGTTAATGACTATAAGAATGGCTTGGATGATTTTTTGGACAGACATAATATCAAAGGCTATTGTGATACTAAACTCTATATTTAGTATAGGTATGGGTATATAGAATTTATGTGAAAGTAGGGAGAGGTGTGTGTATGGATGATGGGTTTTCATTTGGAGGGGTTGAACTTGATGGACTTTGTCTTTTTTCAACCCAATTTAACTATGTAACTATCTCTCCCTACTATACCTGCTATCCCACAGTCACACTCCCTTCCCAGAGACTATTATCCCACTGTTACTATAGGCACCATCTCTCCCTACTATACCTGCTATCCCACAGTTACACTCCCTTACCAGAGACTATTATCCACTGTTACTATAGACACCATCTCTCCCTACTATACCTGCTATCCCACAGTCACACTCCCTTACCAGAGACTATTATTCCACTGTTACTATAGGCATCATCTCTCCCTACTATACCTGCTATCCCACAGTCACACTCCCTTCCCAGAGACTATTATCCATTGTTACTATAGGCACCATCTCTCCCTACTATACCTGCTATCCCAGTCACACTCCCTTCCCAGAGACTATTATCCCACTGTTACTATAGGCATCATCTCTCCCTACTATACCTGCTATCCCACAGTCACACTCCCTTCCCAGAGACTATTATCCACTGTTACTATAGGCACCATCTCTCCCTACTATACCTGCTATCCCACAGTCACACTCCCTTCCCAGAGACTATTATCCACTGTTACTATAGGCACCATCTCTCCCTACTATACCTGCTATCCCACAGTCACACTCCCTTCCCAGAGACTATTATCCCACTGTTACTATAGGCACCATTTCTCCCTACTATACCTGCTATCCCACAGTCACACTCCCTTCCCAGAGACTATTATCCACTGTTACTATAGGCACCATCTCTCCCTACTATACCTGCTATCCCAGAGATACTATATACAGTATATAGATTATATTTTGATTAAGACAGGATTCATGTTTCTTCTCATATGTGTGTTAAGTGTCACGTCTGGATATATGTCCTGCTGTTACTGACTTAAAAGCATAGTGAGCCTGGTTGTATTATTGAGATATATCCTGTGTTTTTTTACTTGTTTAATTTGCCATAGCAGTGAAACCTTATGCAAATCATACTTAACTGACTGAAAAACATGCAGACCTAGAATTTATTGCTTTAAAATAGCAGATCCTCCATTCTATTTAAGACCCGTGACAATTTCACACAAAGGCAAATCATGTGTAACACTCCATTATCTCAGTGCCTAAACGTCACATGCATCTATCCTCTAATCTATCTGTGACGTCTTTCTATGTGTAACCCTTTTGCTGCTGAGTTACCCTGAGCTGCTTTGGATGTGATAAACTTTCCTCTAAGGTAAAGGACAAGTAATAGACTATTGTTTTTTTCTTCTTAATAGAGTCTACAGGCCTCTATCAAATGTAAAGGAATGCATAAGTAAATTCCCATGTACCGCACACATGCTATAAATATATAACTGAACAACTTTACTTTCTGGAATAACATTTTGGTGCTGATTTTTCAAGTCCAAATTGTCTGCCAAGGTGCCAGGTGGCAGTCCACATACTGTACTGTGAATGGGCTGATTTGTAATGCACCATTAGTGATCTGAGAAATGTCAGTTTGTTCCATACGTTGACTGGACTGTTTGTTTGTTATGCACTGCACTAGAAATACAGTACAAAATATTAACTGCCTGCAGATTCTTATTGGTATACAGTTCTTTGTATTATTATTATTTATCTCTATAGTATTATGCACACCCAACTGTCTTTCGGTTATTAAAAGTGACCCAAAAACAATTCTATTAGACTAAACTTCTTGGACTTGAGGGATAGGTGCTGTGATATAATGATGTAGTAATTTAATATAATTTCATGACATTTTAATGGCAACCTGAGAAAAAAGATAAGATGGGAAACTCTTGATGAGAATTAGATCTGCACCTTTGGCAAAGTCACCAATATGCCCACTTTGAGAGCATGTCTTTGAAAGTTCAACTCTTAAAATTTGCATTATGATGGCTGCCGGATCGAGGACCGCATCAATGCATTTCGCCAGGAGAATCAATCCCACCTTATCGACATTTGACTTTAACGCAAATATATGCTGATTTAGTCAAGTATAAGGTACTGTCTTATTACCACAGACAATAATAAAAATGTGTCTTGTATTGTATGAATTGTATTAATATGACAATATGAAAAAAATGACACTGCCTTAATTTTAGAGCTTTCTGGATAATGACTTGTGTTCTAGACTCCATCATGCATTCCAGCGCAGCATGAGTCTCCATGCGGTGTGTATTTATATACAATGTTCACCTCTCTACCAGATTCCAGACTCCTACGCTTCGGAGTCAGGACAGCTTGGTGTCAGTATGGCTGCTTGTGGGTCAGTATGTGTGGCTGGTTCACCGTCTGGCCTGACCAATGGGTTTCTCACCATTTATGACCCAGTGAATTGGAAAGGGGAAGCGGCAGAACACTTGAAAATGGGGGTAGACCCCCCGAAACATTTTGTGGAGATCTCAATAAATCAAAAACAGTAAGCACATATTGCTGTGTGAGTGCCATCTGATTACTATTATTTTATTGTGGGAAGGGTAGATAGCATTGGGGGTGGAGCAGTGATTTGGGAGTGACATCAGTGGTGGGCACAATGATGTTGGTGGAGTTATGGTACCAGATTGGATTATTGCATCACTTAGACTCAATTGGCTGGAATCCTGTCTAGTTCTCTCAAATGTTTTAAACTGGACAGAATGTTTTGAACAGACAACACTTTAAAAAAGCTGAACTATGCAGTTCAAAATCAAAAGGGTGGCAACTCTATCTTAATCGATATTCTGCTTGATGAGCAGGGGTGATTTTGGGGCTGCAACCGCCCAATGCCACCCCCTCTCCTGATCTGCATTTAAAACTCAGCGTTGGAGCGGGTCAAAGGGGAGCAGCATCGCTAATGCATTGAGCGCAATATTGCTCTCTGCTCTAGCAGAGCCGAATTTCCAGGTTAAAACCTGGAAATTCGGCTCTTAAAGTAATAAGGGTGGCTTTTTGCATCCCCTTGTAACTGGCCGCTCACTGCCACCTGAGGCAAGGTTCTCACCTTGGATAAGGTGGATAATATTTGGAATAAGTAGGTGAACTTACAGTATGAATATAAGTATTAATAATTATAATTTATAGCTTTTATATATATATACAGTATATATATATATATATATATATATACGCATATCGCCTAAGATTTAGCATTGTGCTTACAGAGCGATTGATTCTGGTTATATGAAATATGTAAAATGCCACTGCTTGTGGTGCTTGTAATGGAAGCATGACACATATCTGGGGGTGTGTACTGATGTTAAAATAAAATTACAAACACATCAAGTAGCTCTTAAACATCTATACCAGCAGTGTACAGTATTCATACAACATGATAGCAAATCAAAAGACAGTTATTTTGAAAAGGGACTCAGAAAATAATCTAAACTGAAATAATTCTGTACTTTGAAAGAATGTCACCTTGCTCAGAGTGCTAAACTGCCAATCTGCGTCAGGTAAAAAAAAAAAGATAAACAACTAAAGAATAACTGAGGTGTGGAAGCATTGGTAACCTAGTCTTGTGGTCTCCCTCCTTTTTTCACTCTCATGCAAACCAGTTCAGGCAAAACAACCAGGTGTCATGGAATATAACACAATAAAGTAGTACATTAAATCTTCACCTTTAATCGTTATTTTTAAACCACACTGAAGTTTCACTCAAGTATAAAAAGAGCAGGACCATTGCCTTAAAAACAAAGATTAAAAAACTAGCTAATAGGTGGAGGGTAGGAGTAAGGAGTAACCGCTGGGTCATGCGGATTACTCAGGCGGATATGCACCATTCAATTGGTAAAGTATAGTAGCCAGATCACCCTCCCTTTTCAAGTCTGTTCCCTTGTGCCCAATTCTACTCTCTAAGTAGGGAACCGATGGGAGCTACGTCTTGCACTGTCCACCTATGCTACCCTATGCGTTTTGCCGTTGACACGGCTTCCTCAGGGGCATAAGTGCTGGTCATGTGCTGTAGACATCATTAAATAGCCTTCCCTTGTGGGAGCGCAACTTGAGGACGTCACATCCAGATGTGCTACATTCTAGCCATGTAGTTCTGGTTGTCATGGTGACAGTATGCCCAAAGTTGAGATAAGTATCTGATGCGCATGTGCGGCTTCGTTATGCCAGTTCTTGTGCTTGACGGTCCTGTTATGGTGACGTGTGTCACATACTCTGTTAGAATACTCTCTGTTAGTTGTGCCGCACCAATTCATTTTTCGTGCATGTGCGTGGCGCATCATTTTTCACACATGCGCACAGCAGGCTGGCCTGCTAGGAGGGCCCCTCGTTTTGCAGCCCCAGTGGGCCCCCAAGGCTCCAGTCTGACCCTGACTGGGGAAATGGGGTTCTGTCTAGTAACTAGCAAGTCTCTCTCCACTCCGGAAAGACAACACAGTTCAGTTCACATCAAATGTCCCTATTCCCAAGAGCTCTTTATTCCCCAGGTAGCGCTACCTGCCCAATGTACCTCTCCTTTAGGATATAGGCTGTGGCTCCCACGTGGCAGGCTCACGAAAAACACCTGCCCTCACACCAGGGACACACAAGGGTTGCAACTGGCATCCAACTTCTGAACGGAATGCAGGGCAACCGTTCCTAGGTTGAAACTCAGATCTGTTCAGCTGAGCACAAACCACACGTTCACTTAGTACTGCAGCTCTGTCACATTAATGCTGCACTCTCCCTGCTGTCTCTATCAGCCTCTCTCTGGCTCTGGCTGGCTACTGCAGCAGAGACTTATTTTATCAGCTTTGTCTGCAACCCTGTGCATTTGCCTCCAAAGCAAGGCCCTCCCCTGGGTCCTCTTCCTCTCCCAGAGATGCACTTGGCTAACCAGCTGGATCATGTCACATACAGAAAAATAGGGGAAGGACATGTCTGAACCCCAACATTTGTGATCTTGTTGACAACCTCTAAGCTTAGCTTCTTAGCATGATCAAAGATGGTGATGGACAACTTTGTACAGAGTTCTGACTTTGCTTCCATACTTGTTCCTGTTACAGTTATAGCTGCATTACTTCCTGTCAGGTGTTTTTTGCGGGAGTGCACAAACCATCACAAAATGGTGGCATTTGTTCACAGATGCAAATCGGGGTTTGAATATGGATTCAGTGGAATTTGCAGTGTGGCATTGAGTTTAATTGATTGGTGTTTATTTTACACATACAATTGTTGTGAGAAGAGCAAGGCAGAATGCTTCTATAATGGATCTAAACCAGTAATTAGTGGCACTAGGAGTTAATAAAATCCTTATCTTCTTTAAAAAAGTCTAATTTTCCCTCTGCAGAGCCAAGTGACCTTTAAGTTTTTGCTTTAGTGACATTATTGAAGTCATTTAAAATAGAAACAAGCACCTTGCCTGTATGCAAAGGAAGAGATATTGCCCAAGCTAATTAATGTCATTTATCACAGGTGCACAGTTATACAGGGCTATTATCAGGATGGGTAAACAAACCAGTCTCAAACACAAACTAAATTATTTTAATCCCTGATGAGTACAGCTGCTGACTAAACATCTTGCTCTATTTGGGCCAATATTCAGGGCCACTTCTGCAATGAGGCAAGGTGAGAACCTTGCCTCTTGTGGTAGCGAGTGGCCAGTTACAAGGGGTGGCAAAAAGCCACCTCTTGTAACTTTAAGAGCAGAATTTCCGATGCTGGAGTCGGAGTGTGGCATCAGGGCTATTGTCTCAGGCAGCAGCAGCCCTAGGATAGCCCGTGCCAATATTCACTGTTTGAGCATCATATGTCTGCATTTCTCCACCATGTGAACCCTTCCTAATATTTAGAGATTTAAATATATATATATTATATATATATATATATATATATATATATATATATATATATATATATATATATATTCTTTTTTTAATATTGTTTTTTTCTAGGTCACATTTTCCATTTTTTAATGGTTTAGTTTAATACCTCCACAATATCTAAAATAGCAAGGTGATAAGGTATCGACACATCACTTATTACTTGTGCGTAACCTACTGACTTCTGACCTGCAAAGGCCACAACATTGTTTTCCTGGAGAAAAAAAGTAATTTGTAGACTTATTTGTTTCTGGGCTATGAAGATGCTATCAGTGTTATACCACCAGGTCACAAAAGTCACATGAGATTGATTATTCCTAAATGGAGGTGTCTTTATTTTTGCTTGCACATTACATTTTTCACAGTAACCCATAAACTTGTAATGAAGGTTTTCTATGTTTATTGTCTACTTATTAAAGCAATTTTCAGTTGAAACCTGCCTGGATAATAGTCACAAAGATATCTATGTAGACTGTAAGCTCCACAGGCCAGAAACATATGAGTAGCTGAAGAGTATCTGTAATGATGCCATCAGCCACAGTAGATATAGTTAATATAATAATATTAAGGTTTATCCTTTTTGAGGCTTCACTTGTGAAATTATAGAAATTTAGGTGCTTTTTGGTGAAAAAGGGAAATTCAATATTTTTCCTGGGATGTTTCTGTGAAATGAATCCCCCTATATTCAAAATATGCACCACTGTTCTATGCACTTTCATTTCCCATTGTAGACCATCTGTTTTCATTGCAGCCATTAGAGCAGCCATCTGACTCCAAGCAAAGGGCATCACTTATTGATGGAGACTGTAATGGAAATCATGCTGTTAAGTGAAGAGGCACAGAAAGAAAAATTCAGAGAGACAGGGAAAGAGAAGGAAACTGAAGCTTTTACCTTTCTCTAAAGTAAAGTTGGCCATACACGGGCCGATAGACCGATTGTGTGGGACCCTACGACTGCCTTCCCCAATCAATATCTGGCAATGCTCAGGACCTGGGGTTTTCTGGATAGTGGATCTTTCCATAATTTGAATTGTCATACCTCAAGTCTGCTAGAAAATAATGTAAACATTATATAAATCCAGTAGGCTGGTTTTGCTTCCATTAAGGATTAATTATATCTTAGTTGGGATCAAATACAAGGTTATGGACAAGGAAATCATTTTTTAATACTCTAATTATTTGGATAAAATGGAGTCTATGGTAGATGGCCTTTCCGTAATTCTGATCTTTTGGGATAATGGGTTTCCGGATAACGGATCCCATACCTCTTTCAGCACTATTATTCCCCCATGCATGGAGCAAAGACGGTACAGAATGGGTTTGTTAAACTTGAAAGGAAGAACTTGCCTTGACTGGCCTGCACAGAGCACAACATCAATTCAAATGACCACTTGTGGAATAAATTGGAATGGGGACAGCAAGCCAGGCCCGTTTACCAATAGTATTGGTAATAATAAGAGCCCAATCTTATTTGTGGCTCAATGGAATCAAATTCCACTAACAATTTTCCAGCATCTAGTAGAAAACAATCCCAGAAGAACAAAGCCTGTTATATTAACAAAGCCAAGCCAAATGAATATCAATATTAATACTCTTACTGTAAAAGAGATGTTGATCAGGTAGGTGTCTGGCTATTTTTGGCCATATAACGAATTTGCACAACTATGTACTTTAGTCCTCTGTAAGTAAAGGAATTTCTGTGTAACCAAAAAAACAATTGGTATATTGTATAGCCAATACTTCTGGGGTTCGGTTTTGGCCTAATATTTTTTAAGGCCAAACCAAACCTATATCATTGCATGGGCAAAGGAACATTAAAAGACTGTTACAATAATTACTTTTTCTATAATTCTGTTGCCAAAAATAAGCCCCAACCCTAAATTCTACTCAGGCTGTGCACCACCAGAGAAAACTCTATGCTCTCGACATTTTTTTTTTCACTTCAGAGTGGACCTTATTTTTTTCTTTTTTAAATCTAAAGCAGAAAACATATTATTCTATAACTCAAGGCATGACTTGATATTGCCAGTAGAACTGCTTTGTAAATGCTGAGACAAACATAAAAAATGATGGATTGTACGAATGCAAATTAATGCTGACTTTTCCGTCCCGGGTTCTCATCACTCTCTCTTGTAACTAGCAACAACTAGAAGCAAAATATGAGCTTATCACTAAAGTTGCTGATGTCTCAAAATGTTTGTACTTTATAAATAGCCCATTGTAGTTAATCATTTTAATTTTATTTTATTGGGTCTCATATTTTAATGCTTTTTAATCAGCTGTTTGATGTTTGCAGGAAGCAGGGGATTGCAGGGGAAATTGCAATGCTGACAGTGTTTCCAAGCACTTATCAGCTCATCTATGTCACTGTTTTGTCAAGGCTCTTAGGGTATTCGAAAACCCCCCACCTACAGTGTTCTAACTTATTTTCTCTGCTCTTTCTATTGATCTGTTATTCTTTAAGATCTTTCCCTGAAGGTTTCACATCAATCACTCTGTAACACTGTAGTCGTTTCAGTAAACACTATTAACCAACATTGGGCATTCCCCCACTCAACCGCAATACTAATGGGCAAATTTGTTCCGTTTCCCGCGATTTCAGATGCAGTCTCACTAAACACAATTGCTGCATGTATTGATGCTATTTAAAGATACTTGCAACCAAACATTGCCCTGTAATTCATTGTGGTTTTGCCATGAGCCATTGTGTCCATCTTGCCTCTTCTCTTGAGCTGCAACCACCACCCTTCCATTGACACCAATTCCACAGCAACAGACTTGTTCCCATAGAATTATGTGTGAATGTCATTTTCATGCAGAATACCAGAAATTACACAGCAGGTGCATCAGGCATGAATCCACGTGCTCCTTCAGTTAAATTGTAGGGAAAATACTGCATTTTGGGTAAAAAACATGGTCAATTGCCTTTGATATTGTACACTGCTTGCATTCATAAATACTCCTTAGAAATGTATGGAACTAGGGGAGATTTAGGTATACCCCCATATCTTCTTCTGGTTTTTTGATACCCCTAGCAAGCCTAGGTTGTCATTAATACTTTTGCAGTTCATTTAATTCTTATGTTTTTGAAGCCACCAAGTAAAAGTATCTCCTTGCACTACAGCCACGCTTCACCTGCCTCACCCAGAATCTTCAACTGGCCATAAGAATATAATATATTGAGTTAATGATGCACCAAATTTAGTTTGGGATTTTGCCAAATCAGAGCTACTTTTAACAGGTTGCATATTCAGGCAAATCCAAGAACCTCTGAATCTGAACCCTGTCTAAGTGAAGAAAATTGGCACACGTGTGTAACATTTGGTATTTTCTGGCTCTGAAGAAGGGTTTGGATTTGGTATTTACCCAAATCCGTAACCCTGGATTTGGGGTAGTCATTACCTTATCTAAGCTGAACATCTGGGGCATGAGCACCCGGACCCTCATTAACATTGGGAAGTTAACAAGGGAGGTTTGTTCTAAGGAAATTCCACCATCTGTTGCTGCTCTCTCTCCTGATTAGGCCACACCAGTCCGACCAATGTAATATGCAAAATGGAAGTAGGATGGAGCACACAAATTCAGCAGCTTTTACTGCAAATGATTTATTAAGCACGACATGTTTCGGATCTTCATGGATCCTTTTTCAAGTGAAAAGGATCCATGAAGATCCGAAACATGTTGTGCTTAATAAATCTTTTGCAGAAAAAGCTGCTGAATTTGTGTGCTCCATACTACTTCCATTTAACATTGGGAAGTTAACCCTTGTTACTCTCTCCAATAAATACTTGATGCCCTTCTAAAGATGATGATTTGATGTACAAAGGCTCCTAATAAGGCAGGAAGGCTAGGCCTCATCTGATGGGGAAATTTAACCTGCAGCTTTTATTTGGTCAAGATATGTTGCTCACATTTATATTTGTGTCAGCTTAGATAACATCTATTTTTCTGTCTACTGTAAATACTATACAGGTAAGAACAGGGCTCTTTAGCATAGCTGTATTCACGGAGGAAGAGCAGGTCTTTGAGCTACATTCCGTCTTTGTAAATGAGGCTGTATATGTCAGTGCTGTCTAATGCTGGGGAGCACCCAAGGATTAAGCAGTTGAGTGTTAGTAGGTAACCTACTATACTGTATTATTATTTTTATAAGCACTGCTTTTTTAATGTTGCACGTGTATAATAATAATAATAATTATAATGCCATTTTAGTGTGACTTTATGACCTTGTGTCTCATTCCTGGAAGTGTAGTTTAGTAGTTCTGCACTGGTTTTGTAGCAACTGGATACTCTTCTGTAGTTAAGCCATGTGTTAAGAGCAGCCATGTTTATTTTATTTTGTTTCATGACTGGAAACTAAGAATACCAATAAATTCAATCAAAAGTAATAACAATTACAAAAATGTTTATTATGACATAATGGATGGAGGCCAAATGTGTTTCATACATTTTTGGGCATAAATGCCCCGATATGCACCCATGAACTGGGGTGAACTGTGAGTATATCCTCCTCTCCATATTTCATTTTTTTATATATACTATTGATATCTTATTCATTGTGGTAGTGCTCATATACTGGCTTTAGGCACCTATCCTTTTTGCAACTGGAAACTAAGATTTGTATCTTTCAGTAGCATATCCGGTGGATTGATTTAAACTTTTCAGACTACCTCAGATCTTGTTACATGTGTGCTTACATACCTTCAGCATTTTATTTTGACTTCCAAACAATAACATTAAAGTGATGCTTTGAGCTTTTTGTTGGTGATGATTGCTCTGGAGAACCCACCTAGTTCATCCGTGCAACCTACACCAGCTTAGATTTACAAAGAGGACACAGGTTTACTCTTATTAGATCCCTTGGAATTACTGCTGGCTGTAACAGGTAGCGATGATTAGGGAAGAACATGGCTTCCTCAGAAGTCTGTCTGTTCTTGATCAGACGAGCATCTGAAAGCTGTTTATTTGAAGTGCCCATCTTTTGAAATCCATACCTACATATCTAACTCACCTTGAACATTTATGAAATTAAACAACAAACATCTTTTCTCTATATATCTAATAGATGTTTTCGCTAGAGTGCATGGAAGCACAGGGTTAGAAAAAGAATGCATAAAGATTGTTAATAACCCTACATAGGATGGCCCTAATGCATTAGCTAATAACAAGGTTCCCAGTCCACAAGCTCCTCACCAATAGATATATCTCTATGAATGTACCTTTCTGTATATCAACAATAATATATATATATATATATATATATATATATATATATATATATATATATATATATATATATATATACACAATGATATATTTCAGCCAACAAAGAACCCTGTATACAAACTGATTAATTCAGATCATTCTGTATTAGACTGATTAATTCAGATCATTCTGTATTAGCAAATCAACAGCTAAGAACAATTTTAAGAAAAAGTGACACATTAACTGGGTAGCGGGAAAAAAAGCATGATTGAAGGTGAGAACTTACAGAATATATTATACAGATATAGGATCTGTTATCCAGAAACCCATTATTCGGAAAGCTCTGCATTATGGATTCTCCCCCCCCCTCTGCTGTACCATTGGAACTGTGCCTGAAAGGTTCTGGAGTGCCCCTTATTGAATCATTCTCTATAAATATCCTATGACTGTGTGCCCACTGTTATCCCTGTATGTCATTCTAAGCCATCAATAATCCTACAAGAATCATCAATTTATCTTCTTTCCTTTATTTCTGTGGCCATCCCATTATAATAGTCAATATAAGCAAGTATGCCGGTATTTGTTCATGGAAACCCCAGTGTTGCCCTAACAATGTTTATAGCAACAACTTTTGTCTTTATTCAATACTTGAGATTTTTTTTGAGTTGCCATTGCAGTATCTAGTAGAATTACGGTAAGAAAAAAAACAGACATTTTGAGTTTTGAAAACGTTTCACCACTCATCTGGGTGGCTTCTTCAGTTCAACCGAAGTGGTAGGGAATTCTCCGGCATTTAATCCCTTGAGGGTTGTAAAGTCACAGACATCCAATCACAATGGTTCCATTGAACTTCAGTAAGGTGTTGTCTGAAACTCACAGATGTGTGAAAGTGTGATTGCCATCGTTCCTCATCTAAACAAGACTGGACAGGACAGAGAGCTGTATGATAATAAAGGTTCTGACAATGCACATAACTTTCATTACAGACATTTGCTTACTTTTTTCTACAAATCTCAGAAAATGTGTGGTTTTATTATATTTCTAAAAAGCTCTAAAAATTCCAAATTTATTAAGTGAAAAAAAAAAATGAAAACCTTTTAAACTTCGCCAAGTAAAAGTTGTTGAGGTGCTATAGACGTCAATGGGAGCTGCACTGATTTTATTGGACTTTAAATCAAATCGGACTTTTATAGGTTTTCAGATTATTGTCCAAAAAACTAAAACTTTTCGAGGTTTTCGTAATGTTTAACTCATTCATTGTTCAGTGCTTTTATTTCTGTCCGTACTTTTTTATGTTTGGAAATTTTAATAAATTCAATGACAATTGTGGTTTTAGAGTTTGTGAGTTTATTTGTGGTTTCCCAAAACTAAAATTCGACCTTCAATAAATAAGCCTCCACTTGACTTTTACTAACGTTCATTTTCACGAATCATATTTTTAAGCACAAAAAATTGTGCATTATGCTCTACACCACCAAAACTGTATACATTATTTAAAAACAACACACAAACAATAAAGCTGTCGAGGTCACGTAGAAGTCAATTTGATTTGTCATTTATAAATTGTATTTCAATCTTTTCAGAGGTTTCCGAATTTTTGCACAAAAAATTTGAGGATTTTGAGATATTGCTATTAGTATTTGGATTAGTTCCACACTTTTATATAAGGCTGTTTTAATAAATTACATTTGTGGTTTTAGAGAAAATTAAGGTTTTATTTACATTATTTCTAAAACCTCTAAAATCAGAATGTCAGTACACAGGCCTCCCCATAATGCTTCAGCCACATCCACATAGTCAAACCCATTGATATTAAACTTGAGTTGTACTGTACTTTAAAGGAACAGTAAGACAAAAAAATAAAATTATTTTAAAGGAACAACAATATAATGTGCTGTTGCCCTGCACTGGTGAAAACTGGTGTGTTTGCTTCAGAAACACAACACTAGTTTATATAAACAAGCTGCTGTGTAGCCATGGGGGCAGCCATTCAAGCTGGAAAAGGAAAAAGGCACAGGATACACAGCTGATAACAGATAAACCCTGTAGTATACAATGGGATTCTTCACACTTATCTGTTATCTACTGTGTATCCTGTACTTGAATGGCTGACCCATGGCTACACAGCAGCTTGTTTATATAAACTATAGTAGAGTTTCTGAAGCAAACACACCAATTTACACCAGTGCAGTGCGTCACATTATATTTAGTGATGGGCGAATTTATTCGGCAGGCGTGAATTCGCTGCAAATTTGCGCGATTCGCCGCCAGCAAATAAATTCGCAAAACGCCCGCCAAAATTCGCCCAAAAAAAATTGCCGGCGTCGAAAATAACTGACGCCGCCATCAAAAACGCTGTTTCGTGAATTTTTCGCCCATCACTAATTATATTGTCATTCCTTAAAAAGATTTTTATTTTTAGGTGTTACTGTTCCTTTAAGGAACCCTTGTCTGTGCCTTCCATCTGCAATGTTATTCTTGGATATGGGGATGCTAAAGCAACATGAGTGATTAGGAAATCATTATCAGTAGTGATGGGTGCATTTGTCCCGTTTCACTGGAAAATGCTTGAATTTCCAGTGAAATTGCGAAACGCAAAAAATTAATGAAATTAATTTTGAAGCTGGAGTTAAAGTCAATGGGCATCCAAATAATGTTGACTCACGATGGTTTTGATGCGGGCAGTATTTCTGGCGCCTGTCCAAAATTTTTCAACGGCAGTTTAGCAAATTTATTCGCCGGCTACGAAATGCGGAAATTGTACTCAAATTCGCGCCTGGTGAATTTATTTGCCCATCACCGATTATCAGAATTTTGATTAATAAGACATATAAAAAAACAGTAACCGTAGAACAAGAAATGTTCTTATTGAAGTTATCTGTGCAACATCGGTAAAAAAAATAAATGAAAAGCCGTATATACGTAGCATTCCCTCTAGTTTCATAGGCCTTTTAATATTTTATGTAGATTAGCATTACTTCCCCTTATTACAAACACAGTACATTTATATAAGAATTCAGTCAAGCCTTCCTGGCTTAATTTACCTTACTCGCCTATTTCAAATCCACAGGGTATATTTTATCTGTCTCATTTAATAAAAAGCCACCAGTGTTATATGATCTTGCTCACTTTCCTGAGACTTAGCATTTTCATTCTCATTCGGCTGAATTAAATGTGGAATATGCATTTTACATGTGTGTGGAGTTCAAGGTGAGTTCATTGCTGTGTGAGCATAAAGCAAAAGCATTCAGGCATCATGTTTATGACTTTATCCTGTTAGGTTTCACTGTACATTAAAATATTTTATTACATTGCACAATGACATCTAGAACAAACATACAGTATTTGCATTCATTGTACTGACATGAAAATATATGCAAATAGCTGTGTGTGTAGCTTGTTCTAATTCAGACAATTGTGCTGATTTATTGTGTATTTTCTGCAGTTCAGGCACAATTCAATCCTTAATCAGAACCAAATCTACAAACTGATTAATAAATTCCATTGGATTAGCATGTATTCGGCTGCAATTTATCCCCGAAAAGCTTGTATAGGAATATGAATTTCTTTAATCTGTAACCTATTCACCTATGCTTAGGGCAAAGGCTCTTTTTAAAGGAATAGCTTAAAGGACAAGGAAAGTCTAAAATAGAATAAGGCTAGAAATGCTGTATTTTGTATACTAAATATAAGCATGAACTTACTGCACCACAAGCCTAATCAAACAAATGATTTATGCTTTCAAAGTTGGCCACAGGGGGCTGTCATCTTGTAACTTTGTTAAACATCTTTACCTGACCCTGACCCTGCACATGCTCAGTGTGGTCTGGGCTGCTTAGGGATCGTCATAAACAAAGCTGCTTGAATTCTGCATGGCTGGTAAGTAAGGCGGGAGCTCCCCCTGCTGTTCATAAGTATGATTGTTTCCCTGCTCAGCAGTTAGGGACCGTCTGACAATTCCTATCCACAGCAGTAAATGAAGGGAGAACTTCATTGCATACAGTCAGGTTTCTCATAAAACGGTACACATTTTTTAATTAAAGTATATTGGAGATAGGTTTCTTTTTCATTAAAGAAAGTAAAAATGGGATTTTATTTTTTTGCCTTTCCTTGTCCTTTAATATTTGTGCATTTCCTCCTTTTAGATTTTTTTGTATTAAAAATATAAAGTATGAGTTATGGGTACACCTCTTACCTATATAATATGGATGTGTGACACCATTTGGTGATATTGCTTTGCTCTAGCAATGAGGCAGGTTTCATTTAGGCAAGATGAAAATGTTGAACACTATGGACGTGTTTATTTTCAGTCTAAATTACTATTTTACAATGATATTGTATAAAGCTGATCTCCAGTGAATATACTAGAGAAGTGTTGCCCAACTTTATCTTGTAGTGGGAGAACTATCTCACATAGATTATGCAAAAAAACAGATTATTATGCTATTCTAATTAGATTTTTTCTGTTCTCTTCTATAGGTGTCCGAAGAGGCTCTTCATTCCAAAACTGAAGAAGATAATATATTCCAAGAAATCGAACCATGTCCAATAAGGAGACTTTCTTGCCGAGCCATCCATCTTCCTCCTCTGGCCTACAGACTTGCAGAACAAACAGAGTTGGAGAAGAAAGCAGATCCAGAGAATCCACAAAGGCCAATCTCCTTAGCACTGAGGATCCCCCCACTGATTGCAATCACAGCTGCTGAGAACACCAGGTAGGATTGTGTTTACATTTCAGATATCTGTTACTGATCTCTCAAGCAAGGTTAGCTAACCATGATAAAGAATAAGCCTTTATACTGTAACTAGCTAGAACAAACAGTGCCAATGGATTTCCAACTACCTCATATCACACACAATCTAGTTTGATAAGTAGGGATACCCGGGCCCTGTCAGCAAGTAGAATGAGTCCTCAATGAAAATAATGACCCACATATGCATATCCACCCAACCATGCTCACGTTTTCAATATTACATCCAAATCTCATCCGCTTCCCCACAAGACCTCCCCCCAACTCTTAAATTCACTTTATGGGGCGAAGTGACTAACACTACAGAAAATTCACCAATTTCCTAACAGGCGCAGGCGTCACTTTGCTAGCGAAGGAGATAGAAGCTAGTGTTGCTTCACACTCTAACGCCAAGCGAATTTTGCTCTGGTGAACGGACGTAACTCCGCAAATTCACTCAAATGCGGATTTTACTGAACGTTACCTTATTCGCCAGACTTGCCTTCAGCAGCTCAGACCAGTCGAAGTGCAATGGAGTGCATAGGACTTCCTCAATTTGTAGTGCAAAATTTTTCCAATTCCCAAAAAATGCTGCCGTTTTGTCATTCTTTCTACAAAGGTCTGTAAATTTTTTTTTTGGGTAATCGGCTTCCCCCATACATTTTCTAACATATGGAACATAAACTATACAGTGGGCTCATGTGTAGGGCATTATAACAACTCTATTTTATTTATTAAGGTTCCCTGGACTTGTGTAATATAATGCTTTTGCTGCAACATATACGTCCATGTAACTTTATAATTTCCCGCAATATGCAAATTAGGCAACGCTAGCGCACCTTTGCTTTGATTGCCAAAGTAACACTAGCGAAAATTCACCAGCATTTGGTGCCCTGGATGCAACTTCGAACTTTAGTGAATTGGCGTTTTCCTAGCGAATTTATGCCTGGCAAAGTGTTGCGATAGCTGCCGTCTCTGGTGAATTTTCTCCGGTTAGGGAATTTGCTCTTATGTCTTGGGAACATTTTGCCATGGGGTACCTGACAGCTGATCCTCCCACACCCCCTTGATGGCAGTCCTGGACCTGTGCAGCAGGAAGTCTTGAATTTGTGGATAGCTCTCCATAAGGCAGTAGTGAAAACTGCATTACTATATATACTGTATATACTGTATATATATATATATATATATATATATATATAGATATATATATATATATGTATATATATGTGTATATATATATAGATATATATATGTATATATATATATGTGTATATATATATATATATATATATATATATGTATAGATATATATATGTATATATATATATGTGTATATATATATATATATATATATATATATATATATATATATATACAAAGTATAATATGGAATACTTGAGCCTTAAGCTCATCCACTTGGATTTAAAGCACAGCCAGGGAAGTTGTTCATCAGATCTCAACTACAGAATGCTTTCACCTTTTTGAGGCTCATCACTGTAGTGATGAGTTTGGGAAGTAGGTCTACAAGAAGAGCTTTTCAGATGAGGAGACCCTCTACTCAGGTGCAAAATAAAAGGAAAGTCCTGGGAATGAAACCGAGTATCAAGGAAGACCCCACGGCTAAAGCTGACCCACTGAATTTCAAAGCACATACATGGCAGTACCTGCGGCTGTGCAGAAACTGAAGGGGAATGTAAGGGTATAGTGCCATTTTAAGACAATTTTAAGCTTGTACAAAATTAAAAATTGGTAGGTCATTTAAACACTGTAATTTGAGTGGAGGGTGAACTAAAGAATGTTGTCAATCATTATATGGGGATTATGGAAAAAAGAATATATTACAAATAACTGCTATTGAGAAAAAAGAGAATCTATCAGTAGGTGCTGTTTTAGATGTACATAGAGAAGTCTGTGAAGTGCAGTTCATCCAGTCGGGGTCTTGGGTTTGATCCTGAGAAAAATAAAAAGTTGCTTTGTAGGTCAGTATTGAATAATATAAAGTTAGAAAAAGACTACATTATAAATTATTCTGCTGGAATATCTTTCTGTCCATTTAAAACCTATAAGAGGTGTAGCAATACAATTTTTCGATGCAAACAATAAAAATGGAAGTATGTGGTACATCAAATTTCATGGGCAGAATTTCTAAGTGTATAAAAAAAGATTGGAAACCATAAAAGTGGAATATTATTGTAGATTCACTTAGAAATAATAGCTAAGGAACCAGTCATGTGTTTTAGATTTATTTTAGATTTCGATTTTAACTGCTTGTGTTTTCACTTCGTACAATGCTTTTTTATTTACTCTTTTCATTTAATGTTGACATCTTTTTAGAAGTTGAATGGGTTACTTCTGGTCAAGCTGTGCTTATTGACAAAGGGTTTTGAGAGGAATGTAGCTCTAAAAATCCAGACGGCAATCTGAGATTGGAAAGCTGGAGGCAGGGAAATAGAAATAAAAGAAGCAGCGGAATATTAAAAGGTATGGCAGGTGGGGAAGGCATCTGGTATTTCAGTGCTTTTAAGTGGAAGACGCATCAGAAAAAAACATGGAAAGAGATTCACTGACTTCTCATGTTAGCTTGTTGTTTTTTAAGAATCTGATGCTGAGTTTTCATTTTGCTATAAAATAAAAGAAGTTTTCAATACACGTATCCCTTTACCCCTTCTATAGCTGGGTCCATTTGATCTTGCCCCATTGCATGTTGTCAGCAAACACATAAATAAAAGTAACCCAGAACTGTAGAATTCACAGCATTGATATAATGATGAAACTCTAAAAGGTCCAAGACTGACTGTTCTCAGTTAGACCTTTAGTGATTTGTATGGTGTGCTGCTGCCACAACAGAATGACTGAGAGAAAAAATACAGCATTTGTGGGACTACACTAATGTCCCATTTCTCAAGGACATGAAGTCCTAATAAAAGCTATGCATGATTTATGAAACAGACTCTTTAGTCTTGATGCACTTTCAGGCTACTAAGGCTTCCAGAGAACCTTCCACAATGAAATGACTGTTATTTTTAAATTTAAAAAAAATATATATATAAGTAATAAATAAATCAAATAATTCAAATGTAATATACCTTGTGAAATAAGTCTCTGTTTAGTTTCTATGTAAAATGGAATGTAAATACAGAATCTGCTTTTTCTCAGGACAGTCTCAGGTGTGAGGTGTTTTGATTGGCTTAAAACTCTGGCGATCAAAATGCCTAATCCTGCTTCTCATTGCTATGGTGAGCACTTGTGGAGCCAGGCCTGTATTTCTTTCCAAGGAATCCTTGGGATCACTCTTAGGGTTACTTGTTGGTTGACATTGTCAAGATATAATATTATGATATTGCAAGACTATGCCCCAGAAAATGAATCATTTGTACTTCTATCGACAATACCTATGACACTCTGCTTTCAGTTTGTTCATATATTCTGAACTCTTGGTAGAATTGGAACCAAAGCTTTTATTTTTATTGGATGGGGTTATTATATCATTGTGTACTTTTGTGTATTCTTAAAAACATTATTAGGATTGTCTTTGGTTTATTCAATTATTTATTTGGGTAGGAACTGTCTAAGCAAAATATTGTAAGTTTGTTTTATCATAGCCTGTTGTAAATTCATAGGGCAAACCAGGACTGGGCCTCAGCGGGATATGACTAAATACCTGCAAATGTGGATTAAATGGGTTAGACATTTGATAAGGGGCACAAAGACTATAGGACTAATGTAACAATGGGAAGCAAACACAAACGCACTATGCTTTTTTTTCTCAAAATGCATTAATTTGATTGGCCACAATGACAGGTTCCCACAAAGTAAACATCAGGACAGCAAAAAGTCTCTTAAAGAAAAATGGCTTTTATTTCCAGCTGGCAGTAAACAGGTAAAAATAAAGGCAGGGTTCTTTCCAAAACAACAGAAATGTCTTTCAGCAGCAGTAAAAATAGCAATAACAAAAAGGCAGTCAAATAACAGATCTTTTGCGCCGGTTACTGTTGCACTGGCAGAAATTAAATGCTCAAAAGTGTTTATTGCCACACAGCGGGGGTCATTTATCAACACTGGGCGAATTTGCCCATTGGCAGTAACCCATGGCAACCAATGAAATTGCTGCATTCATTGTTTTACTTGCAGCTGGCTTTAAAAAGCTTATCACTGATAGGTTGCTATAGGTAACTGCCCATGGGCAGATTTGCCCAGTGTTGATAAATGAGCCCCAGCATGTTTTCAGCCTGTGGGGCTCTTTGTCAAGTGTAGGACTACACAGACGCCGGTGACAAATATGGTAAAAGATAGAAATGTCAGATGAAGTCGCAGCGTTGATCCGACCCGACACAACTGTCGGATACAGACGCAGCATGCAGTATCTGCATCCAACAGTTGTGTCGCATCGGATCAACGCTGCGACTTCATCCGACAATGCATTCACTTACCTTATTTCCGTTGCATGCGATTTGTCTCAGCGCATTGGATCGCGCCGAAAACGTCAGTTTAGTCCTACCCTTAAACAGCACTGTGAAGTTGCATATGTAAAGTGTTTTACATGAAGTGACATACACAGGTAAGTACCCTCCCCCAAAAGATAATAGCCACCTATAAAAAGGTTGGTTAACCAAAATGTCCATATAAAGTCCAAATAGCGCAAAGTCCAACTTATTAAGTTCCAATTCATGAGTATGTTCCCAGACCTCCCAACATTTTGGAAATAAAAAGAGGGACAAAAAAAGTTGCCGCGGCGAACCTTTTTGACCACGCCCATTTTTGTGGCCACACCCCTTAATTATCATGTTCATTTTACGAAATTTGGCAGTTTATGAAAATTTTAACATATTTCTGTGTTTTTGTTCAGTTATTAGCTGTGAGTCTAACTTCTCCCAAGGGACCTGCTATCTTATATTGTTACAATTAGTTATTTGCTTATCTTGAAATTGTTACAAAAGTATCTTATCTGCTGCTCTGGCTGTTCTGGGCTCTCTGCCAAAAGCCAATTAAGTTAGAAACGTTGTTTCTTTTTCTGGCTGTTCAGTGCAGAGAAAAACTGGACTTTCCAGTACAAATGAGGGACTGCAGGGTTGAGCTGTCAAAAGAGGGACTGTCCCTCTAAAAAACAGGACAGTTGGGAGGTATGTGTTCTTCCAGAGCAAGTCGACATGGGACACTTTAAATATTCAGCTTCACTGTGCTGTTTCACACTTGACACTTGAGCCAAGCACCATTGCACCCCACCAGTTTGTTTGGATGAAAAACACAGAAGTGCGCCAACTGACACTAGGGAACCCTGAGCTACTGCCACCTAGAAGATGACAGTAGCAGTCCCTCTGTAATTGGACAGAATCCACAGATTACCAGTCTCAGCCAGTCTCTAGGGTGTCCATTGTGACCAGTGTCTAATCACACAGCAGAATTGTGTCAAAAGAACTACACACTGCATTTGCACTTGATCAGTTTGAAGAGTGTGCTGAAACATCTGAACTGATGAATTTGTTTTTTTACCTATTTACTAGTTGCTGAATAACTATATAACCAATTAATATATTGACCATTCAAATATGGCCATTTGATTCCCTTTTGATTCCCTGAAGCAATCAATTTGGGGGTTAATTATTAAAACTCAAATTTTTCAAGTCAAAATTTAAGGGCAAAAAAACCTTTAATTTTTTGAGATTTATTATGCCCCTAAACTGCTAACAATTTGAATCCAAATATATTTCAGCTAAAACCTGTCGAAGTCAATGGCAGATGGTGCATTTAACCTTTGGAACATGTCAGTATTCTTGATAGTTTGGGGTTTTTTGCTCTGTATTTATTCTATAATCCCAAAAATTCGAGTTTTCAGGTGTCACCTTGATAAATTTGAATTTAGGCAGCTACAGTTTGCAAAAGGTCACGCAATTCTAACTGGATTTTAATGAATTTTTTCTCTATCTGTTTTTTTCCAAACAAAATTATTAGTAAATCAGCCGAATTCTTGGATGGGAGTAAGGTTGAGTTTGTTTTAATGAAAACATGGGAAAAATTTGAGTTTTAGTAAATAACCCCCTAAATCTGGGGTAATATAATAAATTTTTTTACCAAAAAGCTACAGTAGTTCATATGCCTTATGAGTAGTGATGGGCGAATTTATTCGCCAGGCACGAATTCGCTGTGAATTTCCGCTGCTGCCGAATAAATTTGCTGATTTGCAGCGAAAATTCGCTGGGTTAAATTTTTTAAAGCCAGCGACAGTTCTGATGCTGGTGACATATCCGACGCCGGCGACAATTAAACAGATGCCCATAGACTTTAATGTGCGTAAAATGTTGCCGGCGTCAAAAGTTTCAATAATTTTTTTCGCATTTCGCTGGAAAAATCACTGCATATGAGACGTGGGCAAACGATGTGCCTTTTATAACATTACCATGGCAAAATGAGACATAGAATGTTTTTGATGGTTGTAATTCCTTACATACAGTATTTTCTAATTGGTGTGCTGCTGACTGCTTCCATGTATGTAACGAGCACCTTAAGCGTGAGAAATGTGAGATCTTTCACACTAATAACACTAAAGTTTGGTCTGTAGGGCTGCCAAGGCAGCTCATAGCCATTAACCAGAATATATGAGCTATAAATACAGAAAGAGCAGGTGCTGATCTCTGATTAATTGCTTGTATCAGACCATTCACTTATTAGATGCTTTTGGTACAACATCCTTGCTTTAGATACCTTCACATAAGAAGTGTAATTAGCAGATTATATAGCTGTGATTTATGAAAACAAGAAATGGTTTCATAGACAATAGTGACATTACATTCCGGGGTTTCTTTTAATATTTTTAGATGGTAGTTTCCATTGAACTTGTTAATGAAGATGTTATTCTTCTTGTATAATTATTCTGAATTGCCTGGGTGCTAAAATGAAAAGGGATAGGAGCATATCGGGATTAACTAACAGTATTATAGAACAAAGGTTTAGTGCATCTTTATTCCCTAAATATACAGTATTTGTATGTAACATAGTAATATAGTAAGGTAGGTTGAAAAAAGACACACTTCCATCAAGTTCACTACATATAACCTGCCTAACTGCCAGTTAATCCAGAGGAAGGCAAAAAACCCATCTGAAGCCTCTCCAATTTGCCTCAGAGGGGGAAAAAAATTCCTTCCTGACTCCAAAATGGCAATCGGACTAGTCCCTGGATCAACTTGTACTATGAGCTATCTCCCATAACCCTGTATTCCCTCACTTGCTAAACACCATCCAACCCCTTCTTAACGCTATCTAATGTATCAGCCTGTACAACTGCAAAGATGCTGCATCATGGATGGAATTAATTGGGCTGGATTGTTTTGTGTCATCTGCAAACACTGATACATTACTTTTAATACCCTCCCATAAGTCATTAATGAACAAGTTAAATAAAAGTGGACCCAATATAGAGCCCCGAGCTCGGTACAGTTGTGTGTTTTGGGCTTGAGTGAAATGGCTAACGTCAGTATTCATTTTATTATGTATCAGACTGTACTGGTGAGTTAAATTATCTGACCTGAGACTTCTGCAGAAAATTACATTCGCAACTGATCCGTATGCCTTCATTGCTATATGTATAAATGGTGAAACTTGGAATAAACTATACAGCAGAGCAATTCTTCACATGCAAACTGTCTTGCAGATGCTCCTAATCTTCCAATTACTATAATGGATGGGTCCTGCAGAAACAATTATGACAGTTGCTGTTGTATCCGTCCTTCTATTTGATTTATTCCTTTCCTTCAATACCGTGGCTCTTCAACCCCTTATACTGTATATCCTATTATGTAAAAGTATATTACTGTTCTGAGCCACTCTATTCCATTTCACTTCTTTAACTTTATTATCAGGTATAAAGCAAAATAAGCAGGGTTTCCTCTGGTAGGCATAATATTTTATATAAAAATCAAATATTAAGAGTGATTCATTGTATTCTAGATTTTCACCCTATGCTTAGGTCTGGTGAAAAGAATGTAATTGTATAGGTTTTTTGTACATTGGCATTCCAGTGTATAAAACAGGACAGTGAAGTTCCTCGTTTGTAGGCACAAAATGATCACCAATCCACAGGGCAATCAGTGATCAGGAAAGGTCAGAGGAAAGGACAGTCATCAACTGACTGTTGTGTAAATTCACAGGCGCGCTAGAGAAGGCAAGGTCAATACGGTTAGCTTAAAATAGAAAGTCAGCTGCTGCAACTGTCTTATAATAAAACATACTGAATCATAGACAGGAAACACTTTTTGCCAACATATAGGGAAATTTAACTTCTGAGTAGTAATGGGTAGTGAAGGGCGAATAGCTCACGTTTTGCTTTGCCGAAAAATTTTTCCTGCAAAATTCATAAAATTTGCGAAAATTCATGAGATTGTTCACGAAAAAATCGAGAAATTCGCACGTTTTCACTATAAAATCGAGCAATTCGAATGTTTCACTAAAATCTAGCAATTCGAAAGTTTTCACAAAAAAATCGAGCAATTCGAACGTTTTCACAAAAAAATCAAGCAATTCGAATGTTTTTATGAAAAAATCAGAAATTGATGCGGGTGAATTTTCTCTAACGAATTTTTTCGCCATCGGTGAAATGCGGAAATTCGCCACAAATCCGTGCCAGGCGAATTTATTAAATTCACCAGTCATGGATTCGTGGCGAATTTCTGCATTTCTTGACTTCTCTGATTTTAATGCATTTGAACAAATAAGTCACAGGTATTATTTAAAATAATTATTTTAAAATGATTTTGACGCCCATCGTCTTCAAAGTTTTTGCCGTATCACTACTTCTGAAAATGAACCACCAAGTCTTCATATATGGAGGTTTGATTATTTTCATTAGATCTTTCTATAAAATTTTCTCTTAATTTCCATACTTTTTAAAAATAGAATATTGATTCCTCACAATGTACATTACTGCTACAAAGACTCAGCTTAAGTTTGTTTTGTAATTACAGTGAATGTCTTTTGGAAAGTGAAAGAGATCCTCACTTGATTAAGATTGAAAAATACATTGTAACAGTGGGTATAGAGGAAAAGCAAATCGGCATACAAATGTATCCCACCAACCAAATGCATTCTGTTATACAGGAGTTTGCACTTCGGGTTTCTGATCAATAAAGTTTGCCTTTTTATGTGTGCGACCATAATGTAACAACATCCGACTGATTCGCCCATGATTCAATCAGTCAAATATTCCCAAAGTTGACATTTGTTTGGCAAACTTTGGTCAGTGACCAGGAGGTTTAGAAAAAAATAGAAGCATAAGCTTGAGGAAATAGTATAATAATAGTGGCAATAAAGTATAACATTCCATAATCTGTGTTAAGCAATGTTGGAGTTACTGTAAAATTAAACATCAATAGTAATCTCAAGGTGGATACAGATAAATCATAATTATACAGAAGAAGATGCACAGAGCTAATTCGTAAGTAGGGAGAATGCCTTCCTGACTTCTTCGAAAGCAGATTTCTAACTGTATCATCATTAACTTCTTATTACCCTACTGATATACCCATTCAGTAGAACTAAGATCTCTACATCACTTTGATTAGAAACTGTTACATTTTCATGGAAAACTCAATGCTTTAAAGCAAAGGGATGAATTATCCAAATTTACAAATCTGTCTTGACTTTTCACGCCAATTTCACGGATGAGAAATGCCACTGATGGTTTCTTTCAATTTTCTGTGAACTGTGAACATTTTTAAAGTCAAGTTCTAGGTTTAGGGTTACATTGACTTTTATGATAAAGCAACGCAAGATTCTCAAGTGTTCAAGAATTCCTGGAGTGGAATGATCAAAAGATCTTTATTAAAATTATGATGTAATATCCTGCCTGGCGTTGAACCGGGAACATGGTACTTCCGTTCTTTCTAACTTACTCTCTGGCCCTGGTTCACCCCAATGCTATACTTGTAATTGCAAGTAGGGCAGGACTTTGTTCAGCTGTTATCTATCTGGCCCATCTGGTCCCATGTGATCAGTATAAACCATTACCCTGCCTATAAAGATCCCTGCCCTGCACGGAATCATTAATTCGGAGAGGCTGATGTTCTAGAGATGCATTTGCCCAAAGGACTTACTATGTTTTTCCACTGAGTAGCTGGAACCAAAGAGCCATAAAGGGTTTAATTTAAAGTTTAAATTAATTTAGTTTAAAACGTGGCAAATGTACAGTAAATAAAGATATGTTTATTAATTATTAGTCCAGATTTTATTTACAATACATGATTGGTAAATCAATTGAAGTTGGCCAACTATAAGGTTCTGTGTTGTACACATGCCCCTTCAGCCTTTGTTGATCTAAACGCTCTCATTATGAGCTCAAATCTATCAACAAGGTGTGTTTGTCTTAGCTCTTTAACACTTTATATTGTTTAACACTTGATATTTCAGTGTTTCCTATATAGAAATGTATCCTTTCACTAACCTACTGCATGCAAGAAACTGTCATCTTAGAAGTTAATGGAGAATCCTCTAGTAGATTTTAAAATTGAGTCATTAAGGCTCTGGTCTTTTGGTGAGTTTTTTGTGCATCCACTTCTCACCGTGAGGGGGAAATTTCCTCTCTGTGTATCAAGGATTTCAAAGATTTTTACATTATTTTCAATCCCCATTGGTTGGATACCCAAATTGAACATATAGAAGATGACACTTGTAAGTAATTGCTGGAAACCTAACAAGTTCATCTCCAAAGTCCCCAGTAATACAAGACCCCCCCCCGATGGTGTTGATTTATTTGCCTGTAACCCCAGTAAGCAGCGTTTCTCTGTTACAAGTCAGATCTTGTGTTCCCTCATATAGGACATGTCTTCTCAAAATCTGTCAACTTTTATTCTGTCATATTCTAGTTTGCTTTGCATTTCTCTTTTGTACTAAGTTAAAATTGCAGCCCTTTCTCTCTGTATTAGTAGCACAGTTTGGCAGGATTTTATTGGGTGCAGTGTGCTTTAAATTTTATTGTAATGCTCAGCAAAAACAGAGTAATCTGACATCTGAGTGATGCAAATCAACTGTACAGAAGTAGATAGGTGAATTTTCCTATTTTGCTTTGCTGAAAAATTTACAAAACAGTGACAATTTGCAAAACCAATTGAAGTCAATTTTTTCGAGTATTTACTACTGTATTTGCAAACCGCAGAACTTTTTTTTTTTTTTTTACAATATATTTGAGTCTAATGGCATTTTTTTTGCAGCAACAAATTCCATCCATCACTATATACCAGGGATCCCCAACACTTTTCACCTGTGAGCAACATTTAGATGTAAAAAGAGTTGGAAAGCAACACGAGTAGTGATGAGTGATATTCAGCGGGCGTAAATGAGCAGCGAATTTCCATGTTTTGCCACCGGCAAATAAATTAGCGAAATTGCCGGCGACAATTGCGATGCCAGCGACAAGTAAATTGACGCCCATTGACTTTAATGCATGTCAAATGTCTACACAGCATCAGAATTGTCGCCGGCATCAATTTTGATGCCCGTGAATTGATGCCGGCACATTTCTTGAATTTTTCACCCATTTTGTGAAATTTGTAGCAAAGTGAAATGGGACAAATTTACCAATCACTGAAAACGAGCATGAAAAATATTCCTGGGTGTTGGAAAAAAAGGGCTGCGATTGACCATTTGGTAGCCCCTATGTGGACTGGCAGCAGATGACCAAGTAATACTACATCATTTTTTCCTCCTCCACATATTATGATGTTTTTTTGCTGGACTAATTCCTTTGTCAGGAATACAATCCCTAAATTTAGCTTCTCAACAGCTGACCAGAGCAAATTGAGCATGTACAGTGTCATTGACCCAAAATGACCTAACAAAATCCAATATGACAATATGTTGTAGGACAGTTGAACCTCTTTTCCAGTACAGTAAGTTCAGTATACAAAATTAAAATTCACATATTCAAGGGTTAGTTCCCCTTTAAAATATACATTACCCTGTCCCTTATACTGTTTGCTTCAAAAGTTATTTTCTTAAATTGAAAATAATTGGATAAAACACTATTGCAAGCTTTATCATAAGGAACATTGTTGTTATTTTTGCAACTTTTGCAATAAAGGGAAGGTGATTGTCAGTATTTTAACTTCGACCTCTAATAAGAAATGTTGCCTTGAAGAGTTGTCTCCTGCAAAGCTGGATGCAAGTTATTAGATTCATATGATTATGGCAATCTGCGTGGAGTATCAGCTTTGATTATCAAGGTTTTAGAAGGCCCATTACCCATTATAAAAATGACTTGCATATATTTGTTAATGTCATTGTAAACAATGATAACAAAGGCATTAAGAGTTTTAGGGGAATTTAAGCTTAAAGGGATCCTGTCATCGGAAAACATGTTTTTTTCAAAATGCATCAGTTAATAGTGCTGCTCCAGCAGAATTCTGCACTGAAATCCATTTCTCAAAAAAGCAAACACATTTTCTTATATTCAATTTTGAAATCTGACATGGGGCTAGACATTTTGTCAATTTCCCAACTGTCCCAGTCATGTGACTTGTGCCTGCACTTTAGGAGAGAAACGCTTTCTGGCAGGCTGCTGTTTTTCCTTCTCAATGTAACTGAATGTGTTGTTCTTAGATCTACCAGGCAGCTGTTATCTTGTGTTAGGGAGCTGTTATCTGGTTACCTTCCCATTGTTCTTTTGTTTGGCTGCTGGGGGGGGGGGGGGAAGGGAGGGGTGATATCACTCCAACTTGCAGTACAGCAGTAAAGAGTGATTGAATTTTATCAGAGCACAAGTCACATGACTTGCGGCAGCTGGGAAATTGACAATATGTCTAGCCCCATGTCAGATTTCAAAATTGAATATAAAAAAATCTGTTTGCTCTTTTGAGAAATGGATTTCAGTGCAGAATTCTACTGGTGCAGCTGTATTAACTGATTCATTTTGAAAAAAAAATTTTTTCCCATGACAGTATCCCTTTAACAAAGAAGTAGGGTAGAAATGCTGCGTGTTGTGTTTTGGGCTTCTGTACCAGTCCATGGCAAACACAGCCCTTTGGCCCTTTTGTGTTTACAAAGATGCCCCAGTAGCTCCCCATCTTCTTTTCTGCTTATTCACTGCACATGCTCTATGCTGCTGTCACTTACTGAGCTTAGGGACAGATTTACAACATACTGTATATTTAAAATATGAAAGTTTAAATGGCTTAATTCAATTTCTAATTACATTGCAGCTCAGGGACCAGTGCAATTTACACCAGAATTTAATAGCAATCCCTGTAGCATCAGCTTCTATGACCAGTCAACCTCATTTTATGCTTGATGATTTGCAATGGCCCCTAAGCTTAGCTTCTCAACAGCAACCCAGAGCACAATAATTCACCAAAACCCTCAAAATTGTCTAACAAAATCTTGGATGCCAGGTTTAATACTGTTATAGGACTTATCATGTTTGTATTACCGAAAGTCTGTTTGTAATGAAATTTTCAAAACATGCACTATGGTTACAAATGCAGGTGATTATAAGCATTCATTGTTACTAGGATGCCTATATTACATGCAATGCTTGATATTATGTTAATGTTTGAATGTCATTTTAAATTATTAAATAATCATTTATTTTTAGGACCTGCTGCTTACTGGATGTCTTTGTTACTCTTCTCAGTATTAGGTTCTCAGGTCTTACCCAACAATGTTCCACTATTAGCTGAATAAAACTATGATTCAGTGAAGAAGATGGTCTGCATTTATCTGCAGCCTGTTGAGTTATTGAGGAACCTTTAGAAACCTTATCAGGATATTGATTTACTGTCTGTTATAAGTATTTTATTAGAACATTTGTGTTTTTCCTGTGTATTTTGGAATTTATTTAGTCAATGTCTTTATTCATTGGCTTTGGCTGATCTATCTTGCTCTTGTCTGTATAAAGGCTCGTGCCAGTGTTTGCAGCCTCATGCAGTAAGTCCTGCTGACTATCTATTCAGGGATGCAACTACCCAAAAAATAAAAAAGGGCCAAAAATAGCAGGCGACCTTTTTACCCATAAAGTGGATCACCATACCAGAGGCCTCCCCTTTAGACTAGAAGAAAAGAACTTTCATTTGAAGCAACGTAGGGGGTTCTTCACAGTCAGGACAGTGAGGTTGTGGAATGCACTGCCGGGTGATGTTGTGATGCTGATTCAGTTAATGACTATAAGAATGGCTTGGATGATTTTTTGGACAGACATAATATCAAAGGCTATTGTGATACTAAACTCTATAGTTAGTATAGGTATGGGTATATAGAATTTAATTAAAAGTAGGGAGGGGTGTATGTATGGATGATGGGTTTTCATTTGGAGGGGTTGAACTTGAAGGACTTTGTCTTTTTTCAACCCAATTTAACTATGTAACTATGTAACTATGTAACTTGCTGAGGCTCGCTTAGGATTTTGATAATAGCAGGATTCTGATGAATCAAAATATTCAGTGCAGCAGTAAAAAGTAACTGATGTTTAAAAGAGCACATGACTGAGGGCATCTGGGAAACTAACAACGTGTCTAGACTCATATCATATTTCAAAATTAAATATAAAAAAAAGGCTTGCTCTTGAAAAAGTGCAGAATTCTGCTAGAGCAGCACTTTTAATTAATATGTTTTGAAAACAAAAAACGTTTTCCAGATCCAGAAATGATGTTGGTTCTATGCCATTTCTGATTTAGAAGGCTATCAATTAGTATAATTCCTATTAAAATATGGGAGAAAATTGAACATTTATGCTTGGACAGCTCTAGATTAACAGTATTGTTCCAGATACTGAATTACAGTAATTCATATTTGCAAATCAGATCACACGGACACACCCGCACACACTAATCTGCTACATGATATGGTGTTTCTTACCAGCTAATTATAAATAATGTATATCCATACATGCTACTTGAATACATTAGTGTCCATAGCATTTACCTATAAATCAAAGCTTACTGAGGTCAATGTAACAAAGAACTGTCATTTACTACCCGCAGCACTAATTAGATAACCTGTAAATGAATGGCAATTTTTAACGCTGTACTCTGTGACTCTGCATTCTATAAATCAAAAATCTTCACTGAAATGTATTTCCACAGCAATGTTTGGAGTAGGGCAACAGTTCCTAGCATTTCCTACAGTGTGATCCGCATCACAACTCAGAAGCAAAATATCCCCTGATATAATGTTCAACCTGAACCATATTATCCAGGCATTAAAATGAAATCCCAAGGCTCTGCTTTAACCTTACAATAAAGAACTATGAAAAAGCTCAGCAATTGTCCAGCAGCATCAATGGTTTCAACGGGACAATGGCGCAAAATCACTGTGTATATTTATTGTCTTGATCTTGTGAGTTGACCACTAGTGATGGGCGAATAAATTTGCCAGACACTAATATGTGGCGAATGTCCGCGTTTTGCCACAAAGCAAATTAATTTGTGAAACTGCAGCTACAATTTGCAGGTGAAAAATCCACTGTGGCAAAAAAACTTGGAGCGCGTCAAAATTGACGCATTTCGAAATTATTCTGACACCCATTGACTTAAATGGATTTGGAGCGAATAGTCGTGCGTATAAAAATTGACACACGTCAAAATTATTTTGACGTCCATTGACTTTAATGCGTTTCGCAAATTTTTCTGTCATTTTGTGAAAAACGGCACCGATTCGCCCATCACTACTGACCACCTGTGACCAACTGAGCCAAAGAATAAATCTCTGGTTTTGTGGTAAATAATTTACCTCTGGTAATCTATACTTCTTTAATGATGAATAATTCTACTTAAGTATATAATGGTCCCGGTTTTAGACTGGGGTGTCCATAGTCCCCCAGGGTTGCTACTTGGGGACCCTCACCCCAGTTGCGAGCTCCAGCTCGCAACTGGCCTATGACTAAGGGATTGACTCCCGAAACGCGTTAGGATTTACAGCAGCTACCCCAATAAATCTCCTTCAGAAGTGCCGTCTGCCTACCTTAAGTCTTTTCCAGCTCCAACAAATGCCACCCTCCTCTCCCTGTTGGAGCCACAAATGGGGTTGGGGGGAGCAACAATGCCTGCAGTTCCTGGCACAATTGAGCAGGCGTGGGTGAGAAGGGGCCACAGATTCCACAAGGGCTGGAGCCTCCTGGGTTTTTTCCTGTGTCCAGCTTGCCCTGTATGGCCCTAAATAGTCCTAATTTAAAGGACCAGAAACATCAAAAAATCTCTTTAAAAAATGTGTTAATATACACAGAAAAAAACCCCCACAAAGACAAATTAAACTTTAAGTCTTTATTAAGAAATAACTTACCAAAACTCCGCTTGTGCTGCTCCTCTGCATAAATGGCAACACGGCGACGATCCATCGTGCGGCGCTCGGTTTCTCCTCCCTAGCTATCTCCTATAAGGAAAGCAAGGTGGAGAAATCGAGCGCCGCAAGATGGATCGCCCGATCCCTTTCTGAAGAGGAGTGCAAGCGGAATTTCGGTAAGTTATTTTTTAATAAAGACTTTGTGATTTTAAAGTTTAATTTGTCTTTGTGTTTATATCGATGTATACTAACAAATTTTTTTAACCTTTTTTTTGATGTTGCTGTTCCTTTAAGTTAATGTTTTTTCCCCCTGATGCTTAAAGCTTGATTAGAATAATATCAACTGGTTAGTTTTTGCCTTTGAAACATGGTAATAATTCTTCTACATGATTTGTTCACTTTAAATACACCTAGTCCTGAAATTCAGGACATCATTCCCCTTATTTTGATTACTTTTATTATAGAAAACCTGTTCATAGTATTCCAACATTCACATAGTAAAAGCAAGTGCAAATTGTTATATGTATATTGTATATATCAACCCCCACTAGGGATGGGTGATTTTTTCGCCTTGTTACGCGGCTGAAATGACGCCTATCGACTTGTGTAGCGTCGTGCGTCAAAAAAGATGCATATAGACTTTAATGGGCATCGGTGACATTTCGCCGGCTGTGAATTTTTTGCGAAACAAGATGGATCAAATTCGCCCATCCCTAGCCCACACTCACCCAAAACTTCTTTGCAAAAGAATCCCTTTCATTGGATATCCACAGGTACCATATTCCTGACCTGAGTTATCTTTGCTCATTTACACAAATAGGAAAGTTTTTTTTAGATGCCACTGCCAAAGTAGCCTTTGTTTATTCTTCTGGGTACACTGTCTATATATTAGAGATGCACCGAATCCACTATTTTGGATTCGGCCAAACCCCCGAATCCTTCACGAAAGATTCGGCCAAATACTGAAACTGAATCAGAATCCTAATTAGCATATGCAAATTAGGGGTGGGAAGGGGAAAACATTTTTTACTTCCTTGTTTTGTGACAAAAAGTAATGTGATTCCCCCCTCCCCTAATGTGCATATGCAAATTAGGATTTGGATTCGGTTCGGCCCAGGCAGAAGGATTTGGCCGAATCCGAATCCTGCTGAAAAAGGCAGAATCCTGGCCGAATCCCAAACCAATTCCTGGATTTGGTGCATCCCTACTATATATACAGTATGTAGCCTGAGTTGAATGCATATGATGAGTAAGCTTAGACCTAATGCATTCCTGGGGTACTAATTACCTGGTTAGAGGAATAATCTCTTGTTACCCCTAACTTTATACGAGGCAGTATCGGACTGGCCCACGGGGATACCAGGAAAACTCCCAGTGGGCTCAGGTGTCAGTGGTTCCTCATGCTGCTAAACTTTTGGCTGATTTCATGGTCATTCCCTATTTCTATGAGAACAAAGTGGGTAAATAAATGAAATAATAGATTATAGTATGTAAAGAGAAGAGACTAGGAGAATAGAGGTTGAGTGAAGAGAGGAAGAAAATAAGAGAGGTTGGCCCCTGGTCTAAAAACTTTTGGTGGGCCCCTGGTCTGAGGTTTTTTGGTGGGTCCCAGTCAGACACTGATAGGAGGCCTAACATGTCATCCTGGGGTCACTAGGGTGCAATAACGTGAAAGCCTAATGCTAAATTCCTTATCCAGCTATGCCAAAGATTTATATTTGGGTATTCCTATAAACGCGCACACACACATACATGCAACTTTTCAAATATCATTTTTCATTTCATAGCAACTGATCTCAGTGCTGTTATGTAACTGAAAGAACTGCTGACTGGTACACTAATTAACACATGTAATTGGGCTTGGTGTCCACCTCCCAAGTGATACAATTAGGTAAAGTATATTTACATTATAATGAGCCCAGGTGCAATCTCCTTTCATGGAATAGACGTCATTTCTCTGTATAAAATTCCCTATGGTTTAGTACTAGGGGGCTGCTAATATATTTGTGCTTTAACTTAATCTGTTCTGTGGTTAATCAAGGGAACCAACATGATATCTCAATGTCTAAGAGGTGCACAAGGGGGAGCTAAAAGATGCAATGAACTATACTCATACCAACCAAAGTTAGAAAAACCCATGTATGCTAAACCTAATTATAATGGGTTTGTTACAATTAAAATGTATTACTATCTACAGATATGATAGCTATTATCCAGAATGCTCTGGACCTGTGGTTTTCCTTATAAGGGATCTTTGGATCTCAATACATTGTCTATTAAAAATCATTTAAGCATTAATTAAACCCTGCTCTGCTCTACAAATTTTCTGGATTAATTAAACCCAACCGGATTGTTTTGCCTCCAGTAAGGATTAATTATATTGGGATTAAGTACAAGGTACTGTTTCATTATTGCAAAGAAAAAGGAAATCATTATAAATCATTTCATTAAAATGAAATCTGTGGGAGATGGCCTTCCAGTAATTCGGAAGTTTCTGGATAACGGGTTTCTGGATTATTTACAAGTGGAGTCTTCAATTTTATCAATAAGGTTTCACTTACCGTAGCACCCAGGCAGTTGGTTGAATGGTCTGTATCATATTTTTAAGCATTATAGTAGTGGCTTGCCATTCTTTTAAGACTGCAGCTGCTAAATGTAATTAATAGTTTTTTATTAGCTCATTCTACACTCTTTTGCTGCTCTCTTCAGCAACATACAGCAATACATCATAGGGATCCCATCATAGTTCCCTCCCCCCGTTTCAGTTCTATACGTTGCACTTCAATCCTGAGAGACAGATACTGGGATGCGTTGAGATGCGGCATATTTCATTTTTTTTTAACTTTGTTTTCATTTTTCAGAAGCGGAAGAATGGCTTGTCTTTATGTGCACTGTAACTCATAGACCTGGGATTTAAAGATGCATCTAGGAGTCTGGGTTGTTTTTTTGTCTCTCTCTCATCCAGCTCAAAGATAAAGATATCCTGCTGTTCTATGAAAATCAGACTGTATTTTGGTGTGGAATTAATTGTTCTAAAGGGAATATTTAGCCAATTATTAAACAGAATTGACTTTGCTTTATTTTGCAGTCGACTGAAATATGTATAATTGTGGAATATTTGGGGCTTGTCCCTAATCTGGAAATCCATTACGCAGAAAGCTCTGAATTATAGGAAGGCCATCTGTCATAGACTCATTTTAAACAAATAAATCTCATTTTTAAAAATTTTCTGTAATAATAAAATAGTACCTTATACATGGTATAAGACACTTTAATCCATATTGGTGGCAAAACAACCCTGTTGAGTTTATTTAACGTATAAATGATTTTTAGCAGATTTAAAGGGGACCCGTCACCTTTTCAAAATCCTATTTTATCAGATTAGTCAAGGAAAATGAACTTTAATTACACTGTATAAATTATTTGAATCTTGTTTCCATCAGTCTGGGATTTCAAAATGATAATAAGCAGGCAGCAGCCATTTTGTGCACGCTGTTATTAAGACAAGCCTTGTATCATCTCAGAATCTTGTTTGTGCACCAGAATGGCTACACAATTATATAGTAAAGAGAACTGGGGGAATGTGGGGAGAGCAGTGACATCTAGGAAGTGCTGAATTGAAAGTGAAAGTAATTGTCTGCCCCGCCACGGGCATAGAGGAGGGGCAAACAATATTTGATTGACAGCTGAGATTTTTAAATGAGTTTACAACAGCTATGAATGCTTAAATAAAAAACTAGAAATTGCATTTCATGTTTAATTTGAAAAGGACTTTTATTATACAGATTTTTGTGTCTGGGTGACAGGTCCACTTTAAGGATAGAAATTTTGAAATGATGTATCTCCCGAGTATTCCAGATAATATATCCTAATGGGATGCTTAGGCACATACTTATGTAGAAACATAATACAAAATAGAACAAAATGCTGCTTAAAAACAAAAATAAGTTTGATTTAGCATTTTGGTCCTTACCTGGGACCTTGATAAAGAAACAATGATCAAATAAATTTGTTTTTGATGTTTAAGTTCCCAGTGTGTTTTTGTTTTGTTTTATTTATATACAGTATGTAGGTATAGGACCTGTTTTCCAGAATGTTCAGGGCCTGTGGTTTTCCAGATAACAGATTGATCTGTCATTTGGATCTTCATACCTTAAGTCTACTAGAGAATCATGTAAACATTAAATAAACCAAATAAGCTGATTTTGCTTCCAATAAGGATTATTTATATCTTAGTTTGGATGAAGTACAAGGCACTGTTCTATTATTACAAAGAAAAAGGACATTTAAAAAGAATTGGATTATTTGGATAAAATATTGTCTATGGGAGGCAGTCTTTGGAGCTTTCTGGATAATGGCTTTCCAGATAACAGATCCCATACATATGTATATATCATATTGATTTTCTTGGGATATTTCTACTTTGTTGCCTGTTACAATGTATTATCCATCTGTTTCCGCTTCAGTTTCTTTCATTCCACGTTACTGCACAATATAAATTCCAGGTCTCCGGGAGTTCTAAGACTGAGCTGATATGCGGCTGCCACTCGTCCCATAATCCTGCTAACCACCTTGAGGCAATTTTCATCTTGTGGGTGACACATAATAGTCTAACAGAAAAGAAGCAGATACATAAATCAATTGCCACCTTGGTAGAAAAGCAGCAGGTGAACTCTCCCTTGGGCTTTCCTTCAATCACACTTATTCGGGAATATACTCATTTTAGAAAACCAATATATTTCCTAAATTTGCATTACTTACTTGCTGTTCATTTTACCCATACTGTGCTTTAGGGTCTGTGCTGCTCTGTAAATACAGTTCAACTTTCAAAACATTATTCTGCTTTCCCATCACAGATGCGAAATATATGGGAAGAATATATTCATGAACTGCAGATTAATTAGCACAATAAAAAAAATGTCTGTTTGGTAAGGTCATACTTATCTTCTACTAGGTTCTAATTATGTCAAAAAAATTGCATATATTTTTTCAAATAAATATTTCCAGAAATAGGGACAAATATTTTTTTGTCTGGGAGAGGACAATGATCTGACGATGAGACTGCTGTACCCACATATGAGAAGCATGCAACTTTCTCCATCTCATTCTGGTTTTCAGTATTAGACATCTATTAGACATCTATAGACAACTATATCAACTAATTTCTTTAGTTTTCTAATAATTAAGCATTTCTTCTAAATTTTAAGTCAGCACCGCTCTACAAGGATGCTATGGAATTGACGGTCGCTTTGCTGATCAGTGGGACAAATCCTTGGGTACTCAAACAATTCTAATGGGCATTCGCAAGCATTGTATTCCGCATCATGTCCCGTTTATGTGACTTACCTTGAGGTTTAGAACCTTAAAGCAATGACAAATGTCAATGACACCTTCTTGGTGATATTTCTCTTTGGAGAGAAAAGATGACCAAACCCACCATGAATAGTTTCTCTGTATAGTCATTAGCAATAGAGGTAAATGTGAAACACAGGAGTACTTTAGAGGAAGCAGACCCTGCTATCTGGGATGCAAGGGAAGAGAGAGTTTGGAGAGGGCTGGCAAAGTGGAGGGGAGGCAGGTAGGGGCTGCATTTGGTGTCAGGACCCTCGAAAACATTTTTCTGGGGTGTCCAGGATACTTTAGTTAAACCACTGGCTTAGAATTTCATGTCCTCTATCCCATTAACACACTATGGTCAGTTGTATCAGCAGCCAATTTAACTGTCTGTATCTTTTGGGTGGGAGAAATCTGCAGAACCCAGAAATAATCCAAACAGACACAGGGAGAACAAACTCCTTGCAGAGTATAGTCATACCCATAGACTCTTGACATGCACCTTAGTATTCATTAAAAATAAAAAAAATAATCACTTATGTATGAGATCTCGATGCACCCCACACATTATTCCATGTTAAAAAATCCACCATGAGGTGCAGAGCACAGAGAAGGGTGGCTGAAAGCAGCCATATAGTAAGCAGTAAGTACAGGGTCCCATTGTGGCCTTTAGCATGTGGGGAACAAGTGCATGCCTCCTTCTGCCACTCATGAGTATAGTACTGCTGAATGCAGGCTCTCCTGTATTAATGAGGGGAATGCAAGTATCTGTGCTCAGATGTGGAGGTATTGGCCTGTAAATGACTTCTTGACTAAATGACTATTGAATATTACAGCCCTAAAATGTTCTGCTATTTCTGCTGAAATAGTCAGGATAGACCTGAGATTTTTAATTCCAATGACTAAATATGGAGGAGGACCAATTAGAATACCAGAAATCAAGTACACAGCCGGATTCTTGATATGTTTATTGTAATGGATGGTAAGGTTTGTAACAGAGCAATTGCATCTGAAAGTGATTAAGAGTTAGTTTACTAGAGATGAAGACTGCACGGGAGGATTAGAAAGAGAAGAAGATTGAGCAAATAAATCACTCAACAGTTCTGTGTTGGAGAGCAACTGGTTGGCTGCAGGGCCAGATTTCCCTCCTAGGCCGTATGGTCCTATCGCCCGCCTTCCTTCACGCCTCTTGCACTTCCGCCGGGGCACTGTTGAGCTGTGCGTCCCCAGTGGATAATGGATCCCATTACTCCACAAGTAAATACAGGAGTAAAAACTTGGCCTGAGTGCAGTCATATATCAAGTAGTTTCCAAAGACAAGAGAGATCAGCACATTATTAAAATCTAGTTTTTTATTGCAAGTTCTTACATTTTAGCCTACCTGCCAGAGAAAGGCTGGTAATTCAGAAACATTGGCCCTTGCAGTAAAACAGTTTCTTTTTTTTGTGAAATATATATCAGACAATACTTCTATGAAAGTAGCTAATATTTTTGCTGGTATTATATGGCACAGCTCAATCCCCAATATACACACAGCATGGTCATTCCTCTCAATAAGATAAATCCTATAGAAGATGTGCCTTTCATTTTAAATGACTGCGGATCACTGAATTCCCTTTGCAACTCCAATATCATATCATCCAGATAGAACAATCATCTGTGCCTTGTACAATTCGTCTTTAAGTTCACTGCAAAGCCAACTCGAGTGTTTTCATGTTTTCAGGAACCTTTCGTTGCTAACTGTCTATTTAAAAGGCCACGTGTTTCTGTCTCCCTCCAGTGCTAATTGTGAGCAGTTGAAAGTGACTCACGCTGTGTGGGATATATAGTTTAAGTGCTCACGAATAATAAAAGCATAAAGTAAAAATAACAAATGTTTATCAGTCTAAAACTAACTGGATTGTTTTAACAGTAGAAAATGCATGGAAGTATAGAGAGCATCATTTCTCTGCAATCTAGCATGTTCATTGTACCAGGGCTTGGTCAGTGTTTAATATAATAGTGTGACTTGCTGCCAGTGTATTACAGGCACAATGAGGCTATAGGCAACTCCCTGCAACTCCCAGCAGTGTGTAGTGGCTCCTTTAAAGGAACAGTAACACCAAAAGAATTAAAGTGTTTTAAAGTAATGAAAATATAAGGGACTGTTGCCCTGCACTGTTAAAACTGGTGTATTTGCTTCAGAAACTCTGTTATAGTTTATATAAACAAGCTGCTGTGTAGTCACGGGGGCAGCTATGCAAAGCTGAAAAAGGAGAAAAAGCACAGGACTCTTCAGAATGTATGTTATTTACTGTGTATCCTGTGCTTGAATGGCTGCCTCCATGGCTACACATCAGCTTGTTTAAATAAACTATAGTAGTGTTTCTGAAGCAAATACAGTAGTTTTACCAGTGCAGGGCAACAGGACATATTATTTTTATTACATTAAAACACTTTATGTTTTGGTGTTATTGTTCTTTTAAGCACCTTACCCTCAGGTGGATTCTGGGTGTCTCTTGGTGCACAGATCAAGAAGGTTGAAAGTAACAGCAGTCCAGGGGTTGCTTCTAACAGATAAACTTTGAAAAGGCAGGCACTGGAACTGTTAACTGTTAATCGGGAAATAGATCTTCAGTACATTCACAGCAAACAATGGAAAACATTTACAGTTTCTGATATTGTCAGTAGATACCTCTCAGGGGGTAGTGCAGCTTGTCTTGGTGATTTTACCCAGCACTAGGGATACCACAGGGTATATTGCTCCTTTGCACTTTCCCTGCTCCTGACCTCACCCACTCAGTGTTGGACCGGGATGCCAGGGGCCCACCAGAAAACCTTAGATCATGGGCCCATTCTCCAAGCTAATTTTCTTCCACCTTTTTATTTTCTTTGTACTTTTCAATACATGATTTACTCTATTCTCCATCTATCTGGCCCTTTCCTTTCCATAAAGAGAATGAACATGAAATTGTTGCAAAAGGACGGCCCACTGACCCCTGGGCCCACTGGGAGGTTTCCTGGTATCCTGGTGGGACAGTCCGACACTACACCCACTCGTGTCCCTGTCTGCTGGATTGATCACCGAAAAGGGTGCTAACCCTAACTACTCTTCTTGTTGGAGCCACAAAGCTGCTCACTAAATACCTGCCCTCACTTTCCCTCCTAAAATGACTATTACACAAACTTCTGACACTAAATAAATTTAACCTAACTCGGGGCCTGATACTATCCAGACCCCCTCCTGTACCCACCTCCCCGCAAGGTGGGATCCAGGAAAAGAGCCCCGAACACGCGTGTTCTTTTTTTAAACCTACTGGGCAAACCTTGAACTACAATGGACCCTGGAAAAGGGAACTATCTGCCTGGGTGAATCAGAGGACCACTTAGGTGTCCAAATACAGGGTAAACTGCCTTAGTAAAACATACCTAAACCTCAGGGTCTCTACATTTCCACACATCTCAGGCTCACCCATGGGTGTGCTACACACAATTGCACCCCTTTGTGTCTATATAGTACATGGAGCACTTGTGCCACCGAGCACTAAAGATAGCTTTAAGAAGGGGTTGGATTGTGTTTAGCAAGTGAGGTAATACAGGGTTATGGGAGATAGCTCATAGTACAAGTTGATCCAGGGACTGGTCTAATTTCCAACTTGGAGTAAGGAAGGAATTTTTTCCACCTCTGAGGCAAATTGGAGAGGCTTCAAATGGGTTTTTTGCCTTCCTCTGGATCAACTAGCAGTTAGGCAGGTTAACAGACTTACGGTTGAACTTGATGGACCTGTGTCTTTTTCAACCTAACTTATTATGTACTGTATATACTGACTATGTACTAGGCAGTTGCAAGCTGCACAAAAAGCTGTAGAAAAAAAGAAGGCATTATAGTACATTAGGGGACATTACAGACAAATAGCAGGGGACCTTTTTAACCATAAAGTAGATCACTGTACCAGAGGCCACCTCTTTAGACTAGAAGAAAAGAACTTTCATTTGAAGCAACGTAGGGGGTTCTTCACAGTGAGGACAGTGAGGTTGTGGAATGCACTGCCAGGTGATGTTGTGATGCTGATTCAGTTAATGACTTTAAGAGGGGCTTGGATGATTTATTAGACAAGTATAATAAATATCAAAGGCTTCTGTGATACTAAAATCTACAATAATTATAGATACAAGAATTGGATCTGTTATCCAGAATGCTGGGGACCAGGGGTATTTCAGATAACGGATCTTTCCATAATTTGTATTCATTCCTTAAGTCTACTAGAAAATCATGTAAACATTAAAGAAACCCAAAATGCCGGTTTTGCTTCCAATAAGGATTAATAATATCTTAGTTTGGATCAAGGACAAGCTAGTATTTTATTATTACAGAGAAAAAGGAAATCATTTTTAAAATTTGAATTATTTGGATAAAATGAAGTCTATGGGAGACAGCCTTTCCATAATTTGTAGCTTTCTGGATAACGGGTTTCCGGATAACAGATTCCATGCTTGTATTGGTATATATAGTATATGTGAGTTTGTGGTGGGGTTGTGTGAGTGTGTATGTGTATACAGTATATGTGCGCTGGGTTTCATTTGGAGGGGTTGAACTTTTTTCAACCCATTATGTAACGTGCAATTTCCTATGGCACCCTAGCACATTGTGGCCCTTATTCACACCACCTAGAGCATTCTGATGCACAAGTTAAGGCTATTCAAGTGTTTACTCACATATCATATGCAGTGCTTATTTATTCACCAGGCATGGATTCACAGCGTATCTCCACATTTAGCCATCTGAGAATTTTTCCACGAAACTGCTGCAAAAATTTGCCGCCCAAAAATTGTCTTTGACGCCCATTGACTTTAATTCATTTGGACAAAACAGTTGCGAGTTTAAAAATTGTCTCACGTGTAAAAATTGCCACGTATCAGAATTATTTTGATGGCCATTGACTTCAATGGAGTTTTGCAAATTTTTCGGCAAACCGAAACAGGACAGATTGGGCAATCACTAATGAAGACAGACTATGCTCCATACAAGGTGATGTGCATTATACGGGAGCCCAAAGAGTTAGACTTCTGGGTCAGTGAACAAATCTGGTTAGAGAAGGGTGCAAGGTGCAAAGATTTGGGCTATAGCTATAAGGTAAAATGATCAATATACCTGTGTAAGGCCAGCATTACTGTAAGGTAGAAATGTATTGCTATTTAATCAATGTTTTTTTTGTTTTGCTTCCAGTAGATTCAGTTATGGTATCTATTATCAAGAAACCTGTTATCCAGAAAGCTCCAAAATACATAATTGTAATTGTACGTCCCCCCGGCAACCACAATTACCCTGGAATCATGGGAAAAATGCTGCATTGTTGGTAAAAAACAAGACAAGTGGGCAAAACTTAACCCACTGCACATACATTAGCATTAAGAAAACTTCAGGTTCCAATATTGAATATTGATTATTAAATTGTTCACTTTGTTAAGCTACAGGTAGTACCAGGTTTGCTGGTGTATTCAGCTTGACAAGGTGCATTATGGCACACTGTTTTCCTTTTTATGAGCAACACACTAGGTCATGCTCATCTATGATTTTCCATTAAATTCACCGTTCCCGGCCACTTCTGCATTTCTTTTTCTATCCTGTTGTTTTGTCTGTTTGTTCATTAAATACTGTAACCTCTTCCCTGATATTTTGCACTCAATAGTCCTCACCTTTCAGCCAATGCACCTGGTTCTTTCTCCTATGTTTCCCCTTTGTTTACAAATGGTGGCTGTTTGCTGGTGTCAGAATAATCTCTGCTATGAGGCCAATGTTTCCAATATGCAGTAGAAATGAGGAACTCATTCTGGTTCCAGTAACAATAGACATACAGAAGGCAGAAGGACCCCAATCAGGAATACAGAGCAGAGAGGAGACATTAATTAAATAAGAAGTGACAAAGGGCCAGGCATGTCATTAGCTACAGCTAGGCTAGGATATTACCTTGCAAGGAATACTCAGTAAAGATAGAGTATGATTCCTGAATATGAAAGAAAGAAGCAAAACACTACATTCCTAATACAGGTGAAGATCAATAAAAACATGCAAAAAAAAGGCAATAGTAAAAAAAATACTTCAAACTCTCATAAGAGTAGTAGCAAAGTGAAACCTGGAAGATTTCTAGTTAAATAGGTTACTATCTTTGTAACTAATGATTTGAAGGTGAATGGAGCTTATAATAACTCAGCCAAGGGATTTTATGTGGGATCATTGGCAGGGCAGTGTTTAAAATCTCTCTGAATCTGATTGGGTGGCCTTCAATTCTCCGCTTTACTCTCTCAGCAAAGGAAGGCATGTCTACTAGGCTATTCCATTAAAGTAGCTGTGCCTTATCTGCATTCATAATTAATCATTCAAGAGTCTTATTATCCAAATGGAACATAGGTAACTAGTTATAGATTTTAAAGCAGTAACTGTCAGAACTGAAATCATTCGATCCAATGGCTTTGATCGTTCGATTCGAACGGAAATCGTTCGATCGAACGATTAAAATCCTTCGATCGTTCGAATCGAACAATTTTCGGATGTTCGAAGTTCGCGAACTGTTCGCGAACTGTTCGCATTTTTTGCCGGTGTTCGCGAACGGCGTTCGCGAACACATTGTCGGCGGTTCGCTACATCCCTACTGAAGAAGAACCCTGCAACACATAACTGGGGTTATGTAATAAAAGGGCACTAAGTTTGCCATGGGGCAGTAGCCCAAAGCAACCAACCAGCAGGTAAAATTTACTAGTCACCTGTTTAAATGCAAGAATAGTATTGGTTATCATGGGTTACTGCTCCTGGGAAAACTTAGTGTAGTGCCTTATATTACAAATGGGGGAACATGTTCAGCATCTACTGCAGAATAACATCTTGCTTACCTGAAACCTGCAGTGTATTATGCATGTACATTAAATGCTCAGAATTACATAGACTGCACTTGCATGTTGGATCGCAGGTTCAACAGAATCAGAAAGAGAAAGCGCACGGTTTGCCTTTAAAAATAATTACGGTATTACAAAAAAAAAAGGTGTTAGTACCACACTTTGCCAAAAATAGGTAAGATGTGTTTCCTATAGAATCAGAAGCCTGGTACCACTATATAGCATTGGAATTTCTAGAAAGTAAAAAGCCTCAAAGGCCTTGGCCTAGGGAAACAAAATTCCAGGAGACGTATGCCACCCAGCTGCATCCCTAAACACTGGGGACTCACAGGGCACTAAGTGGATGGGTGAGCGCTAGGAACATGCAGCCTAGGGGCACCACAGAGGTAGATCAGGCCCTGGAAGTTGTACTTTCTACTTGCTTGTAGTGATAGGTAGTGATGGGCGAATTTGTCCCATTTTGCAAATTTCCCCCAAAGTTTGCGAAACCGGAGAAGAACTCGTGAAACGGCACCGGCGTTTGAAAAACTTTGATGCCTGCGTCGGAACCATCACTGGTGTCAAAATGTTTTCGACGCCGCCGAATTTTTGCCAGCTAATTTTTGGCAAATGTATTCGCCGGTGGGGAAACGCACAAATTCGCCACAAATTTGAGCCTGCCAAATAAATTCGCCCATCACTAGTGACTGGCAAATTTATCCTGTTTCGCTTCGCCACGAATTTTGTGAATTTCCCGTGAAAAAAAATTCGAGAAACAATTTCGCCTGCGTCAAAATGGGCACGGCGTCAAAATTGACGGCGGCACCCATTAAAGTCAGTGAGCATCCGTTAATCGCCAACCAGCGTTGATTCCGTCGCCAGCGAATATATTCACCGGCGAAGTGCGGAAATTCACCATATAGATGAGAAGGACTAGATTGTACTGTAATCAGCCAAATAATGAATACAGGTTTGACATCCATCCGCCTTTGAAGTTTAATTTCCCATTGCTATTGACCTGATCTAAGAGTCGACATGAATTGATTTAGTACATTTTGGAACTGGCAGCTGACAGATTTATGTTTAAAGCTAAATCACTTGTTGTTTTGTTCCTGAATTGGGGCAAACAATATGGTAGGTATGGTATTTCTCTATGTAACTATATATTCACCAGCATTATTTATAGCACTGTGGAACATGGTAGCCCTCTATAAATTGGATGTAGGAACAATGTTGTACAGTACTTTTCTGCAATAAAGATTTCTGTCACTTACATACAGTATATGGATAGTCACTGCACCACAAAGTTAAAACCAACCCTCCTGAGGTTTTAAGAATTCACAAAATGAGTTGCTGTTGTAGCACAATGACAAGCCTAGAGCAAAGGTTAATGACGCTTATGAATTAATGGTACAGGCAAAATACACCCAATGGGCATTAGTGGGTTGAACAGAAATGCTTAGGAGCGATGTTCAGCACATTTCTGTATATTTAATATATATTATGTATTCTGATACATAGTCCACAGAACAAAATGTATCCCATGCATTCAAAATAAACTGTAAAAGCATACAGCAAATTGCAAAGTCTAATAACAAGGTTACTGTTTCTGAGGCCATGGATACTTGCAGATCTAGCAGGATGTGGGTGGAAATTTCACTCCCCATACTTAGCAGGAACTACTGTTATTTCCTCATTGTGGGTCTTTAAAGTGTGAATATATTGCATTCAAATTGATGTTGGATCTGTTATCCAGAAACCTGTTATCCAAAAACCTCCAAATTATGGGAAGACCATCTCCCCTAGACTAAAATGATTTCCCTTTTCTCTATACTAATAAAACAGAACAACTAAGATATAATTAATCCTTGTTGAAGGCAAAACAATCCTATTGAATCTATTTATGTTTAAAGTAAACTTAAGGTATGGAGATTCCTATTATGAAATGACCCCTTATCCAGAATACCCCAGGTCCCAAGCATTCTAGGTAACATGTTTTATACCTGTACTTTATTCTGTTTATACAACGCAGATACAAGGGTGCAAGCTGGAGCTACCGGAGCAGTCACTGTTAACATTGACACTTGTGTTACAGCCCTGCCTTCGGTTGTGTAGTCACAAAGCAGGTATGGGTGTTGGTTGGCAGGTTGCAGATTAGGATTCAATGGGGCAGATTTTCTAAAGGGCGAAATGACTAAAGCTGGTGACGATTCGCCATCGTTACTGCTTTCAGGAACTTTGCCGATTTACTAACGGGCGCAAGCATCACTTTGCTAGCGAAGGAGGCAGACTCTAGAGGTGATTCACACTTTAACACCAGGCGGCTTTTCTCTCTGGCGAATAGGCGCAATTTCACTAAAATGCGAATTTTACTGAACGTTACCTCTTTTGCCAGACTTGCCTTCTCCAGTTCAGACCAGGCGAAGTGCAATGAAGTGCATAGATCTTCCTCAATCTTCAGTTACTTACATCATATTTGGCATCTTTTCCTTTTTTCAGGGTGATAGGCTGTTTACATTTTTTTTTTCTGTAACTGGTTTCCCCCATACATTTTTTAACATATGGAACATTATTTTACACTGGGCTTTTGTGTAGGGCATTATAACAACTCAGTTGACTTTATTAGGGTTCCCTTGGCATGTGTAGTTATCAGTGTAAATGTAATGTATTAGATGCAGCATGTAACATAAAGAGGTCCATTTAACTTTAGATTTCCCACCATATAGCGCAAGACCTCTAGCAAAGTTGCGCTAGGCAGAATGTAACACTATCGCTTATTTGCTTTGATTTGCTTGCATTGAAGCTAGTGAAAATTCACCAGCGACGCCCAGGACAAAACTTCGCATTTTAGTAAACTAGAGTTGTGAGAGCGAATTTTTGTCCGGCGAAGTGTTGCGATGGCTGCAAAGTCGTCGCTGGCGAATTCGCCCCAATATATGAAAATGTTACTCCTATACTCATTTCTTCACTTGTTTAGCTCCCCTCAGAATCTGGAGGGCTCTAGTCTGAGTCGATAGGAGCAACCAACAACTTTGTACTAATAAAAAACTGCAAATCAAAAAATCCCCCAATGCAAACTCTACAACTAGTTGTACACTTCTATATTATATCAATGACCGTTGCTTCAGTGTCATCCTGATATTAATTAGTGTTACAATAGCGAGGGTTGAGCAAGGGTCAAATTTTCAATTGTGCTGACTAATCAGTATATCATTACATTCACTCATCATGCAGGTCCCAATGCTGGGAAATGATGATCAGCTAATAAATAACTGTCAATGGATGTCTGGTCTTGACAGTTCTGATCTGGACTTTCCCATAGATGCCCATTGGTTGAGATACCACTAACAGGTCTACTTAACCTTTAAGGAAATAAATAAATTCAGTGTACTTTATTTGAACACAACATGCTTCGGACAGACATGTCCTTCATCAGGTGCTTATGCTTATGAAGGACATGTCTGTCCGAAGCATGTTGTGTTCAAATAAAGTACACTGAATTTATTTCGGCTCTCCAGAGTGAACTTTTGCTTGTACCTTGGATGCTGTGTGTCTGGGACGGTGCCACTGACTCTGTCTGATTGAGCCCTGGGGCCATTGGAGTGAGGGACCACCCGATAATTAATTGGACTACTTAACCTTTAGGCTATAACATTGTGTATTTGTCAACCAAGGGATGGGCTTTATTCCTTTAGGGAAAGTCTAATTATTGATTATATGCAAAATAAATACATATTTACTTGAAAGATTAAATACCCTTTTGACTAAACCATGATCAAAAACTACTGAAGCTCAAGCAACTACATAATTGCAAAATGTATAGATTTTTAATTTAATTATTAAATTATATTTGAAAATAAACATTCCACATTTAGCATGCAACAAGTCATGTCATGGAATAATGGGCAACCATAAAGATGGCTCCCACTTTGTGCCTGCCCCTTACATTACAAATTTGGCTGATTCTGTATTCATGGAGGTGCCCACATGTCTCTGCAAAAGGACCATAGACAATTCAAATAGAGTGGAAAAACAGGGATATATGTTATCCAGAATGCTTGGGACCTGGGGTTTTCCAGATAATGGATATTTCAGTAATTTGGATCTTCATACTTTAAGCAACAAATTCATCAAGGGTTAATTAACCCTCGATATTCAACTGGGAATTAAAATCCTTCGACTTCGAATATCGAAGTCGAAGGATTTTAGCGCAAATAGTTCAATCGAACGATTGAAGGAATAATCCTTCGATCGAACAATTAAATCCTTTAGAATCGAACGATTCAAAGGATTTTAATCCAACAATCCGTTGACCAAAAATATTTAGGAAAGCCTATGGGGACCTTCCCCATAGGCTAACATTGAGTTCGGTAGGTTTTAGATGGCGAACTAGGGGGTTGAAGTTTTTTCTTAAAGAGACAGTACTTCGACTATCGAATGGTCGAATAGGCAAACGATTTTTAGTTTGAATCATTCGATTCGAAGTCGTGGTTGAAGTAGCCCATTCAGTGGTCGAAGTAGCCCAAAAAACAAAAATCGAAATTCGAAGTTTTTTTACTTTGGTGAATTGGCCCCTAAGTCTACTAGAAAATGAGGTAAACATTAAATAAACCCAATAGGCTGTTTCTGCTTCTAATTAGGATTAATTATATCTTAGTTTGGATCAAGTACAGGCTACTGTTTTTTTATTACAGAGTAAAAGGAAACACTTTTTAAAAATGTTAACTATTTTGATAAAATAAAGTCTAGGGGAGACAGCCTTTCTATAATTCGAATCTTTCTGGATAACAGGTTGCCAGGTAATGGACACCATACCTGTATTAAAATCTAAGAGTACACCCTTGTTTTTCATCTTGAAACCTGCAAAACTGTGTAAATGACCCCATTGTTATTTGCAATACCCCTACTCTGTTTGTTTGTGTGAAATGAAATCTGCTGTAGAATAGAGTTATTAATCACAGCTTATCATAATGCACCCCCATATCTGTTGAGTGCAGAGAGTAAAATGGCAGATACGTCTCTCAATGCCCCATAGCAGAAATAAGCCAATCAGATACAATCTCAATGAGACAGAATGTAGAGGATCGTAGGCCTGGGTTGCATCATGGTTTTTATTTATTTTTATTAAATCACCAGAAAACATTTCCCTGACTCTGCAGCCAATATCTTTGTGAGGCAGTTTTCTCGGTTGGACAGAGGCAAGGAGCACAATGGGGATAGTTTTTTTTTTTTTTTTTTAATTGAATCATAAAGCAATTATAGCCTTATCATGCTGACACTGTGTGGATAACGTCATTCCAGGATTCTCCCAGAGCATGTTGACTGGAATTGGCCCACTGTAATTCTCAAATCCGGTGCTTAGTTCCAGCGGTATAGCAATGGCAATCATACGAACTGCATGTTAAAACTAGGGATGCACCAAATCCACTTTTTTGGATTCGGCCGAACCCCCGAATCCTTCGCTAAAGATTCGGCCGAATACCGGACCGAATCCGAACCCTAATTTGCATATGCAAATTAGGGGTGGGAAGGGGAAAACAGTTTTTACTTCCTTGTTTTCTGACAAAAAGTCACGCGATTTCCCTCCCCGCCCCTAATTTGCATATGCAAATTAGGGTTCGGATTCGGTTCGGCTGGGCAGAAGGATTCGGCCGAATCCGAATCCTGCTGAAAAAGGCCGAATCCTGGCCGAATCCCGAACCGAATCCTGGATTCGGTGCATCCCTAGTTAAAACCTACTAGTATGTAACATTCTGCACGTGCATTTATAGGCAGCCGCATGGGGCACATTGATTTGCATAATATATAAAGCAGTCACAAAATGAAGATGCCAGTGTATGTGCAATAGCAAGAAAACCCCTACAGGGACAGAATCAAATATGAATTCACAAGACGCGTTAATCAGTTTAAGTGCAAGTATAATAAACCAGCTGTTGAATGAGCTGGTTAACGCTTGGCTTGTTCTCTACTGAACATTGCCCAAGAGATTTTATCTACAAAGAATTATATCATCTAATGCTGTTCCCTCAGGCCAATATGTCTACTGTATATCTCAGGCCAATGCATTGACTGCAGAATAATACTGTTATCCAAACAAAGTATTTAATCCTACATTTACATAGGGAATATCCTTCACACAAGCTTTATGCATGCTTTTTTATTCTGACAATGGCTGAGATTGGTATTGGTACATGGTAGATGAACATAAGATGCCCCTGGCCTTGCCAACCTGGGTTTCACTACAGCTCTCAGTAAAATGCAAATCACACAATCCTCAGCCTAATGGTAATAGAACACAGGGACCATTTAAAAAAAAAGTTTCTACCCTCAGGCTTCAATTTTATTGGGTCATTCAAAGCTAATTATAAATCATACCCTACAAGATATATAAGCTATCTTTATTTCCCTTTAAATATAAAGCAAATAAATATATATTTAATATATATTAAATACAACGTAGAATCAATTTATGCCAGAAGCATTTTTTTCCTAATACACAGCCCTTTACAAGGACTTTTCACATAATCAGCCATGGTCCAGTAGAGATTACAATCTAATTCTCCTACTCAGTGTTGGACTGGCTCACCAGATACCAGGAAAACTCCCGATGGGCCCAGGTGTCAGTGGTCCATCATGCTGCTAAACATTTGGCCTATTTCATGGCCATTCCTTATTTCTATGAGAACAAAGAGGCTAAATAGATGCAATAATAGATTATAGTAAGTAAAGAAGAGAGACTAGGAGAATAGAGGTTGAATGAGGTGAGGAAGAATAATGGTCCAGAGGGTGGGCCCCTGGTCTAAGGTTTTATGGTGGGCCCTGGCCTAAGGTTTTGGGGTGGGCCCCTGGCCTAAGGTTTTTGAGTGGGCCCCTGGTCTAAGGTTTTATGGTGGGCCCCTGGTCTAAGGTTTTGGGGTGGGCCCCTGGCCTAAGGTTTTTGGGTGGGCCCTTGGTCTAAGGTTTTATGGTGGGCCCCTTGCCTAAGGTTTTTAGGTGGGCCCCTTGCCTAAGGTTTTATGGTGGGCCCCTTGCCTAAGGTTTTTAGGTGGGCCCCTGTCCTAAGGTTTTATGGTGGGCCCCTGGTCTAAGGTTTTATGGTGGGCCCCTGGTCTAAGGTTTTGGGGCAGGCCCCTGGCCTAAGGTTTTTAGGTGGGCGCATGGTCTAAGGTTTTTGGGTGGGCCCCTGGTGTCCTAGTCCGACACTGCTCCTACTGTACCAACACAGGTGGGTCAGTTTCATCAAGAGCCGATAATCCTGCCTTCTCTTTATGAAGTGTGGGAGGAAACATGAGCAGCCATATTGATTGTGTTCTCTGCGGCATTTGGAATAAGCAGCAATAAAACAGAATCAAATACTATAAGGGTACTGTTCTTTGAAGAATACTTCAGTCTAGTCAATCAATATGGCAGCCATCATCCTACTGAGATTTTAATTTTCACTCAAGATGGTAAAAATAGACTTTTCCAAGCTTAAAAATTATTTCTTCCAACTAGGGATGGGCAAATTTTTTCGCCTTGTTTCGCTGAAAAAATGACGCCCATAGACTTGCATGGAGTCGTGCGTCAAAATAAAAAGACACGCGTCAAAAAAATTTCGCTGCGCGACATTTTGACGGCGGCGAATTTTTGGCAAAGCGAAACAGGTAAAATTCGCCCATCCCTACTTCCAACTCATCTATTAGACTGATATTGATGTTGACCATTTTTGAATTTAAAAGTGTTACTTACTGTCGCTCATACCCTCATTTATAAATTGTTTTTTGTTGCTGCTGACATTACTTCTTGTCAGCAGCCGCGTTCTCAACAAATAATAGAGTTGATATATTCTTACTGACCTGTGATCTTGTAGTTCAGCCCATAATCAGCATTCTTGGCTCTTCCTTGTGGCTTTAATAACTCTGCTGCTATTTGATTTTTTTTGTCAAGATTAAAGAACAATGAATCAGCAGGAAGGGAGGATAGAAGTGCAAGGGAGATAGGCATTGTTTTAATAATTGCTTTTTCCAACCCTTAATCCCTGGAAATGTATTGCATTCTGATTCATGCTGTTAGTCTCTTCTTTGTGAAGGGTTGGAACTCTCATGTGCTTTTATTATAAACCCTATAGATGCCCATATTTAAAAAAAAATTGTCCCCACTTTAATGTTTTTAACATGAAACACTGGGTGCAAATGTTTCTATCAGTATAAATCTGATCTGCATGAACTTATCAATAAGGGGCAGATTTATCAAGGGTCGAATTTGAAGTTAAAAATACTTCAAAATTCGACCATTGAATTAAAATACTTTCACTTCAAATATCGAAGTCAAAGTATTTTTCACCAAATTTGGCCATCGAACGATCGAAGTAAAATCGTTCGATCGAACATTTTTTCTTCGATGTGTGAAGACTTAGAAAAATGGTCTAGAGAAGGTCCCCAAAGGCTAACATAGCACTTCGGCAGGTTTAATTTGGCAAAGTGTCGAAGTCAAAGTTTTTTTAAAGAGACAGTACTTCGATTATCGAATGGTCAAATATTCAAACTATTTTTACTTCGAATCGAATTCGAAGTAAATTTGAAGTCATAGTATCTTATTTGATGGTCGAAGTATCCAAAATTTACTTTGAATTTCAAATTTTTTAACTTTGAAAATTCCCTCGAATTCACTTCAACCCTTGATACATCTGCCCCTAAATGTTATTTATCTACAACTCCCAGCATTTCTCCAACAGTAAGGGCAGTTGGTTAACATGTTTTAAGGATATGTCATAATATATTATATCATTATATTATTTAATTCAGTGATGTCTACACTGCTACCCAACAGCTGCTGTTTTGTTACAATTAATTGCATCGCCTTGTTGGACTTCAGAGTTGCAGCTGAACTGGTGGAACACAGAATTGATATTGCTGATGTATATAAAACAATTGCCATATTATACACTAATATGTCCTTGTGCTTTCACCAGCTTTACCCCCGCATATTATTACATATCATTGACACTGATTGGAGATCAATATAAATATACAATGTATTGGGAATGTACCAAATCCAGGATTCGGTTTGTTATTCGGCCTTTTTCAGCAGGATTTGGATTCAGGAAAGTAAAAAATGTTTTCCCCTTCCCACCCCTAATTTGCATATGCCCTCCCCTGCCTACAGTTCATGTGCGCACACTTTACAGCCGGGAGCATTTGCCGGTGCTGATTCAATGACCACCAGATTCTATAGAATATGGTGATTATAGTCTAAACCATGAAAGACCATTATTCTTCTTCCACCAAACTTTACATTCAGCATTTCTCATTTAAACAGGTAGGCCTCTCCTGGTATTTCAATCAAGTAAACATATAGTTACATAGTTAAATCGGGTTGAAAAAAGACAAAGTCCATCAAGTTCAACCCCTCCAAATGAAAACCCAGCATCCATACATACACCCCTCCCTACTTTCACATAAATTCTATATACCCATATCTATACTAACTATAGAGCTTAGTATCACAATAGTCTTTGATATTATGTCTGTCCAAAAAATCATCCAAGCCCCTCTTAAAGGCATGAATCAGCATCACAACATAATCCAGCAGTGCATTCCACAACCTCACTGTCCTCACTGTGAAGAACCCCCTACGTTGCTTCAAATGAAAGTTCTTTTCTTCTAATCTAAAGGGGAGGCCTCTGGTACGGTGATCCACTTTATGGGTAAAAAGGTCCCCTGCTATTTGTCTATAATGTCCTCTAATGTACTTGTAAAGTGTAATCATGTCCCCTCGCAATCAACTTTTTTCCGGATAAAACAACCCCAACCTTGACAGTCTACCCTCATAATTTAAGTCTTCCATCCCTCCAACCAGTTTAGTTGCACACTCTCCAGCTCATTTACTGTATATTCCTCTTTAGGACTGCACTGCATACTCCAGATGAGGCCTTACCAGGGACCTATAAAGAGGCATAATTATGTTTTCATCCCTTGAGTTAATGCCCTTTTTTTATGCAAGACAGAACTTTATTTGCTTTAGTAGCCACAGAATGACACTGCCCAGAATTAGACAACTTGTTATCTACAAAAACCCCTAGATCCTTCTCATTTAAGGAAACTCCCAACACACTGCCATTTAGTGTATAACTTGCATTTATATTATTTTTGCCAAAGTGCATAACCTGCATTTATCAACATTGAACCTCATTTTCCAGTTTGCTGCCCAGTTTCCCAACTTAGACAAATCACTCTGCAAAGTGGCAGCATCCTGCATGGAACCTATAGTTCTGCACAATTTAGTATCACCTGCAAAAATAGAAACAGTACTTTCAATGGCCACCTCCAGGTCATTAATAAACAAGTTGAAAAGCAAGGGACCTAGTACAGAGCCCTGCGGTACTCCACTAACAACACTGGTCCAATTAGAAAATGTTCCATTTACCACCACTCTTTGCAGTCTATCTTTTAACCAGTTCTCTATCAGGGTACAAATACTATGTTCCAGGCCAACATTCCTGAATTTAACCAGTAACCTTTTGTGTGGCACTGTATCAAATTCTTTAGCAAAGTCTAAGTAAATCACATCCACTGCCATCCCAGAATCGAGGTCCCTGCTTACCTTCACATAAAAAGAAATTAAGTTAGTCTGGCAAGATCAATTACGCATAAAACCATGCTGGCACAAACTCATAGTATTATGATTTGCTATAAAGTCCAGTATCTTATCCTTTATTAACCATTCGAAAAGCTCTCCTACCAATGACGTCAGACTAAATGGCCTATAGTTTTGGGGCTCAGAATGGGATCCTTTTTTTGAATACAGGCACCACATTAGCAATTCGCCAGTCTCTCGGCACCATGCCAGACCTCAATGACTCCTGAAAAATTAAGTAAAAAGGTTCGGCAATCACAGAGCTAAGCTCGCTAAGTACCCTACATGGGCCCTGGACCTTTGCTTATCTTAACATATTCTAGTCTCTTTTGAATTTCCTCATGTGTGAACCATGCATCATTAGTTATATTACACAATGTACTCAAAATGTACTCAAAACCCAAAGCCATCCTAGCCATTAAAATTTCTAATCAAGCGACGAGCTTATACACGCCTTCAGTACTTTAAAGCGATCACCAAATCGATGTGCTTTTGCTTGAAATAACTATTCTCTGTATCCAGTAAATAGAGGTCACTCACTGCTCCAAGGCCCAGAAACTGCAACAAGGGGAGAAACCAACCAATCAACATGTAACACCTATACGGGGTTAATTCACCAGCTAGTGCACTAGAGCATGGGTTACACGTGACTCTAACACTTCAGGCTAGGGCCTTGGCTATATGGAAGATTAAAGGTGTGGCGGTGTAACTACAACTCCCACAGGCTACTGTGCAATAACAAAAGACTTGGGCGCCAGGAGGTTCTTAATAAAACACGAACAAGGTTTATTGAACTATGCACGAGGCAAGTGACATCAAGTTTCTACTCACGCAGGAGCTGAGGCAACAGCATATAGAGAGGTCACACAGATCTGCAGGCAGCTCACCAATAGCAGACACAGGCATTTCATAAGGAAGAGCCTCCATTGGGCATTTGCCGAATTCACATACATTCCCTCCTGGAAGTTGTCAGGGAAGCAGCTTCTACCCTACAGTCCCTCTTCACTGAGGTCCCTGACTGGAGGCAACACACAGAGCCTCTGGGAAGCTACTCCCTTACTGCAAATCCTTGTTGGCGCTTCAGCTGCTCTTTCTCTCTCACCTCTCTCTGCCTTTCTCTCCTAGAGAGACTATGACAAGTCTGCCCTAGTGTAACTATTCCTCATTCACGGGGTTTCCTGGTCCCCGACTTGGACACATGACTTCTTCTGGGCCTTCTGTACTCAGCCCCTCTGAGCACATCCAGAGGCAAAAGCGGAAGAGGCCACTCCCTACACACACTATATAGCAGTGTAGCAGGAAGCTGTCACACATCTCCTGGCAGATCACTCTAAGAAAAAGGTGGGGGCCTTAAAGCTGCAGGGCAGATTAACCCGTAGGGGCCCCTACACACACATGTGAGACACGCACGCCATTTCCTGATGTGTTTCGCATTAGAACACATGTAATCATAGGCATGAATACAAAATGCAAGTAAAAAGAACCCCAAATTCATGTAATCTCTGAAGTATTTCCTTCCAAATCAATTAACACTTTCCATACTAAAAACATCTCTAGAAATGAAGTTGTTTCATGTAGGGACCCATAGAGTTTGTCTCTATGGCTTTAATTCCCTATACTTTCTGATCTCCCATGTTACTGGATAGTGATGGGCGAATTTGCGCCGTTTCGCTGAAAAATTTGCGAATTGCGCGCGAAATTCGCGAAACGGCGAAAAATTCACGAAACGGCGCCGGCATCTCGTTTTTGACGCTGGCGCCCGTTTTTGACACCGGTGTCCGTTTTTCCGAGAAAAATTTCATGTTTCATGTAGGGACCCATAGAGTTTGTCTCTATGGCTTTAATTCCCTATACTTCCTGATCTCCCTTGTTACTGGATAGTGATGGGCGAATTTGCGCCGTTTCGCTTCGCTGAAAAATTTGCGAATTTCGTGCGAAATTCGCGAAACGGCGCCGGCATCTCGTTTTTGACGCTGGCGCCCGTTTTTGACGAAGGTGTCCGTTTTTCCGAGAAAAATTTTTTGACGCCGGCGCCCATCACTATTACTGGACGAAGCTCATGTATCTAGTTTAAGTATTTGCATATCCCAGCTATTGGCCAGGAGGCTCTGTGACCACTTCTGCCTCACTTTGGTATAGTGCTGGGAAAGGAGTGGCAACTTCCTCTTTGCCTTCCACCTGAAGAACTGGATAGATGTGTGTTCTGAGCCTGGGCATGGGTCCAGTAAAGTCGGGGTACAGGGCCCCGTGAATGAGGCATTAGATAGTGGCCGGTGTAGGTCCTGTAATAGTTCACTCTAGGGAGTGTAAGTCAGTTAGGGCTGAGCTAAAAAGAGCAGTTCTGAGCTCCAACATAGGAGTGGCAGTTTGGAGGTATCTCTCCCAGGCCATATTGCCTGTAGTGTAGGGATGCCAGTGGAGAGGAAATCAGGATAGAGGATTTCACTGAGGTGATCCAGACCACTACTGGGATGTGTCACAGAGGTTAAGTGAGATTCCTGCCAAGTCTGTCCCCAGGGAGTGTCAGCCTGTGTTACGCTCTGTATGTGATGTGCCTGTACCACTTGTCTCTGAACCACTGTGATGTGAGTAAGCCCTGTGGATATTATTTTCAAGAACCTCTGGCGCCCTCTGTCTTATTTTTCTGCATAGCAGCATGAGAGGTTTAGTTGCACAACACCATTTCCTTCCTCTTCCACACGGCGAAGGCCCACTCTGCGTGAGAGAATCCAGTGTAACCGGTGTTCTACTGGTACTAGTCCGGGAAGGCACTTATTGAGTCCAAAAACGTGTTACATTCACATCCACAGTTATATCTTTAACAGAGTCTACAAATTAAATTTAATTTAGCAACATATGTTCCCATATGACCCCCTGCCTAATAGTGGTGCAACTAGAGTACACCAGACCCCCCTGCAAAAAAAATTTCAGAGGCACACTGTGATCCCCAAGCCTCTCTTACACCCACACCCCACCCTGTGCCCATTTCCCATGACCACCTACTCCCCATCCACATAGAGACACACCCCATGGTCTGTGCCCCCCCCATCCCCATTGGGCTTACTTCTTTTATAGTTAAAAACACAAGAGGTCCTCTACACTTAACCCATTATCAATACATTTAGGACATTGAGACATTTTATACCCTGTGTATAAATTTATACTGAAGCAATAGAATTCTTAATGAATCAGATGTAGTTGAGTGCAGGACTGGCCACACCAGTGCCATGACTTTGATCTAGTTGACCATCTTAAAAGACCAGTAACATCAAAAAAAATTTCACATAAAAAAAAACACCAACACAAATTATACTTTAAAATCACAAAGCCTTTATTACGAAATAACTTACATAAACTCCACTTCCTGACCTCTACAGAAATGGCAACAGGGCGACCATCCATCTTGCAGCAGTTGATTTCTCCTCCTGGCTATTCTACTGACAGCGTGTGAAGGAGCAACACGGATGCCTCATGGATGCGATGCAGTGACTGCCCTGGCCCTCTCCTCCTCCTATACTCCTCCTGCACTATATATGAGAAGCGGCCGCCTGGACAGTGGAGGTGGTGGAGGGAGCAGCGGATCAATGTTGGCTGCTTCCCATCATCAGCGACTGACTGGCCCCCTCCACCGATCCCTGCCCCGGTTGCTCCTGCTCCACTCCCTGCACCGCTGCTGCCTCCACTACTGAAAGTCCTGCTGCACTATAGATGAAAGCAGCAGGCTTGACCCCGGAAGAAGCGGTGGTAGTGGAGGCGGTGGAGGGAGCAGAGGATCAATGTCGGCTGCAGCGGCGGCCGCTTCTCATCATCAGACTGGCTGGGCGGATCAATGCCAAAGGTGGCCGCTTCCCATCATCAGCGACTGGCCGGACCCCTCCTCCTCCACCACTCCCTGCACCACCGCTGCCTCCACTACTGAAAGTACTGCTGCAGTGCACTATAGATGGAAGCGGCAGCCTTGACCCCAGAAGAATCGGTGGTAGTGGAGGCGGTGGAGGGAGCAGTGGATCAATGTTTGCCGCTTCTCATCATCAGAGACATAATCTATCATGCAGGATGAGTATAGGAAGAGGAGGGGCCTGGGCAGTCGCTGCATCGCATCCATGAGGCATCCATGTTGCTCCTTCACACGCTGTCAGTAGTTTCTGTAAGTTATTTCTTAATAAAGGTTTTGTGATTTTAAAGCATAATTTGTGTTTTTTTTTGTTTTTTTTTTGATGCGTACTAACAAATTTTTTTTTTTTCAAAAATTTATGTTACTGGTCCTTTAAATATATTGCAATGTATGGACAAACAATCCCTGTTTTGTTTAAAGTGTAAGGCATTTTTTAGTAGCTTAAGGCACAACATGTCTCAATGTCTTAAATATATTGATAATGGGTTGAGTGCAGAGGACTCTTGTATTTGTCTATATGTATTCTGTGGTCACAGCCTCATTGCACCCCCGCCTAATGGTTTTAAAAATCAGTGGTGAGCACAACTTTCGCTTGTTTGTTATAGTTATACAGGAGCAGTGACCAGCTCCATGTTGTAGCTCCCACCATTCCCAGCTATAGTCACGTGATCCCATTGGTGTCTAATAAAAGGGCAGCCAAGTTTGGGAGTTTTACTTTGAAAGCAGCAAGTAAGTTGCAGGTAAAACTTAGTCCCAGTGTAAAATGTATATAGATAGATATAGCAATCTAATCCTTTTATATTTATACCACTTTCCCCTGGCGGATCACATTGGGGGAAATTCACAAAAGTGTCGGTAAAAAAAGTAACCCAGAAGTGGCGTTCAACAAATTTGTAAAATGTCGTATGAACGGCAAATTCACAAAGGCAGATGTTACCATCTCTGAATGTCTAGTAAGTCTGATGATTTTCTAAAATGTCGTATCGTACAAACGACATTTACCAAGACTTTTTAAATGACAATTTGTCTGACATTTTCATTTTGGAGAGCCTAAAGTGTCTGAAAAATTGTCGGTAAAAAAAATGAGTTTACGAGTAATTCATAAAAATGTCGGGAAAAGTGGCGCCGAAAAAACCACGCCCACTTTTAACGACACTAATTCAAAAGTGTCGCACATGTCGGAAAATTGGCGGAGAAATGCTCTGTGAATTTGTTGGCTGTTGCTACGATACTTTCTACGACATTTTAAAGACATTTTTTCGTTCCCGACACTTATGTGAATTCCCCCCACAGTGTCTAAAGTACTTAATACAAATACTAAGGCACTGGGACAAGTATAATTTGTGAATGAATTCACCCACTGCATAAAGACAAAATCTATAGTTTCCTGTTCCTGTTTAGTATTAACATGTTTTCCATAGATGTGTATTCATCGCAAGCTTTTGATCATTGACCTGGGCCACTTGTTAACATATGATCAAGTGCAGCAACTTTTTTTTGACTGATAACCCATTTTAAGCTTAAGGTGGCCATACACGGGCCGATAAAAGCTGCTGACAGACCGAGTCCGCAGCTTATTGGCCCATGTATGGGGCCCTCCGACGGGCTTCCCTGATCGATATCTGGCCCGTTACCCATGGTTAGGATCCGATCGTTGGGCCCTCAAGGTGGGCATAACGGGAAGAGATCCGCTCATTTGACGACATCACCAAACGAGCGGATCTCTCCATGTATGGCCACCTTTAGAAATGGTCATTGCAATGTTGGTGAGTAGGTGTAATGATATGTGCATACCCATAAATGCTTTCTTATATACAGTTCTAGCTTAGGTGATCCTTCAATAGATACATTTTGCTTCACTTTCAATAAATGTGTCCATTTCTCCCGTCAGCTCGCGAGTGGCTAATAAATATCTTGGTATACAAATCAGCATAAGTCTTGTTTATGAATTGGTGGAACTGCCTTGCTGCTAGTAATGTGATGAGATGTGAAACTAAACCGGTACATATTCCGGTTGGGGACTGTCCTATTGGGTAATGTTATGATGGCTGATTCTATTGGTGCCTGTAAGAGTGGCTTGGATGATTTTTTTTAAGCAAACATAATATCCAAGTATATCTAGTATAGGTCAATCTAAAAAACAACTGGACTTGCTGAGTAATCAATGAAGACGTTTCACTACTCATCCGAGCAGCTTCTTCAGTTCAACGCTGCTCGGATGAGTAGTGAATAGAGATGTCGCGAACTGTTCGCCGGCGAACTTGTTCGCGCGAACATCGGGTGTTCGCGCTCGCCGGAAGTTCGCGAACGTCGCGCGACGTTCGCCATTTTGGGTTCGCCATTGTTGGCGCTTTTTTTTGCTCTCTCACCCCAGACCAGCAGGTACATGGCAGCCAATCAGGAAGCTCTCCCTTGGACCACTCCCCTTCCCTATAAAAACCGAAGCCCTGCAGCTTTTTTTCACTCTGCCTGTGTGTGCTGAAGAGATAGTGTAGGGAGAGAGCTGCTGCCTGTTAGTGATTTCAGGGACAGTTGAAAGTTTGCTGGCTAGTAATCGTTTTGATACTGCTCTGTTATTGGAGGGACAGAAGTCTGCAGGGGTTTGAGGGACATTTAAGCTTAGGTAGCTTTGCTGGCTAGTAATCTACCTTCTACTGCAGTGCTCTGTATGTAGCTGCAGTGGGCAGCTGTCCTGCTTCTGATCTCATCTGCTGACTGCTGCAATAGCAATAGTCCTTGTAAGGACTGCTTTTATTTATTTTTTTGTTGTTTTACTACTACTACTACTACTACTACTACTACTACTACTACTACTACTATAAGAGCCCAGTGCTATTAGTCTAGCAGTGTTGGGGAGTGGGACTGGTGTGCTAATCTGCTGCTCCTAGTAGTTCAGCAGCACCAACTTTAATTTTTTTTTTTTAATATTCATTCTTTTTTTATTTAACTTTTTTTTTATTTTACTACCGCTGTAGTAGTGTATAAGTTGACCTTTTAGGCATTATTTGCCCTGTAGGCATTTTTTGCCCAGTGTGTTATTCAACCAACTGCTATCTAGCTGTGTGCCCGTGTTCACATTCTGTCTAAATATCCATAATATTACCGTCTCCAGAAAAAACACCGGAGTGACTTTTTTCAAGCAGCCATAATAAATTTTACGTAATCCGTATCCATCGCTGTAGTAGTGTATAAGTTGACCTTTTAGGCATTATTTGCCCTGTAGGCATTTTTTGCCCAGTGTGTTATTCAACCAACTGCTATCTAGCTGTGTGCCCGTGTTCACATTCTGTCTAAATATCCATAATATTACCGTCTCCAGAAAAAACACCGGAGTGACTTTTTTCAAGCAGCCATAATAAATTTTACGTAATCCGTATCCATCGCTGTAGTAGTGTATAAGTTGACCTTTTAGGCATTATTTGCCCTGTAGGCATTTTTTGCCCAGTGTGTTATTCAACCAACTGCTATCTAGCTGTGTGCCCGTGTTCACATTCTGTCTAAATATCCATAATATTACCGTCTCCAGAAAAAACACCGGAGTGACTTTTTTCAAGCAGCCATAATAAATTTTACGTAATCCGTATCCCTCGCTGTAGTAGTGTATAAGTTGACCTTGTAGGCATTATTTGCCCTGTAGGCATTTTTTGCCCAGTGTGTTATTCAACCAACTGCTATCTAGCTGTGTGCCCGTGTTCACATTCTGTCTAAATATCCATAATATTACCGTCTCCAGAAAAAACACCGGAGTGACTTTTTTTCAAGCAGCATTCTTATATTTTACGTAATCCGTATCCACCGCTGTGTATACGTTGACCTTGTAGGCATTATTTGCCCTGTAGGCATTTTTTGCCCAGTGTGTTATTCAACCAACTGCTATCTAGCTGTGTGCCCGTGTTCACATTCTGTCTAAATATCCATAATATTACCGTCTCCAGAAAAAACACCGGAGTGACTTTTTTTCAAGCAGCATTCTTATATTTTACGTAATCCGTATCCACCGCTGTGTATACGTTGACCTTGTAGGCATTATTTGCCCTGTAGGCATTTTTTGCCCAGTGTGTTATTCAACCAACTGCTATCTAGCTGTGTGCCCGTGTTCACATTCTGTCTAAATATCCATAATATTACCGTCTCCAGAAAAAACACCGGAGTGACTTTTTTTCAAGCAGCATTCTTATATTTTACGTAATCCGTATCCACCGCTGTGTATACGTTGACCTTGTAGGCATTATTTGCCCTGTAGGCATTTTTTGCCCAGTGTGTTATTCAACCAACTGCTATCTAGCTGTGTGACCGTGTTCACATTCTGTCTAAATATCCATAATATTACCGTCTCCAGAAAAAACACCGGAGTGACTTTTTTTCAAGCAGCATTCTTATATTTTACGTAATCCGTATCCACCGCTGTGTATACGTTGACCTTGTAGGCATTATTTGCACAGTGTTTTCTTCAAACCGCCATCTAGCTGTGTGAGCTTGTTCACATTTTGTCTAAATATTGATAATATTATCGTCTCTAGAAAAACCACTTGAGTTACTTTTTTTCAAGCAGCATTCATATATTTTACGTAATCCGTATCCACCGCTGTAGTAGTGTATACGTTGATCTTGTAGGCATTATTTGCACACTGTTTTCTTCAAACTGCCATCTAGCTGTGTGTATTATCGTTTCCAGAAAAACCAACTGAGTTTTTGTTGTTGTTGTTTTTTTAAAAATAATGCCAGGCAAAGGCAGGCCGCCACGCAGAGGCCGTGCTAGGGGCCGTGCTGCTATGCAATCCTGTGGCCCTAGCAAATTGCCCAGTTTTAAAAAGCCAATGACCCTGAACTCCCAAAATGCTGAAGAGGTAGTTGACTGGCTTACACAGCACACCCCATCCTCTACCGTTTCTAACTTTACCACAACATCCTCCTCATCCTCCACTGCTATGGCCACCCCACGTAACACTTCCTCCACCACCGGTGCCCCATCTTCACTGGAGTCAGAGGAGTTATTTTCCCATGAGTTTCTTGAACTGAGTAATGCGCAACCATTATTGGCAGAAGAAGATGAAGGAGATGAGGACGTTACACCAGATTTAATTCTGGCAGAGAACACGACAGAGATGGACATAATGATGAGTGATGAGGAGGAGGAGGAGGTCCCCGCTGCTGCTTCCTTCTGTGATGTGTCAGAAGAAATTGATGCATCTGAGGAGAATGATGATGAGGAGATTGATGTTTTGTGGGTGCCTAGTAGAAGAGAGCAAGAGGAGGGTAGTTCAGATGGAGAGACGGAGAGTCAGAGAGGCAGTAGGAGAATAAGACTTAGAAGAAGCAGGGAGGCCAGCCCGCAGGGATCAGTAGGGCAACAACATGTATCGGCACCTGTGTTCAGCCGGCCAACGCACCCGCCATTGCCGCCAATGCCGCCAACTTCTACTGTTACCGCCAGATCGCAGACTTCCAAAAAGTCAGCAGTGTGGCATTTTTTTAATGTGTGTGCCTCTGACAAAAGCATTGTAATTTGCAATGAGTGCAGTCAGAAACTGAGCCTTGGTAAGCCCAACAGCCACATAGGTACAACTTCTATGCGAAGGCACATGAGCGGCAAGCACAAAGCACTTTGGGAGCAACACCTCAAAGGCAACAGGCAAACTAAAAGTCACACTCCTTCTGGTCCAGCATCTTACTGCTCTACCTCTGCTCTCCTTGACCCATCTGAACCACCCTCCACTCCGCCTTCCACCTTGACCACCTGTTCCCATTCCCAGTCATCTGCCACCAGCCAAGTTTCTGTGAAGGCCATGTTTGAGCGTAAGAAGCCAATGTCTGACTGTCACCCCCTTGCCCGGCGTCTGACAGCTGGCTTGTCTGCACTCTTAGCCCGCCAGCTTTTACCATACCAGCTGGTGGACTCTGAGGCCTTCCGCAAATTTGTAGCAATTGGGACACCGCAGTGGAAGGTACCCAGCCGCAATTTTTTTTCTAAAAAGGGAATACCACACCTGTACCAACATGTGCAGAGCCAAGTTACCGCATCTCTGTCACTTAGTGTTGGGCCAAAGGTCCATATGACTACTGACGCATGGTCCTCCAAGCATGGTCAGGGCAGGTATGTCACCTACACTGCCCACTGGGTGAACTTGGTAATGGCTGGGAATGGGAAGCAGGGAATGGGTAGCTCAACAACAACAACAACAGTGGAGTTGGTGTCACCGCCACGGATTGCACGCGGTTCTGCCACCACCTCTACTCCTCCATCGCTCTCTACCTCGTCTTCTTCCTCTTCTTCTTCTTACTCTGCTGCTGGGTCCTCCTTCTCCTCCTCCACACCTGTGCACCCCCAGCTCCCCCTAGGCTATTCGACGTGCCAGGTACGCCGTTGTCACGCTGTCTTGGGGATGACGTGCCTGGAAAGCAAAAACCATACCGGATCTGTACTCCTGTCATCTCTGCAGTCACAGGCCGATCGGTGGCTGACCCCACACCAACTGCAGATCGGAAAAGTGGTGTGTGACAATGGAAGCAATCTGTTGGCAGCGTTGAGACTGGGAAATTTAACACATGTGCCCTGCATGGCACATGTGTTAAATTTAATAGTCCAACGTTTTGTCTCCAAGTACCCAGGATTCCAGGACGTTCTCACCCAGTCCAGAAAGGTGTCGGCCCATTTCAGACGTTCCTACACAGCCATGGCACGCCTTGCTGACATTCAGCAGCGCTACAACATGCCAGTCAGGCGTTTGATTTCTGACAGCCAGACTCGCTGGAATTCAACGCTCCTTATGTTGGAACGTCTGCTGCAACAACAAAGGGCCGTCAACGAGTACCTTTTTGAACTGGGTGGTAGGACTGGATCTGCAGAGCTGGGGATTTTTTTCCCCCGTTACTGGGTGCTTATGCGCGATGCCTGCAGGCTCATGCGACCTTTTGAAGAGGTGACAAATATGGTCAGTCGCACCGAAGGCACCATCAGCGACCTAATACCCTTCGCTTTCTTCCTGGAGCGTGCCGTGCGACGAGTGACAGATGAGGCTGTAGACCAGCGTGACGAGGAGCTGGAAGCGCACGATTTATGGTCGCAATCACCAGAACGAACCCAGGCACCTGCTGCAACGCAGGGAGAGGTGCCAGAAGTGGAGTCAGAGGAGGAAGGTGGCTTTGTGGAGGAGGAGGAGGAGGACCAACAGGAGCAGGCTTCCCAGGGGGCTAGTGGTGACCTTTTGGGGACCCCTGGTCTTGTACGTGGCTGGGGGGAGGAGACCGTGGATGATGCAGTCCTTGATAATGAGGAAGCGGAGATGGATAGCTCTGCATCCAACCTTGTGAGAATGGGGTCTTTCATGCTGGCATGCCTGTTGAAGGACCCCCGTATCAAGAGGCTTAAGGAGAAGGACCTGTACTGGGTCGCAACGCTACTAGACCCTCGGTACAAGCATAAAGTGTCAGAAATGTTACCAACATACCACAAGTCCGAAAAGATGCGGCATTTACAAACCAGCCTGCAAAACATGTTGTACAATGCTTTTAAGGGTGATGTCACTTCAGGAACTCATCAACATTCCAGGGGCAGAGGTGCCAGTAATCCTGCCACGAGCACACCTGCAAGGACAAAGCCCTTTGGCCGGTCTGTAACGTCAGACATGCAAATGTTTTTCTGTCCAAGGCAGCGCCACAACCCTTCGGGATCCACCCTCAAAGAACGCCTCGACCGGCAGGTAGCGGACTACCTGGCATTAACTGCAGATATCGACACTCTGAGGAGCGATGAACCCCTGGACTACTGGGTGCGCAGGCTTGATCTGTGGCCAGAGCTGTCACAATTTGCCATGAACCTCTTGTCTTGCCCAGCCTCAAGTGTGCTCTCAGAAAGGACCTTCAGTGCAGCAGGAGGGATTGTAACTGAGAAGAGAACTCGCCTAGGTCACAAAAGTGTCGATTACCTGACCTTTATTAAAATGAATGAGGGGTGGATCTCGGAGGGTTACTGCACGCCGGAAGACTTGTTCTGACTTCTATGCAGCTGTCCTTCTCTTCAAGCCTCATGACTCCACACACAGCTGTCCTTTAGCGTCCTCCTCCCTCCGCCACCGTTACAAACTAGGGTGCAAACCCTACTGGTTTAATTTTTTCTGGCCTCTGTGCTTCAGTGGCTGCAACCAAAAAAACTGGGCAAACAATGTCTACAAGGTCAACGTATGGCGAAAAATGACTATTTTCAGCATTTATATGGCATATTTTTTCTGGCAACTGTGCTTCAGTGGCTGCGTCCAAAAAAATGCATATTTTCTGCATTTATATGGCATAATTTTTCTGGCCTCTGTGCTTCAGTGGCTGCAACCAAAAAAATGCATATTTTCTGCATTTATATGGCATAATTTTTCTGGCCTCTGTGCTTCAGTGGCTGCAACCAAAAAAATGCATATTTTCTGCATTTATATGGCATAATTTTTCTGGCCTCTGTGCTTCAGTGGCTGCAACCAAAAAAATTTATATTTTCAGCATTTATATGGCATAATTTTTCTGGCAACTGTGCTTCAGTGGCTGCGACCAAAAAAATGACTATTTTCAGCATTTCTATGGCATATTTTTTCTGGCCTCTGTGCTTGAGTGGCTGCGGCCAAAAAAACTGGGCAAACAATGCCTACAAGGTCAACGTCGTTGACCTTGTAGGCATTGTTTGCCCAGTTTTTTTGGCCGCAGCCACTCAAGCACAGAGGCCAGAAAAAATATGCCATAGAAATGCTGAAAATAGTCATTTTTTGCCATACCTTGACTCAACGTATATGGCAAAAAATTTATATTTTCAGCATTTATATGGCATATTTTTTCTGGCAACTGTGCTTCAGTGGCTGCGACCAAGAAAACTGGGCAAACAATGCCTACAAGGTCAACGTATGGCAAAAAATGACTATTTTCAGCATTTATATGGCATATTTTTTCTGGCCTCTGTGCTTCAGTGGCTGCAACCAAAAAAATTTATATTTTCAGCATTTATATGGCATAATTTTTCTGGCCTCTGTGCTTCAGTGGCTGCAACCAAAAAAATTTATATTTTCAGCATTTATATGGCATATTTTTTCTGGCAACTGTGCTTCAGTGGCTGCGTCCAAAAAAACTGGGCAAACAATGTCTACAAGGTCAACGTATGGCGAAAAATGACTATTTTCAGCATTTATATGGCATATTTTTTCTGGCAACTGTGCTTCAGTGGCTGCGTCCAAAAAAACTGGGCAAACAATGCCTACAAGGTCAACGTATGGCAGTTGTTTAAAGAGAACAGTAGATTACTAGCCAGCAAAGCTACCTAAGCTAAAATGTCCCTCAAATCCCTGCAGACTTCTGTCCCTCCAATACAGAGCAGTATCACGCAGATTACTAGCCAGCAAACTTACTATCATCTGTCCCTGAAATCACTAACAGCTCTCGCCCTACACTATCTCTTCCAAGCACACACAGGCAGATTTTTCAGATACATTTTTGCCCTTGATCCCCCTCTGGCATGCCACTGTCCAGGTCGTTGCACCCTTTAAACAACTTTAAAATCATTTTTCTGGCCAGAAATGTCTTTTGTAGATGTTAAAGTTCGCCTTCCCATTGAAGTCTATGGGGTTCGCGAACCGTTCGCGAACCGCTCGCAATTTTGCGCAAGTTCGCGAATATGTTCGCGAACTTTTTTTCCGACGTTCGCTACATCCCTAGTAGTGAAACGTCTTCATTGATTACTCAGCAAGTCCAGTTGTTTTTAGATTGACCTATACTAGATATACTATGACCTGGATGAATGAAAATCTTCATAGTCATAATATCCAAGGCTATTGTGATCTTAAATGGGTGGTTCCCCTCTAAGTTAATCTTTAGTATGTTAGAGGGGTTGAACTTGAAGGACATTGGTCTTTTTACAACCCAACATCATACTTATGCAACGATTATCCTATGAAGTTGCCAATGTGACTTCTGTGCAAAAGCAGTTTAAATCCCTTCTCCCAGTCAAGCAGGCTTTTCATCTACTTGCACAACAGCACACTGTCTACAAGGGGCAGATTTACTAAAGGGTGAAGTGACTAATGCTAGAGAAAATTCGCCAGCGTGACGTCATTTTGTTACTTCGCCAATTTACTAACGGTCGCTGGTGTAACTTCACTAGCAAAAGAGAGAGTCTCTCTCAGTACTTCGCTCTCTTACGCCTGGCGAAGTTGCGCTCTGGCGAATGGACATAACTATGCAAATTCACTAAGATGCAGATTTTACTTAACGTTACCTCTTGCGCTAGACTTGCCTTCGCCAGCTCAGACCAGGCAAAGTGCATGAAAATTTTTATAAGTCCCAAAAAATGCTGGTTACTTTTCATTTTTCAGGGTGATAGGCAGCAAAAGATCGTAAAATTTTTCTGGGGTACCCGGCTTCCCCCCTACATTTCCTAACATGTGGCACATAAACTATACACTGGGCTCATGTGTAGGGCAATATAACAACTTTATTTTATTTTATTCAGATTCCCTGGGCTTGTGTAATGTAATGTATTGTCTGCAACTTTAACTTTAACTTCCCGTCATATGCAAATTAAACAATGCTAGCTCTACTTCGCCATCGTTGAGCGCCCTGGACTCAACTTCGATTTTAGTGAATTAGTGTTGTCCTGGCAAATCTATGCCTGGCGAAGTGTTGCGATGTGAACGAAGCCATCTCTGGCGAAGGTTAGTAAATTTGCCTCAGGTGCACATGCCACTGTAAAGGCATTTTGTATTGAGATGTTCCAGCTGTGAGAGCTCATATTTGACTGGGAGAACAATGAGGACCTTCTGCACCAACTATTTTTCAACTCTGAAAATCCAGAACTAAAGGATAAATGACCCTGAATATGACTTCAGCAGAATAAGTCATCAGTGAAGCATTACGCTGTTCTTCTTTTGTCCTTCACTTATCACTTGTTCTTCAAGTAGGAGGAAAACCTGGGTCATTTTAGCATTAGAAAAAAACTGTTAGAAAAAAATGATAAAAAGTGTATATATTAAAGGCAATGCTTGGTATTGCTAAGTGTTTTAAAGAGGCAGTACTCTAGATATTCTGTTGTACATTCCAACTTTCTCTTGGGCACTCCCTGAAATATGTTACAAATAGGGATGTAGCGAACGTCGGAAAAAAAGTTCGCGAACATATTCGCGAACTTGCGCAAAAATGCGAGCGGTTCGCGAACGGTTCGCGAACCCCATAGACTTCAATGGGAAGGCGAACTTTAACATCTAAAAAAGACATTTCTGGCCAGAAAAATGATTTTAAAGTTGTTTAAAGGGTGCAACGACCTGGACAGTGGCATGCCAGAGGGGGATCAAGGGCAAAAATGTATCTGAAAAATCTGCCTGTGTGTGCTTGGAAGAGATAGTGTAGGGGGAGAGCTGTTAGTGATTTCAGGGACAGATGATAGTAAGTTTGCTGGCTAGTAATCTGCTTGATACTGCTCTGTATTGGAACAAAAAAATAAATAAAAGCAGTCCTTACAAGGACTACTGTTATTGCAGCAGTCAGCAGATGAGATCAGAAGCAGGACAGCTGCCCACTGCAGCTACATACAGAGCACTGCAGTAGAAGGTAGATTACTAGCCAGCAAAGCTACCTAAGCTTAAATGTCCCTCAAACCCCTGCAGACTTCTGTCCCTCCAATAACAGAGCAGTATCAAAACGATTACTAGCCAGCAAACTTTCAACTGTCCCTGAAATCACTAACAGGCAGCAGCTCTCTCCCTACACTATCTCTTCAGCACACACAGGCAGAGTGAAAAAACGCTGCAGGGCTTCGGTTTTTATAGGGAAGGGGAGTGGTCCAGGGGAGAGCTTCCTGATTGGCTGCCATGTACCTGCTGGTCTGGGGTGAGAGGGCAAAAAAAAGCGCCAACAATGGCGAACCCAAAATGGCGAACGTCGCGCGACGTTCGCGAACTTCCGGCGAGCGCGAACACCCGATGTTCGCGCGAACAAGTTCGCCGGCGAACAGTTCGCGCCATCTCTAGTTACAAAGGAGGGAAGATAAATTATACTGGGCATTTTGAATAAATGCAAGATGTAACTTAAACTTCATCACAGACTATAATTAAAAAATTATCTTATTAATGGCCTTACCCTTATTAAATTCTAGTACATCTGACTATTATCCTTAAATATTCTCTCATCAGGGTAAACTCCACAGCAAATTACAAATTTCTTGCAAGAACTGCATAAGTATCTCAAGCCTCTGGAATAAAACACAGTAGTCACTTATAGAGCTGGTTCACCTTTAAAGGGATACTGTCATGGGAAAAAAATGTTTTCATAATGAATCAGTTAATAGGGCTGCTCCAGCAGAATTCTGCACTGAAATCCATTTCTCAAAAGAGCAAACAGATTTTTTTATATTCAATTTTGAAATCTGACATGGGGCTAGACATATTGTGAATTTCCCAGTTGCCCTTCTCTGATAAACTTAAATCACTATTTACTGCTGTACTGCAAGTTGGAGTGATATCACCCCCTTCATAGAAAATGAAACAAATTGTAAATTGTTTAGGATATCACTCCCTACATCATAGTAAGAATTGACACAAAGGTGAACAATGCCTTTAAAGCAAAACAGTATTTGAGCTTACCCAGAGTACAAAGCAAGCTACACTGCTCAGACACTCCTACTTGTGGTTCTCAAGACTTTGTTCCCACATTGCTCTTTTTTTCTTTTTTTGTAATCATAGAACCTGCAAGTAATGGGTGAATTTATTCACGAGGCACGAATTTGCAGCGAATTCCCGCGATTCGCCGCGGGCGAATAAATTAGAGAAACCACCGCGAAAATTCGCCGGCGTCAAAAAAAAATGGATGCCGGCGAAACACCTCAAATTCGCCCATCACTACCTGCAAGCTATTTGGGGGAATGGAGTTTTGGCAGCTGGAGAAAAAACTACTGCTACTTTGTTTGAATAGATAATGTAGTCAGAACCAGCAGTGCAGGTAATAGCAAGGGACAGACAAGTGTTATATAATAAATTGGTATGTCAGGAAGGGGCACAGTCATATAGTTACAGTCCCAATGCAGCACTCTAAGATTGACTATATCATGTCAGGATAGACAGAGGCTCTGGCCTGGTGTCTGGCTGATCTTTATTTATTTTAAATGTTCTCATTGCTATTAATATCAGGACAGTTTTTCCCACATAACATGTGAGAAGTGACCAAATGGCACATGTCATTTTAATGTTTACAGAAATCTGTAAAGCCACTGAAATTAGACAGCATTTGCATAACTCAGAAATAAAGGAGAATATATTGTAAAAGGCCATCAGAAACTTAGATGCATATATGCATTCAAGAAGTAGAAGGGCTTACATTTATAAAGAGGGTTTATTAATGCGCATTTCATTTCCATTAAACGTTACATAGGAGGAAATTGTCTAATGTGTGCATAGAACAATGCTTCTCCGTGTACTTGCATTGACGCAAAAATCAGATATCTACACAAATATTGCCTCTTAATTTATATAAATAAATATTTTTGCTGCAACAGTTTATTCCCATGTATGTCTACTAATTAAGGACATATTTTATATATATATTTTTTTCTCACTTTTTCTCCAGGCCGGGTGCTCGGTCAAAGTCTTTATATATGCATAGAATGGACCAGCACACCGTTTTCTTCAATCAAACGTGTTTATTTAATACACACTGTGCATCCAACGTTTCGGCCCGCATCCTTGATAAAGGCCCGGATGCGGGCCGAAACGTTGGATGCACAGTGTGTATTGAATAAACACGTTTGATTGAAGAAAACGGTGTGCTGGTCCATTCTATGCATATATATATATATATATATATATATACGGTATATATATATTATATATATATATATATATAATATGTCTTTAATTAGTATATATATAAAATATACTTTATATTTATAATATAAAGTACATTTTAAACACATAGGAGTAGAATTAATGTTAGGCTTAGGTTTAGTGATAAGCTTAGGGATAGACATAGGTAAGCCTTAGTGTGAGGTTTAGGGGTTAGGCTGAGATTAACTTTAAAGGTAAGGCAAAAGCTAACTCTTGAAAACTCATCTAGTAAGTACAGTAGTCTCAAAGATTTTCATTGAAGCAAACATTGATGTGATCATTGGGAGAACAGGTCTCAGTAGGTTTGAGCTCAGATGTTTTATTTAAAAAAAGAAATGCAAGGTTTTATAAATGGAAAAAATTAAATCTGCAGGAAGAAAGCTTTTATGTAAAAAAACAATATCATTTGCATCTGATAATCTTTACTGATATGTTTCAGTTGTATATCTATTTCTATTAAAATATATAGTCTGCAATTACTTCACATGACTCATGCATGGTGGGTTCAGTCTACCTACTAGTGATCCTGTTTGTATGGGATGAACCACCCAACCATCCTGATATAACTTTTCTTTCTCGAAATAAACACCAGTCCTACAGGCTTTGCATTCTAATGAAGATTCCCAATGTGACTACAGGAAACCATAAAAACCCAATTATGAGGGTCATAAGATGTAGAGGAAGGTGCCCACGTGGAATTTAGGTGTACCATTCCTTAGAATAGACTAGACTAGACTTAGAATAAAAGGTGAAGTTTTCAAACTGTGTCCAGGCTAACTTGTTTGCAGTATCCCAAGCTACATCTCAGTGGTACAGGAGCTGCTTTCTTCACATTGCAGGTGTCTTGAGGTTAAAAGAATGATCTCTATTGATCTAATTCCATGTCATATTGACCTTCATTCAAAGAACAGCCATGTTTTCAGCAGCACTGGAACATAAATGGGCCTGTATTTCTGACTATTAATGAAGGGTTACAGTAATCATTTTGACACTGCTCCAGCAAGGCAGCTCCATCACTTAAAGGATTAGTTCAGTGTGAAAATAAAAACTGGGTAAATAGATAGGCTGTGCAAAATAAATAATGTATCTAATATAGTTAGTTAGCCAAAAATGTAATGTATAAAGGCTGGAGTGAACAGATGTCTAATAAAACAGCCAGAATCCAACTTCCTGCTTTTTCAGCTCTGTAAGTCTGAGATTCTCCCAGACTTGAGGGAGAGCCATATAGTACATTTCTGTTCTTTGAGTTTGCAATTGATCCTCAGCATTCAGCCCAGATTCAAAAGCAACAGATATGACTCATTTGGCCTCCCCTGAAGTCTCTGATTGGTTACTGCCTGGTAACCAGTCAGTGTAAACAAAGAGAGCTAGAAAGCAGCTCTGACTGATATGTTACACATCAAATCACTCCAGCCCTTATACATTACATTTTTGGCTAGCTAACTATATTAGATACATTTTTTATTTTGCACAGCCTATCTATTTATCAGGTTTTTATTTTCACACTGAACTATTCCTTTAACATACATTATGTGATTATTTTTGAATTTCTGGCTTGGAGGCAAGTTTTGGTTGCATAAAAAACAGTGTACTGCCAAACAGAACCTTGTAGGCTGCCAGTCCACATAGGGGAAACCAAATTGCCAATTACAGCCCTTATTAGGCTCCCCCAGGAACATTGTTCATTCTTGTGTTACTCCCAGACTTATTTTATATCTGCATGTTGCTCACAGGTAAAAAAGGTTGGGGACCCCTGCTCTAAGGGACATATTTATTCACTTGTGATCACTTAATCCAATTTTTTATCAGTATAATCAGATATCTAGCAAATATAAGGTAATCATGATGTTTTTAGGGATGCACCGAATCCAGGATTCGGTTCGGGATTCGGCCAGGATTCGGTCTTTTTCAGCAGGATTCGGATTCGGCCGAATCCTTCTGCCTGGCCGAACCGAATCTGAATCCTAATTTGCATATGCAAATTAGGGGCGGGGAGGGAAATCGCGTGACTTTTTGTCACAAAACAAGGAAGTAAAAAACATTTTCCCCTTTCAACCCCTAATTTGCATATGCAAATTAGGGTTCGGATTCGGTTCGGTATTCGGCCGAATCTTTCACGAAGGATTCGGGGGTTCGGCCGAATCCAAAATAGTGGATTCGGTGCATCCGTAGATGTTTTATTTATGAAAGCATGCATAGTGACTTGAGTCTCAGCTATCCTGAATTAAAGGGATACTGTCATGGGAAAAAAAATGTTTTCAAAATGAATCAGTTAATAGTGCTGCTCCAGTAGAATTAGGCACTGAAATCCATTTCTCAAAAGAGCAAACAGATTTTTTTTATATTCAGCTAGACGTATTGTCAATTTCCCAGCTGCCCCAAGTCATGTGACTTGTGCTCTTATAAACTTCAATCACTCTTTACTGCTGTACTGCAAGCTGGAGTGTTATCACCCCTCTCCCCCCCCCCCCAGCAGCCAAACAAAAGAACAATGGGAAGGTAACCAGATAACAGCTCCCTAACACAAGATAACAGCTGCCTGGTAGATCTAAGAACAACACTCAAAAGTAAAAACCCATGTCCCACTGGGACACATTCAGTTACATTGAGAAGGAAAAACAGCAGCCTGCCAGAAAGCATTTCTCTCCTAAAGTGCAGGCACAAGTCACATGACATGGGGCAGCTGGGAAATTGACAAAACGTCTAGCCCCATGTCAGATTTCAAAATTGAATATAAAAAAATCTGTTTGCTCTTTTGAGAAATGGATTTCAGTGCAGAATTCTGCTGGAGCAGCACTATTAACTGATGCTTTTTTGAAAAAAAACATGTTTTCCGATGACAGGATCCCTTTAAGAAGGGCTTGTTTACAGCAGCAATAGAAGTTGCATCCAGTTGTGCTTAAAACTCCATTCAATAAAGGAACTTGTGTCACAATGCACACCTTCCACTTTAGTATAGTTGCACTCACAGTTGCTGCCTATTGAAGAAGAGGAACCCTGGAGCTACCTCCACCTCCGTGCCAGGTGTTAACTCCAGAGTCCCCTCAGCAAATGGGTGCAGTGCATTTGCGTCTAAAGAAAAAGGTGCATGCAGAACTTTGCAAATGGTGGCTAAAATATCTGCATTTGACTTGCAAGCGCAACTGAATGAATTATTAGAACTTTCATCTCTCCAGCTCCAATATACCGAGATGGCAGGAAGTGGGTCTTCTGTAAAAGCAAAATTCACAACAAAATGGCTTGAACATTCACAACAAAAAATTATTTTAATTATGATCTTTCCAATGGAGATCAGTCTAAATTATATAAACTTTTTTTTTCAGTGATTTTGTAATTAATGGGAATTAATTGCCCCTGTCCTGCTAATCAGATGTCTACACCATCTGCTCCGGGAAGTGATCCTGCTATTAGTCAGAGGCTGCCATAAGGGAGAGATGGTGATAAATCCCCTTTAAAGCAAAATTAATGGAAGCCAGGACATGCTCCTAAATAGAACGTATATTCTTTCAAGAACCAGTGGTTCCCATAGTCCAATTTTAAAATCAATCCCCCAATTTCTATATTGTATTTATTGTATGGGATCCACTGAACTTTCATAACATTTTAGTTGAGACAAAAAATCATTTATTTTAATATACAGTACTTAATTAAATGCATAAATCAGTGCAATGACCTATACTATCCACTCACATTCCAACCAAGAGAGTAGCTTAAGCTTGTACCTGCAAAGCACCTGACACATCTCACTGCATGTGTTCTGCCAGCCTACACTAAAAAGTGTATGGCACTGATGCCATTTAGATGTTTCTTCAGATGAAATTTATTGGCATGCCTAGCAGATAGTATAGTGGTGACTTAACCATCATGACTTTTTTTGGTGGAAATGCCAAAACAAACTCAGATAAAATATACTAATTGCATTTGCCTAGTTATTCCTGTCTTCTTTCCAAGTTCTTGGTTCGGCTATGGTCCCCCAAAGGGTAAAACTTGTTTAGCTTCCGTGCTTAGCACTAACATCTCCCAATGTAGCTGTCACATATGGTATCCCAAAGCCTATAACAAACCCCAAGGTCCCTGTCTCGACTCACACTTCTGCCTCTAACAACCACCTTTCACTTCGAGAGGAGCCCTCCTCTAGTAGGATGCCACTAGGTCTTAAAATGAGAGGAACAAGGAAGATGTTCTGGGCAGGCAAGGGAACCATAACATATACAGGAAGGATGGGGAACAGAGAGTGTAGACATGGACCAGACAGGGACAGTACTAATTAGACAGGGCAGTACAGTATCAGGAACCAGGAGTGTAGTCAGGATAAACAGGCTGGAGTCAAAACTAGTGATGGGCGAAATTATTCACCAGGCGCGAATTTGTGGCGAATTCCCACGATTTGCAGCAGCAAATAAATTTGTGAAACCGCCACGAAAATTTGTCGGCAGGAAATAGACCTACTTTGGGCAGAGAGTAGGGGGTTTTATAGCCAGACTAATGACTGACTGACTGACAGTACAGAAACACCTGGTCCATGGTTCAACTCCAAGCAGGTTGTTACAGTAGCCTGTTGAATTGTAAACTCCCCTTCCTTGGCCTCAGCTCTTTGCCAAATCGTAATACTTCCTGATAGATCTTCCATATAACCACAAGCATCAGGACCAGGTGGCATTCCAGTAGCGGATTAAGGCAAATTGGATTCCTATATGCTGAAGATCACACCAAGAGAGCACCCATGGTCAATGTGTGCCTTAAACATGTTGTAATGTTTTAAAGATCTCAGAGGTAATTAGATGTCATAGTTTACAATATCAGCTGGCCACTGGAATGAACAAGACCCATCTATGAGGAGCAAGACTGAAGTTCAGTGAGGCTGAATAATGATAATGCTTGTGTCTATCAGGCAGTAGGATAGAATATACAGTATGCCTATATTGTATATCACTATTGTTGTCCCAGAAGGTTTACTATTATTGGTGGGTCACTGTATCCTCTAACTGGGTAAACAAATTTAATCTTAGCAGAGCTTTAACCATGATGTGTCTAATCAGCACAGGCTGCCCACAACAGCCAAGAAACAACGTATTATATGTGTGTAAAACAAATCTCTCCAGCTTGTTTTTTCTTACCTACTGTACTCTACTGCAAGACAGAAAGAGCTGACATAACCATTAAATCTGAAAAAACAAACAACAAAGAATTATCCTCAACAGATAAATACACAGCATGAGAAATGTATATAATAAGTAAATATAATATATGCTCTAATGTATTTTTGTTTGTTTTTTGAAAAACACCAAAGACGATATCCTAGTTTTTCCTAAAGACACATGAAAACTGAATGCAGCTCAGTAATTGTTCTTGAGGCTACCTGCCCAGTAAATGTATTTATTTTAGCTTTGGCTTCTGATGGCTGAATTAATGCCAGACCTGTCTTACACTTCAAATAAAGGTTTATTTATAGAAGGTGTGAATCATAGGTATTATAATAATCTAATAATGTATGTGGAACAAGTCATTTTTCCAGCAATCGTTCTTTAAAGAAATAATACAGACTGATATGAAATGACAACTTGTGCCCCTGACTGTATTTCAATTAAATCCCAACAGTTCTAATTTTTTTATAAATGACATTTTCACATCCTTAATTATGCAGTATAGGCATTTACCTTACATTGTTCTTTACTAATTGTGCAGTCCCCAGAAGGCACAGCGTTTATTAAAAATATGAACTTTCCTAAATTATTCATAGTTCTTCGTTTTAATTACATCTTTCTTCACATTTTATGCAGATTTAGGGGCAGATGTATTAAGAGTCGAATATCGAGGGTTAATTAACCCTCGATATTCGTCTGGCAAATTAAAATCCTTCGACTTCGAATATCGAAGTCGAAGGATTTTGCGCAATTCGTTTGATCGAACGATCGAAGGAATAATCTTTCGATCGAATGATTAAATCCTTCGAATTGAACGATTCAAAGGATTTTAATCCATCGATCGAAGGATTATCCTTCGATCAGAAAAAACTTGGAAAGCCTATGGGGACCTTCCCCATAGGCTAACATTGACTTCGGTAGCTTTTAGGTGGCGAACTAGGGGGTCGAAGTTTTGAGACAGTACTTCGACTATAGAATGGTCGAACGATTTTTAGTTCGAATCATTGGATTCAAAGTCGTAGTCGAAGGTCAAAGTAGCCAATTCGATGGTCGAAGTAGCCAAAAAAAATACTTCGAAAATCTAAGTATTTTTCATTCTATTTCTTCACTCGAACTTAGTGAATGGGCCCCTTAATTATTTCAAACTAAAAAGTGGAACAGTTATTAAGAACCACACCTCTTCATTTACAAAAATATTCATATTTATGTTATTCTGGATCCACCCTGGGGCAAAGTACATTGCATTTCATTAAGAGCAATTTTTCAGAGCTTTCTGGCTAATGGACTTCTGGATAATTGATCTAATAACTGTGATTTTAATCAAAATAAATAATATTAACATTCAGTACAGTTAAATGGAACTCACTCTGGAATAAATATATTGTTGGCAGAATTCCTAAAATCTCACCACTGTAAACATGGAAAAAAAACAAATAGCATTTGATAGAGGGCACAACTGAGTAGGGTTTCCCAAATATATTTATATTTTAGCTTGTGCTTCATTAGTAAAAAAAACAGTCATTGGATAAAAAGGCAATATAGTACAAATACAATATATCTGGGTCTGATGTAATGATGTGAGGGTTGACCCAAAACCCATGGTGACCCATGGGTTGATCACTGGTTTGGTGGGTTCTGGTGGAAATTTGGCCAACCAATGCTGGTTAGGGTTTAGACTAGGGAATAGGGATGTTGCGGACTGTTCGCCGGCGAACTTGTTCGCGCGAACATCGGCTGTTCGCGTCCGCCGCAAGTTCGCGAACGTCGCGCGACGTTCGCCATTTTGGGTTCGCCTTACCTGGCGCTTTTATTTGACCTCTCACCCCAGACCAGCAGATACATGGCAGCCAATCAGGAAGCTCTCCCTCCTGGACCACCCCCACACCCCCTGGACCACTCCCCTTCCATATATAAACTGAAGCCCTGCAGCGTTTTTTCATTCTGCCTGTGTGTGCTTGCAAGAGCTAGTGTAGGGAGAGAGCTGTTACTGATTTCACTGATTTCTTTGAGGGACAGTTGATAGTAAGTTTGCTGGCTAGTAATCGTTTTGATACTGCTCTGTTATTGGAGGGACAGAAGTCTGCAGGGATTTGAGGGACATTTTAGGGTAGCTTTGCTGGCTAGTAATCTACCTTCTACTGCAGTGCTCTGTATGTAGCTGCCTGCTGTGGGCACTGATCTCTTCTGATCTCATCTGCTGACTGCTGTAATAACCCAATAGTCCTTGTAAGGACTGCTTTTATTTTCTTTTTTGTTTTTTTACTTTGCTAGTTGCTACTATAAGCCCAGTGCTATTAGTCTAGCAGTGTTGGGGAGTGGGACTGGTGTGCTACTGTGCTGCTCCTAGTAGTTCAGCAGCACCAACCCGAGAAAAATATTTTTTTTAATATACATATATTTTTTTTTTCTTTTACTTATCTTACTGTTCTTTAACGTGTACAGTGCAGTTGCTGTTCTTCATAGTAGTGCACCAATAGTAATGCACTTGCAGGCATTATTTGCTCAGTGTGTTCTTCATTTTCAAACAACAACCATCTAGCTGTGTGAGCTTGTTCACATTCTGTCTAAATATCAATAATAATACCGTCTCTAGAAACACCACCCGAGTGACGTTTTTCAGGCAGCAATAATATATTCTGTATCCACTGCTGTAGTAGTGTATACGTTAACCTTGTAGGCATTATTTGCTCAGTGTGTTCTTCATTTTCAAACAACAACCATCTAGCTGTGTGAGCTTGTTCACATTCTGTCTAAATATCAATAATAATACCGTCTCTAGAAACACCACCCGAGTGACGTTTTTCAGGCAGCAAAGACAGTGGCAAAATCGCATCTTTTATGGTCACCGCAGGTGATCAATAAAGTAGACCAAAACTGGGCCCACACTGCAGAATCAGTGTTTTTTGGTTCGCTTCACTGTACATTGAATTACCTCTGCCTGACCGTGCACGTGCGCACAAGCACGGTGACTGCTAAACACACCACTACAGAAATATTGCCACCAACAGGACGAACATCCTGGAGGTGACAAGCAACTAGTAATTAAAAACTATTATTTGCTCACTTGACGGTATCATTCATTAAAGCTCTTTGCGTCTTTTTGCGTTGCAGTAAGCACCGCGTTTCGTCTTTGCGTGTGAACAGGCTGTAACCTTTACACGACTTGATTGGCATGTAGACGCCGGACGTTTTAAAGCATTTTATTACACAGGTTTAGAAATGTAGTGTGATTTCTGCCCTTTACAGCACAAAACGCAGCGCTGTGTCAACAATGGATTTTTTAGAAACATTTTTGCCCTTGATCCCCCTCTGGCATGGCACTGTCCAGGTCGTTGCACCCTTTAAACAACTTTAAAATCATTTTTCTGGCCCGAAATGTCTTTTCTAGCTTTTAAAATTCGCCTTCCCATTGAAGTCTATGGGGTTCGCGACGTTCGCGACGTTCGCGAACCGTTCGCATTTTTGACGCAAGTTCGCGAATATGTTCGCGAACTTTTTTCCCGACGTTCGCTACATCCCTACTAGGGAAGTACATTCCTGAAGATTCTGTGTATTGGAACTAGAGGTGCACACGATAGTAGCATATTGAGGGATAAGATGCAGGCGCTGGTTGGGCACTTACAATGGCAACATTTTGCATGTTAGGGTTGAATGTGGGTTTAGTTTTTCCTGAATGGTATAGCACTAGTCTAAAATTAGGAATGGGCGAATTTGACCCGTTCCACCAAAAATTCACGGCAGGCGAAATGTCACCGACGCCCATTAAAGTCTATGGGCATCAAAAAAATTTTGCTGTTTCATGTCTTTTTTTTTTGACGCATGCCACCATACAAGTCTATGGGCGTCATTTCTGCGGCGAAACAAGGCGAAAAAATTCACCCATCCCTAAGCTATGATGTATTGCATTTTAGAATAGACCAAATAAGAAAAACACACTATTCTTATTGAATTGGACTGTGTTCTTCTGCAACATATTAAAATATTATATATACAAAATTTCACCTGCTTCTGCAATATATTAAAGAGCGCAAGTCCTTTGGTTCCACATCAGTAATGTTTGGTGTTACTCAGAAGCACAGACATACAATGTTCTGAGTACAGCTCTTTATCGACAAGTGGAGTGAAGTGCCACTCGAAATGTTGCATGTACCTGCTGCCCTTATATGTGAGGCAATTTTACTGAAAGAGAATCTGGAGTGCTGTCACTGGAATGCGATATATGTGTACTCTGAAGGAGCCCTGGTGAACAGGCTTTTTGACGTACACCCGAACCTAGAACGGAACTGAAGAGTAAGTGCAGTTTGTTTGGAACTGTTTTGGTGACACATGGAACCAAGACAAAACTCTCTCTTCAATCATTCAGTCGGTATATGCACAGCCAAATGGGTAATGGGTTATGAAGAAGTTATAAGAAAAGGCAGCTGGCAGTTCTACCGGACATTAAAATAAGCAAACGTAAAAATTTGTCAACATCTTATGGGCTGGTTTCAGATTCTGATATTCTGCTATATTTAGAACATCAGCAAAGTAGTTAACTTAGTTGTTGAGGTCCTAATAAAGTTTCATTTGTGGGGTGTCATCTTTCTCTCTTCATCCAATAGGATAAAGTCACAGAGCCCCACAAAACAATCTTAAGCAGCGATGAATTCTATGTTTTTGATAGGCCATCTGACTAAACACTTGAATCTTCTATATTGTACAATAAGTCCACAGAATTATGGATGAAAGCAGCACAATTCATACTTTGGTTCATGCTGTTGCCAACACTCTAATGTTAACAGAAGAGAGATACTGTATGGTCAATGCTCCAAGCATATGAGACTTGAATGCTTCTTGATAACCATTCTGTTGTCACATCAAACTTTAAAAAGTGACCTCTGTGGTGTGAACTAATCAGCGAGAACAGAATGAAACTGTGTAGTGAACTCTGGTACAGGGGCTGCTTATGTTTTTAGAGGGTATAAGAAACAACTGAAAAAAATAACCAAAGTTAGTTTTTGTGGTTACATAAATTGCACACATGTTCTGGTCATAACACTGATTGTATGAATATGAATATATGAATAATAACTTGGTTTCAAATATGGATTATCAGGTATTACTTGAAACCCTAATGTTAATGCTTTGGTTATGACCCTTGCTTTGCAAAGACCAAGGTAAAGGCTATGATTTCAAGGGATACTTATTTTTTGCAACCCCATCACCATTTCTATAACACCTTTATTACGGCTTATTTTCACAAGAGTTTTCGATCAGTGGTTCTTAAAGTCTGTAATTGTATTACTATACTGTACCAGTGTAGCTGCATGCTAAAATACAGGGATTGTCTTAAATTTTAATGATAAGTCCAAGGGAGATCCTGGCCCCTCCGCCGCCTGAGGCAGCAGCAGTTGCTACTGCCCCCCCTCCCCCAGAAATTCGCTCTTAAAGTACCAGGAGCAGCATTTTTGCTGCCCCTGGTACCTATTGGGCGCTGCCGCCTGAGGCGACAGCTTCAACTCGCCTCATTGGCGGAGCACCCCTGGATAAGCCCTGAAAGCCCCTTGTTCTTTATCTGCACTTTACAACATATCTGGGCAGCTGGCATCTTTTCTCAAACACTGAAATCATCAGGACAATGTATAATCATTATAAATCTGGTCGTCTGTGGACCTATGATCCCCAGTTTAACAGATTGCGAGCGATGGCAACTGGAACCGCAGAAGTATTTTATAGTTGGAAGTTCCAGTCATTGAAATGAATGGAATTCTGCATCGATTGCAAAGGGTTTTACATGCTGACTTTCATGGGAAAACTGTGGTATAAAATCGAATTCCTTGATAGAAGTTTAGACTGCAAGACAAGCGTCTTGCACATACATTTACGGTTATTATCACATAAATCATAAATAATACAATACCAATAAATCAAGGTTGCTGAGTTTTTCCTTGTATGTCCAGCTTGTACAATATTGTCTTGCTTGAAATGCTGATACAGTCATTACCCAAATTGATTCAGTTTCCTAGAACTTGAGCAGAGAGTCCTTCTAAAGGAGCATTAGATTCCAATAAAGAATGGATGGTCCCATGATGTAGCAGCATAGAGAATGTGCTCAGGGAGATCTACTGAAGCTGGTAATGTTGTAGACAGACAATAATACATAACAAGCACTGAACGTCATCTTGTCAGGGTTCAGTATCAAGAATAAGGGTCAATAAACCAGTTATAACTTTGTTTGCAACTATGCATTCAATTTAATTAGTTAGTAGGCAAAATGGATGCCATTTGTAAATATCTATGATTATGGTGATTCTTATTGTTTGAGTAAAATAACTTTATTGACAGACCTAAGGAAGAAAATTAGTTTTATTTTATTCTGACAGACAACAGACAAGTGTTTCAAAATGTTGTAGGGGATTAGGTCCCCTAACCCAGTGTTAAAGGTGCATGCATGGGTCAGCAATGGGACAAAGGGAGCGTTGGAATCTCGCACAACCTATCAGTGGACTTGGGTGAACTTGAGTGAAGGCCAAGTTAAAAAGAAAAGCCATAAGTTTAATGTGTGACTATTGCTGTTATTTGATCTCAGTCTGACTGATCACAGCCTTCTGTATGATGTAACATAGACCTCATGTTGGCCTCCTAACAAAAATCCAGATGGATGCATAGTATTGTAGTCCAATGCATGGTTGCTAGGGTAAGATGGACCCTAGCAACCAGATTTGCAAACTAGAGAGCTGCTGAATAAAAAACAAAAAAAACCTCAAAAACCAGAAATAATAAAAAATGAAAACAAATTGCATATTGTCTCAGAATACCACTTTCTACATCATACTAAAAGTTAACTAAAATATAACAAACCCTTTAAGATAATTAGGGGTATAACCAGCCAAATAGGTTCCATAAATGAAACTCTTTATAGTGGGGGTCTCCAACCTTTTTACTCATAAGCCCCATTCAGATGTAAAAAGAGTTGGGGGGCAACACAAGTATTAAAAATGTTCCTGGGTGTTGCAAAATAAGTGTTGTGATTGGCTTTTTGGTAGCCCCCATGTGGACTGGCAACCTACAGAAGGTTCTGTTTGGCAATAAACCTGTTTTCTATACACCCAAAACTTACCTCAAAGCCTGGTATTCAAAAATATGCTCCTGCTGTGAGGCTACTGGGAACAACATCCAAGGGACTGGTGAGCAACATGTTGTGGATCTCTGCTCCATAGCAATGACCTCTATCTAAGCTTTCTAATAGCTTGCAGAGAAAGAGACACTAGAAAACTATGGCAATGTAGATATTTATTGCATAATAAGGCATAAAATATTATTTTATATATTTCTCAGGAGAAGGAGAATCTATAATGTTTATTGGTATGCTAAATGCACCCTGCAGCTTCATCTGCACTAACAGCCATACATATTTACAAGAATATTGATATTGAATTAAGGGAAAACACATTAGGAGCATTTACCCAGAGTATATGTTTCTTGCAAGGCTAAAATGTCCACCTCTAAATGCATCTTCATAGAAACCACACAGATGAGATCACACGGTTGTCAAATAATAGGGTAATCTCGTGTGAAATAGATTATTGATGTCTGGATTCTTTTCATACAGATGGAGAAGGAGTAAGGCCAAACGCTACCACAATCCAAACAATATAAACCGACTGCTGCAATTGCCCATCCTTTTCCAGTGCAGCTATTTGTAACACTAATCATTCTATGGGGTTTATTTATCAAAGAGTGAAGTTAGAGCTCACCACAGTCCTCTAGAGCGAAATTCCACCTCTCTCCATTAATTTCTATTGGATTTTTAAAAGAGTATTTTTCAATGGGTGAAAGTGAAAGTTCATCCTTTGATAAATACGCCTTTAAAAATCCCACAGAAATGAATGGAGAATGGTGGAATTTCATTCTAGTGGACTGTATGTATTTATTTGTAAAGTTATACATGTGGTGATATCTAACTTCACTCTTTGATAGTGATGGGCGAATTTGCGCCGTTTTGCTTCACCGAAAAATTCGCGAAAAGGCAAAAAATTTGCGAAACAGTGCCGGCATCTTGTTTTTGATGCCGAAATTTATTTTTTTTGACGCCGGCGTCCGTTTTCTTGGGTGAAAATGTGCCGGCATCCAAAAAAACGGACGCCGGCGTCCATTTTTTTACGCGGACAAATTTTCGTGGTTTTATTTGCCACTGGCGAATCACGCAAATTTGGTGCAAATTCACGCCTGCCGAATAAATTCGTCCATCACTACTCTTTGATAAATATACCCCTATGTGTATATGCCATGGGTTCTCACCAGTATTTGATGTTCTCCTCTTGCAGTGCAAAATTAGATTTGTTTAATACGGTCATGTTCCAGGTCAAGGCTGGCCAGTCTGTGGCCTATTGTTAAACTAAATCTCCTAGAGGTCCACCAACAGCACAACCTCACTGGCAAATTAAAGGGGTGGTTCACCTTTAAATTGACTTTTAATATGCTATAGAATGGCCAATTCCAAGCAACTTTACAACTGGTCTTCATAATTTATATTTAATAGTTTTTTAACTATTTCCCTTTTTCTTCTGATATTCTCCAGCTTTCAAATGGGGATCACTGACCCCCCCCCCATCTAAAAACAAATGCTATGTAAGGCCACAAATGTATTGTTATTGTTACTTTTTATTCCACATCTTTCTATTCAGGCCCTCTCCTATTTATATTCCAGTCTCTTATTCCAATCAATGCATGTTTGCTAGGGTAAGTTGGACCATAGCAACCAGATTGCTGAAACTGCAAACTGGAGCTCTGCTCAATAAAAAGCTACAAAAAAAACACAAATAACAAAAATGAAAACCATTTGCAAATTGTCTCAGAATATCACTCTCTACATCAAACTAAAAGTTAACTCAAAGGTGAACAACCCCTTTTAATCTGCAAGTTTAATGACTGTTCTATTCTCTAAATCAAGTTACAGTTACCACTATATACCAAGCCTGCACAAGCAGCCACCTCCTAGCTGATAAACCTACACTAAACCATAGACAGACCAGTTTATGGGTAAGGCACATAGGGTATGTTTCCTGGACTCCCATCATAAGATTTTAAAGACAAAAATAAAAACTATACCGTGTACCATGTGTTAGATATTCAGAATATGAATTAGGGATGTCTAACTTGTAGCCTACAGATTGTCCAACCCTGATTTGTGTAACTGACCCCCCTCAGATGGATATTCCAGTGTTCCAGAACTACCCTTTGTATTTTAACACCAGTCCTGACCCTGGGCCATACCAGCAGTTCAGTCAATATCAGACCAATGCATATATGTAATCATAGATATTATTGGAGTTCTTCCAACCGTCCTCTAAAAAGATTGTATCAATGAGCAGCTCTGCGGTGTGGGCTGTACTTAGTCCTCCTGGAAGTGTTTTACAGCTCACTCTCTAATTGAATGGGGAAAGAGTCCCCTTGTACATATAATAAAGTTAATTTTGAGCATGATACCCCCTGATTAGTATTCATTGAGGGTGAGAGAGAGAAGTGTGTGAAGCCTCGTGTGTTGAGTGTGGGGCTGGGGAGGAGGGGGTGTAGGGAGTCCTTGGTCTTCTTACCCCTCCCCTTCCTTCAGTCAATCTCATCCAGTAAAGTTTCAAATTTTGGGAAGTGGATGGGGAAAAGCAGAGTCATGATGAAGGAGGCAAAAAGTAATGAGAAGAAGACGTTTAGGATGAATGAGTAAATCCCCCGCCTGCTATAGATTAGTGTGAGCGATTCTACAATGAGCTGCTGCAGTGAGTGCGGGAGGCGCGGGGAATAGACATGCGGCAGCGGGAGGGACAATTCAGCACCCGGGACAGCGACACTTCGCCCGGAGACAGGGGGCTGGGAAGCTGCAGATCATTTCTGGCTGGAACGGACCCCTCTCTCTTTCTCTTTCTCTCGGGGGATCCCCCCTGCTGTGCCCACGGATTCCAGCTGGGGGACAATCCTTCCAGGTGAGCGGCTCCCGTGTAACAAAGAGGGGTTAATGCTGCACATGGGCCGGATCTGCTGGATGGAATAATCCTCGGCTGAGGCTGCACAGTGAATGGACTGCAGGGCTGGAAACCCACGGAGCTGTCCAACTTTTCAGCAGCAGCAGCAGCGCCGTATCTCAGACTATACCGGGGTCGGCGGGGCAGTGGAGCTGAAAGCTCGGGATAACGATTTGCTATGCGGGATGCGGATCTCCACCTATGAACTTGTCATCCCAACAGGCTGGTAGTGCGGTGCCTCTGTCTGTCTGTCAGTGTGTCTGTCTGTGCGTCTGACTGTCAGTGTGTCTATGTGTTAGTCTGTCTGTCAGTGTGTGTGTCAGTGTGTCTGTTAGTCTGTCTGTCAGTGTGTCAGTGTGTCTGTCTGTCAGTGTGTGTGTCTGTTAGTCTGTCTGTCAGTGTGTCTGTCAGTGTGTGTGTCTGTTAGTCTGTCTGTCAGTGTGTCTGTCAGTGCGTGTGTCTGTCAGTGTGTCAGTCTGTCTGTCAGTGTGTCTGTTAGTCTGTCTGTCAGTGTGTGTCAGTGTGTGAGGGAAGCGATGGAGACAGAGGGCAGCAAACTGTCAGCTCTGCTCAACAGCAGCAACACTGACAACCTGAAGGCTCCAAAACATTTGTGGAGACAAGAGCAGCAGCAGCAGCAGCATCGGTGGCAGTGCCCGGCTCTGCATCATCACCAAAGCTTCGTCCAACACCAAGAGCCGCTCACTCCTCCAGTCCTTCCCGCTGTCCCAGATGCTCAGCAGCCCCCGTGTGTCCTGTCCCAGTGTAACGCTCAGCTCTCGCCAAACATTTACCCGCTCCTCTATCCCCAGCCTTTATCCCAGATCAGCCCAAGTCTTCAGCCACAAATTTACCCCATTCACCCGAGCCAGCCTGTACCCCAGATCCTCCCCGCTTTGCACCCCCACATTTATCCTGTGCATCAGTCTCAGCCCCCGGCCTTATCTCCATGCGAGGTCAGCCCTGGTCTCCAGCCCCACATTTACCCTGACCTTCAGCCCCAACCTTCTCCTCAGATCAGCCCTGCTCTTCAGCCCCAATCCCCACCCCAAATCCAACCCCAGCCTCACCCCTTGCTCCCATTCCAGCCCCAGAGTCCGGCTCAGCCGGCGCCCCACTGCCCCCCTGTCTCCTCCCGCACTCGCCACTTAAACAACAGGGTGAGACACCGAGGATTCTCCGACACTGAGAGGTACCTGCACTGCCAAGCCATGGACCGCTCCTCCTATGCTGTGGATACTGGTCACAGACCTGGCCTCAAGAAATCCCGCATGTCCTGGCCATCATCCTTCCAGGGATTCAGACGGTAAGAAGGACAATGATTTGCTTTTGTGGTCCCTCTTATATGTGTGTCTAGATCTGCTCAGTGAAATCAGCTCCTCACCCTGCACAGGGGGTATATATACAGTATAAATACACTATCAGTAAATTATATGGACTGTGTAACATATATATATATATATATATATATATATATATATATATATATATATATATATACAGTATATATACATATATAGGATATATATCAAGCTGCTGATACAAGACTATATTTCCTCCAGCCCAAAACAGTTTCATGTCTAGTATGTCAGGCTCTTCTCATCTCAGGCAGATTATGGTTTTATAACGAGTGAGAGGAAGAAACTTTTACTCTGTGTGTTTTTTTGTTTGTTTGTTATTCTTACAACTTGTGATTTTGTCATTGCTGAATATTGAATGTGAGCACTAACACTGTTGGCTGGGTTACCATGTAGAACCTTGTAGTGCTATAGAGATCTCTCCAGAGACAGCAGTTCCCTAGTGCATTGAGTCTTGACTGGTTAAACAGCAGCCTGGCAATATCAACACTGGTTTTTCATTAACCCTTTGGGTATCAGCCATGACCAGGCATATTAATCCTTATGTTGATGCACCTGCTGGAAGCTACTACCTCTTAGGCAATGGTTATTGTAGTTTTCATCAGCCTGGCACTTGTTGTTTGACATACAGTAGCTGTTTAATAATGTGTGTCCTGGGGGAGCTGCCATATCCAACAATGTGGGGTAAATTGCTGCTTGTTTTATGCACTTGCAATCCAATCCATCTGGTAGAGTTAAATGTTACGTTTCCAACCCAGAATGACTGGCTCCCAGTGTATTACCTTTCTGTTCATTCCTTTATGTCTCACAGTTGTACATGGGTTGAGTAATTCCCCTTACATTGACAAAGTGATATTTCTATGGCAGCCATCCAAGATTCTATCTAAGCACAATGCTCCGATTTATCATAAAGCCATTGTGCCTTCTGGCAGAGTAAAACTGAGCATTCACATATGAGTTCTTTATACTGGATGTTGTTTTGTAATACAGAGGCTGGAGAAATCCATCATTCAGTCAAAAGGAATGAGGTTTCCATTTCTCACTATAATTTACTGCAGAAATGCAATACTTTTTTTTTGTCCAGAGTTGTAGTTTTGTGATGGCGAATGATATGATTATCGGATTATATAAGCAATATGTACTGGGTTTGGTGTTTTTCTGGGGGGGGGGGGGTTCGGGTTTCTGCCTTTGATATGGTTGTTTGGAATTTAAAGAGGTTGTCCTCTTTTAAATTAACTTTTTTTTTTTTTTTGAAACATTTGCTTTTTTCTTCTGACTATTTCCAGCTTTCTAATGGGGGGGGTCACTGCCCCCACCTTTAAAAAAAATATTCTCTGTAAAGCTACAAATTTTTGTTATTGGACCCTAGCAACCAGATGGCTGAAACTGCAAACTGGAGAGCTACTGAATAAAAAGCTAAAAACTCAAAAGCCACATAAAAAATGACTCTAGCCGAGTGACCGATTAACGCGGCGCGCCCGAGTTTGACGATGGCATGCCAGAATTGGATGCCGATCCCCTCCCAACCCCCTCCTGATCCCCTCCCAACCCCCCGATGACTCTACACTGATCCCTGGGCCAAAAAAGGTTGGGACCACTGCTATAAAGTACTTATAGATAATCCTACTACGCAATGAAATTTTGATGCTATTTATTGCTGTGTTTGCATTGTAGCATGCATGCACAATAATTTATATGTTTATTTTAACCTACATAGAATCATTGACTCTTTGTATATGTCCACCTCAAACTCCTTAGGATAGACCTTTAAGTCTATCCTAAGGAGAAAGGGCAGTGATGGCCCGAAACATGTCGTGTCTTGCAGTAAATAAATAAAGAAGAATTAGCAGTAAATCTGCATTTGAAGTGCTCTCCTTTCGTTGATTGACTGTGCAGATAACCTTGGATGATTGGCACATCCACATGGAAGGATAGATGCATTCTATAAATTGAACAATATTGGGCTGAGCGCAGATCTCCACAGCTGTGTAGACCTTTAAGTTCTTTGGGTTGAAGTTATTCGTGTAGGTATGAACATACCTGATGAGTTAACATTAAGTCTTCTGGATTCCAAGAAGTATAAATATTTGTGTAGGTACAAACATACCTTATTGATTGAGTAGATGTTGAGTCTTTTGGATTCCAAAAAGTATTAGTTATTTGGGGAGACACAGTTCAGGATTCATTGGGTAGATATAAGCATACAGGATGAGCTGCTTGGGCAGACTAATTGCTCTTTGGGTGGGTGTAAGTATAAGCTGTTTGGTATAAAGCAGTCAGCAGTTTTGGGTTGATGTAAGCATGAGCTCTTTGGATTGAAATACTGTAAGGATGAGTAAGTTGGGTAGATGACACTCGTTGGGTTCATATACAGTATATACATATGGGTTTGCATTCATTAGTAAGATGCAGGCCGGCCATAGTGCCTCTATACTATTGAAACTTCTGGATAAACATGCATTTAAGCTCTTAAGAAGATATAACCTCTTTTACAGTAGGTTCTGTGCCTATAACACATTTGATACAAGCCTTTATTCCTATCTCTCTTTACGCCTATCTATCTCACTTTTTTCAAAGCACCACTGGCCATCATTCCCAGGAAAGAAACACTTTCAAAATGCGTTTTTATGCAATGAATTTTGAAGATTAGAGAAACATTTCAGTACACTGGCTGTGCAGAATACACAGATAATAAAAAGGTTTCCCTTGCTGTGTCCGGCTCAGCTACAGCATTCTAGGTTTCCAATGCATCCTTGCAAGGGAGGAATATAATTTAAGTCTATCAGTATGGGTCATTGCTGCTTCATTCAGCTTTTGTTCATTGATGGAAAAATTGGCTCTTGCTATAAAGTGTGGTTTAGTAGCAGAGCAGCATTAGACACCACACTCTGCTGGCTCATAATGAGAGGAATCCCTATCATTGGGCTCTATAAATACTGCATGGGCGCATTAATGTGGTTCAGTAAGCATTTCTGTATTTTAGTTATACCAAGAAATAGACTCTCAGGGACATTCATCTTGAGAAGTGCCCTACGTGACAGTATCTGTAGTGATTTCTTAGTGAGCAGAACGACATTCTCAAAACAAAACCAATGAAACTTGCTCAATGTGTTTTTTAGATATTGCTATTGATCTGCAGTGCGGAGGCTGTCTGGGAGATTGATGCCTTATTAAATTTGGCATATTGTTAAATGCAATGCCCTGGGGATTTAAAAAAAAAAAAAAAATATTTATCAGGGATGGCTGTCCAGCTGAACTGAAGTCCCAGCATCCCCCAAAAAGTCAAATGTTCTGGGGAATTTGGAGTTTTGTGTTCAAGAAGCCACAGATATAATGTTGGACTTTGTTTGGTGTTTGTGCTGAATGATAGAACTAAATTGGCACTGAGTCAGTGCTTGTCAGTAGAAATGCTTGACTCATCTCTAATACCGTCAATGCTCTGCACTGGAACACTTTCTTATTGATATTTTTTCACACCTATACATAGAAACTGAAGGTGGGATGAATGTCTGTATGAAAGAAGAATGGCTGGACTAAGGCTTTACTGAAATTTTAAAACTAGAGCTCCCAGAATCCTCAGCTAGCCAGAGAATACTTATAACACATTCAGAAACAGACAGACATAAGGAAAGTTTGATATTGATGTTGGTTGCTCTTTTTTGAGATTAGGCTTCTGCGTAAAGCTAAAGAGGAGCGATACCAAATAGCACACAAGCACAGTTTATTCTGAAGCCAGGGAAGAGTTTCCCACAAGCAAACAGATGGGAAAGCACAAATACTACGCTGCACTCATTTGTTTTAATTGGTGCATTAGCTAGTTATTCTTCACATTGCATCTGAGCACACACAACAGGCTGCTTCATTGTATAAGATGCAATCACATTATGGCATGACTGGGTCTAAATCTATAGATATCGGTTTGGGCTTGCTGCACTTTAGAGTCTAGATGGAAACTATAAACTGGGCATGATAATAAGTAAATACACATTAGATAATAGGTTAATCTTAATAATGTACCAACCTGTAACAAATTAGGATATTATATGTCACCATGGCCTTATAAAGACAGTGGGCCACATGAAGTGCTTTCACATATGTCATATAAATCTTAGTTGACCTTACTGTTTTTTTTTTCTAGTTTTTTATTTTATTACTATATCTTTATTATCTGGAATGTATACAGTTCTTTCTAGAGTTTGTTCATCATTCACATCAGTCCCTCTCCCAGTGGAGCTTACAATCTAACTAACTATCTAACTCATACAACACACAAAGCCTAACTAGGGTCATATTCAGGAGCCAAGTAACCTGCGTAGGAGGAAACCAGAGTACTCAGAGGAATGCAGCCACCATAGAGATCAGCCAAATAAAAGTATTGCAGGAATGTCATTACATGCAACAAGGACCTCTCCACCAGAGCACATGAGGATGAGATATACATAATAGCAGAACTGCTGTAAAGGGGAAGCAGGATTCTTATAAAGGACACGGAGGTCATGCAGTACATTCTGATCTCCTGCTAAAGAGATCTGTAACTGAGAAAGGAAGCCTTATTTCCATTACACTTAGTCAAGGTTCAGTATTAGTACATTGAAATATATATTTTTTGTGAATAACAAAGGAGAAGTTTAGCCTTTTAAAGGGACAGCATGATCAAAGAAGACCAATCTTCTAGCATCTGTTCAACCTATACATATCCATATGGTAATTCGGCTGGCTATATGGCTGCATTTTCTAAAATATTCTAACATACATCTAACATACAAGTGCTGTTCAATGTATTTGGAGACTCATTTCTCTAACACTGGGTACATCAAGTCTCTGTGCCACATGGTCTTGTCCCCCTCCTTTTGGCTTCCCTCCCTGATGGCCTGGGTCTGTGTAGGGGGGAGGGGTTCACAAAGAGGGTGAGGGTGGTGTAGGCCCCAGTTTGATTCGTAGGTTGACATAGGGGTATGTCTAGTGGTGAGTGGGTGGGGTTTCAGCATAATGGGACTTTACTGGTCTTGAATGTACAGACTACTTCTTTTTTTATTTGGGGCCTTTGACAGGGCCTTTGACCAGTGGGTTAATATTTGAGCCCCCCTGGGGGTAGGGCTCTGATAAATTTTGCAACCCTTTGGCTTGAAAGCAAACAAAACAGATTTTACTTTTAAACTGAACTGTTTTTAATGATAAATAAGTCAATTGTATTCAGTTTAATGGCACAGCTATAGATATTGCCCACAAAAAATATTATTAGACTTTTGAGAGAGACCATCAATATCAGCTTTTTTGCCTGTTGAGCAAAGTATTATTGATGACCAAGGCAATACTTCTTGGCCTGGTGCTCAATCAACCTCTTCTTCAGTTGCATGGCACCCCTGCCTCTTGCTTAGCCCCCCCACCCATACGCAGATTCCACAAACAATCATCATCCCCAGGTCTTCTCACTCTTCTTTTCTCTTCTCACTCTTCCCTGCTACACTCTGTCTCTCCTTCAATAGTCAGTCCCCTCCTATTGTACCACCGGCTCAATTGTACCCGAGGCATCTGTCTCTTCTGCCCACCCTCTAGTTCCAGCCCTGGTTTAAGTACCTAAAAAGAGCAGGTTTTTTGCCGAGTTTTTGCTCTTAGTTATTAACTCGCTTCATTGCAAACTCTAATTTATTTCCAGATTTTGCCATTATGAGTTCTAACAAGAAAGAGTAGTGATGGGTGAAGTTATTCACCAGGCGCGAATTTGCCCATTTTGCCGCCGGCGAATACGTTTGCGAATTTGCCGTGATATTAACTGGTGAAAAATGGACACCCATTGACTTGAATAGGCACCGGCATCAACTTGGATGCCGGCACCCATTTTGACGCTGGGGAATTGTCGCCGGCATCAAAATCGCCATTTCACTAATTTTTCGCCAGTTATGAGAATTTTGCAGGAAATTCACAAAATTTGGGGCAAAATGGGACAAATTCGCCCATCACTAACAAAGAGTGTTGGACTGTATATTAGTTTTTTTAAGGTATGTTTCGCATCTCTGCAGCATGGTGCATCATCAATTGATGAGCCCAGCATATCATGTCCTCTATATAATTGTATTCTGTCTAGCAGAGTTCTGATGAATTTATAGAAATTCCTTTACACCCCCATATGTTTGTAAGAACCTACTTCTACAATGCCTTCTGGACTGAACATCTCTGTTGATAGATGATAAACGGCCTTGGGGTTTTGTATTGATAGAATGACACACATGGTATCTATCTATGTACAGAATTCTTTTCTAGCACTTCATATTGAAGTTATAAGTCATTCAAATGTATAATTAATGTTATCTTCATCTTAGTCTTTATAGGTTTCAGTGCCAAAATGTAAGGCAGAGATGCTCCTGGGTTGTTATTCTCACTGATACAACATGCAATGTTCTATGCACTAAATTATACGAAGCATTAATATGGCCTTTTACTGTCAGTGGGTTGAGTTGGAAGTTGATTTGAATAATAGCAGATGGAGCACAGGTTGAACACCACTGATGTCCTTGATTTCTTTTATATTCTAGAGGAATACTGACCTTGGTTAAAATGTGTTTGTAATATTTGCCCCACTATAATATGGTAGCCAGCCTGCAGAATAGAAGGATGTATCATAAACTTCATATTAAATACTAACATAAAACACTAAAAACCCAGTGACAGGTTCAGGGGAGGAGGGTGACATTTTTGTTTATTTCTACCAATAGAAGTCTTTATACTAAAGATCTTATACACAAATCAATATTTTGGTTAAGCCTCCCTAAATCTTTTTTATTCTTTGCTTTTGATGGGTTTGCCTGTTTTCTTCTTATCCTAAATTGGTCTCCATCTGTTCAGTTAGTATTGTATTAACCTTGGTTGAACGACCCTTCCCAAGCCGATGTGAATCCACTGAATAACCAATGACAGTTGTGTCTCTTCTGCTTAGCATCATCCTAAGTAAAACGCCACATTATTTAGATAAGACTGCATGCAACTCGGGGGTAATAAAATTAGAGGGTTCAAGTTTCCATAGCAACCAATCAGCAGCTAGTTATGTTTAGCCTAGTAAAGTCAGAATGTCTGGTGGTTTCAAGAAATTAGACCATGCATGTTATTACAGTTCCCACTAATGTTGCTCCAAAATAAATGACAATAATGACAGTATTGGGTTACTGTTATGCTTAAATGTACACTTCTAGTCACTATTCAGTGGCGGTAGAGAGTGTGTGTGTTTATCAGATACCTTCATCCGTCACATGTTATCTTTAGATGGAGAGTTTAATGTGAGTGAGGGAACAATGCATCAGAGTAATTGGCTTTCTTGGAGATGCCCAATCATTCCTCCAGCACTCACCTGTCATCACTCTGACAATACATATGAGCCATTTAATCAGTAGTGGGAATCCAAGGTGATCAGCAGATGATGTCCCCAAGTTTAACTAATGATCACATCCCTACTTGAAAATGTTGACTGTGTATAGTATTTCCAAAATATGCAGAAAAAATGTACTGAAACAGATGGTTTAAAAAGGTTATTGCATTTATATTTAAGTGGTGCTAGGAAAATCTTATCCGTCCTGATAAATCCTTAACATTTCATAGTTTACCACTTTAAGGTCTAGTTCACCCTTTTCATATGTATTTGTTTTCAATATTTCTGAAAATCTGTGTTCTTCATATTGCTCTTAAAGGGTTGGTTCACCTTCAAACAACTAGTTGTATTCAGATAGATTCAGATATTTCACCAGAATTAACAACCTTTTCCAATGACTTTCTATTTTCTATTTGTGACCGTTTTTCTAATGTTGAAGTGTAAAGTCATTTTTCACCTTCTGAAGCAGCTCTGCGAGGGGGGGGTCGCCGACCCTGTAAACTGTTCTAAATGGATACATTTAGTTGATACATATTTTATATTTGTCCTTGCTGAACAGAATCTCTGGGTTTCATTACAGGCAGCTGTTAGAATTGATACAATAGTTGCTAATACCCCAGAGATGCTGCTGAGAAATGTATCGACTAAATGTTACAAAATTGTAACAGAATCTGCACCTGAATTACTGAGCTGCCAGACTGAAACACCAGAGACCGGAACGTTCAACTTTAAACGTATATTTTGGAAAATCAGTAAAAAATAAATAATGAAAAGTAATTGAAAAAAGTCTTTATTTCTGGGGAACAATCTTTACATAGGGGAACCCTGGTGGAGATAACTTTAGGGTTCCCACTGTTGGCTGGTCAAACGGTACAGCAGGCTTGTGCCTAAAGAATCACACACAGATGGCATTGTGGCAGAATGCCAGAAATGGTGCAATCCCAAAATTATTAGCGCTATTGCATCCGGTTTTCGAAAATACACATGTGATTTGCCACATGCAAGTCCCCCTCATTGCTGTAATGAAAGTAGAATTATGAAGGGAGGGGTGCTGCAAACTGCATCCAAAATTGCACTTTGCACATCACACTATTTATTTATAAATAAGCGATATTATCCTTACCACTTTGTATGCACCAAGGCATCTTCTTCCAAATATCTCCACCTCTCCATAATTCTAACTTACATGTATGGGACCTGTTATCCAGAATACTTGGAATCTGGGGGGTATCTGGATACCAGCTTTTTCATTAATTTAGATTTTTCATACCCTAAATCTACTAGAAATTCATGGAAACATTAAATAAACCCAATAGGCCAGTTTTGCTTCCAATAAGGATTAATTATATCTTAGTTTGGATCAAGCACAAGGTGCTGTTTTATTTTACAGAGAAAAAGTAAATTATTTTTTAAAATTTAAATTATTTGTAGAAAAAGGAGCCTATGGTTAATGGCCTTTCTATAATTTGGAGCTTTCTGGATAATAGGTTTCCAGATAAAGGTTCCCATACCTGTACTATATTTAACTGTCCTTTTAGCCAACTTGCAAACATAGCCTGGAGCATCACATTCCTCTACCAATACTGTCCTCTCATTAACTTTAAAATATATTTTATTTTACAAGCAGAACATTTCTTCTGTGCATTACCATATATGAATGGGGGCTGCCAATATGCCAGGAATGTGTTGTGCACACAGTAAGCTACTGCCTTATACTTTAATTCCTGCTTTAATGGAAAGTAAATGGAAGATAAATCCTAGGTAGGAAGCAGGCATACGTTCCCTTTAATTACAGTTTTTCAACCTCTTACATTTTCATTGCGATGCCAATCATGACAAAGTCAAGGTTCCACCAGGAAGCTCGTCTAATGTATTTCCATCTGTATTTGTGAATTACACTCATGTTATTGCAGACACCCCAATGGAAATAAGATTTTACTTGGCTGGCAGGTTTAGCCCTTTTATTTCCCAAGGTTGATTCATATAAATAGCACCACTGCATTGTTTTTGTACCATATCGTCTGCATAATTAAAAACATAAAATACATTATTATGATGTATTATCTACTTCACAAGGTTCATTGTGTGCCAGCATTAGAACTGACTCGCCAACATATGCCACTACTGATAAAGGCTGTTTTACTTGTAGGAATAAACACTTTATTTGTGTCCGTCATTAGAAAACTGGATAAAATGCCTTCTGCAAATTAAATATTTCAGTCTTGTTTTCTTCTCAACCTAAGGGATTTCTGCTTATCTTGCGGCATCAAACAATCCAATTAAGTAGCTATAATAATACCTAAGGGTTTTAATATTCTTTGTCAAGACACAGTGAAAAACTAAAGTCAGATTTCTTTAAAATGTCACCAAAAACGTTCCCTATTTTTACTTTACGAGAATGATCTGCCATTTTTAGGAGCTGGTTCAATGCTATTGCGGTTCAACAGTTTCCATGAGACTTGTTTGCAAACATTGCTCTCCATTAGGCAACAATAGAGCATTAGCCAAACCTCTCAACTCTCCCTAATTTTCCCTGGAATTACCTGATTTTGGGATCCCTCTCCCAGTCTACTAGCCAGCATCCCCCATGATTTTCTAAATTTGCAGACAAAATCTGATGTGCGCATGTGCAGAATTTCACTGTCATCAGAGGAGTTCTGGGGAACAATGAGCACATATGCAGTGAGTAGTGATGGGCGAATACATTCACCAGTTGCGAATTTGCGGTGCCGTTTCGTGAATTTTTTGCCGTTTTTCGCTGCAAATTCGCCCATCACTAGCAGTGAGGAATAACAAACAAGGGAAAGTTGTGCTCACCACTATTTTTTAAAACCATTAGGCGGGGGTGCAATGAGGGTGTGACCACAAAATACATATAGTCAAATACAAGAGTCCTCTGCACTCAACCCATTATTAATATATTTAAGACAGAGACATTTTGTGCATACTGCTACTGAAAAATGCCTTACCCTTTAAACAAAACAGGGATTGTTTGTCCATATATTGCAATATATTTAAGCTGGCCAACTACGTCAAAGTCATCCCATATCTGGCCAGTCCTATGCTCAATTTTATCTGATTCATTAAGAATTCTATTACTTCATTATACATTTTACAAAGGGACTAGGTTTTACCTGCAGGTAAAACCTAGTCCCTTTGTAAAATGTATAATGAAGCAATAGAATTCTTAATGAATCAGATGAAAATTAAGCGTAGGACTGGCCAGATATGGGATGACTTTGACGTAGTTGGCCAGCTTGAATATATTGCAATATATGGACAAACAATCCCTGTGTTGTTTAAAGGGTAAGGCATTTTTCAGTAGCAGTATGCACAAAATGTCTCTGTCTTAAATATATTGATAATGGGTTGAGTGCAGAGGACTCTTGTATTTGACTAGCAGTGAGGAATCTATGGCTTCAGAAGTGATTGAGTGCATGCGTGTGATGTCACTTCCAAGTTTGGAAATATTGTGGAATATCTCCCGGTTAAGTTTAGCTCTTCATTACCACTACTGATGTATTCAGGGCCAGAACTAGGGGCAATAAAGAGAAGTCTATTGCACAGTTTTATTGTCCATTATTCCTGTCTACTGCTAACTTTTCCAGACTGCAGGAGCTACTACCACAGGGTAAAAAACCATGGCAATTTGTATCAGTCAATGATCCATACGCAGTGGGCTAAAATCCAAAAACTGTACTCAGCTGCACAATGCAAGACCAAAGGGATCATTTACAAAATGCAAGTGCAGGGTGTTGAAGGGGCAATGCTTCTAAAGCAATTGCGGCCAATGTGTCAATACAGTATATGTGCAGATGTACCTCAATGTGAATTGGATACAATTGAGTCCAAATGGAATCACTTCTAGTGTTTACCTGAAAAATGATGGTTCTTTAGTGCAAGCCCATTGTGCCGATCGATGTAGGCTGGTGTGAGAACCTTGGAGCTTCCGCAATCTACAGAGGTGGCTGTACCCTTGCACTCAACAACTCCGAGCACAACTATATGGAAGTATGAGGAGCACCTCTTGGTGCAAGTACCTTGAAAGGACAAGGAAAGGTGGAGATCATGTTCACCTTAGATTTCATGGCAGTGGCATTTCAGCATAAAAAGATAACTGCACAGTTTTCTGTTTTAAATAGGGATGCACCAAATCCAGGATTCAGCCAGGATTCAGCCTTTTTCAGCAGGATCCTTCTGCCTGGCCGAACTGAATCCAAATCCTAATTTGCATATGCAAATTATGGGCGAGGAGGGAAATTGCGTGACTTTTTGTCAGAAAACAATAAAGTAGAAAATGTTTTTCCCTTCCCTGGCCTAATTTGCATATGCAAATTAGGGTTCGGATTCGGTTCGGTATTTGGCCGAATCTTTTGCAAAAGTGGATTCGGTGCATCCCTAGTTTTAATCCAAGTCTGTCATTTCCAACCAACGTTAGTAAATCGCTTCAACCTGACTGATGTCACAATCCTCATCTTCCCAAACCACATGTTTCTGGGTTTGCCTGGGTTCTGTACGGATTCCCTGACAGTGATGATACGTAGGTAAATTGGGGTCAAACTGCAAAAAAAAAAAACCCAAAACACTAGCGCATATGCACTTTCCAGTAGGGGCCAGTTGAAGTGATGTCAACTGGTTTCAAAATGGTGGCACTAGCTGGTAAGTCACGCTTTTTGCTCAGTTGAATTGGTAGTTTATGGGAAAAAATATGGCGGTTTGGGAAAGCAGCATTGGGACTGCCTATACGTATGGTACATATTTTATAGCATCCCCTTCTCCTTTAACAAATTAGATATCCACCAGTAAATCCGTTTCTTCTTTGATAGGCAAAAAAATGGAACAAAATATCTCCCAGAAATGGCTGATATATAATTCAGAAGACAAACTGCAATTCCTGGAAATTCTGCTGTATTTGGTAACATAATACAAATTATTCAGGCTCATTTGTTGCTATAAATTGCAGTTCCAGTCTATTTTCAGTACAGCAAAGTAAGAGTATACCCTTATGCAATGATAGGACTTACAACAGCTCTAAATATCCCATGGTCTCAGAAGAGAACACAAAAAAATATATATGAAAACAAATGAAACCCTTTTTTATAATCATTTTATCAGATTCCATCTCTGAGGTCTTCAGCCCAGTGAGGATTCAGGGAACTGACAGTGCTTGACAGAAGCTGTTTTGGAAAGACAGAGTTACAAAATGATTGAGACTTCCCCGTTGTCAAGGAGACTATCAATGTTCACAGTTTGTCAGAAAGTCAAGAACACTTCGCTTTTATTTTATTTTTATTTTTTTGGATCGACGATAACCTTTAAATTGAAGGCATTTATTTATCTGACAGTTATGAGTGGAAGCTAGAATTCTCTTGCCACAGGCATTAGTGCTGGCGATCAAATATTACTCTTCCTCTTCCTCAAGCTTTTGCCCAGAAAAATGTTTCAGATTTAATTGGAAACGGGTGAAGATATATATATATACTTTTAGCCCAGGGAATCTTTAGACCCACAGCAATAAATAGAAGGCATTTCTTTCCCCTTAAAGTACAAAGTGAAATGGATGTTGACTTGGATGTCCCTGTACTTTTGGGAACACTTGTATCTTAACTACAACTGAAAAACAATAACGGTTGACAATTATGACTGGGTTTTGGGTTTATAATGACTTTTGTCTCGTCATGTGACAGACAGAATAATAGTACAAATCAAAAGCAAACACAAGGTAGAGTATCTGTAATCTGGAAACCTATTATCCAGAAAGCTCCAAATTGCAGGAAGGCCATCTCCCATAGTGGGACACTCACTAAGATTCATAGTTGCACTGGCATCTGCTTCGCCGCGATTCACCGCACTTCGCCAGGCGTATTTTCGCCAGCACTACGCAAATTCACTAAAATCCGAAGTTGCGCTCAGGGGTAGCGTAAGGTTGCAAAGTTGCACTAGCGTTAATTCGCCAAGCAAAACTAAGTTACGCTAGCGATGGTTAATTTGCATACGGCACCAAATTGAAGTTACAATGGAGGTATATGTAGCAGCACTACACAAGCCTGGGAAACCTTCAAAACAGCAAATACAATTTTTATTTTGCCCTACACATGTGCCCACTGTATAGTTAAGTTGCCATGAGTTAGGAAATGTGGGGGGGAAGGAGGGGAGCCCCAAAATTCTTTTTGATCTTTTTCAGCCTATCACCCATAATAAAGAAAAAACTCTATTACTCTATTGCACTTCGCCTGGTCTGAGGTGGCGAAGGAAGTCTGGCGTAAAAGGTAGCGTTCAGAACAATGCACGCGTTAGTGAATTTGCGTACTTACGTCCGTTGCACAAATTCGCCAGGCGTAAGGGTGTGAAGTAACACTAGCGAAGTTACGTCAGCGTCCGTTAGTGAATCGGCGAAGTAACAAAAATGCACAACGCTGGCGAATTCACGCTAGCGTTAGGCGCTTCGGCGCTTAGTGAATTTGCCCCTTTATGTCTATTGGATAGGATCTGAATTATTATGGCTAATTATCCTTAGGGCACAGAGAAATGTAATAGGCCGCTAGTTGCAGAATAATGTAAGTAGTCACAAACACTATAAATAATAACTATGGAACCTGTTGTCCAGAATGCTTCGGACCTGGGATTTTCCAGATAAGGGATCTTTCTGCAATTTGGATCACCATACTTTGGGGTATATTTATCAAAAAGTGAGCGATCACCACAGTCCTCTAGAGTGAAATTCCACCACTCTCCATTCATTTCTATGGCATTGTTAAAAGAGTTTTTATCAATGGGTGAAAGTAAAAGTTCATCCTTTGATAAATACGCCTTTCAAAATCCCATAGAAATGAATGGAGAGTGGCGGAATTTCACTCTAGAGGAGTGTAGTGATCTCTCACTTCACTTTTTGATAAATATACCCCAAAAGGTACTACTTACTGCAAAATGCACTACTTGTACTTCATTATATCACTCGGTGCCACTCAGTACTTTCTTCCATTGCAAATCGGGTGCTGCTGCACCTAGTAACACCTCCTGAAGATTACTCCAGGGTTCTCATCTCTCCCAGTATCAATTGACGCAGCACATTTGCACCTTAAAGGAGAATTCAACCCTTAACTTAAAAAACCCTACCCCCTACTCTATATAGACCCCCCTCCCTCCTCCCCTCAGCCTAAGTGTTACCCCAGACAAATGCCCTTACGTTTTACTTTCAATTCTCCTTTAAGAATCAGTGCAGAAGTCAGACAGAGAGATGTGACAAGAGAGCTACAAAAAGTACAAAATAATTTATTATGACATAGTGAAGAGGCCTAACGCATTTTGTGCCTATTAGGGCACTTTTATTCATAGCCTAGAAATATGTCTAATATTTTGTTTATTTTTTAACTTTGCTCTGTTTTTAATCATAAAAATCAGTGTTTGTAGTCAACTCTTCACTCACAGAAGACAGCAGTAAGCTTATCAGGGTTTTATTTATAGCTATAAGATAAAAACATCTTTCACTCTATGCCCGCTGGCAACCCACAACTACCTAAAGACCCTAATAATTCAATCACAGAATCCTCTGGAATTTCCCATAGGTCAATGGATAGAACAGAGGATATGATATGAGAAGTAAGAAGTACAGCTTTTTAAACAGATAATGGTAAGTCCTCTCCAATTAAACACTGATAAGGATCCTGTGAGCCTACGGTAGATGTGCAAATAATGAAACAGGCAGCTGGTTATCACCGGCTGGCAGTTCAGTTCTTACAAACGTTCAAGCAAGAATCTTTATAACAATAGAAGAAGAACTGGAGTAGAGCAGTTACATATATATATATATATATATATATATATATATATATATATATATATATATATATATATATATATATATATATATATATATAATGTAGGGATGTGAAAATCTTAGACACCCTTACACTTTACAGACAGGCACATCCCTAGTAATATGGACACCTCAGTGGGTCCTTATGGGGACCTTGTGCTTATGTAACCCCTGTAGTTCACACAGTGTACACCAGATGGCACTGTGCCAGAGTATAAAAGGTTTAGGAACCATGTGCTCTGGATCCATTGCTTTAGCCCAACCAAGCAGGCTGGAAGGGAATGGGTAGTGCTGACCCTAGGCGCCTTGGCCCTAGTAATTAGACAGCTATACTCGTTTTATAGATCGCTCTAGGAGTGATAGAGAGGTTATTTAGTTGAGCAGCTCAAGGCTCCGCCGAGGAGATTAGAGGGATTAAAATCCCAGGGTATTACTGACCCAGAGTAAGGAACCAAGTGTTGAGATAGGGATGTCAGGAGTTCCCCTAGTCTGCCACTGGAAGATATCCTGAAAACTGGGCAATGCCCATCACATGCTGTCAATTTACTCTCTGCTGTGTATTCCCTAGCCTGTGGGGATTCAGCCTATACGTGCTGTGAGTATATGCTTCCTTTATGCTGCTGTGTATGTTCTATACTCCATTGTGGATCAATGTGCTAAATGATCTATGTGCTATTGTTCAATAAATACTGTTCTTGTTCAACAGTCAAAGAACTACTGGCGCCCATCATTGTGCTATCGCATCAGGTTACAGTTACACTACACCCTTGCCTCCACCCCGCTGCGAGGGCTTACCCCTGAGAAAGAGAGCTCATCGGTGGTCTCAGCCCACCAAGGAAAGTAGCTTAAACTGCCCTAGCACGAGTCAGTTTACTATAGTGCTACATATATATATATATATATATATATATATATATATACTGTATATATATATATATATATATATATATATATATATATATATATTTATTTATTTATTTTTTTTTAAATATAGCTGCACACAGAAAGAAAGGAAGCTCAATGTTATATCAAGCTCAATGTTGTATCAGAGTTTCAATTTTTTCAGCCTTCAGATTGGACCTTCAAGAGAATGGTGGAAACCAGATATATACCGGTAATATAATAATGTAAAACACAAAGGCAACAATAACTGTAAAACTGATATTAAATGTATTCTAAATTGCACTTTACACACTGCCCTAATCAACCATTAATGAGTTTGCTTTTGTATCTAAAGTTCTTATCCAATAAACCTCATTCTTTGTAACGATAACCAGTGCCAGTCTCCACCTCCCTTGGGTTCAGGTACCATAGTTCCTATGGAATCTCAGGGTAGAACATCTGTTTCTGTTTGGAAGCTTCTCATAAAGTATATAGAAGGGGACATTCTAATAACGCAATACGCTACTATGTACAGAATTGTACTGAGCTAGCAGGCCACTGGGAAAAAACCCAGTGGCCCCTGCTGACCCAAATCCAATCTTGCCCTCCTGGTCTGTGCCCTGCTGACCTTCCTCCATTGATGGTTGCAAAAGTAAGAATAAATGCTGGTGGCAGGGGCCCTAAATGGGCTGTGTGTCCTGGTAGGCCTCGCACAACTCCAGTCCGACCCTGACTACTTATAACCTCATACTTGTCTCTACATTAAGTAAAATGCATAAAGGATAAGATATTTTTATGGATACGGATTCTAGAGCGTATGGCCCTGACATTTTGCCCCTAAGAGTTGCCAGTTATGGTTGCCAGAGCTACACACACACCTGTCTAAGTCAAGCCCATCTACAGCCAGTGTCGGACTGGCCCATTGGGATACCAGGAAAACTCCCAGGTGGTCTCAGGTGTCAGTGGGCCTCTTGCTTCTAACCTTTTGGCCTGTTTCATGGTCATTCTCTATTTCTTTATAAAAAAAAAAAAAAAAGACTTAATAATGGAAGAATAGAGTATAGTATGTAAAGACAAGAGACTAGAAAAATAAAGAGGTTGAGTGAAGAGAGGAGGTATAATACATTTGGAAAGCCTAGGTTTTCTGGTGGGCCCCTTGCATCCCAGTCTGACACTGTCTACAGCTGTAGCCCAGCTCATAGTCAGCAGCATTTCTTGCCTTATATCAAGCTAGAGACCTCTTTTCCTTGTTTTGCATCTAGAGAGAAAACTGTTTAAAGGAAAACTATATCCCCAAAATGAACACTTAAGCAACAGATAGTTCATATCATATTAAGTGGCATATTAAAGAATCTTACCAAACTGGAATATATATTTACATAAATATTGCCCTTTTACATCTCTTGCCTTGAACCACCATTTCGTGATGGTCTGTGTGCTGCCTCAGAGATCACCTGACCAGTAATACTACAACACTAACTGTAACAGGAAGAAGTGAGGAAGCAAAAGACACAACTCTGTCTGTTAATTGGCTCAGGTGACCTAACATGTATAGTTTGTTTGTGAGTACAGTGAATCCTACGATCCCAGGGGGCGGCCCTTATTTTATAAAATGGCAATTTTCTATTTATGATTACCCAATGGCACATACTACTAGAAAAGTATATTATTATGAAAATGGTTTATTTACATGAAGCAGGGTTTTACATATGAGCTGTTTTATGCAATATCTTTTTATAGAGACCTACATTGTTTGGGGGGTATAGTTTTCCTTTAATATGCTTTCTATATAGGTAGACAGTCTAGATTTAGTCTAGTGTTGTGTTATTGCCAAGCAGTCACACTGTGTCGCCATATCACATGCTGCAAAGCTAATTGGCTATAACCGGTTACATTATTTGATTTTTAGTCTATGAAGGGTTGCCACCTTTTTTGGGGCGGGAAAACGGCCAGGGGAGTGTGGCGGATGCCGTTGGGGGCAGGGCTGATGATATCAGGTGAGTAACTGGGGACATTGGGGGAGGGACTGATGACATGACGATCAGCGATTGGCTGATTGCCTTGTCATTGTTTTCAGTGTCCTGTCTGGATTCTGGACAGGAAGGTCTCACACCAACAGCCCTTCCAAATAACGTGCTGTTCAGGTGAAATCCAGACAGGTGGCAATTCTATGACTAGGTAGCCTCATTCTCCAAGAATCACTCTAATTTACTTTATATTGTAGGCGTGGCGTTTGACAAGATGAGGAGTCCAGAGCAAAGTGAGAGATTCTGCAATGTGTATTGCATTTTGTAGGAGAAGGCTGCATTTTGAATTCCAAATATAAAAGAAGCACAAATGAATAAAAATGTGGAACAAATTTGAATCTGAATACGAAAACCTCAATATCCTAATTTTTCTAAGAATTTGCATGTGATTACAAACAAAAGAAAAACAAAAACTCTGAAACCCTCTAAAAGCTCAAAGCAAAGAACGTTTCACAATTTGCAAAGGACAGCTCCTATTGACTTCTACATGACCTCGCCAGCTTTTAAATGAGGACGTTTTGTGTTTGAGTTCTTCTTGGTTTTAACAATTAATAAGTATTGAAATGTTTGTGTTTTAGAGTAATTGATTGAATACATTTTGTTTTAGTGCTCAGAAGTTCAATTTCGGGAAAATGAAAAAAATACAAAAATTTGTAAATTGGCCAAATAGTGTAGGGGGAAAAACTTCTAGGATTGATGATGGTAAGCTTCTGTAAAGAAATAGGTTTTCAAGGAGAACTAAACCCTAAAAATGAATATGAATACATTGAACTTATTCAACCAGCCTGAATGTTGAGCACCTCTATAGTAGTAATGATTAAGGCATTCAGAGTTTTCACAGGAGTTTCCCATAGATTTTGTCAGGAGTGTCTGTGACATACACATGCTCAGTTGGAGCAGCTGTTGAGAAGTAAAGCTTGTGCATCAATGCCTGAGCTCAGTAAATGACAGCAGCACAGATCATGTGCAATGAATCAACAGAAAAGAAGATGCAGAGCTACTGGGGCATCTTTGGAGGCACAAATCTTTATTGCAAAAGGGCTGTGGTTGTCTTGAGCTAGTATAGAAGCCCAAAAACAAAATATACATAATATACAACATTTTTACCCTATGTCTTTTGTTAAGCTTTAGTTCTCCTTTAAGAGATCATTTAAAATCAAAAAAATTGGAATAAAGTATGTCCAAAGTAGATCCAAATAAGTGGTGCAGCTCTAGCAAAGTCTTGAATTTCTTGCCATACATCAAGCAAGAGAAGGAAAGGCAAATGTGTGTAGAGCAGGAGTCCCCAACCTTTTTACCCATGAGCAGCAGTCAAATGTTAAAAATGTTGGAGAGCAGCATAAGCATGCAAAAAGTTTCCATATAAGGGCTGTTATTGGCCATTGGCAGCCCTTTGTGAACTGACAGTTGATAGGAGGCTCTGTTTGGCAGTACAACTGCCCATTGAACTCATGGACATCACCAGATTCTGGGTTTCCTCCTTTTTAATGCTCTGCCAGGCCTTTACTGGAGCGGCTTTCACTTGCTGTTTGTTTGTGGGCCTTTCTGTAAGAAATTTAGTCTTCAACAAGTGAAATGTAGCTCAATTGGGTTCATTCAGATCAGGTTCATTCGGCTGCTTCTGTCCTGTGTCACATCATTGATAAACACTAGTGTCCCAGTGTCACTGGCAGCCATACACGCCCAAGCCATCACACTGCCTCCCAAATGTTTTATAGATGATGTGGTATGCTTTGGATCATGAGCTGTTCCACGCCTTCTCCATACTTTTTTCTTGCCATCATTCTGGTAGAGGTTGATCTTGGTTTCATCTGTCCAAATAAAGTTTTTCCAGAACTGTGCTGGCTTTTTTAGATGTTTATTTTAAAAAAAAAGTCCAGTCTAGCCTATCTATTCTTGATGCTTATGAGTGGCTTTCACCTTGCAGTGCACCCTCTGTATTTACTTTCATGCAGTCTTCTCTTTATGGTAGACTTGGATATCAATACACCGACCTCCTGGAGAGTGTTGTTCAATTGTTTGGCTGTTGTGAAGGGGTTTCTCTTCACCATGGAAATAATTCTTTGATCATCCACCACTGTTGTCTTCCATGGACGTCCAGGTCTTTATGCGTTGCCGAGTTCACCAGTGCTTTCTTTCTTTTTCAGGATGTACCAAACTGTAGATTTTGTCACTACTAATATTGTAGCAATTTCTCGGATGGGTTTTTTTCTGTTTTTGCAGATGGCTTGTTTCACCTGCATGGAGAGATTTTTTTGACTGCATGTTGTTCACATACAAACACCCCCCCCCCTCAAATCAACTCCTGGGCTTTTATCTGCTTCATTGATAATGACATAACAAAGAATTGACTCAAAGACATGAAATAGTCTTTGAGTCAATAGTCCAATTACTTTTGAGCCCCTGAAATGAAGTGATTGTGTTAAAAAAAGGCTTTAGTTCCTCACATTTTTATGCAATCTTTTTGTTCAACCCACTGAATTAAAGCTGAAAGTCTGCAGTTCAACTGCATCTGAGTTGTTTCATTTAAAATTCATTGTGGTAATGTACAGAACCAAAATTAGAAAAAAGTTTCTCTGTCCAAAGATTTATGGTACTTACTGTAATTTGAGGCCACTGGGAGCAACATCCAATCAGTTGGTGAGCAACATATTGCTCGTGAGCCATTGGTTGAGGAGTATGTGAAGAGGACATATTTGAGGTGTCAAGGAAGAGAACAGTCACAGTATCCTACAATCAATTGCAATGCCCAATGTTCCTTCCTCCTCCAAGAATGAAGAGTTTAGTGGTAGATGAGGGAAACAGGGCAGTACTTAGAGAGATGAGGTGGGTCAAGGCCTATTTGTCCAACCTCGTGTTTAAATCCCCCAGCCCCCTTTACAAACACCAGAAGAATTGTATACCTGCAGGCAATTATTTTTCCCCGCAACATTATTGGAAACACCCATAGATTTTTTTTTTTACAAATCTATTCCACCCAGAGATTTGTGTGGTTGATATGCCTTTTGAATTGAATGATAATTAATCCACTTCTATCGCAGTACAATTTCTGTACAGCACTATACAAAAAAATAATCTAGGAAGAGTAAGTCCCTGGGCAATTTACAATCATTGTACAAGGAAATTTCTGATTACATTATTCCATCAGCACCTTTAATAATGCAATTTCGGCACAAGATGGAGGTTACACAGTGTTAAAACCTATAATGGGCTTTTGGGCAAAAACGCTCCTTGAAGTACACGGCTAGTAAATGGCTCCCCTCCAACCCATGATTCAATTCAAGCCACTGAAGGCTAAAATGAGCCGACGCTGGAATTAGCCAGCCTTTGGGACCAGTAACATGACATTTATGGGGGAATGTAATTAAAATTGCAAGTGTCGTTTAAAATGCAAATGTTTAGCGCTGCTTGCAATGTAAAATCATTAGCTGGTGAATATTATATTGCTCATTATCGCTAAGCTAAAGTTATTGTTACAAAATGTTATTACATTCACTGCACATGTTTGCAAAGGCCATTTGTTCCTAAACTTTGGGAGGAAGTCATTGAGGTCTCAAACCAGTCAAAAAAAAGGCAAACAATGAAAACCTTGGTCGTTAACATTTGCAAATTTGTATGTGAATGTTTCCTAACGAAACATATTGCATCCCCCGTTAATGTTTATATGCCATTGATTATGCCCATTTTTAAATATTAGGCTTAAACCGCATCAAAGAAAGAAGTGACTGCAATTATCCACCAGTTAAAAGGCTAATGTCACCATTGTTCATGTCTAAAGCATGTTCAGGTATTTATCGAATGAAAGTGTAGAGAGCTCTGGAGAGAATTATATAAATGTAATGTTCTACAATGTGCATGGCTGAGTTGTAAAATGAACATGCAGTGGCGTAACTAGTTGTTAATGGGCCCCATAGCAAATTCAATTTAGGGCCCCAAAATATTTATAAGTTGGCCTATTTTACCAAGATATATTAAAATTGCTAATTAATTAGGGTCTCACTGGGCCCCCTACACTCCTGGGCCCCCCTGCAACCGCAGGGTCTGCTTCCTCTATAGTTACGCCCCTGTGAACATGCAGAAGCAACAAAGGGCTTTAAAGGAGACATATTATGTATAAAACCATACCTCCCAACATTTTGGAAACAAAAAGAGGGACAAAAAAATTTGCTGCGCTGCAAATTTTTTTGGCCACTCCCATTTTTGTGACGACACCCCCTAATTACCATGTCCATTTTACAAAATTGAATGAAAGGTTATGAAAGTTTGAACACATTTCTGTGGTTTTTAATTGTTATTACAGTTTTGCTAATGAAGGTGAATTGCCCTTTAAGTTCTGTAAGTTTTGTGTGTCTGTGTTCTGGGCCAAGAGCCAATTAAGTTAGAAACGTTGTATCTTTTCCTGGCTGTTCAGTGCGACAGATCAAAGAGAAACTGCTCAAAACACGACAGTTGGGAGGTATGATAAAAGTACAACGAATCACTGCATTTTACTCGATTTGATTCGTATGAGTATGGCCTATTCACCTGCAAAAAAAAAAATGAGTTCAAAAAACTCCCATTACTTCAAAATTCGACCCTTGATAAATCTGCCCCATGGTATATACATATATATATATATATATATATATATACACTATATATAAACATAGGGCTGGCACTGGCTGCTGGACGGTATTCACACATCCAGCTCACACTAGGGAAAAGCAAGATGTTGATCCAAACTCAAGTAGGTGAATACTAGAAATCAGGCAGATAACACCACTAGACAATATATATATATATGTTTCACTAGAAACTGAAATTCACTGTCATGGGGCTTACTTTGTCAGTGTGGCTAGTTAATTGTGATAGATCTAATGCCAGAAAATGTCTTTCTAGTGTCTATCTCTGCGTATTTGACAGGCAAGTATTATCTGTGGACTGTGGAAATGCTTTGTGTGGATGCTTTAAAGTGATAGTGTTTTTGCAAGTTGGCCCCATGGGTGGAAGATATTAACCTTTCACCTGTGTTTTTTTATACCAGAGGCTTCTAGTTTTCTTTTCATTTTCTATATATGACATTCTTCCGGCTTTTTGATCAGTCCCCACATATTTTATGTATATGACATTTCTTTCTTCTGTTACAAGAAGGTGGTCTTATGAGAGCTTATGAGAGCCAGGGAAATGTTTAAAAATTCAACTGTCAAAACATTGCTGCTAGGATTGATCTCCATGCACATGTGAAATGCTGTCTTCATATACTAATATCATACAATCCAATTAAACAAATCAAGCCCAAAACCCATTAATCACATTATAATAATGCGTGTATATATATATATATATACTGAAAAAGCAAACTAAGAACATTCTAATGTATAGCACACATTCCATAGGAATGAAAAACATTTATAAATTTGTTACATGACAATTTTATGTGACACCAACTAGAAATCTTGCCATAATGGATCTAGCTATCTCTAAACATGCACTAAAAAAACCCTAAGGGGCTGATTTATCAAGATTCAAATCTGAATTTTTACCACTATTCAAGTTTTGTTTTCAAGTTAAAATTCACAAATTCGAGTTTCAAAAACTCGATTTTAGAGCTTCTTTAAGCAGCAACATTTTAAAAAATTAAAATACATCGTTTAAAACCTACCAATGTTATGTCGAAGTCAATGGGAGTCGCAGGCTAAATGTAAGCAGTTTTTTTAATTTTGGTTTTATGAGATTTTTTAGATTTTAATTTTTAATAAATAAGCAAGCATTCAATTTTGCCAAAATTTCAAGTTTGTTTCAAATTAAAAAAAACAACAACACAAATGTCAAGAAAGAGAAGATTACTACCTTATCAGTATTTTAATGCATATATATATATATATATATATATATATATATATATATATATATATACTTCTTTCTTGTTGTAAGCAGCGCACACTGGATGATTTTTTTTAAAAGATTAATTTATTTTTCAAGATATTAAAAGCATAAAGCACAGATCAACGTTTCGGTCCGAAACCTTTGAGGTGTGCGCATGGCCTTACCTGGTCTCATTATATATATATATATATATATATATATATATATATATATATATATATATATATATATATATATGCTATATATAGCAAAGGACAATTTGTTTGGTGACTTTGACAAACAAGTGGATCTTCCCATGTACAAGCAGCTTGACTTATTGTCTTCTTTAATTACTATATATATGAATCTGTCAAGAAGATGTTGCTCCTGAGGCTAAAAAGGAGGACATATACTAAAGAAAATTGAGACTAGTAGGACATTCTATGGGGTAAATTTACTAAGCGGCGAAAATTCGCTAGCCATGGCTTTGCAGCCATCGCAACACTTCGCCAGGCGAAAATTCACTCAGACAGCGCTAATTTACTAGGATGCACAGTTGTGTTCAGGGCACCAAGCGCTGGCAAATTTTCTCTAGCGTTCCTTCGGCATTGCTAGCCAATCCTATCGCAATTTCATTCAGCGCTGGATTTCAATAAGGGGCCCCCTTAGGCCACGCGGTCCTAGCGCCCACTGCACCTCCCCTTCCCAGCGCTGTAATTGAATGGGGACGCACGCGTCCCCATAATGCGGCTGGGCAGCATGCCGCCCCTATTTTTTGCCGCCCTAGGCCTGGGCCTATGCGGCCTTGCCGTAAATCCGGGCCTGATTTCATTAGAGGTCTTTGCTCAGGCTAATTTGCATAGGGCGGGAAATGTTGACTGGACGTATATGTTGCAGCAAATACATTACATTACACAAGTCCAGGGAACCTTAATAAAGACAATAGAGTTGTTATATTGCCTTACACATGAGCCCACTGTATAGTTTATGTTACATTTGTTAGAAAATGTATGGGGGAACCCAGTTACCCAAAAAAAAATTTAAGGACTTTTGCAGGCTATCACTCTGAAAAAAGGAAAAGATGCCAGCGTTTTTTGGACTTCAAAACTTTTTCCACTAAAAAATATGATGTAAGTAACAGAAGAATGGGGAAGATATATTTCTAATAAGAATACCTGGGTTACCCTTGAAAAGGGCTCCTCATACTTGTAATACTTGACAGAAGAAGAACCACCAAACACATACACTGCTACATGATTCTATAATCTCTGAAAACAACAGGAAATTCCCTTGTCAGAGATAACGCCTGATTCATGATGTCTGCACCTCAACATCTTTGTTCACTTGTGTTGTCTTTGTCAGTTCCCTGACAAATTGTACTGAGTTGTCCATACAAGCATCTCCGCTTGAAGCAGCAGTTAACAGACGTGACCTTTGCTCTTCCCCACATCCATCTTCATGATCTGTTCTATTTTTACTGTATTTTTCACTACACCGACAGGAAGGAAAATTCATAAATAAAAAGAAAAGTGATTTACTTGATAAGCAATACATTGCATTTAATTAGTAATCAGGACATGTACAGTATAGCATGTGTTGCTATTGATTTGTTAGAATAAAAAAGATCATTAAATTTTGGCCCGGTGACCTCTTCCCCTTCTTTCTTCTCAGCCTCATTATTTATGTGTATTACTATGTCTCATTTAGCACTGTCTCCTGTCTGTCTTAAGATACCAGGCTGTAGCCTTTTCTTCTCTTTTCAGTATCAAACTCCATTTCTCACACTATATAAATCATGGGGACAGTGTACTGGCCTTACCCAAAGTTTGCTATCATAATGCTCATTAATACATTAAAGATATTTTAGATTTACGCATTTATTTTTAATATTGGTATGTTTCCTTCTTGCTTGGAATAAATAACTGCCCAAATCCTATCTTTTTGCATATTTTAAATTTCCAAATTTCTTCTTTTCCCACCTTGTCAAAAGTATTTTAATAACTAGCGAATTTGTCCCATTTTGATTCGCTGAAAAATTTGCATCAATTTTGGTGCCGGCATTAAAGTCAATGGGCGTCCGAATAATGTTGATGCTTGACGGTTATGACGTGAATGACTTTTTCGATGCGTTTCCAAAATTTTTTGACGCCCGTGAATTTTCGTGAATTTGCACATTTTGCTGCCAGCGAATAAATATAGCCCAGGATTTAGTATGAAGAGCAGAACAAATACTCTGATTAATTAGCCCTCCTGGAACTAATGACATATTGGATGTGATCTAGTTCAAACTTTATGATTACTGTGCAGTGAAACAGTTTTTGTCATGGTAGCTAAGAGATTTACTGCCGCTCTTTGCTTATATTCTGTGAGTATAAGGTGTCAAAGATACTATACCACTGATATTACATGTGTGGCTTGAGGGCTAGTTTTAGGCTATGCCGGGGCGAGCATTTTGCTTGGGTTCACTTTGTTGGCTGATTCTGGGTGCGGTTATAGGTTGGATGAAAGAATATTGTTGCTGTCTGGTCCTAATGTTGCCATTTTGTACTATAATACTGCACCCCCTCTGTTTACCTACAGCTGCTACTATCAATATTCCCTTGCATTGCTTGTAGGCCATGTAAACAATTACATCTTTTATGTGCAAAAGTCATAGTACGGGCTGATTTATCAATGTGTATGTAGGGACCCATTGGATCATGACCTCTATGGCTTCATTCCCTACCAGTGCCTCAGTTCCTTGTTGTTGGGTTAAACCCATGTAACCATTTCTACTTATTTACATACCCAGTTCATTGGCCCTTTGTAACATTGGCCTCATTGTAACAAAGTTGGCAGGGGAGGTCCTTCCTCTTTGTTGTGGTTTAGGGCCTAAAGGGACAACCCTTTTAGAGAAGTCAGGAAACAGGGGTCCTATGAACGAGGTTCGCTAGTGTATAGGATAGCCACTGTTATAGCACTCTCTAGAGAGAGTGAGTCAGTGAGGCTTAGTTAGTAAGAGCAGCTTCAAGCTCCACCAAGGAGGATAAAAGGGAGTAGCTCTCCCCCAGGCTCTGCTTTGCCTGTAGTGAACAGGCTGCAGTACTGACAAGGGAAACAGGTTATTGTTCTATCCCTGTACCATGTCTATTGTAGGGATCCAGACCATGTGAGGTACAAACAATCTGGAAGGTGTATACTTCAACTCCCCCTGCTATTCCTTCAGTGATGCCATTCTGTCTGCATCTTCTACACCTGTGACTGTACCTGACATTTTTTGAACTCATGGGCTATGAAAATTGCTAACCCTGTGGAACTTTGTATAGAATAAAGCCTGCTGTTATTTTGTTTGCAAAGAACCCCTGGTGTCCTTTTTTTGTTATTTTACACTTTTTGGCAGTATAGAGGGTAGTCCACAACACTCTCTCATGCTTTTTCCACTTAGCTAAAGCCCATCCTGCTGAAAGAGGAAACAGTGTAGCCCATGCTCTACCTCACTAGTTAGTATTTGCCTTTTTTAGGCCAAACTAATATATACATGTATGTATATGTCTCTGCTGCAGGGTAGTCATCCCTGTTTACAGTCCAATAAAGATAGCTATGACTGCTCCAAGAAATAGGTTTCCCTGTAAAGGACACCTTGGGCTGCAGGACAGATTGTGTTGTCATGCTCTGAAGCAAAGTTAGTGACTTTGGTCCCTGGGGTGTTTCTGAGAACATACAATAATTTTCAACTGGCAATATTTATTATATAGGTATTACATTTGCAACTTTACTACTAACTTTTATGTTTTAAAGGACATTTTTGTAGTAGTACTTCCATGTAGAAATAAAAAAAACCCTGGTGTTAAGTCAAATGGAAAGTTGCAAAAAGCAGTCCCTAACTCTGTCTGTCATTTGTATTTGTGCTTGAGATCCAGGGTGCTCACTGTGTTAGCATTGAGTGCTTATTTCTTCACCCGCTACTAATTTTTGCCTTCTGCTCTGTCTCTTTGTATGGTAACCTGCACCAGTTAGTGCTGAAACTTCCTAAACAAACCCATTCAGCGCATGTTGTCCCTAAGCCTCCTATTAAAGGAGAAGGAAAGGTTAAAACTAAGTAAGCCTTATCAGAAAGGTCCATCTAAATATACCAGTAAACCCCAAACGTAGCGCTGCTCTGAGTCCCCTGTCAAAAGAAACACTGCATTTCTTTCCTTCTATTGTGTACACATGGGCTTCTGTATCAGACTTCCTGCCTTCAGCTTAAACCTCATTGCCCTGGGCAAGAGCATGCTCAGTTTGCTCCTCTTCCCCCTCCCTTCTCTACTGTAATCTGAGCCCAGAGCAGGGAGAGAGGTAGGAAGTGATGTCACACAATGTTAATACTGCAGCTCCTATCCTAAACAAACAGAGAGTTTCTAGAGCTTTTTACTCAGGTATGGTAAAACATTCTACAGAATAAATATAGCATTCTAGCTTGCACTATTGCAGCTAATTTATTGGCAATAAAATACCTCCGGAGCTTTCCTTCTCCTTTAAGAGAAAAATACACTTGTAGCACTTAAATATATATGAATATTTACAAAATGTTATTTAATGGCTAATGTTTCCAATGGCCATGTTTATTAATATACAACATTGGAATTTTATTTCTGACAATAGACTAGTTTATTAAATAGGTGTGAAATACTGCAGTTCCAGATTTGGTCTAAACAAGCTCACAGAACCCGCTGTTTTGTAGTTATCTGTACAAAAGAGAACAGAGTCTCTTGCTACCATGGAGCAGATGTGTTTATTGAACAGGCTAAACTATAAAGAGAAAGAAAACCCTAAAGCTATAAGAGCAGGGTGACGTGTCAAGGGATCTGAATGGCTTGCAAGCGGATCACACTAAATACATGTAGAAAACCGTCAAAATGAAGCTTAGCAAAGAAGGAGTTAAAACAGGAGAAGACATGACCTGGCGATAAATGGAGAAATGATAATGCCAGTGGGACAGAACAGTTTGGTTCTTTGATGAACTGCTGAGAGATGATTATGATAGCATGAGAAGGTACTCAACTGAAGATCCTAAATTGAGGATTGTTGCTTTTGAAAGACCTTAATTTAAATTAAAAAACAAAAAAAACACTAAAATCTAATATCTGGTGCCTTTGCTCACTGGATACCTGTTTGGGTTACGGAACGCATTTTAGGACATCCTCCGGGGAAATCCCTGTCCTCCATGCAATGTCCTATGGCTTATGTATGCAGCATTGGGTGTTTTTACTATCACTCATCCTAAAATGCTGCAGTCACACCTTTGTCCTCTACCCTCCCTTCTCAGCTGTCAGCCACACGAACTCCCTCCTCAGCCCTCCGCTTCTGCCCTCAGCCCTCCACCTTTCGCCCTCAGCCCTCTGCCCTCAGTCCTCTGCCTTTCGCCCTCAGCCCTCAGTCCTCCGCCTTTGATGAGGAGGGAGAAACTAGAACCCAGGACTGATGACTGAAGAGGGAGGAGGGAAAAGCGACCACCCAGGACGGACGACTGAGGAGGGAGGAATGAGGACCCAGGACCCATGTCAGATGGCTGTGGAGGGAGGAGTGAGGACCCAGGACGCATGGCTGAGGAGGGAGGAGCGAGGACCCAGGTCGGATGACTGAGGAGCAGGATCTGACAGCTGAGGAGGGAGGCGTGTTGTGTGACGTCTGCTTTGAGGGAGGGGTGAGTTGAAAAGCAGGCGATGTTGCATTCCTCTAGCATAGGAGATCACATACAGGACAGGGATTTCCTCGGAGGATATCCTAAAATGCGTTCCGTACTGGGTGTCACCATCACTCTGGCTTCAAGCTTAAGCCATTTAATTAAGCCACATACATCACCTGGGACAGCAATATAATTATGCTTGAAATGCATGACATAGTGTGAGACTGGCCTGATGCACAGAGCTGTATTTGGCTCCAGTGCTGCCTAGGCAAATATCTGACTGCCCTGTTTTCTACATGGGCCCATTGTGGGAGAGGGGGGTACCCCCTGGACACTTGTGACACTTGGCACCATGATCAGAGAATTTTCTTTTTTTGTGTTCTTTTTCTGTATAGGGTTCAAGGGTTACCTGCCTAAAACTAGCACCTGCTGGTACTCACCAACCTCCTCGAAACACTGTTCCAGAGTCCCACTCTTTAAATATGTTGGAATAATGGCATAATAATGAATATACAATTTTTTTGTCTAATGTATTATTTAATAGATTTAAGGTATAGAAATTCAAAATACAAAAATATTCTTTATATGGAAAACCCCAGGTCCCATACCTGTATAAATTAGTCATTTTTACTTCTGGGTGTAAAAAGACCACCCTTTCAGATTGACCAAGCTCTTTTCCATGCTACAATGATTCTTTCCAGTGTGGAAAATATCTTTCATGATTGTTTCCCATGAACTAGGCTTGAATTAATGAATATTCTTAGAATAACAACTCAGTGGGGTGTTAAAGATCGACTGTATCACCTGCACAGAGCAGAATGGTGTGTGAATGCTCAGAGCACTCATCCACTCTCTGACAAACTGACACAAATGGATCCACAATGGTAAATGTGTCAATTCATTAAACACATTCTTGATTGACAGGGAAATATTTCTGACTGTCAGAGAAGTGTTAATAATGTGATAAAATACAGAATGCCTCAGGAATCCCCATTTGGAATTTTCATAAATTAAGCCCATATTTGTATTGGGGTATATAACAATGGGGTCAGAGGGCAAGGGGTCGGTTGAGATGCCAAACAGCCCAGTTTCGCTATGCTAGAATGCTAGAACATGGGCAAAAAGCAGTAAGTGACTTGGGGGTATCTTACAAATCATACCCTTATTATTATAGCTGTTCCTTGCCCATAAATGCCTATACATTATTATTACTATCATCTCCCGCTCTTCATATGGAATGTCAAGGTTGCTGCAGAACCCTGACTGACAGCACTAGAATTGTGCAATTTATTCAACCTCCGGCCCAGAAATGTCAAAATCTTTTGAGCAGTTCCAGTTTCTTGTTTTATTAACTCCCAATGTCAAAGGAATTTTAGGAACTGTAGCTCAATAACAGATGGAAGACAGCAGACCTCATACTGTATTTATCCAGAGTGATATATTTCTCTGCTTTTCCCATATGCTTTTAATACACACATTCGTTTCCTTCAACATAGAAGCAGCTAAGCAGACTTCCCTATTCCCATTATACAGAAATAGTTTATGGTAATCAAGAGATCCACTTCTGCATTAGTGGAGAAAAAAAAATTATCTTTTGCATCTGTTTTATGTAATCGGATTAAAATGATATTGTATATAATATTAAGTCCCCATTATTTAATAAAACCTATGTTCAAAGGAGCCAAACATCTACCTGATTGATAAAAGATGACAATTAATTATTAATGTTGATCTATAGGCTTGATTGGAAAGTGCCAACTGCCCTCAGAGCATTAGTCCGTTTTGTTAGTAAGGGCATGAATTAGGGTATAAATTCGATATTTTATTTGCTTGGATATTGTCCTTTGTGTTATAAAAAAAATAACAGAATGTCTAAAATATCTCGGATTTTTACATTTGTGATAGGCTAAGCAGACCTGTCAAGTCTCTTGGTTTAATGATACCCAGAGTGGTGCTGAGCAAGTGGCATAGACAGGGTGTAATCAGCGCCGATCCTGGGGCTGCTGCCGCCTGAGGCAGCAGCCCAGATGCCGCCCCCCTCCTCTCCCGCTCCGCGCTTAAAAATTAGCGTCGGAGCGGGTTTCAGGGGGCAGTATCGCTAGTGCATTGAGCGCTATAGCGCTCTTTGCACTAGCTGAGCCGAATTTCCGGATTAAAACCCGGAAGTTCGGCTCTTAAAGTTACAAGAGGTGGCTTTTTGCCGCCTCTTGTAACTGGCCGCTCGCTGCCGCCTGAGGCAAGGGTTTCACCTTGCCTCATGGCAGAAGCGGCCCTGGGTGTAATGGTGCATTGTAAGGACATAACAGGGTATGCTAGGGGTGTAACTAGTGATGGCCGAATAAATTTGGCAGGCAAGTTTGCGGTGAATTTCGCCGGCATTGAATAAATTTGCGAAACTGTCAAAAACATTTGGACGCGCATTGGAAGAGTTGTTTTGACGCCCATCAACATTATTCGGACACCAATTGACTTTAATGCGGGCATCATAATTGATGCGAACTGACGAAAGCATCAAAATTTGAGTTTCACATATTTTTCACCATTTCTCGAATATTTTTTTCGGCGGAACAGGACAAATTTGCCCATGCAGGCATCAAAATTGACGCAAATTGACACTGGCGTCAAACTTGACCCGGGTATCAAAATTCGTGTTTCACAAAATTTTCACCATTTCTCGATTTTTCCGGCGAAACTGGACAAAATCGCCCATCACTGGGTGTAAAGAAAACTCATTTGAATCCAAATCCCTACTGGTTGACACCGTTTACAAATGAATCATTTTTACCTATAGTAGGGGGCACATTTACCTAGGGTCAAATATCGAGGGTTAATTAACCCTCGATATTCGACTGCCCAATTGAAATCCTTCGACTTCGAATATCGTAGTCGAAGGATTTAGCGCAATCTAACGATTCAAAGGATTTTAATCCATCGATCGAACTAAATTCCTTTGATCAAAAAAACCTTGTAAAGCCTATGGGGACCTTCCCCATAGGCTAACATTGGCCTCGGTAGGTTTTAGGTGGCGAACTAGGGGGTTGAAGTTCTTTTTAAAGAGACAGTACTTCGACTATGGACTAGTCTAATGATTTTTAGTGCGAATCGTTCGATTCGAAGTCGAAGGTCGTAGTTGAAGGTCGAAGTAGCCAATTCGATTGTCGAAGTAGCCAAAAAAAACATTCGAAATTCAACGTTTTTTTCCTCTATTTTCCTCTATTCCTTCACTCGAGCTTAGTGAATGGGCCCCTAAAAGTAGAGGGCTGGCTTGCATCTGACTCTCAGCTCTGCATCTCTCATGAGATTATTTATCAGGCATAAGTGCAGCCAGAGAACTAAGGCACTCAATTTTGCACTTCTGCCCAAGGTCCCTTGTATCTTTTAGCATGTTGAATTTGGACGTGTGTGTTATTCTTTTTATTTCAGAAGTAACTAAGTTGTTCATTGTGTGTCTCACGTTGAGGTTATTAAGCTATGTCTAGGCCACACAGCTCTCTTGGGGAAACATTGAAGTGATTTCCAAACTTTTCTGAACTCAATTTAGAATGCATATACTGTATCACCATCAAAATGGACACAATTTACAAGTGGGGGAGTGAGGCTTTCTTCACTTTCAGAGGGCACATTCAAAATGCCTATTGTATCTGTTTTGCTGGTCTGGTGCGCTTATTGATGCACCCCACTGTTGGAGCCATTGGCAGGTTCGGGGGGGGGTGATTACAAGGCAACCACGTGGGAGTGAACAAGCAAGTTGGAAATTGTGTCAATCTGCAGTCATCGTGTCCATTTCAGAGCACCTACACTTGCGAGTGTATTGATAAATTACCCCTATTAAAGGAACAGTGACACCAAAAAATGAAAGTAATGACATTTTAATATACTGTTGTGCTGCACTGGTGAAGCTGGTGTGTTTATTTCAGAAAAGTTACTATAGGTAATATAAACAAGCTGCTGTGTATCCATGTGGGCAGCCATTCAAAGTTGGAAAAGGAGAAAAGGCACAGGATACTCAGCTGATAACAGATACCTGCAGAGATTATCGAGAGCATCCTGAGCAGCTGTATCACTGTCTGGGCTGGGAACTGCACTGTCATGAAACGCAAGACCCTACAGAGGATAGTGAAGACAGCAGAGAATATCATATGTGTCTCTCTTCCTCCCATCACGGACATTTACACCACTCGCTGCATCCGTAAAGCCACCAGCATTGTGGCTGATCCAACACACCCCTCACACTCACTGTTCACACTCCTGCCATCTGGAAAAAGGTACCGAAGCATTAGGGCCCTCACTACCAGACTGTGTAACAGTTTCTTCCCCCAAGCCATAAGGCTCCTGAATACTCAGGGATCGGACAGATCTCTCTCACACTCACACTCCATCTGACCTTACTATATACCACAACCTTTCACAGCCACTGTACGCCATTGTATAAATAAATAGCCATTGGATACAGTTGTTCCCTATGAGCACATCTGCACTTTGTCATGTTCTTTATCATGTTCTTGCTACTATCATATCACAATGATACACGCATCATGTCTGACGTTTAGCATTATTTACTTAACATATTACATCTGCTGAGTGTGCACTGTCTTGTCCTGTCCCTGCACTGTGCTGTCCTGTCTTGCAGGAGTTGCATATTTTTGCACTTGCACTTTTTGTCTGTTGTCCGGTACTTCTATGTTGTGTGTAGCACCATGGTCCTAGAGGAACGTTGTTTAGTTTCACTGTGTACTGTACAAACGTATATGGATATAATGACAAACTCACTCTTGACTTTTGACTCTTGACTGTAAGCTTTGCAGTAAATAATGGGATTCTTTATAGCTTATCCATTATCTACTGCAGGAGTGCAAATACCTTACCAATGTGAGGTCTACTTTTAGTGATGTTGTCCCATTAAGATCTACATCCATCAAAGCATAGTTAGCATTCTGTTCCATGGAAAATATTACTTAAATACTGATTAATGGAAAAAGATATAATTATATTTAACAAACAACTATTTGTTCTGTAACCTTAACATAATAATGTGAATGAAAAGCATGAAATAGGAGGGTGATTTAGGGTCAGGGCACACGCTCAGGTATGGGGAGATTGCCTGGTGACAAATCTCCTCTTCTTCGGGGCTACTAATCTACCTGAACTGCCTCCTGCCAGCTAGAATGTAAATTGCCGGCGGGATGGCACTCGGAGCCGGGCGACTAATCTAATAGACAAGCTGTTTATTGACAGTGTCTTGAGATGTACTGATCACCAGCCTACTGGTAGACCCTGATCTACATTTTGGGCACTCCTGATCTACTGTGTATCATGTGCTTGAATGGCTACACAGCAGCTCGTTAATATCACAGTCTTTCTAAAGCAAACACTTCAGTTGTACGAGTGTAGGACAAAAGTACATTATATTGGTATTACTTTAAAACACTTTGATTTATAGATGTCACTGTTTGTTTAAGTCAGATTTGCTTATGAGTTATTAGTTCAACAATTTTGAAGCAAAACGTAACATTATTTCATGTCCTAGATAAATAGGAATTGGACTTTGGTCTAAATTTGTGCTTATCGATAGCTTATAGATATGTAGGTGTGTAATTCCTTTGTTTACTGTGTGCACAGTCAATAGGTTTTATAGACAATGGTCTCATCCCCTATGCTATCAGCTCCAGCAAGAACAAAACTAACCTTGTTCAGCAAATGCCTTACCTTCTAAAGCCCAGTGGTCGAGCATGAACTTACTTGGTTTTCTGTGGCCATAGAAAAAGTTGAAAAGCACAAGAATTGTCCAAGGCAAGTAACCCCCATCCAGCAGAGTCCATACTAATTGAAATGCTAGTGAAACCTTTATGTGGATGCGATTGATGCAACTGAAATCAGCTAACCGCCTGATTCCCATTTCCATTTCCCAACAAGAAGTGGAACTGATCAATCACAGAACTCTACTTGGCCGAAGCATCGAAGCCACTTCTTATCTCTAAATAAACATAAGGCATTGGAAAAGCATCAATATGCACAGAGAGCCATGCCTTCATGGGTAAGAGGCAGTAGGTAAGAGTTATTACAGTAATGTACTCTGAAATGAGCCCTTTATCTAGACTGGAGAAGCAGAGGTACCTCCCAGCAAGAGAAGCCTCGCAGTTGACTGATGAGTTCACTTTTTGTTGAAACGTTATCCCTTTTATCTCGAGCTTAGTTACAGCATAATGAATGCAATATTTATCCTAATGATTTCATTGCACTCATTACGCCTCGTAACCATTATCCGGCAAACAAATGACTTTTACTGGCAAGAAATTAGAAACATCCTCGCAAGTTCTTATCCTGGGAACGCCATTTCCAGTAGCTTGCCTTCAATGGATACTATCAGCTCAGCGATACGAGATTGAATTTGCCTGCAGAGCTGGAAAGGGAGGGCAGTGGAGGTTATATAAGGTGAACCATTTAATAAAATGAACCACAGTATTCAGATATGTACATATAGAAAATTATGCAACACAGGTTTAAAGGCAAAAAAATGCTGTCCTTAAAAATAATATAACCAGAAGTGGCACCAATCCACTTTTTGACACGTTTGGCACAATTGTGTCAGGTAGGGTTGCCACCTGTCTGGATTTCAACATAAGGAAATCCAGACAGGACACTGAATTAAATTAAATGACATCAGTGATTGTTTGATCGCCACTTCATTATCCCTGCCCCCGACGTCACCGGCCCTTCCTCTGACTTTTCTGGCGGCCCTTCCTCTAATTTCACTGGCCCACCCCCCAACGTCATCGGCCCTATCTCCTGCCTGTTTTCTGCCAAAGAAAAGGTGGTAACCCTAGTGTCAGGTGCATCTCCCACATAAGTAAATTGGAATTATGGGGGGAAATGTTGCATTGTAGGTAAAGAAGAAAGCTGGCGATTGCATACAAAATGGCACAATGTACACTGAAGTTGCAGTGTGCAGTGCAAATAGTTTTTTTACCCACAATGTAGTGTTTTCCTTGCAATTCCAGCATCACTGTTACTCTGTCCAATGCATTATAACTAAGTCTATTGCCAGTGCATGTCACAATAAATAGGGCCAAATTGTGTTCAAAATGTTATGGGGGATATCGTCATTTCTAGTACAAGCTGTCCATGGCGGCATTATTTTGATTGACCGCAAATGCGATCTGTATAATGTTTCATTGAGAAAACCCATTGATAGCGTTGATATATTGCAAAAATTATCTGACAAGCTTTCCCACAAACAACAAACCCTATAAGATAAGACTACTGGGAGATGCAAAATAGAAAGATAACTTTGAAATAACCATTGTTTGCTTTATGATATTTCCTTACAAGTTATATATGGCATTTGCTTTTGGAAAATGTTTAATTTTTGTTCCATTATGTGAAAAATTAAAAAACAAAAATGAAGAATATTAAAGGGGAACTCCACACAAACATAGCTTTTTGAAAAGTAAACATAATTTCAAGCAACTTTGCAATATACATCAATTAAAAAAAATAGGCAGACTTTTCATGATTTTTAATAGTTTGGAACAGTTCCCTAAGCCTAGCTCCCTGGTCTCCTGCTCATCTGTCTGACTACTTTGCTAAGCTGGCTGACTACTGTTACTTTGTATCAACAACCATCTGTCCTCTGCCTGCATCCTCCAAACCCCACAATTCCCTGCACGTGTGATTTCAATAAGGAACAGAACATCATAGTGCAATGCATTGTGGGTTATGTAGTTCCTGCATGCTGTCTGTAAGCTGTGGATAAGTTGTTACAATTTGTAACATCAGTGTTTTAGTCCCTCCTTCTCTTCCTGGATTTCAAATGATGCAGAAAGAGAAGAACCGTTAAACAGCTGGATTTCAGCATAGAGAATGGCATTTATTCATACTTTTTGAAGAAACAGGTAACTGTGATGGATATATTATGGGTTTATGTGTTATGTGGGCCTCTTTATCAAATTTTGGTTTGGAAGCCAGAGTTCCCATTTAAGAATAGCTTTATCACTTCCCTATACATCATGGACATCATCTAGAAGAATTGTAATCCACAATCGTGGCTCCTTAACTCAATTAAGGTGTAATCTCTTGACGTGCAGTCCATGCCCAGTTTCTACAGTGGCCAGATATTCCCCAGTGCAGAGAAAATGTGATAGGGACGTCTATCCATTCAGTTTTTTTTTTACAGTTAGTTAAGAATAAGAAAATAAATGTGGAAGAATATCAGTCTGTCACTTTTGAGATGAAAATGTTATCAGGCTTTTGACTTTATCTTTTTGTCTTCACCTATCACGAAGCACTTTTCTGCTGCAACCTGGGAGAAAGAGTGACAGTGGCGGATCTGTGTGCCCTCCTTACAGAGAAATAGAATCTTTGTGACAATTACGGGTCTCTTGAGAGGAGGGACAGCCAACATGGAAGGTGTCAGCATCAGGAAGATTTATGACCTTACATTGTGTAGGGTGATGGAATATTGACAAGATGTGTGGCCTTGCAAATTAAACTCACAAGGGAACGGATATGCTTATCCCACTGGGGAAAGGACCTGCCCGTAGCACCATTGTGTCTCAGGGGTCCCTAGGGTGCTTTGCTCTGTGATAATCATATACTGTAACCCCCCCAGTCTACTATCATATGGGCACAGGCATGAGATCAATAACTATCAAACACCAGCTCCTGACCTTTATAGTGATTCAAAACCACATCCTGAGATGAACGCTTTCCTCTCTGCTCGCACAAGGATTTATTTATTTCTCTGCCTAATCTAAGTAAATTGTAAGCTCTGCAGGTCAGCTGATTCTACATATTGGAATCACATTGGTGACTGGGCTTCTTCTATAAGTTTTCAGCACCACCAGTAACAGGGAGCTCCTTAAACCCCCTTTATACCATCTACTAGTGTAGCATAGACTTCTGTACTCTCTGATGCTTAGGGCAAATTTACTTACCTCCGAAATTGCCCCAGCGACGGCTTCGCTGACATCGCAACACTTCGCCAGGCGTAGATTCGCCAGGATAACACTAATTCACGAAAATCCGAAGTTGCGTCCAGGGTCCCAAACTCTTGCGCAGTTGCACTAGCGATAATACAATAAGCAGTTGGGAAGTTATGCTAGCAATGCCTATTAGCAATTAGCATACGGCGTGAAGTTAAAGTACAATGGACGTAAATGTTGCAGTAACTACATTACACTACACAAGGCCACGGAACATAAATAAAATAGAGGTGTTATATTGCCCTACACATGTGCCCACTGTATAGTTTAGGTGCCATATGTTAGGAAATGTAGGGGGGGAAGGAGGGAACCCAAAAAAAAATGTACAATCTTTTTCAGCCTATCACCCTGTAAAAAGTAAAAGATGCCAGCGTTTTTTGGGACTCAACTTTTTTTTTAGAAACTATCTACTCTATTGCACTTCGCCTGGTCTGAGGTGGTGAAGGCAAGTTTGGCGCAAGAGATAACGTTCAGTAAAATCCGCATCTTAGTGGATTTGCGTAGTCACATACATTCGCCAGAGCAAAAATTCGTCTGGCGTTAGAATGCAAAGTAGCGATAGAGTCTGTCTCCTTCGCTAGCGAATTTACGCCAATGCCCGTTGGTAAATCGGCGAAGTTCTGAAATGACGTCACAATGGCAAATTTTCGCCAGTGTTAGTCACTTTAGTAAATGTGCCCCTTAGACTGGGCCCTTCAGTAAGTATTGCAGTATTTAGCCACTATGACACAGATATAGTAGTGGTTCTTAACTTTAGTATACCTACTGTATATTAGTGAACATGTAGTTCAATAGACAACCGTGTCAATCAATAACATCTAACAGAATGGCCAGAATCGGTAGCAACACAGTTAATTTTATCATTAACAATGATATATACAGACAGTACATGTTACTCTGAACAGTCATATGGAACTGTAAGGGAATATCTCTACTTCTAACTGTGTTCTATATATGTGACACAACCCCGGGGCATTAAACCTCATGTTGCTCTAGTTATATCTGCCTTATGTTCTTTTTTTCTTTATTGATTTTAAACATAACATGTAAAATTAGAAATAAACAAAAGGGAAGAAAGGGAAGGAAGAAGAGATAGATACTTAGAAGAGTGGGCATTCCCATTAAATAGTAAATTGTATCTTATAATACATAACATAGTTTTAGCTATGTCCTGTTCATTAATTACATGAACTTGTTCGGGCATCCTCATGTTATGTACATCAGTTTGTGACTCTAATATGTCATTGATAATTTTTATCCAGAATGCCAGAGTAGGAGGTTCCAGGGCTTTCCATGTAAGCAAGATAGCCTTCTTCCCATAATGTAGGAGCTGCTGTAGACACGGCCTGTTGCCGTATGAAAGAGTAAGTCCCTCTAAATATCCCAGTAGGCAAAATGCAGATGTCCGGATCTCTGGAAGTCCCAAGGAGTTACTAATGAATGCAAGAATTGCAGTCCAGAATTGTGTTTAAAACACGTCTGTATGCCCTTTGTATATTTGTGTCAGTCGATGTGGAGTCAAGTAAACTCTATTTAGGAACTTAGTGTGTATATAGTGGTCTCTTACGGATATGTTAGTTTCTGGTATTTGTTCCAGAATATCTTTCCACGTTTCTTCTTCAAAGGCCTGAGCCCACTTATGACATATATGCTTTATTGGGTCAAAATTAACTTGGAGCAAAAATAGTATAAAACCAACTTAGGATTTTGGAGAGTTCTGGCCTACGTAGATAGCCTTCTAGGGTAGATTGGGTAGTAGATGGGGCACATTCTGGGAACTGGGCAAAAAAGGCATGCTGCAATTGAAGGAATCGGAACAGCATATCATTTTGCAACCCTAATTCTTCTTTTAATTGGGCAAACTGCTTGAGTTCCCCTGCACTTACAAGATCACCTAGATGTTTGATTCTGGTCATGGCCCAGACACTGGTGCCTGGAAGGGACTGGAACTGTGGTTCCGTTTTGTTACTCCATAGTGGGAACCATTTAGACCAGCTACCGGTTGCCTTGTAAGCAGACACCACTGTTCAGTGAAAAGTTAGGGTAAATGTTTTCACGGCATTTGTTAGGGTATACAGTAAATTGGCCTGGAAGGATGAGATTACTGCTGCTTCCAGCACTGTGGCCTGATTGTTAGGGTCGGAGTTAAGCCACCACCATGCATACTGTACACCAGTTGACTGGCATAATAGTAAAGTAAAATTATTAAGTGCTCAATAACTTTTTTAAGTCTATTTGCCAGAACTTTGGCCAGTACCTTGATGTCTGAGTTCAGGATTGAAATGGGCCTGTAAGATTCGCATGTGTTGGGTGATTTCCCTGTTTTGAGAATCAGAGTAATTGTGGCAAGTTTGGTGCTATCTGGAAAACGTGCTCCCTGGAGTATGGCGTTAAATAGTGAACTGAGCCTGGGCCCCACTAAATCTTTATGTGCTTTGAACCATTCAATGGGGAGTCCATCAGGACCAGGGGACCTCCCATTGGGGAACATGTCTATGGCATCCAAGATCTCATCTGCAGTGATGCTGCAATAAGGAGGTTCAGCATCTTCTGCATAGAGCTTAGGGATTCGAATTTCATTCAAGTACTGGTCTAAAGAGTACATGGAGCATTGTACTTCAGAGCTGTATAGACCAGAATAAAATTTCACAAATTCTGAAAGAATCATGGCCTGTACACAGATCTCCTGGCCTCCGTCAGAGGACATCATGAGGATAGAGGACAGTTGTTTGGGGTCCCTGGTAAGTATGGCAAAAAGCTTGCCACTTTTATCCCCTTTGTCATACTAAGAGGCATCTTTCTTAAATTCCCATTCGGAATATTTATGCATCTAAGCTAAATTAACAGCCCTCTGGGCCGCCGCTAAGGCCATACCCAGAGGTTCTGTTGGATTATTTGTGTATACTGTTTCAGCTTCTAGCAAATTTCCCCTTAGAGATTCCAGTTCTGCATCTTGTTTAATTAGGGAAATATAGGACCCTCTAGTACAAGCCTTGCTGGCATCCCAAACTACCTGTTCTGGGGCAGTGTCCCAATATTGTTGATATTGAGCCCTAGTTGCCTATTTAACCAATTCATGTGCTATCCATTTTGTGGGCAATCTACATTGTTGTGTCCCAGTGCTTATACCCAGTTGCACTTCCAATAAGAGAGGGGCATAGTCAGAGCAGATTCTTGGGGGGAAGGAAACAAAGGTAACCTTCTGTAGGGCCAGGGGAGAGGCCAGAGCTAAGTCTATTCGGGATAGGGCAGAGGTGGAGGTTTTGTAACATGAGTACTGTCTCTCAGATGGATGGAACCATCTCCAGACATCCTTATGATGAGTGGCTTGAAGCGAATCCACCAAAGCTCCTGACTCTTCCTTGAGAGGTCGCAACCTATCTACCAGTGGGTCAGGGACTGCATTAAAATCTCCCAGCCAATAAGTTGGTTAGTTACCCTCCGACGCTATCTTGTTAAGAATAGATTGTAGTAGAAGACATTAACAAGCATCATAGTGAACGCCCAAATTGATACCTTCAGAATCAGCAATCTCTCATACCTATCCAAGCTGGAGTGTGATCCTCGGGTGCCTCAGGTGTTATTTCTTTTTCTGCCATGGCGGTGGGTGGGGGAGATGCTCGCGGAGTGGGAGGTGAAGAGCCAGCATCCTCTTGAACCTTGTTGCGGGCAAATTGCTCAGGTCGTCGCTTCAGATTTAGCTTTCTGTGTAAATTTCCCCATACTGGGTGTATGGCTATTAGCTACAGCAATATAATCTCTGTATATCCAACAGTTGCATATGTATCTCAGGGCCAGTGTTGCCTGCTTACTGGATGGAGGTCAGATGTACAGGAGAGCCTTATGCTTGAGCACCACCTCATGTTGTTAGCTAGGCTTGTGCGTTGTGTGAATGTAACTGGCTCTGTTCCATTGCAAATATTGTAGTCAGGGCACAGTCCATGTGTTGTGCACCTTAGTCAAGCAATGCAGGGAAGGGAGACTGCACAGATTAACTGCTGCCTGCTTTGTGGCTAAAATGGCACTAGAAGAGTGTCCGCAGGGCCTTGATCTGACTCACCCCACTGTTTGCCCTCTTGCTGCCTTTCCCTCTGGCCTTGTCGCCTGCGTCAGGGAGCTTTAGTACTCTAATTTGGCCGCCTCTGGGTCCACGTGCACGTGAGTCCCCAGCTTCGGTATTGTATTAGGCCTAAGAATTTTACATGGCGCCCCTTTTTCCACGCGTCTAATCTTTACTTCGGTGATCAGCCTGGGGGCTCTCGGACTTCTGCTACTTCCCTCTTGCTGCTTTTTAAAATGATTAGGGGAAGATTGAGCCCAGGAGACCGGGAGCTCCACACAGGTGCTTCTGTCTTATTGCCCAGTTGGCCACGCCCCCTGCTTTATGTTCTCAAAGGAACAGTAACACCAGCAAATAAAAGTGTATTAAATTAATTAAAATATAATGCACTGTTGGCGTGCACAGGTAAAAATGGTGTGTTTGCTTCAGCAACTCTACCATAGTATATGTATTAACAAGTTGCTGGGTAGCTGTGGGGACAGCCATTCAAAGCTGAGAAAGGAGAAAAGGCACAGGTTATACTGTATAACTGATAACAAATAAGCACTGTAGTGCTTATCTGTTATCTACTATTTATATTGTGCTTGAATGGCTGCCCCCATGACTACACAGCAGCTTGTTTTTATAAATTATAATAGTCTTTCTGAAGCAAACACACCAGTCTTACCAGTGCAGGGCAACACTACATTATTTATTAATTACTTAAAAACACTTTAATTCTTTGATGTTACTGTTCCTTTTAGTTGTGCAGATGTTCAGTGTGTCAGAAGGTAAAATATATATTATATTTCAAAAAGTGTAAATAAGATTGGGCTTTAAGAGAATTCCCCTGCAGGATAAGTAGCTACTTCTTCTTTTGGCCTGAGAAGAGGAAAAGGGGGGCACTTGGCTAAGATTAGTGTGAGTAGGAGTTCGGATCACCTCCAGGTGGTCAGATAGCCCTTAGGTAGCAATAGCCGCCTCTGGGCAGCGCTGAAGAGGAGGTAGTGATTGTGGCTAGTACCCCAGGCTATTGTGTGCCAGCTAGGGATAGAGCTTTTAAGGGAATAGGTTAGTGAGGACCTGTGGGCTGTTGTGAGTTTGTACACTGAGAGAGGGAAGCTTAGAGAGTGAGAAAGGTCTTGGAATAGCTAACGGCACTCTGCTAGTGTTCATCCACAGGAATGGGGTACTGGAGGTTTTACTGAAGTTGGACTAGATGTGCTATAAGGATAAAGTGAATAAAGTACCCTCTCTTGTAAAATATAAGGATATTAAAAGTTACCGAGGAGTTTCATGACCATATAAAAACACGAGGCCGAAGGCCGAGTGTTTTTATACAGGTCATGGAACTCCGAGATAACTTCTAATATCCTCATATTTTACAACTGGGGGTACTTTATTTATTATAATACACAAATTTCAGTGAGTCATGTGACAGAAATGACATCACTACTCACCGTTTATAACTGATGACATCACTAGTCACCGTTTATAAGGATATAATTTACAGGATATTCATGGCTTTTGTGTATTATATATTAATATAGTTGTACTGCCATCCCATGTCTGCCTGGTTCATTGCATTAAAGCATGATTTGTCTATGTAAAGGCCTTCTTTATACTCGTCCCCTATGGCAAGATTTACTGGCTGTAGGTAGCCACTTTACAAATGTACCACCTCATGTGCTAATTCTAGAAAACATAGTTTTCCACAAGATTGGCAATCTGTCCATGCTTCCTCTTCAGGTGAATGCTGCACAATGGCTCCTTATGACTCTAGAGCAGTGATCCCCAACCAGTAGCTCGCAAGCAACATGTTGTTCACCAACCCCTTGGATGTTGCTCCCAGTCCCATCAAAGCAGGTGCTTATTTTTGAAGTCCAGGCTTGGAGGCAAGTTTAGGTTGTATAAAAACCAGGTGTACTGTCAAACAGAACCTCCTGTAGGCTGCCAGTCCATTTAGGGGCTACCAAACAGCCAGTAAAAGCCCTTATATGACATCCCCATGGACTTTTTCATGCTTGTGCTGCTCTCCAACTTTTTTTTACATTTAAATGTGGCTCACGAGTAGAAAAGGTTGGGGACCCCTGCTCTAGACCATCCTAAAGCTTCTATAACAAACAAGGAAAAGCTGTGCTCACCACTAATTTTTAAAACCATTAGGCAGGGGTGCAATGAGGCTGTGACCACAAAATACATATAGACAAATACAAGAGTCCTCTTCACTCAACCCATTATCAATATATTTAAGACAGAGACATTTTGTGCATACTGCTTCTGAAAAATGCCTTACCCTTTAAACAACACAGGGATTGTTTGTCCATATATTGCAATATATTTAAGCTGGCCAACTACGTCAAAGTCATCCCATATCTGGCCAGTCCTATGCTTAATTTTCATCTGATTCATTAAGAATTCTATTGCTTCATTATACATTTTACAAAAGGGACTAGTTTTACCTGCAACTTACTTGCTGTTTTCAAAGTAAAACTCCCAAACTTGGCTGCCCTTTAATTAGACACCAGTGGGATCACCTGACTATAGCTGGGAAGGGTGGGAGCTACAACATGGAGCTGGTCACTGCTCCTGTATAACTATAACAAACAAGGGAAAGTTGTGCTCACCACTAGTTTTTAAAACCATTAGGCAGGGGGTGCAATGAGGCTGTGACTACATCAACCTAGACTTGGTGGTAGTTCCAGGGTTCCTACAGTAGGTTGCATTAATAGAAATCAAATTACTATTTTAAATACAAGTTCCAGCAGTGCCAGAACTTGGATGCATCAGGAGCAATCAGTGCCATGTCAAGCCAACCGGGCACCCTAGGCAACTTTGCCAGCCACACCCACATGTGTGCATGCACAAATGATTGGTGGCTTATTGAGTTAAACAACTTGCAGGCTGTGAGGGAACAAGAGCCGAACTTAGTGAAGGCTACATATGAGGTACTGTACTGCCTATGACCCCCACTGTTGCACCCTAGGCACGTACTTCTGCTAAACCCTAATTTTGGCCCTGAGTGCAAGTGCATAGAAATAGGAGTGTAGCTGCAATTATTGGAAATGCTCCAAGTATAAAAGAAGGAAAAGGAACTCCAGCACTGTTACTGCAAACGACCTTTTATTCCGGGTAGTGGTAAACACAACATGTTTCGGGTTCAATACCCTTTATGAAGTGAATTATTATTGGGAATGCTGCAAAAAAGCAATTTGTGTCCAAAACTGCCGTTTGTACCCTGCACTTCCATTTGTAATCTAACCCAATGGTGTCCCTGGAAAATGATTTTCAGATGTTCCCAGAGAGTAATGATTTGATAACGTGTTTCTCTTCTTTTAGAACATCAATTCACTATTAAGCACTTTGTGTTAAACGTTTGGCGCTTCCCAATGAATTTTGGTTTTTTAACTTAATTTATTCAAGTCCAATCATGAATTGTCAATGAACTGATTGTTACCATTAATTGGGCAATAGTCATTGGGTATATGCACGAATTTGCACTTTGTATTTATACTTAATATTAATGAATTGGTTTGGGAATTAATTGATTAGGGGAGTGATTGGTTCTTATATAATATTATTGATGAATTAAATGATTAGGCACGCACTGCACTTTAATTCAAGTTAATCATCTTTCCTATAGGGAGGGATTTAATCTATCACTAGATATTAATTGTTACAGACGAGGTATCTTTCTATTCCTAATTTTTTTTTTAGCCCCCGATTGTGACTTTTTGAGATCTTGTTTTTTGTTGTGATAAAAGAGTTTTTTTCCTTTTTATTGTGTTTCTCTTCACGTTACATGGTCTTGGGTTTCGAATGCTGAAGCATGACCCATAGGTTTTTATTTTCCTGGAAAATCCACAATCCAATTTGGAGCAAAGTAAAGTTTTTGAAAAAGTTGCCTGAATAGAAAAGTCTATTGTGTTAAGTTTTAGCCCAGAGATTTGATGTTCTCTGCTTTGGTTTATAATTTATATTGACCATGTGCTTATGTGCATCAGTGGTGATATATGAACAGTCTGCGACTTATGAAGTCATCCCAAAGCTTCTGTGTATCAATACTACAGATCAGATGTACGTAATAATGATAATGGCATCAACACATTACTTAGCCAAGGGGTTGTATTTAGTAAAACATAGATTGGAGACTGATATCCTCGGATGCTAACGGAGCATTCCCTGAACACTGCAGAGATAAGAGTTGTTTTGCATCGCAGTCATTTGTTGGTTCCTCTGGCGCTGGAATGGTTAGGTGCTATTACACAGAAAGAAACGCTATGTTTCATTATTTCATTTCAGGCCTGCCAGACTTTATCAAAATATATTTAATTGGTTTCCTAATCAGGCTTTTTACAGCAGGCTTTTAGCAGATAGCTCATTGGGTTCATGACTCACATTTCCTGAAGCCGGCAAAAAAAAAAAAAAACATATGCTCCTCCTGGCAAAGTGCATGTTAAAAGCTCGATTTCTTTCCTCTAATGACTTATACTGAAATTAAAATAAAAATCATATTAAAGTTTAATTCAAAATTACTGTTTTCCCAAACTCATCGTACACAACAGATGATGTATGTGTTTATGGGCCATTCACACACATAGGATTGAAAGCTTCAGCTCCTTTAGAAAAGTAGAACTAAAATGTATATGTAACGGAAATCAATGAATAAGTTGCACTGACATTTAAATTAACTTTAGCAGCCAATAGTATCAGTGTTGCTCCTTTTCACAGATTAATCAATAAAAGCAGTTTTTATATGGCTTTGTTTTCATTCATTTTACAAGACTTTCATATATATGCACAAAGGCCACAAAAGATGTTTTTTTGGGGTCACAACTTCAGTATGGGTGGCGGTTTGTGGGGCAAAACCTATTTTAGTCCCTGTGTGGTCAATGTAATTGCAATGGGGGCCTGGGGCATACCTCCCAACATTTTTGAAGTAAAAAGAGGGACAAAAAATTTTTCTTCTGCATGTAGCGCAACAAATTTTTGACCACACCCCTTTCTGTGGCCACACCCCCTAATTACCATGTTCGTTTTACAAAATTTGGCAGGTTATGAAAGTTTGAAAATATTTCTCTGTGTTTTTGTGTCTCAAAATTGTTACAAAGTATCTTATTTGCACCTGTTAGCTGTTCTGGGCTCTCTGCTAAAAGCCAATTAAGTGAGAAACTTTGATTCTTTTTCTGGCTGTTCAGTGCAAGAAAAGAGGGACTTTCCAGTACAAATGAGGGACTGCGGGTTGAGCTGTCAAAAGAGGGACTGTCCCTCCGAAAAAGGGACAGTTGGGAGGTATGCTGGGGAACCCACCAATGTACTTCCATTACAGCCATTGGACTGATATTTTAGGCAGGATATATATTTTGCATATAAACATTATGCCACATGCTTATATCTGGAGATAGAGAAGAGAGCCTGGAGGAACACAGGAAGGCCGGGTCCTAACTAAGAAGAACTAACTATTTTTTTTTTTTTACATTATGCTTTGTGCTTCTGTACCAGCCCAAGGCAACCACAGACCTTTAGCAGTAAATATCTGTGTCTCCAAAGATGCCCCAGTAGCTCCCATCTTCTTTTCTGCTGATTCACTGCACATGCTCTGTGCTGCTGTCACTTACTGAGCTTAGGGACCCACTCACAATATACAGTACACATAGAATAGAAATGTCACAATATAAGGCTGATTAGTAATTAATACAGATAATTACTACATAGCAGCACAGAAACCAGTGCAATTAGCATCAGAATTTAATAATCAGCCCTGTAGCATCAGCTTATATTACAGGCCAACCTGCTTGATAATTAGTGACGACCCCTAAGCTTAGCTTCTCAATAGCTGCTCAGAGCCCACTGAGCATGTGAGTGTCACAGACACTTTCCAAGATGGTGACCCCCTGTGACAAGTTTGAAGTCCTGGATAATTGCTTTTTTGTCCCTTGTCATAATGATAATGGCACAATAAGTGCTATGGAATATGTTGTTGCTTTATAAATAAAATGCAATAATTACACTACACTTCTAAAACAATGAAATTAGAAGGCCTTAAAAGTAATCATTTCTCAGGAAGAAGAAATACTTTCCTAAACATCATATAGATGTGTATAGATAGGGACATGCTTATAAATAGGGCCGGAACTAGGGGTAGGCAGAAGAGGCACGTGCCTAGGGCGCAGTTGCAGGGATCACCAGACTCATACCTCTTCTGCTTCCTACCCCTGTTCCTGGACTTGACCCCTCACTGCGTGCTGCTTATCCGATGTCAGTGCACGCTGGCTGAAAGGGAAGGGTTAATTATATCTTAGTTTGGATCCAGCACAAAGTACTGTTTTCTTATTACGGGGAAAAAGGAAATAATCTTTTAAAATTAGAATTAGACCTGTGAGGACACTGCCAGGGGGCCAGTGTGAGCCCAGATTAGCAACTCTGCAATATACACTAAAGGGCCTGGAAAACTCAGCTCAATAACTATCGAAAGAGAGCTGAGTCCCAAGACGCTCTCGTTTTCTTTTTTTGCACTTTTTAATGGCTGAAATAATGTGAGTGCAGCAAAAATATCTAACAGCGTATCTAGAATCTATACATCACTTCTTAATAGCCCAGTGAAATGTACATGGGAATTTCTATCTGATTTCTATTTGCTGGAACAAAATGTATTATTATTGGATTAACGTCTGTGATTTTGTACGTTCGCCGGCACTGCTCAAGGGGGGGATATATTGGAAGTAAAAGAAGTTAAAATAGAAGGTATTCTTATGCTGAAAATAATTAATATTTTGTATATTCTATGGTACAAGTATGAGACCTGTTATCTAGAATGCTCGGCACTTGGGGTTTTCTGGATAACTTATCTTTCCATAATTTGGATCTTCATACCTTAAGTCTACTAGAAAATCATATCATTTTAAATAAACCCAATAGGCTGGTTTTGCTTCCAATAACAATTAATTATATCTTTGTTGGGATCAAGTACAATCTACTCTTTTATTATTATTTTTTTTGTAACTTAGATTTTTATTAAGTTTCATTAGTTTTACAGCATAAAAGAAAAAGAAAGACATAGTATAGCATACAGTACGGTCCTGGTCATATAGAAGTCTAGCAAATGTTAATCATCATTAATAGACATAAGAAATCATATTCAATCTGCAACATAGTTCCTTCCATAAGAACATTGCCATGTTTGCACTATAAAACCTGTAATTGGAATATATTTATTAAACCAGATAGTTAACCGGGAACTTGGGGGGAAAAATAAAATAAAGACATAAGAAAAAATACGAAAGAATACAGTTCCTGAGTAGTATGTAACCTGCACTACATTCTGCCTGTTCAATTATAATTTAGTAGGATTCCATCCTAGCAACAATCTGGGTCTCACGAGGTGAGATTTTTGTACACATCAGTTGTAGTAAAGACATCCCATCGAGCCCAAACCTTATTAAATCGGTGGAGAGTGTCCCGTATTCTAGCTGTCATACATTCCATTTCTCTCATATCCGCCACCCTACGTATGACATCTGATAACCTTGGGGGATGTTGTTTTTTCCAGTGGCATGTGATTGCTAATCTACTAGCTGTTAGTATATAATTGAATAGTCTCTGGTCAGCCTGCGTTGTATTATCTAATGGCTTCCCAATTAATGCTATAAGAGGATCTAAGACAATATCTAAATAGTACACGTTGCTCAAGAGGGATTCAACGGATTTCCAAAATGGTATTAGCACTGGACATTGCCACATTATGTGTGAGAGCGTCCCGATCGCCCCACAGTTTCTCCAGCAATATTGTGAAGTGTTGGGGAACCATTTATGCAATAAATTTGGGGTGTGGTACCAAAAAAACATAGTTTTATAAAGGCTTTCCTGTTGTCTAACACAAGATACATTTTTCCTGGCATTCACCCATATATCCTCCCAAGTTTCCATGGGGATTTCTTGTCCGAGTATCTCTTCCCATTTCATCATATACCTGTGTTTAGGGAAAGGATCTACTGGGATATCTGTCAAAAGCCTATAAATAGTAGATATAAGTGCTCTCTGAGGAAGTCCAACTTTACATACGCGCTCAAATCTCGTGAATGGGTCTGATTGGCCTCTATTGAGCAGAATGGAAAGGCAGAAGTGTGATATTTGTAAATATTCAAAAAAATGTGCTGGAGGTATGTGATGTTTAGTTTGTAGTTCCATAAAAGTTAGGAGCTTGTTTGTCAAGGGATTGACAAAATCAAAAATTGTAAAGAGATTTTTCTGGCCCCAATGTGCTTTAAAAGTATCTTGCATACCCGGAGAGAATGAGGGATTACCCAGTACTGGCGTCAGGAGTGATTGGACACTTGTTAATTTATATATCTTTTTACAGCGAGTCCAAATACGAAGAGAGAATGTTATGGGGTTCAGAGCTCCTATTGGTAACTTAGGAGGTGGTCCCCTATGCCACAAATATGCAGCAGGATGAGTGGGGGAGACCCATAGACTCTTTTATTATTATTAATAAAAAGGCAATCATTTTAAAAAATGTGGATTAAATGGAGTCTGTGGGAGATGGCCATTCTGAAATTCAGAGTTTTCTGGATATCTGGTTTCCGGATAATGGATCCTATACTGTAATATGAAAATATTTTTTTGTCTAAAAGATTTTTTTTATAATATAACAAACAGCATTAGTCAAGCACTGCAAGGTATGGTTTCCATGCATCACCCTTTGCCAGGGACAGAGCCCACTGCAGCAGCTTGGTCCCCAGTGAAAAAGTTCCTCAGATATAACCCCTATAGGCATCAAAACAGACTTTAAAGGACAAGGAAAGTCTAAAATAGAATAAGGCTAGAAATGCTGTATTTTGTATACTAAACATAAGCATGAACTTACTGCACCACAAGCCTAATCAAACAAATGATTTATGCTTTCAAAGTTGGCCACAGGGGGCTGTCATCTTGTAACTTTGTTATACATCTTTGCCTGACCCTGACCCTGCACATGCTCAGTGTGGTCTGGGCTGCTTAGGGATCATCATAAACAAAGCTGCTTGAGTTCTGCATGGCTGATAAGTAAGGTGGGGGCTCCCCCTGCTGTTCATAAGTATGATTGTTTCCCTGCTCAGCAGTTAGGGACCGTCTGACAATTCCTATCCACAGCAGTAAATGAAAGGAGAATTTCACCTCTACAGTCAGGTTTCTCATAAAAACGGTACACATTTTTAATTTAAGTATATTGGAGATAGGTTTTTTTTTTTCATTAATGAAAGTAAAAATAGGATTTTATTTTTTTGCCTTTCCTTGTCCTTTAAGATTTAGCCATACCTCCCAACTGTCCCTTTTTCGGAGGGACAGTCCCTCTTTTGACAGCTCAACCAGCAGTCCCTCATTTGTACTGGAAAGTCCCTCTTTTCTATGCACTGAACAGCCAGAAAAAAGAAACAAAGTTTCTCATTAATTGGCTTTTAGCAGAGAGCCCAGAACACCTAACAGGTGCAAATAAGATACTTTGTAACAATTTTGAGACACAAAAACACAGTTTAGATAAGGAGAAATATTTTCAAAGTTTCATAACCTGCCAAATTTTGTAAAACAAACATGGTAATTAGGGGGTGTGGCCACAGAAAGGGTGTGGTCACAAATTGCTGCGCTACGTGCGGAAAAAAATTTTTTGTCCCTCTTTTTACTTCCAAAATGTTGGGAGGTATGATTTAGCCCATTTTTACTCAGTTTAAATATTTCTTTCATTCTGACCTGTCTGTGGTGCCTTTTTAGCAGGGCGTTTCAGGGGGCAGCCTTTGAGTGCCTATATCATTGAATAAAATCTTAAAATAAAAATAAACCCAGCCTAGGTTTTTTCTGCTATATCAATATAAAAATATGACAGCAGGTTGAGGAAAGGCACGCTCTGTATAGCCTCTTCTGGTCAGGTCAAGCATTGCAACATCACACAACTTTTTTTTTTTTTTATGAACTTAATTTTCTACCAACTGTCAGGGCTGCCATCAGAAATCACGGGGCCCCGCACAACAAAATTTTCTGGGGCCCCCCCCTCACCACCCCTCCCTCAGTATGAAGGCCACACAAGACACAGGCATTAAAAGATGAAGTGCCCCCCTACAAGTTAAAAAAATAACTTTGGTGCCCAGACCCCTCCTACAAGTTTTGGTGGTCAGGTGGTGGTTAAAGAAAAAAAACATTGGTGGCCAGGGCCCCACACATAAAAAAAAAAAAACAATTAGCCAGGGCCCCCACCCATCTTTAAAAAATAAAAAAAACAATTAGCCAGGGTCCCCACACATTTTTTTAAAAAAAAACTATTAGCCAGGGCCCCCACGCATCTTAAAAAAAACAACAAAATAGCAAAGGGCCCCCACACATTTAAAAAAAAAAAACAATTAGCCAGGGCCCCCACACATTTTTTACAAAAAAAAAAAAAATTAGCCAGGGCCCCCACACATCTTAAAAAAAATAGCAAAGGGCCCCCACACATTTAAAAAAAAAAAAACAATTAGCCAGGGCCCCCACACATTTTGTTTAAAAAAAAACTATTAGCCAGGGCCCCCACACATCTTAAAAAAATAAAAAAAAATAGCAAAGGGCCCCCACACATTTAAAAAAAAACTATTAACCAGGGCCCCCACACATTTTTTTTTTTAAAAAAAACTATTAGCCAGGGCCCCCACACATCTTAAAAAAAAAATAGCAAAGGGCCCCCACACATTTAAAAAAAAAAAACTATTAGCCAGGGCCCCCACACATCTTAAAAAAAAAAAAAATAGCAAAGGGCCCCCACACATTTAAAAAAACAATTGGTCAGGGCTCCCACAAGTTAAAAGAAAAAAAAACTGCACGTACCTTAGCCAGGGAGTTCAGATGCCGGTATCTTCAGTTTCTTGTGCTCTGATTCGCCAGTGAAATGTAAGTCCCGGTAAAGGCGCATGGTGATTGGATAATGTAGAGGAGAGGTTAAAACTTCTCCCAACCAATCAGCATGTGGCTTTACCGGGACTTACATTTCACTGGCGAATCAGAACACAAGAAGTCATCGGTGCTCGGATGCAGGGGACCGGCTGTGCAAGTAAGTGCAAGTAAGTGCAGCACGGCCGGGCCCCCCTTAACTCCCCAAAACATCCGGGCCCGGGACAACAGTCCCCCCTGTCCCCCCCTGATGGCGGCCCTGCCAACTGTGTCCAGCTGGCCAAAGGAATAGTAGGCCGGTGTTTCAAATTTATTGTATTAGTGTAAAAACTGGTAATATAATGAGAATGAAAACTAGAAAAATATATAACGTAAATTGCAAAAGTGCTTGGAAAAAGTAAATCTTAGCTATGAGGAAGGACTGGCCAAATTGGGGATGTTCACGCTGGAGAAGAGGGGTGATGTGATAACTATGTATAACTATATAAGGGGATCATATAATAATCTCTCTAATGCTTTATTTACCAGTAGGTCTTTCCAGCTGACACGAGGTCACCCATTCCGATTAGAAGAAAAGAGGTTCCGCCTAAATATTCAGTTTTTTTACAGTGAGAGCTGTGAAGATGTGGAATTCTCTCCCTGACTCAGTGGTACAGGCTGATACATTAGATAGATTTAAGAAGGGGTTGGATGGCTTTTTAGCAAGTGAGGGAATACAGGGTTATAGGAGATAGCTCATAGTACAAGTTGATCCAGGGACTAGGGATGTCGCGGACTGTTCACCGGCGAACTTGTTCGCGCGAACATCGGCTGTTCGCGTCCGCCGCAAGTTCGCGAACGTCGCGCGACGTTCGCCAATAGGCGTTCGCGTCAAAATCGTTCGACCATTCGACCATTCGATCGCTAAAATCGAAGGATTTTCGTTCGAATCGAACGATCGAAGCCATTGGATTGAATGAAATCATTCGACCCAATGGCTTCGATCGTTCGATTCGAACGAAAATCGTTCGATCGAACGATTAAAATCCTTCGATCGTTCGAATCGAACGATTTTCGGATGTTCGAAGTTCGCGAACTGTTCGCGAACTGTTCGCAAATTTTGCCGGTGTTCGCGAACACATTATCGGCGGTTCGCTACATCCCTACCAGGGACTAGTCCGATTGCCATTTTGGAGTCAGGAAGGAATTTTTCCCCCTCTAAGGCAAATTGGAGAGACGTCAGATGGGTTTTTTGCCTTCCTCTGGATCAACTGGCAGTTAGGCAGATAAAAAAAAAAAAAAAAAAAGGTTGAACTTGATGGACGTGTGTCTTTTTTCAACCTTATTTACTATGCTACATTAATTTGTTTTGAGGGCTTAGATTTTCTTTGATATTTTCTGTGTTCAGCTCAGCCCCCTCCACACTTCCCTCTGCCCAGCAAGCTGCTCTTACACATATGCATCATATTTTCCTCAGATACTTGCACTGCACTGTAAAGCCTTCTGCAGCCTGCTAAAGCCTGATATCTTTTTTTATTACCCTGTATTTATATTAATCAGTAAGCTGAATGTTATTAGCATGATAATAACAAAAGATCTTTACAGCTTGCAGAGTGGCCCTTGAGATGTTTGACTATCTGCCCTGCAGAAGAGGAAAAGTCTGGATGAATCATTCCTTGTCTGGAATTTGGTTTAGAGAGTGCTGCATTTGGCACCCATATCAATAAAAACTTTAGATTATAAGCTCTGCACTAATGCCATTTTTAATGAATGCACCAGAAATGAATCATGACTGTTTGATGCAAATTGCACCCAATTTGTGACTACGTGCGCACACAATAACGTTTGTTTTGACTCACATAGCTATTGTGTGGGAAATGAGGCATATAGAATGGTATACATGAACCTATATTTACCAGCCTATCATTTGGTTTAAGGAAGGGTTTTTGAATTTTTTTCCAGTTCCAGCTTTTCAAGGAAGCAATGAAGAGTAATTAGCATAGGGTTATGTAAAAAAAGGCACTAAGTTTGCCCAGGAGCAGTAGCTTGTAGCAACCAATCAGTAGGTAGGATTTGGTGGTCACCTGTTTAAAAGCAAACATCTGATTGGTTGATATGGGTTACTGCTCCTGGGCAAATCTGTGCCTTTTATTACATGGGGGGAATGTGTTTTCCTCCACTGAAGTTTTGCAATACGGTTAGGGTTGCCACCTATCTGGATTTCACTCAAACAGCGCAGTTTTTGGAAGGACTGCCCAGGGTGAGAAGTTCCTGTCCGGATTTCCATATTAGGAAATCCGGACAGGACATTGAAGTGAATGACATGGCGATCAGCCAATCGCTGATCACCACATCATCAGTCCCACCCCTGAGGTCACCAACCCGCTTCCTGACATCACCCACTCCGCCCCCTGCCCGTTTTCGCAGAAAAAAAAAAGTGGCAACCCAAATTGTACCTGCTTATGAGCTTTTTCTGGCTGAAATCGGGGGCAGCTACAGTCAGCATAGGTGATTTCTTGGAAGGTGGAAATGTAAAATCACTGGGGAATTCGAAATGTTGGGCATCCCCCCATGTGATTGTAATAGTTTACCTGATACACCAAAACAGTGCTCCATTTAGCAGAAAACTGCATTGTTCTGGGGTACTTCTGAGCAAACACAGCATCTGATCTCAGGGGCTCCCAGGGCCCTCCGCCTGTAGACTAAGAAATATGCCTTTGCTTAAAGTTTGTTGTTTCACTCTATTGTGCACCTTGTAAAGCAAAAAGAAGCTGAAGCTGCGGGGTGCTCGCTAACAAGTACCCTGGGACAGTGCAGTTTACTGCTAACAGGATCACCGACCCGGGGCATCAGGTAAGTGATTAAAATCACTTGGAGCCTTAACATTTAGTACTTCCAGGTTATTAAACTTCTCCTTTAAAGTGCTACCTCCTTGTAGGAGTCACTGACTCAAGCATCAAGTGAATGATTTTCTTGTTGGCTACAGTATTGTTACTATAAGGGATAAGATAAATCCTTCCCTTGTTTTTTTGTCTGTGATGTCATCCAGCACAGTTACAGGTTGGAGAGCCATCCGATTGGCTTGGTCGCCCCCCAGTGCATCCTTGGGAGAGAGGGAGTGCCTGACTTTGGAGCCAAATGTACAGGGTTTCCCAAAGAGCTTAGAAGGGAAAATCCATGCTGCAGAAACTAGAGAGAATCAGATCTGTGGAGAGTGACACGACTGCTTAAAAGGAGTTTCTTGGAAAAAGGAGAGGCTGTGTTTTGTTCTGCTGGATAAAGAATCTGAGTATTAGGGAGAGCCAGTTTCTATATCTTGCGTGGGGATCTTTGGCTACTGTGTGTTTCCCCAGGTTGAGGACAGGTCTCGCTTGTGTATCTCCATGTGGGAGCGGCTACTGCTTTCAAAGGGAAAGGTACTTTGGGGCAGGTAGCATTGCCTGGGGACATAAGAGCTCTTGGGGCAGGGACATTGAACTGATCGGAGTGATTCTACATTTATCCACCTGGTGTGGGACTGTGGCATTGAGAGACTGTGCCAGGGGTTGATAGTCGACACAGGTTCCCCAGAGTAAAAGTTATATTGTGTGATTTGCAATTACAGTACTTTACATAAAGTTTATATTTGTGTTATTGCAAACTGTGTATGTTTTATTTTTCCTAGTGGAAATACCCTGAGGTGTGCTCCTCAGTGTTCCCTAGGTGGAGGCACTGCGCTGTAAATTCCAGTTCCCAGTACTTTTCATATGCAAAAGGGACTCAGGACCCTGAATTGCCAAGGGTTAATTGCTATTTAAAGAGACAGTTACCATATTAGGGTTATATTACTGTTACTTTTTATTACTTATCCTTCTGCAGATATGCATTGATATTCTGTCAGTGGGTCCCTGGAAACAAGATAATAGCAGTTGAAATAACAGAAGTGAAATATTTCAAAAACCACATTCATAAAGACTAATTGCAAAGTCATATAACACCATTGCCTACATCACACTAAAAGTTCATTCTAAGGTGAAATCCACCCTTAAGTATCAATATTCTGAAGTTCTGAAGCAAAGGATTACAAGGCAAATAAAACAAAGCAAGAGCAATGAATGTGTAATTATAATTACAGCTTAATTCTAAGCATTGTTCTTCTTCTAACCCCCAACGTATCATATACTGAGGGCATTTTTTCCACTTGGTAGGCCAAGCAAATAAATGCTCAGCATGTTCAGACCATCTGTTGATGCAGAGTGGCTTCCTACGAGCAGTTTTCACTTTACACCGAGCAGTGATACAGCCGGATCGAGCCACTTCCCATGTATCCTGCCGTCGGAGTGTATCAATATTTATTCTAGGACAGGGAAGCACATGCAAACGTATTAACTGGCAAATGTAATCCCAGTGTATGTTTACCCTATGCTTAATAACAAGTGCATGTAAGGGGAGAGAACCATTGTCCTTCTTGAGGATTGTGTATGATATAAAAAAGGGTTACATTTGGGGGAAAAGGATAAAATAATGTCAATTCAGATGTAAAGTGTACACCAGGTCTAATAACCCAAAGCAACGGATCATCAGGCAGCAGTTTCTGCTTGAAAGCAAATGCACCTGATGCTGTAGGTTACTAGACCTGGGCAAATTTAAATTACTATTTAAATTGATTTCTGTCAGTGTGATTGTGCTAAAACGGAAGCAATGGGACGCACATACAGATACTGTTCATCATCAAACAGCTGCATTAAAACATGACCTATTCACTTGGATAGGAGAGAAGGTGGTGAAGGTACACACATTTTCAGGAATCTGGGTTAGAATATTGCCATGTCTTCTGTTTTGCTGGAAAAGAATTAAATTTCTGCAAAAAACAATGCCCAAAAAGACATCTATTGACTAAAATGCTTTCGTCGCAAGAAAAAAGCAACATTGACTTGAATGCATTTGGCACTAGAAAAAATGTTGAATTTAACGCATTTGGTAAAATTTCAACTTTTTGTGGATTTCTGGCTAAAGCAAAATTGACCAGTTTTTGCTCATCACTAATTTATATTTATGAATAGCTCAGCGCCATTGCATTGATTCTTCCAACTATTGCCTCTATGGGTGCTACGGTAAATTGAGGGTTTCTACAACGGTATGCATCAGGGTTGGACTGGCTCACCAGGGTACTGGTAGTAAACCGAGTGGGTCCAGATCCTTTGGGCCCATTGTACAGGACACGGCAGTGGGTATTCCTGTAGGCACATGGGTTGGAGTTGGATTAATATCAGCCACTATTTGCCACCTGGGAAGGGAAGAAGTGAAGCAGGGTGATGGTAGGGGAGTATGTTGTACCTTCTATCAGTTGCACAGGAATTCTGGGGAAATGCTGCAGTGTGGGTAAAATTGTGTCGGAAAACTGCACTTTGCACACTGCGCTAAAGTAAATCATGTCTAAAAATGTTGTATAGGTATGGGATGGTATCCAGAATGTTTGGAACCTGGGGTTTTCCAGATAATGGATTGTTCCGTAATTTGGATCTCCATCTCCAAAAAGAAAGCATTTTTTAAAAAAATTGGATTATTTGGATAAAATGCAGTCTATGGGAGACAGCCTTTCCGTAATTCGGATAACTTCAGAGCCGAACTTCAGATAACAGATCCCAAACCCATTATATATAGAGAGAGAGAGAGAGAGTGAGAGAGGAGAGAGAGCATTTATAATGCTAATGATTCCTACCTTATTGTCCATAATAGTTTCCAATCTTTGATCTTCTTAGGCCTCTTTTAAATGTCAGTAGCACTGCACATGCTCAGTGGGCTCTGGGCTACTGTTGAGAAGCTTCATAACAATCTGACAGACAGAAAGTATATTCTGAGACTACAGGACTCGACTATAAATAAATTCCAGTTGCAGAATGCATGTACTGTATATATGTAATGTGAAACTACACTCATTACAAACCATCCTTGTGTCTTGAATTTGATATTGTATTTATACTTACTCTCCCTGAAGGCTAATTGCGATTACTAATGAATTCCTTGCTGCTCACCTGCTTGAAGACATGTAGATCTGCAGGGGAATTAATGCTTCTATAACCTGTGCAAAGCCATGGAACCTGCAGTCTAGGCACTGACTTATTATTACAGAGAAGACATAAGTCATTGACAAATGAAGAATTGTTTGGTTAAATAGGATTAAATAGGATTCTATAAGGATATGCCACATATAGAGCATTTACAGTATATATGATATAAGATACAGTAGCAGCAGTTAGTTGAGATTGTGTGTAATTATGCCGGCTCAGCGACAAGCATGTACATTTCTTATATCAAGCCAATCACGTGGAAGCTTTTACTGCCAGATGACGTATGATCCGAAGATCAATCCCATGCATGGAATAAAAAAGGAAAGCATAAAAAAAAAATACACATGAGAAAGAAAGAAGAAAATGTCACAGCAGATGTACGTCTGGATAAATTGGCTTATTACTCATACTGGGAAAGCTGCAGAGTGAACGTACCTGCAATAAATACACAGGGAGAAAATAGAAACAATTAGCAGAATCCCTTTACCATTGATGGATTCATCACAAATATAAAAATAATTATTGTCAGTTTATGGACTTCTTCTATGATGGAACATGGGGTAGTGAACGAAACAGCCCACACAGAGTGCTCTGTGCAAATAACATATATATATATATATATATATATATATATATATATATATATATATATATATATATATATATATATATAGATAGATATATAGATATATATATATATATTTATTTTTTAATTACATTAATGATAGTTTTTTTTAGTTTTCAAGAAAATGGCAGTTTTTACACTTGTATTAAAATGAGTTTGAAACAACAGCGCCACCTGCTGGTCATTTAAAGCAACTGTATCCAGCCTAGACCCTTAGGGGGTTATTTACTAAACCCTGAAAACAAAAATCACAATATTTTGGAATTTATTAAACCCCCGAGGATGGAAAAGTCTGAATCTGAAAATCCGCCATCTCACACCTGTCGAGGTTACATATAAGTCAATGGGAGAAGTCCCAATGATTTTTTGATGTGCGCTGGGTTTTTGGCAATACCCCTTAGTTTTTGGAGTTTTCTGGGTGAAAAATACGAAAAAATCGTGAAAATCAGATGAAAAATCAAAAAAAAGTGAAAATCTGATTTTTCTAATTTTTTTTGGATTTTTTTAATAAGTAATCCCAAAAAACTTGTGCGGATTTGGTCAGAGTTTTTTTCAGAAAATATTGAGATAAATTCGGACTTTGATAAATAACCCCCTAAGTCTAAGAAAAAGAACATGATGCTCCTTTACCAATGGGATTATAACCCTCCAGCATTGCATGACATCACATAATACTCCATGAAAATACGGAGGAGCATCACTAGATGTAAACTTGGCTGTACTTATTTTCATACCAGGGGCAGCACTGAAATGGAAAGACTGTAAGTGCTGGGGCTGTAACAGATTTTTATTTATTATGAGAAAACTATTATTTATTTATTATGAGAAGACAAGGTCTTCAGAGGTGGAGAAAAGCCCACGTCAGTTATGGGAAATGCTAAAATGATTGTTGGGGGAATATGCCTCCCAGTTAACCAAGTGCAGGATGAAGGCTATTATTGCTTTTATTTTCTCTCATCCCATGAATAATTCCAGAGCTTTGCTCAATCATCTACCCCATAAACGCAAATAGAATTAAGAAATAAAGTGCTCTTCTGTTGTTATTAAAAAAGAAAGCTACGGATTGATACACAGTTGGGCAGATTTACCCTTGAACCTCCCTTCCCCTCTAAGAAAAGAGAGTTTTACAGTGAGTATTAAACAGGTTCCTATGCTGGGTTTACACAGCAGAGTGTTAGTCATGTAGAATAAGTTACCTTTTATTGTATATTGCTTTTTATTGGCTAATTTAATAGAATTATTAAACTCAACCTTTAAAGGCTAAATAGGTCTCTTCTTCAGACATGAAGCCTATGTCTCAGTCCATATTAGAAACCCTCTAAATAATTCCCTTAAAAGGGTTGTTCACCTTTTTATTATTTGTAGCTTTTTTAGTTATTTGGCTTTTTTTTCAGCAGCTCTCCAGTTTGCAATTTCAGCATCTGGTTGCTATGGTATAAATTACCCTAGCAGCCATGCATTGATTTGAACAAGAGACTGGAATGTGAATAGGAGAGGCCTGAATAGAAAGACGAGTAATGCAAAATAGAAATATCAGTAAATGTTGAGCCTTACAGAGCATTTGTTTTTAGATGGGGTCAGTGATCCCCCTTTTTGAAGCTGGAAAGAAACAGAAGATGGCAAATAATTAAAAAAAAAAAAATAATGAAGACCAATGTAAAAGTTGTTTAGCGCTGGCCATTCTACAGTATAACATAGTAAAAGTTAACATAAAGGCGAACCACCCCCTTTAAAGGAGAACGAAACCCTTAAAATGAATATGGCTAAAAATGCTGAACTTATTGCACCAGCCTAAAGTTTCAGCTTGTCAATAGCAGCAATGATCCAGGACTTCAAACTTGTCACAGGGGGTCACCATCTTGGAAAGTGTCTGTGACACTCACATGCTCAGTGGGCTCTGAGCAGCTGTTGAGAAGCTGAGCTTAGGGCTCGTCACTAATTATCCAGCAGAAAATGAGGTTGGTCTGTAATATAAACTCGCCTCATTGGCAAAGCACCCCTGGCTACAGGGCTGATTATTAAATTCTGATGCTAATTGAACTGGTTTCTGTGCTGCCATGTAGTAATTATCTGTATTAATTACTAATTAGCCTTATATTTGCGAAATTTCTATTCTATGTGTACTGTATATCGTGAGTGGGTCCCTAAGCTCAGTAAGTGACAGCAGCACAGAGCATGTGCAGTGAATCAGCAGAAAAGAAGATGGGGAGCTACTGGGGCATCTTTGGAGACACAGATCTTTACTGCTAAATGGCTGTGGTTGCCTTGGGCTGGTACAGAAGCACAAAACATTATGTACAGCATTTCTAGCTACTTCTTTAGTTAGTTAAGCTTTAGTTCTCCTTCAAGGTATATTCCCCCAGTATAAGAGGTGAAACACGTCAGGCACTATGTTCTAATAGGCATGTATGTGTGTTCCACTGCAAGGCTTTGCAAGGGCTGCACCCCTCCTCTGGAACGCTCTCCCACGGTCTGTCCGACTTTCTCCCAACCTTTCTGCTTTCAAAAAATCTCTGAAAACTCACTTCATTGGAGAAGCCTACCCTCACTCTGCTTAACTACCAAACGCAACACCACATACAATACCACATTTCTCACCCACTTAATCTGATCTTGCCCACTCCCACACCTTGTGTATTACTCCCTTCCTTTTAGACTGTATGCCTATGCATAGGGCCTTCCTCACCTTTTTGTACCTGTATTGATTGTGATGTTTGTTACTCCATATATTCTATATATGTAATTCATGTGATGTAGTTGTATAATCACATTTACTTTACAGTGCTACGCAATATGTTGGCGCTATATAAATACATGTTAATAATAACAATAATAATAAAGGCTTTATTTACATCCAGCACTACCCAATGCACCAGACCTCTGCTCACCTCATTTCTCTCATTTGTCACATGATCAGACTGTCCTGCACATGCACCAATCACAAACCCAAAGCTTTTGATCATATATAAGCTGTCCCCTAAAGCTGCTATCCTAGGCACTAGCCCTATATAGAAATAAGGCTTGGGTTTTCAGATGGGGTATACAAATAGAGGTAGAAACAATAACAGCAGATATATTGTATACAGTAATATATTAGACTTATTGTTATTATGTGGAGGTATTTGGCTACCATGTCATATTATGTAATGCTGTCGCTATGCTTATAAGAGGAATAAAATATATTTAACACAATAAGTATATTTCTAAAGTAACCAACAGAGATTTTCCAGCAAGAATGAACTAACCTTGAACTTATTCACAAATATTCTTTCTGAGAGATCAGAGAGCCCTCTACTGGCAAAATGCTTTCCTGCAGGACAAACCAGAGAAAGCCGTCAGATGTCTCTTATTCACTGTTCCCAATATAATATTTTCTTATCGATAGTAAAGTAAGCCGGTTATGTTTTAAACTGATGAAATCCTAATTAAATCAGAATGTTGCTTAAAACATGTGCAATGTATTCAGGGATAAGACAATTTGCAACTTTAACTCTTACATTAAAATTACATTAAAATGTAAACGTTTACTTTTTTTTGCCCCTTTGCATTTGGAGTGAGAAAAAAGTTGCATCAGAATCTGGTTCTGAATTATTGTGTGGGCTGGGAGCCAGGAGTGCAGGAAAAGCTTCAAGCTGTGGCAACACCTACCCCCCTGCCAAAAATGATTTTGCCGCATTTTAGCGGCCTAGAACAAAAATGGCCGACAATGGCCCAGTCCTGATCCCGTTCCAACTGAGAATCTGTTGCACTGTATAAAAAAAACAGAGTTGCCCAAGCAGAATGTGATTAGCATAAACTAGAGGGGCAAATCTGCAAGGTACAATTGGCAAGAGCCAGACAGAACAGCAAAAGTTTGTTACTGATGCAGGAAGCATCTCCTAATGCCTATCTGCTCAGTTAAATCACTCCTTTTAGACTTACAGAACTTAGGAGAGAGATCAGTAATTAAAATGTTTTTGTCTCTCCGTCTGGCCAGAATTCATAAGCAGAGGTATTCGGTGGTGCACTTCCATATGACATTAATATCTAGTGAGGTGTTCACTGCTGGGGTCACCTGTAGTGATGGGCGAATAAATTCGCCAGGCACGAATTTGCGACAAATTTCCACATTTCGCCACTGGCGACTAAATTCGCGAAACTCCTGCAAAGAATTTGCCGGCAACAACAATATTTGCCAGCGTCAAAATTTACATGGGTGTCATGATTTGAGTTTCACAAATTTCTCACCGTTTTGGGAAATTTGCGAATTTTTCAGCAAAGCAAAATGGGAGAAATTCACCCACCTGTAAAATCCCCAAGTATCACAAAATCAAGTACAGGTATAGGATCCCTTATCTGGAAACCCGATATCCAGAAAGATCCGAATTACGGAATGGCTGTCTCCCATAGACTCCATTTTATCCAAATAATCCACATTTTTAAAAATGATTTCCTTTTTCTCTGTAATAATAAAACAGTAGCTTGTACTTGATCCCAACTAAGAAATAATTAATCCTTATTGGAAGCAAAACCAGCCTATTGGGTTTATTTAATGTTTAAATGAATTTCTAGTAGACTTAAGGCATGAAGACCCAAATTATGGAAAGATCCATTATCCTGAAAACCCCAGGTCCCTAGCAGTCTCATACCTGTTGTAGCAGGGCACTTAAAAAAACAATACTTTGCATTTGTTTCATTGCCCCGATGAAAACCCCTTCTATGAGAGGTCAAAATGTGTTAGGGGTTGATATGTGATCTAATAAAGTATTATTTTTTTATTTAAGTGCCCTGCTACTACTTTATTTTTTGGCCAGAATTAATGTGAATTGCAGAAATGATGACAACAGTAAACTGACATTAAGTTATATGGGTGGGTATATGTCCCCTTTTAATGCTGTTTAATGGTGGGTCATCCCAATCTGGGATTTCAGGAACAAACAATGCATTGTTGAACAAAAATACATACGGTAGTGATTTGCATCTGCAAACTGCACTTCGCACACTGTGCCTGGTGAATAAATATGCAGTTTAAAGCTCTACCATAGATTCTTACACTGCCTTTCTTGGGAATGGGACTGTATTTGCATTCACGTAAGTTCTTTGCAGTAAAGGGCTTGATCTCATGATGACACACTATACACACAATACACACAATCTTTTATGAACATTGTATTTGCAGGTTACATGCATGACGTCTGCAGTGAATGAAATCTTAATACACTGGAAATAACTCTTTATTGGGGCTGAACCTCTCTGCCCATCAGAGCAAACACTTGTGTTCTATTGATATAGTTATTGGGCTGTGCCAGGTAATAAAGCACTAACTTCTGCCAAAGGACGGTTCCAAAGAGGCTACATTCATCCAGGATTGACAGTTTTTCTGCCACGCTAGCAGTTCAGAATGGGGTAGGGCTATAGACTCTCAGGAAGCATTCTATGGGCATACTGTTAATGTCAACTACACTCGTTAACTAAACTGATAAGCCTTGCTTTGTAAGCAGAACACAGTGTGAAACTGGAGGTCCAGGTCCCAAGCAGGGCTACTACATCAGGGGTCCTGCACCCCCCCAAGTCTCCTGCCTCAATCACGAGGTCCTCCACCAACGCTACAACACCTCCTCCCTCTGTTGCGTGTGCCTAATTCCATTGAGGCCACAATCGGGAGGGGAAAAGTGCCCATAGTTTCAGTCGGGATTGAATCAGCTATGCCCACTGGCTTTTTCCCAGTGTCTGGCAAGCCCAGCCCAGGGCAGCAGGGAAACAGAAACCTCTAATGGCATCACAAATGAGACCCTATGGGTGCATGTATATGATATGTGTCTGCATGTATCCAGATAAACTAAACCTGCATATTAGACACATACATGACCCTGGCTTACAACACTGGGGTTCTGGGTGTGATCCCAGCAAGGGCACAGTCTGCAAGGAGTTTGCATGTTATCTTCATGCTTTTATTCCACACTCTAAAAACATATATATGTATATTTTAAGGGATTTAAGGGAATTTAAAGGGACCTTAGATTGTAAGCTCCGCTGGGGCAGGAACTGTTGTGGATGCTGTATAGTCTTTGTAAAGCTTTGCAGATTATGTTGGCACTATTTAAATAATAATTGTAACCTTCTCAACACCCCTTTGTCGGTGTTAAACTCCACGTGCGGCGCTTACCTGATGGCACAGGACAAACCTGAGCCACTCCACAGTGGTATTGGGAGAGACTGGGTACCTGGTACTTACTAGCGCAGTGCCTCCACCTAGTGGGATCCGAGAATGCAACTACAGGTAGCCCCACTAGGAATACAGTAATAACACACACAGTATTGGATAAATTAAATAACTGTTTATCTAAAATAAATGGGCACCTAACTGTTGGTAGGAGTCTTGGTTAAGAATTAACAAAGAACAGTGTTTCAAGGAGACACACAAGGGCAAGTGCTTCTTTGTGTGTCCAATTTACAAATGTGGACAGAAATTAGAAAATTGCGTCGACTTTTTTGCAGCCACTCAGATGAAGTCATTTATAGCACTGCACTGTCACTAAGTTCCTTCTCCTCTGGAACAGATGGCAAGACAATTTGCCAGTAACAGTCCTCTTCTGCTTCAACACCATTTGCACAGGTCTCTCTATTAATCTCGACTATCCACAAGCACATTTAACCAGATATCGTCTGGGTCTCATCGTGAACCTACCACTCTAGGCCAGTAACTAGATTATTCAGCATCCAGGATCTTGTAAATAACTTCCTCTTTTGTTCTGGGTATCATCGGACCTACTACAGCAGTCTTTTTCGGGTTCAGGCCCAAACACTCTGAGGACTCTCAGCAGATGATGCCATCTTGTCTCACTTTCTCTGTGACCAGGTCCCAACCGTAATCTCAGCAGTGTGTAATAAAATCTTACCCTGGTGGTCTAGTGGGGGGGGCGGCAGGGACGCCCGCCGCGACGCGTGCTTCCTTAGTGTGCGCGCGCATGCGCACTTCCGTATTTAAAGGCGCATGCACGCTGACTTTTGCCAGTCTCTGTGACTTACTTTTCCTGCCAGCCATTCCTTAGCTGCTGTGTCACTGAGACACAGGCTCTGTGCTTCTGCCATTACAGGGATAAGAGCAAAAAGTTTGCTCAAATAGATAGATAGATAGATAGATAGATAGATAGATAGATAGATAGATAGATAGATAGATAGATAGATAGATAGATAGATAGATAGATAGATAATAGAGAGAGAGATGATAGATAGATCGATAGATAGATAGATGATAATGGATGATAAAAGATAGATAGATGATAGATAGATAGATAGATAGATAGATAGATAGATAGATAGATAGATAGATAGATAGATGATAATAAAAAGATAGATGATAATATATAGAGATGATAAATAGATATAAAACATAGATAGATAGTTTATAGTAAAATATACAGTAGGTATATCTACTCTTCTCCAGAAGAGGGAGCACTCTACCTTTTGTAGTATTGATAGATAGATAGATGATAGATAGATAGATAGATAGATAGATAGATAGATAGATAGATAGATAGATAATAGAGAGAGATGATAGTTAGATAGATCGATAGATAGATAGATAGATAGGTGATAAAAGATAGACAGATAGATGATAATGGATGATAAAAGATAGATGATGATAGATAGATAGATAGATAGATAGATAGATAGATAGATAGATAGATAGATAGATAGATAGATTGATAGATAGATAGATGATAGATAGATAGATAGATAGATAGATTGATAGATAGATAGATGATAGATAGATAGATAGATAGATAGATAGATAGATAGATAGATAGATAGAAAGATAGATGGATAGATAGATGATAGATAGATAGATAGATAGATAGATAGATAGATAGATAGATAGATAGATAGATACAGTAGATAGATAGATAGATGATAATAGATAGAGATGATATATAGCTATAAAACATAGATAGATAGATAGATAGATAGATAGATAGATAGATAGATAGATAGATAGATAGATAGATAGATTATAGTAAATAGATAGATAAATCTACTCTTCTCCAGAAGAGGGAGCACTCTACCTTTTGTAGTATAGATAGATAGATAGAGAGAGAGAGAGAGAGATGATACATGATAGATAGATAGATAGACAGATAGATAGATAGATAGATGATTGAGAGATAGATGATAGAGAGACAATCGATAGATAGATAGATAGATAGATGATAATAAAAAGATAGATGATAATATATAGAGATGATATATAGATATAAAACATAGATCGATAGATTATAGTAAATATATAGGTACATCTTGTCAGGAACAGCCAGGAATCGAACCCTGGTCCTTGTTGTTGGGAGGTTCTGCATTGCCAGGCTGAGCCACTGGAGGATCTCTGTCCTCATGTTAGACACTGCTCTGGACAGACTTGAAATATATTCTTTCTCCCCTGCCTCATTATTCACATGTGTCTTCCATTCCCAATTAATGACCCTTTATAAGCCTGTTCCTGCCCTAAGATCCTGGCTTGATTATCTGAGCTCCTGAGCCCGATCCAGCCCCTTACTTGTGACTTCTGATTCCTGACTCCTGACTCCTGTGTCCTCTGCCTGGTTCCTGTGTTCCCTGCCTTGACTTCTGATCCCTGATTCCTGTTCCCACCTGGTTCCTGATTCCTTTCTCTGTGGATTCCCTGGTTTGACCTTCGGCCTGTTATCTCGACCCTGCTTGAACGCTGCCTGTCTTTGACCTTGCCTTCTCTTTGGACCTTGCTTGCCTGCCGCCTGCCCAGACCTTCTCCGCCTGTTTATTGGACTTTGCTTGCCTTTACCCAGGTTGTATCTTTCAGTTCATACTGTTATTGATATTACATTCATCTACATTAAAAACTCCTTTATCATAACATGGCTTTTGCTGTTAAACCTGCAGTAAATGTGTATCACCTGGGTTATCCAGCATATAGGCTCCATTCATCAGCACCCAAACCTGACACATCTAGTCTTTTCCTGAAGAGGGAGCACTCTACCTTTTGTAGTATTGATAGATAGATAGATAGATAGATAGATGATAATGGATGATAAAAGATAGATGATGATAGATAGATAGATAGATATGCGCCAAATGTCACAAAGTTTTCCGATTTCACTTCGTGACATTCGGCGCATGCGCAGTAGAGCCGTACCGGTAACTGTTCCTACTGCGCATGCGCCAGAAAACGCCGGTCAGAGCAGGAAGAAGACGCGCGTGGGAGAAGATGGCGACTGTGAACTCCGTGGACAGGACCTGCGCAGAGGGGTGAGTAACAAGTTAGGGGCATTTGCCCAGGGGGACAGGTAGGCCAGGGGGGAGGAGGGAGGGGGGGCAACACAGGGGAGGGGTTTTGCGCCCTGGGGCTTTCCTTCACCTTTAAAGGCGTTAACTGAATCTGCCATCACAACATCACCCGGCAGTGCATTCCACAACCTCACTGTCCTCACTGTGAAGAACCCCCTACGTTGCTTCAAATGAAAGTTCTTTTCTTCTAGTCTAAAGGGGTGGCCTCTGGTACGGTGATCCACTTTATGGGTAAAAAGGTCCCCTGCCATTTGTCTATAAAGTCCTCTAATGTACTTGTAAAGTATAATCATGTCCCCTCGCAAACGCCTTTTTTCCAGAGAAAACAACCCCAACCTTGACAGTCTACCCTCATAATTTAAGTCTTCCGTCCCTCTAACCAATTTAGTTGCACGTCTCTGCACTCTCTCCAGCTCATTTATATCCCTCTTAAGGACTGGACTCCAAAACTGCACTGCATACTCCAGATGAGGCCTTACCAGGGACCTATAAAGAGACATAATTATGTTTTCATCCCTTGAGTTAATGCCCTTTTTTATGCAAGACAGAACTTTATTTGCTTTAGTAGCCACAGAATGACACTGCCCAGAATTAGACAACGTGTTATCTACAAAGACCCCTAGATCCTTCTCATTTAAGTAAACTCCCAACACACTGCCATTTAGTGTATAACTTGCATTTATATTATTTTTGCCAAAGTGCATAACCTGCATTTATCAACATTGAACCTCATTTTCCAGTTTTCTGCCCAGTTTTCCAGTTTAGACAAATCACTCTGCAAAGTGGCAGCATCCTGCATGGAACCTATAGTTCTGCACAATTTAGTATCATCTGCAAAAATAGAAACAGTACTTTCAATGCCCACCTCCAGGTCATTAATAAACAAGTTGAAAAGCAAGGGACCTAGTACAGAGCCCTGCGGTACTCCACTAACAACACTGGTCCAATTAGAAAATGTTCCATTTACCACCACTCTTTGTAGTCTATCTTTTAGCCAGTTCTCTATCCAGGTACAAATACTATGTTCCAGGCCAACATTCCTTAATTTAACCAGTAACCTTTTGTGTGGCACTGTGTCAAATGCTTTAGCAAAGTCTAAGTAAATCACATCCACTGCCATCCCAGAATCGAGGTCTCTACTTACATTCTCATAAAAAGAAATTAAGTTAGTCTGGCAAGATCTATTACGCATAAAACCATGCTGGCACAAACTCATAGTATTATGATTTGCTATGAAGTCCAGTATCTTATCCTTTATTAACCCTTCGAAAAGCTTTCCTACCACCGACGTCAGACTAACTGGCCTATAGTTTTGAGGCTGAGAACGGGATCCTTTTTTGAATAGAGGCACCACATTAGCAATTCGCCAGTCTCTCGGCAGTATGCCAGATCTCAATGAATCCTGAAAAATTAAGTAAAGAGGTTTGGCAATCACAGAGCTAAGCTCGCTAATTACCCTGGGATGAATACCATCTGGCCCTGGACCTTTGTTAATCTTAACATGTTCTAGTCTCTTTTGAATTTCATCATGTGTGAACCATGCATCATTAGTTGTATTACTAGAATTGGGACTGTTAAGAAGGAAACCTTCACTTATTGATTCCTCATTTGTGTAGACAGATGAAAAATATGAATTCAGAATCTGCGCTTTTAATTTGTTTTCATCAACCAGCTGACCCCCCTCTGATAGTAAGGGACCCACCCCTTCCTGCTTAATTTTTTTACTATTAACATATTTAAAAAATAATTTTGGATTTTTTTTACTGCTTACTGCAATATCCTTTTCTATAGCAATTTTAGCTTGCCTTATAGCTTCTTTGCATGATTTATTGGCCTCCTTGTACCTTATATATGATTCGGCTGTACCAGCTAACTTGAAAGTTTTAAAAGCACGTCTTTTCTTACCCACCTCAACACCAATGCTTACAAGTGGAATATACTGACAAGTATATTTATTAAGCAGCATTTTAAAGACTTCCCATTTTTGTTCTGTGTTTAACCCTGAGAAAAGCATTTCCCACTTAATATGTTGCAGAGATGCCCTTATACTGTCAAAGTTTGCACGTCTGAAATTTAGTGTTTTAGTTACTCCCTTATAGAATTGCTTCTGCAACAGAATCTCAAAGGAGACCATGTTATGATCACTATTCCCTAAATGCTCACCCACACAAATGTTAGAGATGAGTTCAGTATTGTTAGTTATTACAAGGTCCAAAAGAGAGTTATTCCTAGTAAGTTCTTGAACGAGCTGGAATAAAAAGTTGTCATTCAGCATATTTACAAACCTACTAGCTTTTTCTGTCTTAGCAACCCCATTACCCCAGTCAATGTCTGGATAATTGAAGTCACCCATAGCAACAACTTGACCCAGCTGTGAAGCCGCTTGTATCTGCAAGAGTAGCTGGGCTTCATACTCGACACTTATACGAGGTGGTTTATAGCATACACCAATGATAATTCTTTTTGTTACCTTTTGCCCAGTCAAAATCTCTACCCAGAGTGATTCTATGCCCTCACCAGTGCCAGCTATTGTTATTTCTTTAGCGCATGGTTTTAATTCAGGCTTTACATACAAACACACTCCTCCACCCTTTTTAATCCCTCTGTCCCTCCTAAAAAGGGTGTAACCATTTAAATTCACAATCCAGTCACAGGTTTCATCCCACCAGGCAGGCCCGGATTTGCGGCAAGGCCGCATAGGCCCGGGCCTAGGGCGGCAAAAAAATAGGGGCGGCATGCCGCCCAGCCGCACTATGGGGACGCGTGCGTCCCCATTCAATTACTGCAGCTGCGCCGGCGAAAAAACGCCGGCGCGCTGGGAAAGGGAGGTGAGGTGGGCGCTAGGACCGCGCGGCCGCCTGGTCGGACCGCGCGGCCTAGGGGCGCCGCACGTTGAAATCCGGCGCTGCCACCAGGTCTCAGTGATACCAATTATATCATATTATATCATAAGATAGATTATAATAGATAAATAGATTATAATAAATAGGTAAATCTACTCTTCTTCAGAAGAGGGAACACTCCACCTTTTGTAGTATTGATAGATAGATAGATAGATAGATAGATAGATAGATAGATAGATAGATAGATAGATAGATAGATAGATAGATAGATAGATGATAGATAGATAGATAGATAGATAGATAGATAATAGATTGATAGATAGATGATAGATAGATAGATAGATAGATAGATAGATAGATAGATAGATAGATAGATAGACCTTCTTTTGCCAGTCTCTGTGACTTACTTTTCCTGCCAGCCATTCCTTAGCTGCTGTGTCACTGAGACACAGGCTCTGTGCTTCTGCCATTACAGGGATAACAGCAAAAAGTTTGCACAAATTTCCTACATTATAATAATATTTACTTTTATGTGCAGGATGTAGCAAATCTATTCTTGTCCAGAAGAGGGTGCACACTACCTTTTGTAGATAGAAAAATTGTGTAGCAATGTTCAACACTTTGGCAAAGAGTTAATAAAGAACAGTGTTTCCAGGAGACACACAAGGGCAAGTGCTTCTTTGTGTGTTATCAAAGGGAACACAACATGCCCAATTTACAAATGTGGACAGAAATTAGCAAATTGCATCGACTTTTTGCAGCCACTCAGATGAAGTCATTTTTAGCACTGCAATGAGACAGAGCAAGAGAGAGAGAGAAACAGGTAGCTAGACAGAGTAATGGAGAGATGCATTACAATATGGGACTGCTTGATTGTCGCATGTGGTGGAGAGAACAGCCTAATATTGTCCCTGATAATCATAGATATAAACAGAGATAGATAGATTATAGAGATAGATAGATAGATAGATAGATAGATAGATAGATAGATAGATAGATAGATAGATAGATAGAGATATAGATGATAAAAGATAGATGATAATAGATGATCAAAGATAGATAGATAGATAGATAGATAGATAGATAGATAGATAGATAGATAGATGATAGATAGATGATAGATAGATGATAGTAAAAAGATAGATGATAATAGATAGAGATGATATATAGATATAAAACATAGATAAATAGATTATAGTAAATATATAGGTAAATCTACTCTTCTCCAGAAGAGGGAGCACTCTAGATAGATAGATAGATAGATAGATAGATAGATAGATAGATAGATAGATAGATAATAGAGAGAGAGATGATGCATGATAGATAAATAGATAGATAATAGAGAGATAGATGATAGAGAGATAATATATAGATAGATAGATAGTAGAGAGAGAGAGAGATGATAGATAGATCGATAGATAGATGATAATGGATGATAAAAGATAGATAGATATATAGATAGATAGATAGATAGATAGATAGATAGATGATAATAAAAAGATAGATGGTAATATATAGAGATGATATATAGATATAAAACATAGATAGATAGTTTATAGTAAATATATAGGTAAATCTACTCTTCTCCAGAAGAGGGAGCACACTACCTTTTGTAGTATTGATAGATAGATAGATAGATAGATAGATAGATAGATAGATAGATAGATAGATAGATAGATAGATAGATAGATGATAGATAATAGAGAGAGAGATGATACATGATAGATAGATAAATAGATAGATAGATGATTGAGAGATAATAGATAGATCGATAGATAGATTGATAGATAATAGAGAGATGATAGATCGATAGATAGATAGATGATAAAAGATAGATAGATGATAATGGATGATAAAAAATAGATAGATAGATAGATGATAATAAAAAGATAGATGATAATATATAGAGATGATATATAGATATAAAACATAGATAGATCGATTATAGTAAATATATGGGTACATCTACTCTTCTCCAGAAGAGGGAGCACTCTACCTTTTGTAGTATTGATAGATAGATAGATAGATAGATAGATAGATAGATAGATAGATAGATAGATAGATAGATAGATAGATGATAGATCTCTTCTCAGTGTTTGTTGGTGCATCTGTGTACAAATGAACTGCCATTAGAAATGAGTTAATCTGTTTGCTTTGCCCATTAACTTATTAAGCTAAAGAGAGCACATTATTTCATTCTCTAAATAGCCTTAGGTCTGTCTCCAGCATTCCTGAGATCACGAGACATTGCATTTGTCTCCTTTCCTGTGAGACATACAGTGAATCTACTACTTCAATCATGATAATAACATAAGAAATATACCCCATGGGTCCTTAATTCCAAACCTAGACAGAGCAGTTGAGGGGCAAATGCTCACCTACTGAGAGGTTTTCTCCAACAATCATTACACTTTTGTCATTGACATTTATTATTTACATTCTTCAGTTTAAACCACAACTCCCAGCATGCAACATTTCTCCCCTCTGTACCAAAATCTACCGCCCCTTCAAAGTCTCTGTTATTCTAACTGTTGCTATAAGCACCATCTCACATTATACACCTTTCCCAGAGGCTATTTTCCCACTGTTACTATAGGCACCATCTCTCCCTACTATACCTGCTATCCCACAGTCACACTCCCTTCCCAGAGACTATTATCCCACTGTTACTATAGGCACCATCTCTCCCTACTATACCTGCTATCCCACAGTCAAACTCCCTTCACAGAGACTATTATCCCACTGTTACTATAGGCACCATCTCTCCCTACTATACCTGCTATCCCACAGTCACACTCCCTTCCCAGAGACTATTATCCACTGTTACTATAGGCACCATCTCTCCCTACTATACCTGCTATCCCACAGTCACACTCCCTTCCCAGAGACTATTATCCACTGTTACTATAGGCACCATCTCTCCCTACTATACCTGCTATCCCACAGCCACACTCCCTTCCCAGAGACTATTATCCCACTGTTACTATTGGCACCATCTCTCCTTAATAACTTTACCCCACAGTCACAGTCTCTTCCCAACAGGCTATTTTTCCCCCTGGTGGCACTTTGAAATAAGGGTAAAGTAAGATTATTTCTTCCATGTTAACATTCAGTGCCTTTTTATGTAATTTACTCTGCCAAACCTCTAATTTGCTCTTGCAGCAGCTTGACTTCTTCCAGTTGATTGCATTTCCCCACTAAGTGCTTGTCTAATTATACAGAACTCTGAATAACATCTATTCTGATGATTGTGCCCACATGAACACACTGCAAGTTAAGATTTTTCAAATGATCTTCTGAAAGACTGAATGATTCTTTATCATTTGAATTCTGAGTAATGAAGGTTGCAGTTTTACTTTTATGTCCCTTTCTTCCATCGTATTTGTTCCATTAAGTTCCCCATGATTTTGTAGCCTGAAGCTAAATGGTAATTGCCAACTACCTTGGAGCACTGTATGGGAAAATTTCTATACTTGTGCATATATTGACATAAGAAATGGTTCTTACCTGAATACTCAAAGTATTAGCAACAACTATAAACCTGCCATACAATAATTATGGTAAATAAATATGTATGCTGTGTAATGTTGCAGCAAGTCATTCCCACTATTACAACTGGAGTGTATATGTAGATCAGGTAGATCTGGGATCTGTTACCCAGAATGCTTGGGACCTGGGGTTTTCTGGATAATTTGGATATCCAAACTTTGTCTACTAAAAAATCATTAAAACCTAAAATAAACCTAATAGGATTGTTTTGTGTCCAATACGGATTAATAATATCTTAGCAAGTACAAGTTATTGGGTTTTTTTTATTACAGAGAAAAAAGACAAACATTTAAAATTTTTTAATTATTTCTATGAAAATGAACTTCATGTAATTCAGAGCTTTCTGGGTAATGGGTATCTTTGATCCCATACCTGTATTCTAAGGTGGCTATATTTCAAGATTATTATCACCCCGTACCATTACCAGGGCAACAACAAAGATCAGAGAATCTATGCTAATGAGGTTTTAATTGTGTGGTTTCTTACAGTTACTAAAGACATAGTTGTTGAGTCATTTAGCTACAGAAATCCCAGATTGCATGAATTCCAGTCCAGTTGGACATTCCTAGTGGCCAGGTCTTATTTGTTCTTAGCTGGTGTCATTCTGGAATATGGGATCTGTTATCCAGAAACCCATTATCTGGAAAGCTTCAAATTACTGAAAGGCCATCTACCATAGACTCTATTTTATCCAAATAACACAATTTTTTTATTATTTCCTTTTTCTCTGTAATAATAAAACCGTAACTTGTACTTGATCCCAACTAACATATCATTAATCCTTATTGGAATTAAAACCAGCCTAGAAGACTAGTAGGTATGAAAATCCAAATTACAGAAAGATCCATAAGCCAGAAAACACCAGGTCCCGAGCATTCTGGATAATAGGTCCCATGCCTGGTGCTGAGGCACCATCTCATTCTACTATTCCCAATTCTTTCATGGTTTTTCTATTCCATTTTTTTCCTGTACAGGCATACTTGTTACTCTACTACAGGTATGAGACCTGTTATCCAGAATGCTGGAGACTTGAGGGTTTCTGGATAAAGATCTTTCTGTACTTTGGATCGCCATACCTTCAAGTCTACTAGAAAATCATGTAAATATGAAATGAATCCAATAGGCTGTTTATACTTCCAATAAGGAATAATTATAACTTAGTTTGGATTAAGTACAAGCTACTGTTATATTATTATGGTGAAAATGGATAACGGGTTTCTGGATTAAGGATACTATACCTGTATAATCAATAAATCACATCCTTCAGTTGGTATGTCAACGTCTAAGTCAATGTAACATAAGATAGACAGATTGATTTAGAACTGAAGTATCACTACATTTGTATTCAGATGCACATGCTGGAGATCTATTAGAAAAGACAGAATGATAGATCACTCTGACCAAAGTAAATCTTTATTAATGTGCATTCATGTACAACTTGTTGCATCTTGTTAGGACCTTTACTTTCTATTGTCCCAGTTCTTAAAGAGGTTGTTCACCTTCCAAACACATTTTTTTTTTCAGTTGAGTTGTTTTCAGATTGTTCACCGCAAATAAAGACTTTTTTTCAATTGCTTTCCATCTTTTATTTTTTACTGTTTTCCCAAAATACAAGTTTAAAGTTTAATGTTTGTGTCTCTAGTGTCTCAGTCTGGCAGATCAGTGATCCAGGAGCATCTGAACTGTTACAATTTGCTACATTTAGTTGGTACAATTAGTTGATACATTTCTCAGCAGTATCTGGGGAATATTAGTAACTATTGTCACATTCTAGTCGTCAGGAAGACATTTCAGGGAGAAGAAGAGGAGATTTGTCGCTGGGTGACTAATCTCCCCGATTCTGAGCTTGTGCCACCACCCTAAAGAAACTCAGGGATTCTGCTCAGCAGGAACATAACAAGGGATATCAACTAAATGTATCAATTTAGAACAGTTAAAGAGTCGGCGACCCCCCCTCCCAGAGCTGCTTTAGAAATAAAAAAAATTTACACTTCAAAATTAGAAAAATGGCCACAAATAGAAAATGATCATTATTATTATTCTTCTTCTTATTATTATTATTATTAACATGTATTTTTAGAGCGACCAACATATTGCACAGCGCTGTGATAAATATAAAGTAATTGGAAAAATTCTTCTCTCTTTCTTATTTCCACCTATGCAACCTATACCATCTGGCACACTTTTCTTCTAAGTGTTATGGGATTAGGTTGACATTATTATTTTTTAAGGTCTCATTTAGAATATATTATCAGTTTTTACACTGCAAATATAATGAAGTTGAAACAATGGTGCCACCTGCTGCTCATTTTGACGGATTGGATCCCGTCGTAGAAAATGAAGTTAGTGAAAAAGAAAAGTCTTGTTGTTCTCTTCAGAAAATAAAGTTAGTGAGCATGGAGGAGTCATCTGACATTTCCCTGACCAGTTTTAGGCAGAACAATATCACACTTTCCTTTTTTCATGAATTTAATTTTCAGTCAAAAAGGAGCAGCCAAAATCAGCAGCAGGTGTTGCTTAATTATATTAGCCATTTTAAAACTTCTAATACAGGGATCCCCATTATATGGTAACCTGTTTTTCATAAAGCTCAGAATTAGGGAAAGGCTGTCTCTCATAGGGGCAAATTTAATAAAGGGCGAAGTGGCTAACGCTAGTGACATTTTGCCAGAAATCACATCCGCAGGGGCATCGCCAATTCACTAACAGGTGCAGACGACAATTTGCTAGCGAAAGACCATCGCTAGCGTTCATTTACATTCTATCGCCAGGCTACTTTTCGCTCTGGCGAATGGTCACTAAATTGCGGATTTTGCTGAACGTTACCTCTTTCGCCAGAGTTTCCTTCTTCAACTCAGACCAGGCGAACTGCTGAAACGAAGCAACATCTTCCTCAATCTGATGTCAGGGACATCATATCCTATACCCCGGGAAGTCATAAAAAGTGTAAAAAACGCAGGCGACTTTTCTATTTTTAAAGCGGGATTGCTTTCAAAAGTCCAAACTATTCAATATTTTTGTGTGAACATTTTTTTTGTAACACATTTTATGGGCCTGCCACATATATTTTAGGGTGGGCTCGTGTCTAGGGCACTTCAAGCATTTACACCAACATCTCTAAAATAGGGATGTAGCGAACGTCGGAAAAAATGTTCGCGAACATATTCGCGAACTTGCATCCAAAAATGCGAACGGTTCGCGAACGTCGCAAACCCCATAGACTTCAATGGGAAGGCAAATTTTAAAAGCTAGAAAAGACATTTCTGGCCAGAAAAATGATTTTAAAGTTGTTTAAAGGGTGCAACGACCTGGACAGTGGCATGCCAGAGGGGGATCAAGGGCAAAAATGTATCTGAAAAATACATTGTTGACACAGCGCTGCGTTTTGTGCTGTAAAGGGCAGAAATCACACTGGACACGGAATGTGAAAAAGCTCACACAGCTAGGTGGCACTTGGTTAAAGACTGGGCAAACAATGCCTGCAAGGGCAACGTATACAGTAGTGGATACGGAATATATTATTGCTGCTGTAAAAACATCACTCAGGTGATGTTTACGGACACGGAATTATTATTGTTATTTAGACAGAATGTGAAAAAGCTCACACAGCTAGGTGGCACTTGCATACCTCCCAACTGTCCCTCTTTTGACCACTCAACCCCCTGTCCCTCTTTTGTACTGGAAAGTCCCTCTTTTCTCTGCACTGAACAGCCAGAAAAAAAACAGTTTCTAACTTAATTGGCTTTTGGCAGAGAGCTCAGAACAGCTAACAGGTGCAAATAAGATACTTTGTAACAATTTTGACTCTGGTTGGTGCTGGTAGTGGTGAACTACTAGGAGGAGCAGCACACCAGTCCCACTCCCCAACACAGCTAGACTAATAGCACTGGGCTCTTATAGTAGCAAAGTAAAAAAACAAAAAAGAAAATAAAAGCAGTCCTTACAAGGACTATTGGGTTATTACAGCAGTCAGCAGATGAGATCAGAAGCAGTGCCCACAGCAGCTACATACAGAGCACTGCAGTAGAAGGTAGATTACTACTAGTCAGCAAAGCTAACGAACCTAAACTCACTGTCCCTCAAATCCCTGCAGACTTCTGTCCCTACAATACAGAGCAGTATCAAGTAGATTACTAGCCAGCAAAGTTACTATCAACTGTCCCTCAAATCACTAAACAGCTCTCTCCCTACACTATCTCTTCCAAGCACACACAGGCAGAATGAAAAAACGGAAGGGGAGTGGTCCAGGGGGTGTGGGGGTGGTCCAGGAGGGAGAGCTTCCTGATTGGCTGCCATGTATCTGCTGGTCTGGGGGAGAAATGGCAAAAATAAGCGCCAGCTAAGGCGAACCCAAATTGGCGAACGTTGCGCAACGTTCGCGAACATTCGGCGGACGCGAATGGTCGATGTTCGCGCGAACTAGTTCGCGGGCGAACAGTCCGCGACATCCCTACTCTAAAAAAGACGTGTATTCGACTTTTATGCGCATCCCCTAGTCAAATTGATCTAAGCATAAGAATACATAGATTTTCGCTAGGCACAAACGAACGCTAGTGAATCTTCGCTATGAAATGCTCGCACTGAAGAAATATCGCTAGAGAAAAGTCACCAGCGTTCAACACCCATGACGCAACCTCGCATTTTAGTGAATTAGTGTAGGTGGTAATGCATTCGTGCCTGGCTTTAGTGAATCTGTCCCATAGACTTCATTATCATCAAATAATAAAAATTTTTAAAAACGATTTCCCTTTTTTCTGTAATAATAAAATAGTAGCTTGTACTCGATCCAAACTAAGATATCATTGATAACTGGGAGCAAAACCAGCTTATTGAGTTTATTTCATGTTTACATGATTTTCTTGTAGACTTAAGGTATTAAGATCCAAATTATGAAAAGATCCGTTATCTGTAAAACCCCAGGTTCTGAGCAATCTAGAGTTCTGTAATGACTAGACATTACATCAATTTGTGAGGGTTTTCATTTCATTTTTATACGTAAAAGCTACTGAAAGCTCTATGTGTGACTGCCTACATTCTCTGCATTGCTGGCTCTGACTTCAAAAACAATGTAGCAAAAGCCACAGACCTGGGGAAGAACAGGCATGTGCTACACTGTTTCAAGAGTTGGAAACAGAGAACAGAAAGGGACAACTATTACTGGATCCCCCTTAAGAGTTTTTCAGCAGCCAAAATGGTTAATGCTTAAAAAAAAACCTTACAAACAGATTTGCTGACATATTACCTGCACAAAGTGTCAGTCACCCAAGGATCACAGCGAGGTGCATGAATAATAAAGTGTTCCAGAGTGGCAGGCTCCCATAGAGCTGCTTAATGCCAGTAACCTGACAGCTGGAAACTCTATCCTACTGCAGCAAATGCGACAGAATTCACTGTTCAGAAAAGAAATAATTACCTGACATATTGTTTTAGAATTCAATAATGCGACTCTGGAATCTTCCTGTCTTGCCTGTCATATTGCAGAAGAAAGGGGAACAGTGTGAAAAGCCTGGGAAAGCAGTTTTACAAAGCGTAGAATTTTGTATGTGGGTGTCAGCCCGTTGGCTGCTCCCGGCAGGCGATATTTTGCAAGTGCCATGGATCCTTTGTGTGGGAAAGTTGCCAGCGAGTCACTATAAGCAGTGGGTGCAAGATAATCCAGGGCACAATGTTCATTTGTTAGCTGAGAGGACAGCAAAGAAAGATTCAAAACTGGACAATATTTATTGCTTCGCTCTAGGAGTAATGATAAAGTGTAGTGTTGGGCGAATAAATTCACCAATGAATAAATTCACGGCAGAATTCCGCGTCTCGCCACCGGCTAATAAATCTGCAAAGTTGTGGGCAAATTCACCTGAGAAAAATCTGCCGCATCAAAAAAATTTGGGCACACGTCAGAACAGTCACACGCATAAAAATTGTCGCGCATCAAAATTATTTGGACGCCCCTTGTCCCAAGTCTAAAAAGAATATCAACATTATATTGTCTTGGAATGTCAGTGTCACCATGATAAACTGTAAGTAATCTGTTAGGGCAGGTACTGACAACTGTCCTTGGTTCTGTGGGGCTTCAGCATTTGCTGTTATTTAACTGTGCTACTGAATACAGGTATGAGATCCATTATCCAGAATCTTGTTATCCGGAAAGCTCCAAATTACAGAAAGGCAATCCCATATACTCAATTTTATTTAAATAATCCAATTTTTTAAAAAAAGATTTCCTTTTTCTCTGTAATAATAAAACAGTACCTTATACTTGATCCCAACTAAGATATAATTAATCTCTATTGGAAGCAAAACCAGCCTATTGGGTTTATTTAAAATTTACCTTATTTTCTAGTAGACTCATGGTATGAAGATCGAAATTACAGAAAGATCCATTATCCAGAAAGCTGCAGGTCCCAAGCATTCTGGATAACAGGTCTCATACCTGTACTGTTAAAATCACCAAAAACATTTTGGGGGCAGATTTATCAAGGGTCAAATTTAGAGTTCTTCGGAGTTTGTAAAAACTCCAATAAACTCCCATGAACTCGAAACTACCAACCGAAATGTATCTAAAAATTCGAATTTTTCAAACTTTGGTGAATGGGACCGACCCGCAAACTTGAATTGAATTTGAATCGAAAAAAACCCTCAATTTTCAGGAAGGCTGCAAACAACTCCAAATTGATCCCAGGATGTCCCCCATAGGCTAAAATAGCAATTCGGTAGGTTTAAGGGGCCGAATAGTCAAATTTGAATTTGAAGGGCCGATACATGATAAATTTCAAAAATCTAATTTGAAATTTTTTTAAAAACTTGAATAAAATTTCGAACTATCCCCTAGTCGAATTTGACTTAAAAAAACTCAAATTTTCACTTCGACCCTTGGTAAATCTGACCCTTAGAGTAAGTTTTGTACCCTAAATTTGTGGTTCCCAAGCCAGCAGGGCTGCCCCAGAAGGTGCTTGGGGTAGTGGCAGGGGTATCTCAGCTTCAGACCAGTTAGTGTGAGAATGGCCATTTTCTCTTCTAGATACAACATGTTGAAGGTCAGTTAAGTTGAGATTTTGGGTGAATATGTATTTGCCTTCCTAGATATTCTTGAAACTATGGCTGGATGAGTGATACACTTATATTCCCCTCTGCTCTCATTTTATAAGCTTAAGGGGACCTGTCACCTTGACAAAAGATTGACCTTCAAGGGAGACTCTGGCCAAATATTGGATCATGAAGTAGGGCTTGAACTTAAAAAGTGCAATAACCAGTGTCCTGAATTGTTAACACAACTATTATCTTTATAAGTTAGGGTGGGGAGAATGGCCATTTACTCTCCTAGATACCCCTGAAAGCATAGTTTGAAGGGCATTTAGGCTGAAATTTGGGATGAACATTTATTTGCTGCTAGATTTTCTTCAAACTATGATGGATTAAAACATACACCACTATATGCCCATACCTGGACTAATTTCATGAGCTAAGGGGGGGACATGACTAATTATTGGACCTTTAAGGGGAGCAATGACCAAATTTTGGCACTTGAAGTGCAGCTTCAACCATTGCCCTCAGTTGTAAACACAAAATCTTTGTCTTCATTAGGAATGTTGGCACACACAGCATGAAACAAGAGGTATCTACTTGCATCTAGGTGGCTTTGGGTCTGCAGCCTCAATGATTTCAATTGGCATGTATGGTATCTTTGACAGCACCCCATATTATAAATGCTTTAATTTCTAGTAATAGGTGTGTTGGAGTGCGGGCAAAAATGAAATTATCAGCAGTGTGTTTTGCTCATGAGCGTGAAAGCATTAAACACAATTAAGCCTCAGTTGCTATTCCAGGCAAAGTAATATTATAAAACATTGAAATAGAATTTTCTGGCAGATGAAGCAACACATATTTAGTGACAACACATTCAGCCGTAATGCCAGGAAAGTCTACTTATCCAAGGGTAAATAACAAAAAAGCTCACACATATGTGTTGTGTTCTATTTACCTTGGCACTTTGATTTTTTTAGCTCTTTGCCAATACTGCAACCTTTCTCCCAGATAAAGAATCAATTATTTCCCCAAATTCTAAACGTTATTGTTCTGTTTACCCGAAGCAGGTCTTGAAGCGCTGTTGTATTCCGATATCTTGCAAAACAGCGTATGCTAATGCTTTAAGAGGCACAACGATCCCCAAACCTATAATAAGGACACGGCTATAATTATGATAAGCTCAAACCCACTGTTAAATGCCTCCTGGAGGAATGCAGTGAAATCTATCCATGTAAACAAATTTCTCTGGAAACGAAGGTGGGATTCCATCTAGATGAAAAAGAAAATGCCTTTCTGCCTTGGAAAAATGCAACGGTCGTATTGTCCATTGTCGGTACAATCAGATAGGAGCCTGACACGGGGAAATCGTGGCACTGTTAAATGGTACCAAGCAGCACAAAATGATTGCAGAAATATCATGCGCATTTTAGGGATGCATCGAATCCAGGATTCAGTTCGGGATTCGGACAGGATTCCGCCTTTTTCAGCAGGATTCATCCGGGCACTGATGGTATTTTTAGTAATACCATTTTGACCTCGTATAAGACAAAACTCAGTAAAGGAGAACTGTTAGTAATAGTCAGGCAATTTATTCAGTACAACATAACATAACAGTTTATGTCTGGGTAAGCTTTGTGAGTAACACATGGAATGTCACCCAAGGACTCACCAAAGACACACCTCTTGGTCCAAGCGTCATACAGCTATCAGAAGGCATTTACAGAAATTGTGACAAGGGGTACATGGACATACCATACATGGTCTGGCGAGGAGACTTACTGGCATATACATTTATACATTCCTGTAAGATGCAACATAAGAGTTTTCTGGTCCCAAATGGCTGAGCTGATGTCTACTAATTTTAGACAGGATGGCGAAATCAGCTATTTCAGTAACACTTCTGCAAAAGGGCATAAGAGACATGCTGACACTCTAAATGAGCGGAGATCATTTATTACTATGGCCTAGTATCAATTATATGAGAGTGACCACTGTTCACAGTTGACCATTTGCCCTCATAGTCCATCCTGTCTTGGGTCATTGGCGTGGTTGTGGCAGAGAGTATGGGGGGTTTCAGATAATAGATATAGACCCTCTGACACTAGCCATTCGTCCGTCAAAGGAAATAGACGGTTCCCATAAAAATATAAACAGCACCCTATACTTCTGGGCTTCCCATAAGCTACTGGGTTTGGTGTCATTGTTGATATTCCCCAAGAGGGAACTTAAGCATCTCTTTGCCTTCTCTATGAACTCTTTTGTTCCCTTTTATTTAATCTCCATGAAAAGCCTGATCATTGCCTGGCACAACTATTAGCCAGAATTCTTTATCTCATCCCTATAAATATATATCTCATCCCATTGGATGCCTTTCAACCCATATTTACGTGTATTTATCAGTAGCTAGTGGTAGATTGAATGGAAGAATGGAAAAGAAAATTGTTCAGCTTTTTTTTTTTTTTTACACTATACAGGTATGGGAACTGTTATCCAGAATGCTCGGGCCTGGGACTTTCCGTAATTTAGATCTTCATGCCTACTACAAAATCATGTAAACATTAAAAAAAACCCAATAGGCTGGTTTTGCTTCCAATGAGGATTAATTATATCTTAGTTTGGATCAAGTACAAGCTACTGTTTTATTATTACAGGGAAAAAGGAAATCAGTTTTAAAAATTTGGATTATTTGGATAAAATGGAGTTTATGGGAAACAACCTTTCCGTAATTCAGAGCATAACGTGTTTCCGGATAACAGATCCTATAACTGTACTAAAATGTGAATATTTTGCAATTTCTCCTTAGGGCAATGGCACACCAAGGGGCAGATTTATCAAGGGTCAAATTCCGAAGCAATGGGAGTTTTTTTGAACTCCCATATTTCGAAATTCAAATTAAAAAAGACTAATCGAAATTTATCAAAAAATTTTAGCTGAATAGGTCAGTTTTCAATTGAATAGGTCCGTTTCCGATTGAATTTGAATCGTACGAATCGAAGTAACAGCACATTAGATCGCATTCGATTCAAAGTTTTTCCAAAAAAAACTTTGATTTTTCAAAGTCCACCAATTGACCCAAATAGGTTCTAGGAGGTCCCCCATAGGCTAAAACAGCAAGATGGCGAATGGTCAAAGTTGAATTTTTAAGACAGTACATGATTTCTATGTTCAAATTTTCTAATTTTTTTGAAATTCAAATAGAATTTGGACTATTCCCTAGTCGAAAGTTCACAACAATTAGCTCGAAATGTAAATTTTTTTAATTCTAATTTTCACTTCGACCTTTGAAAAATCTGCCCGTCACTTCTACACGTAGGTCTTGAGAGCATTTTAGGCTTCTTTTCCATTTAATATCACAGCTAATTAAACGATTGGCTTTATATTGTTGCATAAATATGGATGACTCAATGTGAACAAATTAAGTGAGCATATGTTTCAGTGCGCAGAGAATGTCACGACCAGGAGGTGAGACAAATAGCTAGAGATAGTCACACATCCCTTTATAGATGATACTTACTAGTGATGGACGAATTTAGGGCGTTTTGCTTTGCAGAAAAATTCGCGAATTTCCCGCAAAATTTGCAAAACAGCGGAAAATTCGCAAAACTGCATCCATTTTTTTTACGGCGGCAAATTTTCGCGGTGGTTTTGCAAATTTATTCGCCGGCGGCGAATCGCAGGAATTTGGCGCAAATTTGCACCTGGTGAATAAATTCTACCATCACTAATACAAATAAACCTTGTTTCTTTACAAACATGACAACAATCATTAAGAGAAAGCATTAGGCAACACTACACTATTAGCATCCCTGCTCCATTACCATGAAGAGGAAGATGTAATAATGCATGTTATGTAGCAGGCTCTCCATTCAGCCATTAAAGAATCCTAATGAAAGTTTAAAGGGTTATAAGAGCTCAGTTCTGGTTGACAGCAGGATTGCATTCATTAAATGCCATATATAAGGCACCTACTTGCATTCATCTATACAAGCACCTATTAATCTACATTGTTCTTACTAGAGCAAAGACCACTGAAATTCTGTTTTCAGTATGTTTTACTCTCTGTCCTCTCCCATCCCTTATCTCTTGTAAAGGTGTTATTTAAACAGTGAGCCTAGGGCCCTTTTGGAGTATGTTAGTAGAAACACATACAGCAGCTCTATATGCACTATGCATATACAGGTATGAGATCCGTTATCTGTAAACCCGTTATTCAGAAAGCTCCAAATTACAGAGGCCATCTCCCATAAACTTCATTTTATCCAAATAATCCAAATTTTAGAAACGATTTCCTTTTTCTCTGTGATAATAAAACAGTACATGATCAAACTAAGATATGATTAATTATTGGAAGCAAAATCAACCTTATTTAATCATTATTATATTTTTACGGAGACTTGCACCTTGGTGTTCCAGACAGTAAAAAACAAAAACATGCCTGTTATCGGGTACCTTCCATTTAAGGGGTGTGCATGTGACAGACCAATGGCTTGTGGGTTTCCCTGGGCCAATAATTGCTATGCTCTGTGCTTTGCACCAAAGTTTCATTCTAGCACAAGGCAAAAAACAAAGTACCAGTGCTTAATACTGTATATGGAACTTTAAGAAATGCCCCAAGCACCTAACTGTTGTAGTGAACAACAGAATATGCAGGATAACTCAATGACATACTCAAATTCTTCTTTATTCAGCATGAATTTATATACTGTATGTGTAATGCATTTAAGAGCTGGGGAATGGGGATCCATCATAGTAGACATTGTTCTGCGTGTGGAACCCCAGAATGAGTAAGTATATTACCAAATGTAATTTGCTGAATTAGACAACATGACTGCCCTCCAATGACATGTTTGTCCGGGGCTCATTTCTCCAAAAATCTTCAGGCCATCTGGTGAGATCAGAGCATTATATTGTGTGTGGCTAGATTGTGCAACATCCCAAATACTCTCATGTGACCATCGTAACCAAAGCACATCCTGACACCTTCTTGAAACCATCTTGGAACCATCATCCCCTTGGGTCCCTTTAATGTCAGGGCACATGCTCAGATTTGGGGAGATTAGTCACCTGGCGACAAATCTCCTCTTCTTCGGGGCGACTTATCTCCCCGAACTGCCTCCCGCCGACTAGAATGTAAATCGCCGATGGGATGGCACTTGGAGTGCTTTGTTTTCCAAAGTCGCCCGAAGTTTCCTTGTGAAGAGGCAGTTCTGGGAAAATTAGTCGCCCTGAAGAAGAGGAGATTTGTCTAATCTCCCCAAATCTGAGCATGTACCCTGACCCTTAGTCTCCTTTCCCTTTAAGATGGTCCCGAATTGGCATGGTTTCCATTCGTTTAACTTTGCCAGCTTTGTATCCTATTTAGAAATGATGTAGCTGCCCTACATCCCTAACTCATGAGAAGCACTGGAAGCACATCTATCTGCTAAGGCCCAGACACAAATATTCCAAATATGTAGTATATGCATTACTCCACAGCTTGCGGGATTTTTTTCCAAATAATAGGAAATAATAGGAAATCTCAGATTTGTAAATACCTAAGATTTTTATAAATCCCTTAGTGGTACATAGCGCCTAGCTACAGTTCCAAAATATCACCCTTAATTATGAAACTTCATGACAACAACAGACACAATACATTTTGGAGCAGGCCGGAAATAATATATTCAGATTATTTTTTTAAAATTATATACTGGGGTATGACTATGAAGATTTTCATTCATCCAGGTCATAGTATATCTAGTATAGGTCAATCTAAAAACAACTGGACTTGCTGAGTAATCAATGAAGACATTTCACTACTCATCCGAGCAGCTTCTTCAGTTCAACTGACTGGTGTGGGAAGTTCTCGGCATTTAAACTCTTCCACTAATCCATTTACAATGGCCCATTGTAACTCTTCAAAGAGGTGACATCTGAAGAAACTCACAGAGGTGTTGATTCTGTGTAGTTGTGATTATCCAATGTGTCATGCAACTCCTAGATACAGGTGTTACTTGTGAGAGTTGAATGAATGGATGTGTGAAGTGTTCTGAATCCGCCGGGGTACAGATGTTAGAACAGCATTGTATGTAGCAGACAGGTGGTGTCGAAGGCCCCCACCTCTGTTCAGAGATGGTCTCTCCATCTTGACATGAATCGCCTCTTTCATGCCTCGTTCAAACCAGCGGTCTTCTTTATCCAAGATTTGGACCTTGCTGTCTTCAAAGGAGTGTCCCTTGTCTTTTAAGTGTAGAAAGACAGCTGAGTTTTGCCCTGTAGAGTTCTCCCTCCTGTGCTGAGCCATTCGCTTGGAGAGCAGTTGTCTTGTCTCCCCGATGTATAGATCTGTGCAATCCTCGCTACACTGGACTCCGTATACCACATTGCTTTGTTTTTCTTTTGGTGTTTGATCCTTTGGGTGTACCAGTTTTTGTCTCAGTGTGTTGCTAGGTTTGAAAAACACAGGGACATGGTGTTTGTTGAAAATCCTCCTGAGTTTCTCTGACACTCCAGCTACATATGGGATGACTATGTTTCGACTACTATGTGTCTCCGGGCGGTTATTTCTATTGGTGTTCCTGTTGGGCTTGGTTGCTGCTGTTTTGACAAAGGCCCAGTCTGGGTAGCCACACGCTTTCAAAGCTCCTCTGAGATGTTTTTGCTCTTTGTCTTTGGACTCTGTATCAGTTGCCACACATTCCGCCCGGTGGTGCAGGGTTCGAATGACACCCAGTTTGTGTTCCAGTGGATGGTGGGAATCAAACAACAGATATTGATCCGTATGAGTGGGTTTCCTGTATACTTCCGTCTTCAAGTTACCCCCCTCTTGGATACATATCAAACAGTCCAAAAAAGCAAGTTTGTTCTCATGGACATCTTCCCTTGTGAACTTGATGTTATTGTCCACTGAGATAATGTGTTCTGTGAAGGCCGCCACTTCATTGGATCTGATTTTAACCCAAGTATCATCCACATACCTGAACCAGTGAGTCGGTGTAGTTCCCTGGAAAGTAAGTAAGGCCCTCCTTTCCATTTCCTCCATGTACAAGTTTGCTACAATGGGAGAGACTGGAGAACCCATTGCACAGCCATGTTTCTGTCTATAAAAAAGGTTCTTGTACTTGAAGTATGTGGTGTTAAGGCACAAATCTAGCAACAAACAAACTTGGTTGGGACTGAGCTTCGTTCTGCTGCTTAGGGTGTTATCATGTTGCAGTCGATTTCTTACAGTCTCAATCGCCTCTGTAGTAGGTATACATGTGAACAAAGAAGTGACATCATATGATACCATGGTTTCTTCTGCCTCTAGTGTAAAGCCGTGAATCTTGGTTACAAACTCTTTGGCATTCTGGATATGATGCACTGTATTGCCTACCAACGGGGCTAAGATGTTAGCCAAGAATTTTGCAATGCTGTATGTCACTGAATTTATGCTGCTGACAATGGGTCTTAGTGGGGCTCCTTCCTTGTGTATCTTGGGGAGTCCGTATAAGCATGGTGTGGCTTCCCTGGGATACAGACGGTGGTATAAAATTCCATCAATGGCTTTCTCCTTTTCAAGTTGTTGTAGGCAACCGATCACCTTTTTCTTGTAACCACTGGTTGAGTCTTTCCCTAAGGGTTCATATGTATTGCTATCACTGAGCAGAGTGGTTATCTTGCAGTCATAGTCAGTTGTGTTCAGCACAACTGTGCATCTCCCTTTATCTGCTGGCAGGATAGTGATGTTCGGGTCCTTACTCAGAGAGCTGAGTGCTCTCCTCTCTTCTGTAGTAAGGTTAGAGGGAGGTGTTCTGGCACTTGACAAAGCAGCTGACACTTTTAGCCGGAGTTGTTCTGCTTCTTCATTTTTCAAGTTATTATTTTTGACAGCAGACTCTGTGGCTGTGATGAGTTCAACTACTGGTATGTGTTGTGGTGTCACTGCATAGTTTAACCCCTTGGCTAACACATCCTTTTCAAGCTGGGTTAGTACCCTATCTGATAGGTTCCTAACCCAAGTGTCTTTGGTGTCTCATCTTTCTGCCTCCAGGTTAGTTCTTCAGTCCTTTTCCAACTGCCGCTTTGTGACAGTAATGTGGTGAATTTGCTTATTTGTCGCTCCTTACTCTTAATGTGTTGGGCAATCTGTGCATGTTCAACGAACACAACCACCCTTTCCAAAGTTCCATCAGGCGGTTCTTTTGCCAGACTCCATTTTAGATGTTCTACTTTCTGCTTAAGGGCATCAATGGTAAAGTTGATCTGTCTGACTCGTTCATTTAGTAGATGTTTTTGGGCTTTTTGTAAAATCTTGTTGGCTCTGTGACTTTTTTCTGTGGAACCCAGGCGCAGGCTACAAGGGGTGAGACCCTGATGTCGGCATCTGAGATTAAAGCGTAGATGGTTTCGATAGTCTGCCACTTTTCTTGCTGTTCTTTCATATTCCCGAACCAGTTTTAGAGTATTCTCTCCAAAATGAATGGCAATATGACTACAGCAAGGTCCAAATCTTGGATAAAGAAGACCGCTGGTTTGAACGAGGCGTGAAAGAGGCGATTCATGTCAAGGTGGAGAGACCATCTCTGAACAGAGGTGGGGGCCTTCGACACCACCTGTCTGCTACATACAATGCTGTTCTAACATCTGTACCCCGGCGGATTCAGAACACTTCACACATCCATTCATGCAACTCTCACAAGTAACACCTGTATCTAGGAGTTGCATGACACATTGGATAATCCTATCACAACTACACAGAATCAACAGCTCTGTGAGTTTCTTCAGATGTCACCTCTTTGAAGAGATACAATGTGCCATTGTAAATGGATTAGTGGAAGAGTTTATATGCCGAGAACTTCCCACACCAGTCAGTTGAACTGAAGAAGCTGCTCGGATGAGTAGTGAAAATATCTTCATTGATTACTCAGCAAGTCCAGTTGTTTTTAGATTGACCTATACTAGATATACTGGGGTATATTTATCAAAGAGTGAAGATCACCACAGTCCTCTAGAGTGATATTTCGCCACTCTCCATTCATTCTTATGGCATTTTTAAAAGAGTATTTATCAATGATTGAAAGTTCATCCATTGATATATACACCTTTCAAAATCCTATAGCAGTAAATGTAAAGTGGCAGAATTTTACTCTAACAGACTTTGTCCATCTCTAACTTCACTTTTTGATCAGCCCCCAAATGTTCATGAACCCATAGCAAGCTGTGGCAAGTGCCAATGACCCCTTTCTGCCTGTTCTGATGAACTGCACCTAGTTGCCTACATGGCCAAAAAGGGACCCTGGAATTACTACCAGTCTGGACCCAGCTATAGTTTTCAGGTTCCGTGTTAAAATCACATACTGATACCATTATTGGTATGCTTGAAATCATGCCTTCCCCACTATGAAAACACACACTGCAACATGACTCATGCACTGCTCAGATTTGCATCTACATTGTCCAATCGGAATTCTGTGAAAAACACTGCACTGTTGGTAAAAAAAATACAGATTTTAGTGCACTTTGCACTGGCTTGATAAACAAGTCTTCTTGTTTCTACACGCGGCCAACAAAATAAGAGGGGATGCTGCTCACAGTACAAAGGTTAATGAAGTCAACTGCAAGATAGAATAGAAGCGGCAAGAAAAAAAACACCATGTCTGTTAATTATTCAGTTTGTCTGTGAACAAACCCTCAAAGCATAACTCTTCAGGGAACCTTATTATCAGCTTTCTGTCTGAGAAACTCTACTGTAAATCTCTGCTGCCAACAGAATCTCATGTCCTGTACCTAAAACCTCCTGTACATAACCCTTCCTTTACCTAACCCTCCCCTGTACCTAACTCCTCCTGTACCAAACTCTTCCTATGTCTAACCCCTCCTGTGCCTAACCCTTCTTGTACCTAACCTCTCCAGTATTTAACCCCTCCATTTACTAACCTTTCCTGTACCTAACTCTTCCTGTGTCTAACCTCTCCTGTACCTAACGCCTCCTCTACCTAACCCCTCCTGTGCCTAACCCTTCATGTACCTAACTTTTCCAGTACCTACCCCTTCCAGTAACTTACTCTTCCTGTACCTCACTCTTCCTGTACCTAGCTCTTCCTGTAGCAAACTCTTCCTGTACCTAATCTGTCCTGTACCTAACCCCTCCTGTACCTAACCCCTCCTGTACCTAACCCCTCCTGTAACTAACCCTTCCTGTACCTAACTCTTCCTTCTACACCTAACCCTTCCTGTTCCTAACCCCTCCTGTACACAACCCCTCTTGTACCTAACCCTTTCTGTACCTAACCTGTCCTGTACCTAACCCCTCCTGTATATACTGCATTTTAAATGTTCTGATATTAATGCAAAATAACTTTAGAGCATTATACAGAAGGAACATCTATTCAAGTTAATTCATCTCTTTACCACTATTTGCTCTATCTGTATTTTTTTATACAAATACCCATAAATCATAACCTAGGTTAAAATTTTAATTGCAGGGAACCTCACTTTGACCTGTTGTCTGTATATCTATAAGTATCAGCTGCTCACAGTGGGTTCCAAGTCACATGTCCCCAAAACCAACTCTTTAAAAACTCCCAGCTTAAGGGTAAGGGCACACCTCGAGATTCGGGGACATTTAGTTGCCCGGCAACTATTCGCCTCTTCTTTGGGGCGACTAATCTCCCCGAACTGCTTCCCCATGTCTTCCGCCGGCTTTAATGAAAAAAAGGCCAGCGAGGAAACTTCTGGCGACTTCGTAAATCGAAGCGACACGAGTGCATTGGCAGAGGCGTTTTTTCAAGGGGAAGCAGTTCGGGGAGATTAGTCGCCCCCAAAGAAGAGGCGATTAGTTGCCTGGCGACTAAATCTCCCCGAATCTCCAGGTGTGCCCTTACCCTTAAATCACAAGTAGTGGCAAATTTTAGGGCAGTAAAAGCCAGAGGGCTCATTTACTGATTTTTCGCACATTTCATAAGCTTGTTATTTACCAGACTCTTGGTTGCATTCTAAGATAAAGTAAGATTGTGTAAATTACTAAGATTGTGCATTTACTATCACATTTATCAGACTGTAGCTGGGTAGATGGGTGTCTAATATTGGCTTTTGGTAATCGGGACCCATTCGGAACCTTATTGCCAGTGTGCAGGTCAACCAGTTTAATCTTGTCTTTGCTGCTTTAAACAGCTTTAAACTTTGGTCATGGAAAGAAGAATTTTTGTTCATCCCTATAATCTGTTACGTTACATACCATTTTATAGCTAATAAATCACAAGCCATAAATCAAACCAGATTGTATGTGTGGTGCTCATAAATTATTATGGAAACATTATTACTGAACAATATACTCTTATTGTTTTCATTTCCCAAATAACGTGACTGACTGACTCTGATCCAATCACATTTTGTGATCAACAGCAACAAAACTCGTGGTTTTGAAATATGTTGGTCTTTATCAGTTTTTATGAGTAGGTAAAAACAAATTATGCTGTGTATTTTGTAGGCAGGTGTAAACTTTTGGGGTTTCGGGCATTAAAGGAGAAGGAAAGGCCTATCTACTTGGGGGTGCCAAAAGTTAGGCACCCCAAGTGATTTGATATAAAGAAAACTGCACTGGTCTGGGGTCCTTCCAGTGAGCATCACAAAGTGATTGTCTTCCTGCTTCTTACTTTAAATTTCCCAGGGCAGACGCATGCGCAGTAGAACAAAATAGCAGACTTCTTTATTAAAGTTCAGCTTTTCACGCTACTGTGCATACGCAACCGCGCAAAGACAGAAGAAGAAGGAATTGATCGTTCTGTGGGGCTCGCTGAAATAACCTCTGGGCCGTTTTTTTTACTGATTGGAGCATAGGCCCGGGGTGTCCGGTAAGCATATACAATCACTAGGGGGTGCCTAACTTTTGGCACCCCCAAGTAAATTCAGCTTTTCCTTCTCCTTTAAGGGTAAGATCTTACAAAAAATCAGTAACATTCATGAGGGCCAGAGGCAGGGGGCAACTGCAGAGGAAGCAGACCCTACGGCTGCAGGGGGGGCAAAGGAAATATAGGGGACCCATGAGTAATTTTAATATAAATTGGTAAAAGAGGACAACCTCTGGAGAGTTTAAGGGCCCATAAAAATAATTATGCTGTGGGACCAAGTAACATCCAGTCATGCCACTGGCCAGAGGGCCACTATAAAATAGGGGATGCAGGGAAATTTACAGGACTCCATGATGCAACAGATGATCAATCACTCCACCTATCACAAAGACTGCATTGTGCTCCACTCAGCAAAATATAGTTGGGAACAAGTACAAGACACTGTCTCTTTTATTATAGGGAAAAGGAAATATTTTGTTAAAGATTATTTCATTAAAATGGAGTCTATGGGAGATCTTCTTTCTGTGAGAACGTTCTGGATAACGGATCCAATATCTGTATCTTTCACTAGGGATCCCAGAGTATAGTCTACCATGCCATCACTATATTCATTTGAATGTGTTTCTGGCCCTTTAAAAGCAGCGTACAGCACCTTCCTGCATCTTGCCCATGAACAGACAGCGAGATATAGATACGAATTCCTGTTCAATTTTTATTGTACAGTCAGCCAATGACATGAACAGACGGGATGCCTAAAACCCTCCTCCCTATGACTTTGTATGTACACAAGCACGAGTCAGTCCAGCAGCTGCAGAGGATTACTTCCAATAGTTTAGCAGGGAGCTGTGGAGCTCTCCACTAATGCTGCGTCTTTCCTATTCACTGCCAAAGAGCTAGTAAGTGATATTTGCCCAGGGTGGTGAGAGGAGAGGAGTGGTAATGTTTAATAGGTTCCTGTGGAGGAGTTAGCCTGCTTTGTTTACAGATCATTATCTGTGCACAGAGAGAAAGAGTGGCAGGAGCAGGCAGCACACCATGCTCAAAGCACTTTAGTCTCTATGTTAAGGCAACTGTGGAGCAGTCGCTTACAGCAAGTACACCCAGGGCTTGTCTAACTCCAGCTGCTCCATGGAAGAGACTTCTGTGGCCACTTGCACAGCAGAAATGGCTCAGCCAGTGGCCGGCTCTGATACCCTGGCGGTGCCTGAGGTGGATAATCCTCACTGCCACAACGCATGGCTCAACGAGGACCTGGTGAATACTTTGAGGGAAAACCTGTTGCAGCGTGACAAGTGCAAGGTGCCCAGGAAGCCTCTCTCTCCCAGGCTATCCCCTGTCATCTCTCCAAGGAATTCCCCCAGACTCCTGCGTAGGATGCTCTTAAACAGTAATATACACAAGCAGCGCCGTTTCACCGTGGCACACACATGGTAAGTAAAAAATATAGTGTTTCATAAAGGTCTTTTTTGCATCCTTCCCAGCACAGATCTGGTGCAGAATATTTTCATTAGGACATATTTTTCATACACCTCTAATAAAAATTACACTAATATATACCTTAGACTATAAGCTCAACTGGGGCAGGGAGTGATGTGAATAATGTATAATCTCTGAATATGTCAGCGCTATATATATATATATATATATATATATATATATATATAATCATATTATACTTGCAAGACATCATTATACAGGCTAATACAAACAGAAATTAAGCTCACATTGTACCTGATGAACAAATGACTTGCTCAAGGCTACAGGGAGTTGGCAAAGAAACTGGTCCCAGTCTGCATTACGGGTTACAGTACTGTATTCTTCTGACTTCTTGTCATTCAACCCTGGTGTGTGTGTGTGTTTATATATATAGTCATTTGCATTAATTTCTGCAACTTATTACACTTCTGTACAATGGGCTGAATTCTTGGATACATTCGCAGAATCACCAGCGCATGGGTTTATAGATCTGTATGTAGCAGAGCAGTAAGTGAGAAAACGATCTTGTTATCGAGAGTTCACTGTGTGATTGTCAGTGGATCTGCATTGTTCCCAGGGCTCTGAGTAAAGTCATTGGCAAATAATAGATACAGTACGATATCATTTTGATACTTTTAGTTTCATGAAGTGGATTTAGAGGCATACAGGTATTACATGTTGAAACAGTTGCAGGTGAAACATTTACTTTTCAATAACTGTGCCCTGTGTTCTTGTTTAACTAAATTTTTCATATCTATCTATAGAATTCTTTCTCTATCTTTATCTTTAGATATATATATATATATATATATATATATATATATATATATATATATATATAAAACCAAAGGAATGGTGCACTCCGTTGACAAAATTAATACCTGGGTACCAGCATGGAAAATAAGCAGTGAACAAGGATTGCAGCACTCACAAGGATTTAGTGAAAAAACAAAAAAATGTTTTATTATTAAGCCTCAACGATTTGATCCCCCACAGGAATCTTGGTTTGTTTTTGCTCATGAAGAAGATCCCTGTGGGGGATCAAAACGTTAAGGCTTAATAATAAAACCCTGTGAGTGCCGCAATCCTTGTTCACTATATATATATATATATATATATATATATATATATATATATATATATATATATATATATATATATATATATATATATATATATATATATATATATATATATATATATATATATATATATATATACAATATTATATGTGTGCTTGTGGATACATGTATCTTTGTATTTGTTTTAGCTATGTGTATGAGGTCTGGTTGCTATGCTGGTGCTGTTGCTATGACTAGATGTTAAACAGGACTATTTGGTTAGTATATTCCTATTATTACAGGTGGATGAATGGATTTAGAGCAGATTTCCTCTGAATGTCTGTACTTAATCATAAGTTCATTGAATGGCATTTGAAAACAGGAGTGTGGCCCCAGAAAATACAGGTTGTTAGGGCCCCAACTTGGAATATATTATACTAAGCCCTTTATATAAAACATATCTAATATATATATATATATATATATATATATATATATATATATATACCCTTAAAACCCCCTTAAAAAACTTCAATCTTTTATTTCTACAACATTGTAGAGGATGAGAAAGGTCCTAATGAGGACGAACACATTGGACTTCTATACAATGTGGTAGAAATAAAAGATTGAAGGGTGTGCTGTTTTTAAACTGCACTCGACTGCGTATGCGCAAAACTTCGCTCCAGCGCGCATGCACAAAATGTGTGCTCGCATGCGCAGAAGCGCATTTACGCAAAAGCCTCCAGCAGCAGTCGGGGAGAGACGGGACCGGACACGGGGTAGGCAACAGAGCAGGTTAATGCCTGGCGCCCCCTAAGCTTTGCGCCCTAGACACGTGCCTACTCTGCCTACCCCTAGTTCCGGCCCTGTATATATACTCTAGTAAAGGTGAATGAAAGTGTTTTTATTTGTAACACAGCATTGTCCAACGTTTCGGTCCCACCTGGGGACCTTTATCAAGACAACGTTGGACAATGCAGTGTTACAAATAAAATAATTGATTGTGCACCTCGACTGCGACAAAGACAGAATATATATATATATATATATATATATATACACACACACACACACAGGTATGGTATGTTCATTACAGAAAGGCAATCTCCTATAGACTTCATTTTATCCATATAATCCTAGTTTTTTGTACTCAATCAAACTAAGATATAATTAATCCTTATTAGAAGCAAACCCAGCCTATTGGGTTTATTTAATGCTTACATGGTTTGCTAGTAGACTTAAGATAAGAAGATCCAAATTACGTAAAGATCAGTTATCCAGAAAACCCCAGGTTCTGAGCATTCTGGATAACAGGTCCCATACCTGTATTACATATATATATATATATATACATGGCCCTTTGTAGCAGGCTGTAAGATGACTAGAAGAGATGCGCCCTGATAAATGAAATCCAAGGTGTATAGACGATGCTGCAAATTATATAGAGAAAAAAATATAGAGAAAGCCGGACCACTGCACATTCCCCTACTACTCCTGACTCAATGAATCTCTCTGTTGTTATGGTAACACCACCTGAGACATCCTGGAAATTTGTGGGTCTGGACACTGCCGTTGTCAAGACAACCCCATAATAAGATGCATCTGTAGGAAAGATGACCAAGTGCCTGTTTCCCACCGTAGCCCCTGACATTTCGGCACAACAGGGCTGCTTTATGAATGTGCATCTGCCGTGTTCATGTAATAAGCCGTGCCGGTGGGGAGGGAATGGGGCTGTTATTCGGGTAATGTAAGTGTGTATTGCAGACATTTAGAACTGCACCTCAGTGCAATCAGTTGGTGCACCCTCTGCCTCAGAATCTTCTGTCTTGACAAATGATGCCCTATTTCTAGAGCCAACAATGAAAAGCAGGTGCCAATTTGTTCGGAACACCCCCATGATACTCTGTGCCACCCTGGGTGGGGGCATGCAATGTGCAGAAATTATTTGAAGACTTTTATACTAGTACAATTATTTGAACACGGAGCACCGGCAGACTTTAATATTCGTAATTTATTAGGTCTTCATTTAAAAATGAGAGCAGGACATACATTCCCGGGCACGCTTGACGCGTTTCATGGGCTAAGCCGCTTTCTCAAAAGCTGCCAATTTGTTCGGAACACCCCCATGATGCTCTGTGCCACCCTGGGTGGGGGCATGCAATGTGCAGAAATTATTTGAAGACTTTTATACTAAACCTTATCTACTGTATAGCCACCCATGGGCTCAGTGATGTAGCTACTGTTGCCCAGGGCCCCGGTTCAGGATGTGTCACCCCCTTTCAGACACTCATCCCCCCACCAACCAGATGCACTCACTTTACAAACCTTTACCTCTGTTGCCATCAAAAATTGCTCCAGTGAATCCCAAGGGGTGTGAGCCTGGATGCGATTGCACCCCCTGCAACCCTGATCATTACGCCAAAATTTCCCTTAGCCCGTTACTTGATACCATACCTCCCAACTGTCCCTTTTTCGGAGGGACAGTCCCTCTTTTGACAGCTCAACCCGCAGTCCCTCATTTGTACTGGAAAGTCCCTCTTTTGTCTGCACTGAACAGCCAGAAAAAGAAACAAAGTTTCTCACTTAATTGGCTTTTAGCAGAGAGCCCAGAACACCTAACAGGTGCAAATAAGATACTTTATAACAATTTTGAGACACAAAAACACAATTTAGATAAGGAGAAATATTTTCAAACTTTCATAACCTGCCAAATTTTGTAAAACAAACATAGTAATTAGGGGGGGTGGCCACATAAAGGGGTGTGGTCAAAAAATTGCTGCGCTACATGCAGAATTTTTTTTTTGTCCCTCTTTTTACTTCCAAAATGTTGGGAGGTATGTGATACTGCTATAAGCTAAGGGAAACCCGGGGATCATTGGAAGGAAGTCACTGGCACTCTCTACAGAACTGTATTTTAGTAGTAGAGAAATGCCACACTCGTGCCGCTGGTGTGACTTGATGCTAATGTTAATAATTAGAAAGGAGGTTAAAAGAAATAAAAACGTCCCTATTTACTGTTAACCTACCACTGTCTCTGCAAACAGGTATGGGATCCGTTATCCAGGAACCCATTGTGCAGAAAGCTCCAAATTGCAGGAAGATCATTTTCCATAGACTCTATTTTAAACAATTACTTCACATTTTTAAAAATATTTTTATTTTCCTCTGTAATAATAAAACAGGACCTTGTATTTGATCCCAACTAAGGTATAATTAATCCTTATTAGAGGCAAACCCAGCCTATTGGGTTTATTTAATGTTTTAATTATCCTCACGCGTAATCACCACATTCTGTGCATTTTGAATAACAGGTTCCATACCTGTACACCCTGCATCATTTACCATAATAAAAGACTCTACTTGCCATTTACTTACTCATTCATTGGGCACAGGAGAGGATCCTTATTATTTTGGCTAGACCAGCTCTTAGCAACTGCCCTCTGCCATGTTAGTAGCCCATGATATTTGAGATTTTCTACTTTGAGAGGTCATCATAACTTGAGGGTTTAGGGAACTGACTGTACAGTAATCTTGTACTAAGTATCAAAGGACACTAGGGCTGATTTAGTAACCTAGAGACTAAATATCAGTGCAATTACCCATAGTAAACCACTATTGGGAGGAACAAAGTAAGCACTGAAAACTGAAAACTTGCTGGATTTATTCTTTTACTGTTCACGTTCCCAACCTTGAGTTGATTTGAATAACAATATGGTGAATTGAATTACCATCTAAAATATATATTTTCCAGTTTGTCCAGTTAATCTCAGTAACCTATTAGAGCTTGGCATTAAGTTTATAACTTGTAATAGACAAATCAAACTGAATTGTTCATTGATAGCTATTTATAATTGGACTAGTGTTGGGTGAATTTATTCGGCAGGCGTGAATTAGCGCAGTTCACCGTCAGCAAATAAATTTGCGAATACGCCAAGAAAATTCGCCCAGGGTCAAATTTTTTTTGATGCCGGCATCAATTCCGACATCAATTAAACGGACTACCATTGACTTTAATGCGCGTCAAATGTCGCAGTTAAAGTTCATGTTTCGTGAATTTTTTGCCCATTTCATGGCGATTTGAAACAGGACAAATTCACCCATCACTAAATTGGACCTATGCTATTAAATAAGTCCTTTTGTGATGCTAAAGGATGTTATAGCTTCATTGATTTGTGTGCCATATAGCATATAGTTAATTAATAAATTATCATTAGGGGTGACTTTCCACTACTAGAGAATCACAAGTGGAGCACAAGTGCTGAATAGGTGGAGGTGACAAGCGTTAAAAATATGTATAACTGAGGTTGGCCGTAGGAAATGGGTTAATTGCACCTTATTAAAGGGGACCTGTCACTCAGACTAGTGGCATAACTAGTGGCCATCCAACATATCTAGAAGTTGTTCTGTATTACCAGTATATATTTAAATTCCTCTGTAGTTACCCCCATGACCCAGACATAAAAAGCTGTATAATAAAAGTCCTTTTCAAATTAAACATGAAACTCCAATTCATTTTTAATTAATGGCTGTTGCCTGCTGGCTGTGATTGTGTCATTCCAAGACTAAGGGAAAGACAATTTAAAGAATGTATATTGGGTAAAAAAAAGTTTATTTTTAAACCCTATAGAATAGAATTTGGAATGATTTCTAATGGTGACTGGTCCCCTTCAGTCATGGGCGAATTTATTCGCCAGGCGCGAATTTGCAAATTTGCAGCGAAACGGGACAAATTAGCCCATCACTTTAAGGCTATTGTTAAGGCAGGCACAATGGAAGTGTAATGTAGGTTAAATGAAAAATAACATGTGAAACAATGAAATACAGTATATGATCGGTAGGGTGGGACGGGTAAGTCGAAGAGCATCATCCGCATGAATCTGGAACCTACATTTATATTCACAGCAGCATTTCAAGAGGCAGAAAAGCTATCGTAATAAATTTATGTTTGGGAGATCACAAGCACATCCACTGCAGTACAGAATAGACTTGCATTTATGGCATTAGCAATATACTAAAAAGGCCGTAAAAATGTAGTATAATGCTTAGCCTAGAGTAGCATGACATTATAGATTTCACCGAGAAAAAAACATTTCTAATGGGTTAATGGTGGAGGAATCGTCCTTTAGTATTGGGAAATCTTTATATGTGTAGCCTTAAAACTGCCTTTAGGGCAGGATATCATTCTTGAACTAATCTGGTTTACTTACAATAATGTATTAATTTTATTGCTTTATTATGTTACACAGCCAGCACTGAAAGTCTCCAAGGAGTATGGCAAAATAATTGTTTTGCTTTTGCATGATTGTGGTGTCCATAGTTGGTTTTGTGTTGGAGAGAATACAGAAGCACATCACTTGCGTATGGGCACATACAGGGCCGCCATCAGAAATCGCAGGGCCCCATACGAAAAAATTTCCTGGGTCCCTGGGCTGCACCCACCACAAGCCCCACCTACAAGTCGCCCTCCCCACCCCACAGATCCTACCCCCACCACACACTAAAAGAAAAAAAAAATGGTGGCTATGGTTCCCACATGTTAATAAAAAAATTTAAAAATATTGGTGGTCAGGGCCCCGCCATTAAAAAAACATTTGTGGTCAGGGTCCCCCATTAAAAAATATTGTGGCTAGGACCCCACATGGGGAAAAACAATTGGTGGCCAGGCCCCCCCACTTGTAAATTGGTGGTCAGGGCCCCCCTTAAATGTCCATGTAAAAAAACTTGCCCCCCCAGAAGTTTAAAAAAAATTGGTGCCCAGGGCCCCACCACACAACAGGGACCACAAAGGGTTACCTTTAGAGGGGCCTTTCCATGTTGCACTTACTTCATTAATGTGGCCCACCTGCTGTCAGTGAGTTGCCAACTACAGAAGGGAGGAGGTGGCTGCATCTTCTTCCAGTGACAGCATTTTCTTCCCTTATTGGTCACAGAATTTCAAGTCCTGGTAAAGCTGCATGGTGATTGGATGAGCTGGAGGAGAAGTTCAAACCTCAGCTATCCTATCCCTGAGCAGCTCAACCGGGACTTAAACTCAGTCACCAATAAGGGAAAGGAATGGACAGAAGATACCTCCCCTTGTGATCCCGCCATGCCTTCCTGAAGTCAGCAGTTCTCAGAAAGCAGGGGGGCCCGGCTAATCAATAAAGTGCGGCGTGGCTGGGCCCCCCTTACCTTCGGGGCCCCCTACAACTCTCCCCCTGTCCCCCCCTGATGGCTGCCCTGGGCACATATTCTGATCTCTGGTGGCTTCTGTGCAATGCAATATTGATTTTGGTTATATAAAATACATTTTTACATTTACATTTTACATTTACTCTATTTTGGGGTTGTTTGTTTTCCTCTCACTTTGGGTTAGGTTAACAACATTCCTACCCATCCCCAGCATTGATTCCAGCTTATTTGCTGGTTTGCTTGTCTGTTGCCTTTCCCAAACTAAAGGTGGCCATGCACGGGCTGATAAAAGCTGTGTCGGCAGCTTATTGGCCCGTGTATGGGGGCCCCCGACGGGCTTCCCCGATCGAGATCTGGCCGAAAGTCGGCCAGATCTCGATCGGATGGGTTTAAAAATCCCATCGGATCGCGGCCGCATCGGTTCGTTGATGCGGTCCCGCGATCCGACCGCCCGTTTGTGAACGCTAGGATGCGATCGTTGGGCCCTAGGGCTCACGATCGGATCTGCCCGATATTGCCCACCTCAAGGTGGGAATATCGGAGGGAGATCCGCTCGTTTGGCGATCTATCCATGTATGGCCACCTTTAGTCTGTAGCTGACCATTGTCTTTGCCCTTGAAATGACTTTCTTGGTGCTAGCTTCTGATCCTCTCTATTCTTTGGAAATATTTTAGCCTTAACCTAGAGGATAAAGAGTTCAACAACCTTTTTTCTTTCTTGCAGCACTCCACTTTCTTATCACTGCAGGGTGCATTCATATCCCAGAAAGCTTTCAGGCCAATTATACCATCCAGGTTATGTATAGGGAAGAAGCACAACAAATTATTCTGCAAAATGCCTTTATCTCATTTTATTGCAGAAGTTGAAGCACAAGTTTTCAAAAACCAACCCCTTCCGCAGGTACAATGAGGTGCATTTGCCAGAATAAGTTGGTGTGCTTCTTCCCATACATAACCTGGAAACAAACTGAGGCCAGAGCTGTTTGTCATACTGTAGGTGCCAAAGCACAATTAAGATAAAGCACTCTGGGCTAAAAGGCAAGATGTCAATAGCTCTCTAACTTTGACTTTGTCATTCTGTTCTCAAAAACACAGCCTTATTTATGAGCAATATTAACTTAATTTCTACTGAAAATATTGAACATACAGTATCTCTCTTTACCTCTACTGAAGGTAAAGGGGAACAATTAATAAAACTGATGTTAATTGTGCCACAACCTTTGTTGTAACTCTTTTAACTCTGCTACTTATTTGGAAGGGACCTACCTACATCTAAGGGGCACATTTACTATTGGTCGAATATTGAGGGTTAATTAACCCTTGATATTCGACCGTCGAAGTAAAATCCTTCGACTTCGAATATCGAATAGTCGAAAGATTTTTAGTTCGAAACGTTCGATTCGAAGTCGAAGGTCGAAATAGCCAATTCGATGGTCGAAGTACCCAAAAAAAACTTGGAAACTCTACGTTTTTTTCCTTCTAATCCTTCACTCGGGCTAAGTAAATGTGCCCCAAGTGTATATGTTGCGTAGCCATTGTCTGTATACATTTGTTTAATGTTTTTTATTAGTATTGTCTGCCTTAAGGTGACATTTAAATGTACAGCAGAGGATTATTGGGACCCACTTGAAACATCACTCATCCCATAAATGAAATTCAACAGAAGACACGTTCCTCCCAGTCCATTGCACTTTAATGGTGGCTATATCTACTGAAGCAATTCACGCCTATATAGTTGCTACATATTGTCTCTCGACGTCTTGTTTTCACTTGTGTCACAATGACATAAAAGGCCAGGCTGAATTTGCAACAGATTGTTAAAGGCACTTAGTGTCGCTGAATACAACAATTTCTTCGTCTTTCCTTATCTTCAATGACAGTCAATGACATTTTAATTTTTCCTCAATTAGAAGTGACACCAGTCTATTGAGCTGACTTGAATGAGTAGCACGTCACTTGTCAAATAAACTCTTGCCTGTACTGGGCACCAGCAAAGGCAGAGAAGTTTAGGAAAGGGCACAGCCTGAAATACATGGTTATTTGTATGTGTAATTGTTGCTTTGTAATAGCTGAATATACATCGTAGTTACACCCATAAAAAACAGAGCAAAGCAGAGCTTTAAAAAGGGTCTATGGTGGGATTTATCCATTGCTAGTGATGGGCAAATAAATTCGGCAGGCGTTAAATGTCGGCGTGTTTCCCAGCCAGCAAATAAATTTGCGAAAATTTGCCAGCGCCGGAAAAGCTGCTCACGTCAAAACCATTGCGTGTCAACATTATTCGTACGCCCATTGACTATAACACCGGCATCAAAATTCGCGTTTTGCAAATTTTTAGCCGTTTCATGAATTTCGGGCAAAATTAGAGAATTTTTCAGGGAAGCGGATGCAGGACAAATTCTCCATCACTATCCATTGCAATCATCAGGATGGGAAAGAACTTCTGCCTGATAACCCACTTGGGTGTTCATTCCAGCTGGTGGGCAAAGGGGAATGTAGAATTCAGTGTATTAGACTGCTGTTGATTTGCCTCCATGCCATTCACAGTGTTGTTATTTTGTTGTTGTTCTGTCCTGTTTGAAGTCCAAACAGTTAATGATAGAGGCAAAGGGTCAATGTTTTGGTCTTCGGTGCATTTCCAGATTATTGTGCTCAGATATAAATTTCTCTCTAGCCATACGAATGTACTTATGTTCCAGTTCTCTGAATCCAGATAAACTTGGTATATGAATTATTTTCTGTCATCATGACCAGATTCCTGATAAAATTCTTTATATCCTAGCAACGTTTTATTATCTGTTTGGGTTCTAAATACACGAATAGAATTGAGACAACAATGTTTTGGGAAAGATAAACTAACGTTTTTGGACATAAATTGGAAATGTGAGAAATACTCTGTTCCTGGCGGTAATGCAGTTCAGGCACCGAGCTTGTTCAGACACCCTATTGCTGGATACAGTTTATTGGAGTGTCTGCCATGTGAATAATAACGAATGGACAGGCTGAAAAATGTTTGGAAAATCCATATTACGCCAGAAATCTCCTGCTACTAGTGATGGGCGAATTTATTCGCCAGGTGCAAATTTGCGGCGAATTTGCACGATTCGCCGCCAGCGAATAAATTCGCGAATCACCCGCGAAAATTTGCGGAAAAAATTCGCCGGCGTCAAAATTTTTTTTTCGAAAAACCGGGCGCCGGCGTCAAAAACGGGCGCCGGCGTCGAAAATGAGACGCCGGCGCAGTTTCGTGAATTTTTTGGCGCAAATTCGCCCATCACTACCTGCTACTGTTATACCAATAGGGTAATGTAATGAGAGGTACAAGGTTAGCAGCAAGTCTATTATTCTGTACAAATAATTTTGCTTTAAAAAAAGTTGACGAGTCTATGCTACTGAGCTGTTCTTGGAGGTTGTTAGTAGAGATGCTCATGGTGCCTCTTGTCTGTTCATTTTTTATTTGCTTCCTGTGTCTGAGAATTTTAGCTGTGAGATAAATAAAGCACCTAGCAGTTTTTGCACTGCCGTGCTGTCTGATATTGGAGCTATTAGATTTCTAGTGAGTAGCTTTGGCTCAATGCCTGCATTTGAATTGTGTTCCTATTAACAGAATGCTAATTATTTCAAAAGAACAAAGGTTATTTCAATCATTGAAGTCTCTCTTAAAGGCGGTATGCTGTAAAAGGGGCAGTGTTTGTCTAGCAAGTTCACACCTCCCAACATTTTGGAAATAAAAAGAGGGGCAAAAAAGGCTTTTTACCACGCCCATTTTTGTGTTTACAAAACTTGGCAGGGTATGAACGTTTGAACATATTTCTGTGGTTTTTGCCAGTTATTACAGTTTTGCTAATGAAGGTGAATTGCCCTTTAAGCTGTGAGTCTAACTTCTCCCAAGAGACCTGTTATCTTATATTGTTACAATTACTTATTTGCTTATCTCAGAATTGTTACAAAACATCTTATATGCTGCTGTGCCAATTAAGTTAGAAACTTTGTTTCTTTTTCTGGCTGCTCAGTGCAGAGAAAACGGGACTTTCCAGTACAAACACCTGCGGGCTGCGGGTTGAGCTGTCAAAAGAGGGACTGTCCCTGTAAAAACGGGACAGTTGGGAGGTATGCAAGTTTTAGGAGGCAGCATCTTGGTTGCTATGGGTTACTGCATTTGAGAAAATATTGTGCCTTTTATTACATAGATAGTTGTGTTACTTGTATCTCTTGATCCCAGTCAATACAGGTATGGGACCCATTTTCTGGAAATCTGAATTATAGGAAGGCCATCTACCATAGACTTTATTTTAATTCATTCATATTTTCAATTGTTCCTCTGTAATAATGAAACAGTTCCTCATACTTGATCCAAGATATAATTAATCCTTATTGTAGGCAAAACCAGCCTATTGGGGTTAATTCATGTTTAAATGTTTTTTTTAGTAGACTAAAGATATGGTGATACAAATTATGGAAATCCTGAGCATTCTGGATAACAGGTTCCTTGCCTGTATATGATTTATTGGACATGCAGATCAGTTAGAGTAATGTAGAAAGAACAAATGTAGATTATTCACTGTGCTGTTAGGTTATACTTAACATTAGTGTCACTGGCTGGACGTATTACTGGCAAGGGTGCTATATGGGTATGAGACAGAGGAATCATTTCTGCAACCAATATGATTCTAAAAATACCATGCCTACTAGCTAGCACCGGGTATGACAATCATGTAGGCCTTTAAACTAAAGCTTAATTAAAGAAGTATTTCTGTACCAGCCCAAGGCAACCACAGCCCTTTAGCAGTAAAGATATGTGTCTCCAAAGATGCCCCAGTAGCTCCCCATCTTCTTTTCTGCTGATTCACTGCACATGCTCTGTGCTGCTGTCACTTACTGAGCTTAGGGACCCACTCACAATATACAGTACACATAGAATAGAAATGTCACAATATAAGGCTGATTAGTAATTAATACAGATAATTACTACATAGCAGCACAGAAACCAGTGCAATTAGCATCAGAATTTAATAATCAGCCCTGTAGCATCAGCTTATATTACAGACCAACCTCATTTTCTGCTTGATTTGCAACAACCCCTAAGCTTAGCTTCTCAACAGCTGCTCAGAGCCCACTGAGCATGTGAGTGTCATAGACACTTTCCAAGATGGTGACCCCCTGTGACAAGTTTGAAGTCCTGGATCATTGCTGCTATTGACAAGCTGAAACTTTAGGCTGGTGCAATAAATTCAGTATATAAAATATGGCATGTTTAGCCATATTCATTTTTAGGGTTTAGTTCTCCTTTAAATTCAGTAATGCTATACATTATGAAAATGCGATTTTCTTTTTCAATTAAAACGAGATCCTAGGCAGTTATTTCACAATAGATTGATGTGCAGTAATTCTACTTTTTTCCCCCCCTGCACTCTGATAGTGATTGGTAAACGGGTAGGACAAACTATGACTGTTGAGGGGTTGGATAGGCATAAAAATATTTTTTTTCTCCGCATTCAGCTGCCTGGTGATAAGGTGTTCAAGACATTGTGAAACTTCAGCATTCTTTTAATTTAAAGTTCGGAAGAGAGTTTTTTTCTTTTTCATTTTACTGGTTCCTTGGCTGAATTTCAGAAAACCTCGCTGCTGTGGAGTCAGCAAATCCTCCGCCATCTCATAAGTCATTTCTCATGAAAATTCAGTTATTTTAGCTCTAGGAAAAGGGGGAATTTATCATGCCCAATGTGAAACAGTTCAGAGGCCAAATAAACACATTATATATTATATATATTCACAGGGCTACCCGAGGACCTGAGGTGTACTAGGGCAAACATTGTATTGTCTCAATGTTTATATAAAATATGGGACTATCTGGCATTTATCTCTTGTTGAGCTACAACTCCCAGAACTCTGCATCATCTGATATACAGGTATGGGACCTGTAATCCAGAACGCTCGGGACCTGTAGTTTTCTGAATAACAGATCTTTCCGTAGTTCTGATCTTCATACCTTAATGGTGGTGGTTCACCTTTAAGGCAGCTTTTAGTATGTTATAGAACGGCCAATGCTAATCCATTTTTTAATTGGTTTTCATTATTTATTTTGTATAGTTTTATAATTATTTGCCTTTTTCTTCGGACTCTTTGCAGCTTTCAAATGTGCGTCGCTGACTCCCTTCTAAAAGCAAATGCTCTGTAAGGCTACAAATGTATTGTTATTGTTTCTTTTTATTACTGATCTTTCTATTCAGCTCCTCTCCTATTCATATTCCAGTCTCTTATTCAAAACAGTGCATGGTTGCTAGGGTAATTTGAACCCTAGCAACTAGATTGCTTAAATGCAAATTGAAGAGCTGCTGAATAAAACGCTAAATAACTCAAAAACCACGAATAATAAAAAATGAAAACGAATTGCAAATTGTCTCAGAATATTATTCTCTACATCGTACTAAAAGTTATCTCAAAGGTGAATCACCCCTTTAAGTCTTGTAAATCATCTAAATCATTTAAACATTAAATAAACCATACCTCCCAACTGTCCCATTTTTCTTGGGACAGTGCCGATTTTGACAGCTCGACCCACAGTCCAGGGTTTGTTACTAAAATGTCCCAACTTTTTCTTTGATCTCCTGCACTGAACAGCCAGAACAAGATAGAAAGTTTCTAAAAACTTAATTGGCTTTTGGCAGAGAGCCCAGAATAGATACTTATGGGGTTATGTAATAAAAGGTACAAAGTTTGCCTGGGTGCAGTATCCCATAGAACCCAATCAGCAGGCAGCATTTGTTGGTCACCTGTTTAATAGCAAACATCTTATTGGTTGCTATGGGTGACTGCTCCTGGGCAAACTTAGTGCCTTTTATTACATATAGGGGTTAGACTTGTAACAATATAAGATAAGCAGGTCTCTTGGGAGAACTTAGACTCACAGTTTAAAGGGCAATTCACCTTCATTAGCAAAGCTGTAATAACACATAAAAACCACAGGAATGTGTTCAAACCTGCCAAATATTGGAAAAATCGACGTGGTAATTAGGCGGTGTGGCCACAAAATGGGCGTGGTGAAAAAAATTGGCAAATCTTTTGGTCCCTCTTTATATTTCCAAAATGTTGGGAGTATGAATAAGCCAATAGGCTGTTTTTTCTTCCAATAAGGATTAGTTATATCTTAGTTGGGATCAAGTACAAGCTACTGTTTTATTGTTACAGAGAAAAAGGAAATAATTTTTACAAATTTGGATTATTTGATTATAATGGAGTCTATGGGGAACGGCCTTTGCATAATTCGGAGCTTTCTGGATAACGGTTTTCTGGATAACAGATCCCATACCTGTACTGTAATTAGTTTAATTATGAAAAATATATGCTGCTTCAACTGTATATAGAAAGTATACGGGGACATATAGTGGATAGTTCTAACTGTTCCCTTCACACCTGAAATAGGATTTGCTGACTGTTTCTTTTTTAGTTCTGTCACAGCACAACGGTATCATTCATACATGGAATTATAGTTGGCAGAATTTGCTTGCCGAAGTGAGAAGATTGCTGTATTCCGTGAATTATGTTCTGTGAATCGCTAGACTTCGAGCAGCTCTCATTTAAATAGACAAGTTGTATATCACCCATCTGGAAACTGGATCATTTTCCCCTTAGGATTTTTTCTAATGAATTATTGAGTCATTAGTATTCTATTATTTTCTTTTTGCCCAGAGTTGGAACGAGACAGCAACAGACCCCTCACAAAAGATTCTTCAGAGAGGTCTAACCCTAATCCTTCCCTTAGCTTCTTATTTTTTGTATCCTTTGCCCTAAAAATGTTTTGAAAAAATTAAAAATTAAAAAAAAAAAAACCTAACACGGCAAAATTTTGCCTGTAGTTGGCAGACCCCCTGGTCCGGGCCCCCCTGTTCCCCAGGGAGTCACTGTTTTTTTCCTACCCCCCACCCCAAATTTTGTTTTATCCTTGGCTAATTAGTCACTGGGGGTTCATTTACAATTAGATATTGTAGTAAGTTAGGTTGAAAAAAGACACACATCCATCAAGTTCAACCTTTTAACTTTTTTCAACCTGCCTAACTGCCAGTTGATCCAGAGGAAGGCAAAAAAAAACCCATCCAAAGCCTCTCCAATTTGCCTCAGAGGGGGAAAAAATTCCTGGCAATCGGACTAGTCCCTGGATCAACTTGTACTATGAGCTATTTCCCATAACCCTGTATACCCTCGCTTGCTAAACACCATCCAACTCCTTCTTAAAGCTATCTAATGTATCAGCCTGTACAACTGATTCATACACAGATAACATTACTCAGAATCTGGGAATGGTGGACTGACACTTAGCAGAAGTCATCTGACAAGCACTCTTCTCAAGTGACTGCTATAACAAAGGAGCAATTATGGATGATATGGTGCAAACTCAGTGCTTACTGTACTCTACAATATTTAAATGCCAATGACATAGCAATTCATACCTACTTGCTGACAATTAGAAAGACAGTGTGAAATGTGCCCTATACAGAGGATTATAGAGGAGGCAGACCCAACAGTAGTGGGTCGGCTTCTTTATAGCCTAAAAATGTCCCCTCTTCAGCTGCTTCTTCTTTAAATTTTCACTCACAGCAGCACAAGTATAGTCCATTGGCCCCCCTCCCTGCCTTACCCAATAATTCTGTCCCCTCTTATAATAGCAACTGCACATGCAGGAGCTCACGGGCACCATCTTCGTCTCTTCGGTAATCTTTGTGAAGTGAGCGGCGTATTGGCACATGCACAATTGGAGCAATCCCCCTGTTCGCGACAACTTGCGTTGAAAGAGATGGAAATTGCCAAAGGAAAGGAAGAAGACATGAAGATTACTGAAGAGAAGAAGATGGCGCCCGTGAGCTCCGCTATGCTCACTCTGCATGTGCAGTCGCTATTTCAAGAGGGAACAGAATTCTGGGGTAAGACTGTAGGGAGGCAGGGAGGGGGGGCCAATGGAGGGGGGGGCAGTAGGGACTTAACATTGCAGGGGGTTTAGTTCTTCTTTAAAGAGTTCCCACAGGTCTCTGTACAACAGACACTTGTGGCTACACCTGTGAATGCAGTGCTGCCTGAGTCTAGTAGCTCAGTATTCATGGGAGGCAGTTCGGTAATTACAGAGGAAGCAGTCCCCACAACAATGTTTTTTTAGCACGGTGGATCGCCCGCGATTTTGGCGGGATGGTTGGGCCCAGGGGAAAAAATTTTGCGGGGGTGGGGCTTTGGCACCCATAGTTATGCCACTGATCATAGGTGGGCAGGAGGCACTAAGTGGCAGGCTCTTTCTCCCCTTAGTGCTCTTGCACTTCTGCCTAGGGTGATAGTAAATGCCAAATGTCTCTCCTGTGTTATCATTCCATTAGCAATTTGGTGATGTATTTCCTGATGTCCATGGAGTCAACTGGTGTCGATAAGATCAATTGGTCGACTCACTAGGTGTTTTTCAAGCCAATAAAAGGAAATCGCCTATGTTTTCCAGTGCAGTAAGCACATTTCTGCAAATTGGGTATAGTGACCCTTTTATTTCATCACGCTAATTAGGCATGCTTTATAATGAACCAGGGGTTTCTTGTATTCAGTGCACACAGTATAAATATTGCATGCATGTTTGATGTTATTGTTTGGGTTCCTGTTACTTTAGTTTCAATTAAATTTAGCATAAGGCAAATTACGAAGAATGGCTAAAACAACAGAATTGGCTTTTATTATGACAAAAAGGAGCTTTGATCATTTCTGTGAATAGATGAAGGGTCTCTCAGTGGAAGATGCAGTTATGGGGGTAGAAAACCATCTAGTGATTTGTGATCAAGGAAAAGGGATTTATTTTAATCTGGGCTGTCCAGTCTGAAGCCCTCCAGTTGTTGCTGAGCTTCAACTCTCTGCACCACCTTGCCAGACTTGAGCTATTTCTGTGTATACGGAAGTAGTGTAAATATTCTATGGCAGACCCTATAGGTGCAGAGGTGCCTGAGCAGTGGTGTAACTAGATATCACTGGGCCCCACAGCAAATTATTTTTCAGGCCCCCAAATTGACTAGAGGTTGACCTGCTTTAGTAATGTTTATTGGAATTGTATTTTAATTAGGACCTCATGGGCCCCTATAACTCCTGGGCCCCCCTGTATCCGCAGGGTCTGCTTCCTCTATAGTTATGCCCCTGTGCCTGCTTGTCTAAAATTGTTTCTTTGTTTATCTTAAATTGTTACATTCTGGGCTCTCTACCCAAAGCCTCAGTTTTAGAAACTGTATCTTTTTCTGGCTGTTCAGTGCAGGAGATAAAAGAGAAAGTCAGGACATTTCAGTAACAATCCAGGATTACAGGTTGAGCTGTCAAAATTGTGACTGTCCCGCGAGAAACGGGACAGTTGGGAGGTATAAGAGGGTTATTGGAAAAACTCACATCCCCCACACTCCTCCCTTCTGCATGCATATGAATAGTGATGGGCAATTTACTTCCATTTTGCTTTGCCGAAAAGTTTGTGAAACTCGAAAACTGACGCTCTTGTCAATTTTGATGCCTGTGTTAAAGTCAATGGGTGTCCGAATAGTGTTGACATGCAGCGATTTTGACTAGAGCAACTTTTGCGGATGTGTGTCCAAAATTTTTTGACGCCTGCGAATTTCCGCGGGAGTTTCGCCTATTTATTCGCCAGCGGAAAATATTCAGAAATTCACCACAAATTTGCGCCAGGCAAATTTATTTGCTATGTATGAACATTTGTTCCCGTGGCACTCATGCAAGAATGTGGAAGTGCAGTGGCAAGTTTGGGTGCAAGCAGTCCCACGAAGGCTCAGGCCTAGGACAGCAAGATTTTAGGGGTGGCATGCCACCCAGCTGCATTATAATTTTTTCGGAAGCACTTTATTCCCCAGTGCTCCTGCAGAAACCTGCACATGCATGAGGGGAGGTCAGGCACAAGGAGCAGTGGCATGACCCTCTGGCTTAGGGGCACCAAATCAGAAATCCAGTGCACAACTTTGAATCAATTTTAGATGAGTACTCAGATATTTGCTTTTCAAACAGAAAACCAGTAAATGTTACCTGCTGATTCACTGCTACGGGACTGGAGCAAACTTTTGCACGCCCCTGTTATTACATCCCCCCAGTAATATGTAGGATAAGATTAAATTGCTCAAACATCATCACTATTTTCCCTGCCAAAGAATTAACAGTGGAAAACAATATTGTTTGCCTCTCTGTTTAAAAGGCAAATTAATTATAAAGAAATGCACTACTAAAAAGATATTTTTTTAATAGTTGCCCTTTAAATATCTACACTAGAACCCCCATTTTACGTTTTTCAGGGGACCAGAAAGAAAATGTCAAATAAGGGAACTGTATTATGCATAATATATAGGTGGGACCAAAAATAAATTATGTCAAATGAGGAAAAATTTAAAATCAGAGGATGGAAAGTTGAGGTTTCACTGTATTACTAATGATAATATGTTATTAACCCTCACAAAAGGAGAAAGCAAGGTGTTCAGCAGATTCTTTCCTGGTTGCCCTTTAGGACACGTCGATTTCCCAGTACTCTCTCGTCAGCAGTTTGCTGCCTCCTGCCAGTTCAAAGCTCTCCCCACCCATTTCCCCAAACGTGCATGTTCTGCGCCGGGGCTGCATTGCAGGTGCCTTATTATGCGCAGTTACTCAAAGTTCTTGCCCTTGGAAGAGGCTTAAATAGACATTTAAATATTTATGATTTAATGTTTCAATATTTTATCTTCAGAGCATAATTTACATCAAACACTCTTCAAAGCTCAGCGCAATGTAAAATAGTTATATGCGCTGCTCGCTTCAAGCCTGGGGATAATTTCAATAAATTTGTTTATTTCTCCCTATGTTGATTTAAAGTTCTTTTAACAGTAAAATGATTGCAAAAGATAATAGGGCTCATTTACTAAGCCAGGGGCATGTATAAAGTTTATATCTAGGTATTCATAAACAAATCACATTATAGTGTTACTGTGTCTTTAATTTCCCACTAACAATAAAAAGCACAATAAAATAGCTCCTGTTTCGTTTCTATTCTCCGCAACCAGGCAGTGACCTTTACTGTAAAGCAATAAAATCCGTAATAAGGAACTTGAGTTTGGTAACAAGCAAAGGCTGAATTTAATAGAGAATCAATTGCTGAAGTACACTGTGATCCAATGGAAAGGATTCATTTATCTAATCAAATATTTATTCTAGAGATTGCATGTTATTATGAGCAGCTGTCTATATGCTCTGGGGCACGGCGCTAAGTATTGCTACGTCCCCATGCTGGGGTCTGGGGCTGATTTGCAACTAGAACAACGACTGCATAAAAATCATATTGGTAATATTATTGGCTCTGGAATTTAACGCTAGTGTGTCATTGATTAAAGACAAAAATATTTGGGCAGGCCACTGTCTCATTTTACTTCAACCACATTCCCTTCAAAATCCATAAATCCTCCTAAATAGCGTCCCCATCTAATAGTCCACATTCACCCAGCTTCCTCCCTGCATAGTCCACTAGTTAAAAATTGTTCCAGAAAGTCGCACAGACCTTTCCATGCAGAGTAGCGCAGCAGAGCTCACGGGTGCCATCTTTGGTATCTTCGAAACCTCTTCTTCCCTTCAGCTATTTGCAGAGCGTTCCGCCGTGGTCTGTGCGACTTTCTGCGACAATTTTTCAAATCTTGGACTATGCAGGAAGGAAGCAGGGTGGATGTGGGATATGATGGGGACTCTCTTTAGGGGGGGGTTTAGTTCTCCTATAAGGGCTCATTTATGTCCACAAGGGTATTGAGCAATGTGCAATTTAGAGCAAAATCGCCATGTTTTTTCCCTCCACAATGCAACATTTTCCCCCAGAACTCCAGAGCTATTGTGGCCAGTGTGCTTGATGCAATTGTGCTGCGCCTGAGACCATTGCGTTTGATTTACCAAAAGTAACACGCACATTCTACTGCAAACCAGACACAATTGCATAGAAATCTGTGTGACATTATGTTCTGTGTTCAGCGTGCAAATGATATCTGGAGCAGATTCTTTAGGTGCAAGCGCACTGCACCTTGATGCTGGGGCCTGGGCACCAATGGAACCCTAGAGCTACTGCCTGGTTGGGGGGTTGGTGATAGCTCCAGGATTCCCAATAGGTACAGCAGCGCTCAATTGAAGCTTGCCATAGACGTACAGATATAATCGTACGAATCCTCGATTCGTATGATTTTCGGAAACATGTGTGGAGAGTCCCGACATTTTTCGTGCCGTTCAGATGATCGGACAGGTTAGAAAATTTCTGTTGGCTGCGGATATTATCTCTGCATGTATTGCCAATCTGACGATATCAGTGGGAGACTGCCACCATCTTTTGTCAGACATAAACTTTCATATGATTGCTGTCAAGGGCAGAACATCGGCTGATCTGTTCTTTTACTACTTTATTTAAATTGAAGGTTAGTGGCAGATTGGGAGATAGTGACGTCCATTCGTTCGTCCGTCCGTCCGATTTTGCCGGTAAACCTGCACGTCTATGGCCAGATTTAGAATGGAAGGCAGAATCCAGCTTTGCATCTGATTCCATTATGGCAGATGCATTCAAGATTCCTTTATTTGTCAATACAGACCATATGCAATTATACAGTGTATCGAAATCACTATTCTCCCAGGCTCCCCCCGTGGTGCATCAAAATTAACTCAGTTGTACATGCACATTCACAAATCAGACACAAGAACACTGAATATTTCTTATGTCTGACTGGTATCATTTCCAGTGCTGGGCATGCGAGAGATGTATATGTGCTATTCTTTAGATGCGAGTGCTGCAGCCATCAAAGCAGGGCGCTGAGGAAAGCCTGGAGCTACTGCCTAGTCCTGCACCGTTCCTTGCAGTGAGTTGTGCATTAAACCCTTGCACTAGGCTCCTATCAATTACCTGTGGGGAATACAGTCAGGAGTAGTGATGGGCGAATCTGTCGCGTTTCGCTTCGCCGAATAATTCGCGAATTTCCAGCGAAATTCGCGAAACGGCGAAAAATTCGCGAAACGAGTCGCGCGGCCCGATTTTGTCGCGCGTCAAAATATTTTGTCGCGGACGCGAGTATGTGTTTTAACGCGCGACGTTATTTTTGACGCGCAGTGCAATTTGATGAAGCCCATCTTCTATGGGTGTTTTGTTTGTATAACCTTTTTTCATCTTTGGGCCTACAAATAAAAATTTTCCCCTTAGTTTCAAGCTTTGTAGTCTGTGATGATAAATGAACATGGTATCTTTTGCTTTGTGTCTGAATGTGCTGAATTGGATTGGACTCCATGGGAAGACCAATACACATGCGTGTTTCACTTAGTATACTGCTACACACATGCCCTGCATTGTTAGAGGACTCCTATCTTGAAAAAATGGCTCCCATTTTGCAAGTTTCTTAAACTTTTAACGTTTGTGGATTTTTTCACATTACCTCTGGTCAACTGGTAATGGTATCTACTACTACTCTATATCTCTGTTTAACCAAAAAGTATCATCTGTACTTCAAATATCTAATAGTAGATTACTAACACAAGTACAACTAATAAATCTGAACAGATAGTATCTGGATGCTTTGTATCTCAGATAAAAATGAATAAACCATATGTTTATGTGAATGAACCTTATATTTACATCATGTAATTGTAATGATTCTGAAATACTATGTAATGTAATTTTAATGACTCCGATTAAGAATAGTCATCGTTGTGTTATTAGAATCCAAACAATTCCAAGTACCATGTGAGTATTAGTTTAGTCAAATGAAAAATGAACTCAAAATATAGAGATATAAAAATTTTTTTTAATTCACAACATATAGCACAACTGGTGCTGTAACAAATAATAAATAAATTAAAGTGGAGGAGGAGGAGGAGGAGCAACAACCCTCTGGAGGTTGTCAACAATGTCCCTAACCTCACCCAGCTCCTGCCGCATGGCATTTACTTGATGAACTAGGGTGACCAGGAGCTCAGTCTGGTCGTAGTAGGCATGCTCTGTCTGAGTGCCTACACTGAGCCCCTGGTCGTCCACTGGTGGTGCCGCCTGGTGAGGTGGTGGTGCCGCCTGGTGAGGTGGTGGTGCCGCCTGGTGAGGTGGTGGTGCCGCCTGGTGAGGTGGTGCCACCTGGTGAGGTGGTGGTGCCGCCTGCTGAGGTGGTGGAGGCGGTGCTGCCTCATCAGGTACAGGCGGTGCTGCCTGGTCAGGTGGTGGTGGTGCTGGTACTTCCCCATCATCATCATCATCAGGATCATCTTGGATCCACTCAGCTGGCAATGAATAAATTTCAGTTTGAGTAACACACCAATTGCATTTGTACAGTATACATTATACAGGATAAGGTGTCATGTTGTAACTACAGGAAAATTAACTTTATTGTAGTTAAGAAGGGAAACCTATTTATTACGTTTAAATAAATCTACCTTTATGTGAAGTAAAATTCTTATTAGCCTTGTCACAGGCCTAAACAAATACACATTTGCTCCAAAATACCAAAATAAATAGGAATCAAGTGCAGGGCAAGATTTACATAGTAGGCATCCCTAGGCCCACTGCCATTCGTCGCCCCTGTCCCCTCCCCTTTATTCGGGAAAATTTTTATCATCTGGACAGGAGCAATGGGGATTGCTGCGTGGGAAACTATTGTATCTCCTGTGCATCCCCAGTGTTTCTGAACCAATATGGGTGTGGTTGGACAGCATGCCGCCACCCTAAAATCTTCCAGCCCTAGGCCCGGGCCTTGGTGGCCTTTTTCACAGATCCGAGCCTGATCAAGTGGCTTTATTGTAGTTAAGAAGGGAAACCTATTTATTACGTTTAAATAAATCTACCTTTAAGTGAAGTAAAATTCTTATTAGCCTTGTCACAGGCCTAAACAATTACACATTTGCTCCAAAATACCAAAATAAATGGGAATCAAGTGGCTTTATTGTAGTTAAGAAGGGAAACTCATGTATTGCATTTAAATAAATCTATTATAATCTGTTTAAATAATCTCCATTTGACAGCTCATTTACTTGTTATTTAACTTGTCTGCAATTATGTCAGTCAGTCAAAGTCAACTGTTCCAATCCTAATTACAGTATTCACTTAAATACATTTTTGCTGTAAAATAGCAAATCATTTTAAGATGTTTTCTTTTTAAATAACTCTACCTTCCACTTCCACGCGCAGCTCATCAACAAATGCGCTGTGGCGTCTTTTGAGATCGCTCCAGATCCTCTGGAGCTCCCTCAGACTTAAGCGCAGGCGGTACTCCCTCCGCAGCCTGCGCCTCAGCCGTTCCATTATGCTCCTCCGGAGCGCCTGGATTCCTCTCACTCCAGGAGGGATATTGTCGTATCCCTCCTGGTGCAGGTACCTGACGAAGTACCGCAGCTGGTCTCGGTTCATCATGCCAGGTCCTGCCATTTTCAAACTGCACTCCTAAAAATGTAAGCACGGGCGGGGCTATTTATAGTGGCGACGCCCATTTTTGACGCGCGCATGACGCGCGTCACATGACGCGTGCGCGCACACGACGCGCGTCACATGACGTACGCGCGCGCATGCGCAAACACAGTTTTGATATGGCGCGCGACGAACCTCGTCGCGCGGCGACGAACCTCGTCGCCCGGCGACGAACCTCGTCGCGACGGCGACGAACCTCGTCGCGACGGCGACGAAATTGATAAATTGACTACTATAACACTCAAATACATTGATTTTTTAAAATAAATTATGATATTAAGTCACACTATATTTTGCAATTAGGCACTATTAGAAGTAACATTATTCCCCTAGCAATCATACATTGATTTAAATAAGAGACTGGAATATGAATAGGAGAGGCCTAAATGTAAAAAAGTAGCAATGACTAACAATACATTTGTAGCCTGACATAGTATTTGCTTTTTAGTTGGGGTAAACTCATTGACCCACATTTAAAAGCTGCAAAGAGTCTGAACTTAGAAGAAAAAGGCAAATAAGTAAAACCAAATTAAAAGTTGCTTAGAATTTGCCATACTATTGCATACTAAAAGTTACCTTAAAGGTGAACCACCCCTTTAAGGGCTTTGCACTGGATCTATGAATACGTTGTGTAAAGTGTTTGGAAACAAAGGATGGCGTGTGTTCTCTTTGAAGGTTATGGACAGCAAACTGGGACAAGACTGCTTGTGAAGTTGAAAGTTGCAAAATAGCAGATGCAGCTGAAAGTGGGATGTAAGATGGACATCATCTAGGAATGAAATTCCTTTTTCCATTAAGCAAACTGTGTTGTCTCGTTTATTTAACTCAAGGACAAAAGCATTCATAGAGGACAAATTCAATCTAAATTATTACTTACAGCATGAATTTAAGTAGAGTTTATGGCTATGTTTGTGTCACCCAGGGTTGCCAGGTTGGTTGGTTTCCAGTCAAATTTACTGGGCTGATGTTTGGGGCCTGTTTGGGCCTCTGTGTAATTTGAATGCAAGGGCCTATTTTGACTCCCAGACCAGACATGGCTTTGGGACTACCATTAAAACATTTCCCTTACTTTTGTACACAGTGATGAATGTATATATGTCATGTTTTGCTTTGGAATCAATGGGAAGAGCAATTCACACCTATGTTCCACTCAGTTACTGCTACACACACATGCCCTCCCTGTATACATTTTTTAGAGCACTATCATTTCAAAAGAAAGAATAATGACTGAGGCAAAGGACTTTTGGCCGCAGTCGTTTCAGGGGTAATAATAGTGTGAATACATTTGACAACCAAGCAGCAAGCATTGTTGTAATCAATTGTATTAGAGCCAGAAGAATTAAATGAGGCAGGCCTCAACCCCCAGAAGAAATTAGCCAAACAATGGGGCTGTATTCGAAGAAACATTTTTATAAGCCATGATAGGCCTCAACCACCAGAAGAAAGTAGCCAACTTAGCGGCAAAATTACAAGCAACCTATTTAGAAGCCATGATAGGCCTCAACCCCCAGAAAAAATTAGCCAACAATATGGCAGTATTCGAAAAAACATTTTTAGAAGCCATGTTAGGCCTCAACCACCAGAAGAAATTAGCCAACAATGTGGCAGTATTCGAAGAAACATTTTTAGAAGCCATGATAGGCCTCAACCCCCAGAAGAAATTAGCCAACAATATGGCAGTATTCGAAGAAACATTTTTAGAAGCCATGATAGGCCTCAACCCCCAGAAGACAGTAGCCAACTTAGCGGCAAAATTACAAGCAACCTATTTAGAAACCATTTTAGGCCTCAACCCCCAGAAGAAATTAGCCAAACAATGTGGCAGTATTCGAAGAAACATTTTTAGAAGCCATGATAGGCCTCAACCCCCAGAAGAAATTAGCCAACAATATGGCAGTATTCGAAGAAACATTTTTAGAAGCCATGATAGGCCTCAACCACCAGAAGACATTAGCCAACTTAGCGGCAAAATTACAAGCAACCTATTTAGAAACCATGTTAGGCCTCAACCCCCAGAAGAAATTAGCCAAACAATGTGGCAGTATTCGAAGAAACATTTTTAGAAGCCATGATAGGCCTCAACCCCCAGAAAAAATTTAGCCAACAATATGGCAGTATTCGAAGAAACATTTTTAGAAGTCATGATAGGCCTCAACCCCCAGAAGAAATTAGCCAAACAATGTGGCAGCATTCGAAGAAACATTTTTAGAAGCCATGATAGGCCTCAACCACCAGAAGACATTAGCCAACTTAGCGGCAAAATTACAAGCAACCTATTTAGAAACCATGTTAGGCCTCAACCCCCAGAAGAAATTAGCCAAACAATGTGGCAGTATTCGAAGAAACATTTTTAGAAGCCATGATAGGCCTCAACCACCAGAAAAAATTTAGCCAACAATATGGCAGTATTCGAAGAAACATTTTTAGAAGCCATGATAGGCCTCAACCCCCAGAAGAAATTAGCCAACTTAGCGGCAAAATTACAAGCAACCTATTTAGAAACCATGTTAGGCCTCAACCCCCAGAAGAAATTAGCCAAACAATGTGGCAGTATTCGAAGAAACATTTTTAGAAGCCATGATAGGCCTCAACCCCCAGAAGAAATTAGCCAAACAATGTGGCAGTATTCGAAGAAACATTTTTAGAAGCCATGATAGGCCTCAACCCCCAGAAGAAATTAGCCAAACAATGTGGCAGTATTCGAAGAAACATTTTTAGAAGCCATGATAGGCCTCAACCCCCAGAAAAAATTAGCCAACAATATGGCAGTATTCGAAGAAACATTTTTAGAAGCCATGATAGGCCTCAACCACCAGAAGACATTAGCCAACTTAGCGGCAAAATTACAAGCAACCTATTTAGAAACCATGTTAGGCCTCAACCCCCAGAAGAAATTAGCCAAACAATGTGGCAGTATTCGAAGAAACATTTTTAGAAGCCATGATAGGCCTCAACCCCCAGAAAAAATTTAGCCAACAATATGGCAGTATTCGAAGAAACATTTTTAGAAGCCATGATAGGCCTCAACCCCCAGAAGAAATTAGCCAAACAATGTGGCAGCATTCGAAGAAACATTTTTAGAAGCCATGATAGGCCTCAACCCCCAGAAAAAATTAGCCAACAATGTGGCAGTATTCGAAGAAACATTTTTAGAGGCCATGATAGGCCTCAACTACAAAAAAAATTGCCGACAATGCAGCAGTAGTGTCAGCCACAGCAGTAGGAGCCTTGATAGACACCCACCAGAGTTTTGCCAAATAATGAGGCATTAGTAGCATCAGCAGCGGCAGTCATGTTGTAACTTTCAATCAACTCTATATTAGAGCCAGAAGAATTAAATGAGGCAGGCCCCAAACAGAAGACGTTTGCCAAATAATGAGGCATTAGTAGCAACAGCAGCGGCAGTCATGTTGTAACTTTTAATCAACTCTATATTAGAGCCAGAAGAATTAAATGATGCAGGCCCCAAACAGAAGACGTTTGCCAAATAATGAGGCATTAGTAGCAACAGCAGCAGCAACAACAGTCATGTTGTAACTTTCAATCAACTCTATATTAGAGCCAGAAGAATTAAATGAGGCAGGCCCCAAACAGAAGACGTTTGCCAAATAATGAGGCAGTAGTAGCAACAGCAGCGGCAACAGCAGTCATGTTGTAACTTTCAATCAACGCTATATTAGAGCCAGAAGAATTAAATGAGGCAGGCCCCAAACAGAAGACGTTTGCCAAATAATGAGGCATTAGTAGCAACAGCAGCAGCAACAACAGTCATGCTGTAACTTTTAATAAACTCTATATTAGAGCCAGAAGAATTAAATGAGGCAGGCCCCAAACAGAAGACGTTTGCCAAATAATGAGGCATTAGTAGCAACAGCAGCGGCAGTCATGTTGTAACTTTTAATCAACTCTATATTAGAGCCAGAAGAATTAAATGATGCAGGCCCCAAACAGAAGACGTTTGCCAAATAATGAGGCATTAGTAGCAACAGCAGCAGCAACAACAGTCATGTTGTAACTTTCAATCAACTCTATATTAGAGCCAGAAGAATTAAATGAGGCAGGCCCCAAACAGAAGACGTTTGCCAAATAATGAGGCAGTAGTAGCAACAGCAGCGGCAACAGCAGTCATGTTGTAACTTTCAATCAACGCTATATTAGAGCCAGAAGAATTAAATGAGGCAGGCCCCAAACAGAGAAGACTTTTGCCAAATAACGAGGCATTAATAGCAACAGCAGTGGCAGCAACAGTCATTTTGTAACTTGTAACTTTTAATCAACTCAATATTAGAGCCAGAAGAATTAAATGAGGCAGGCCCCAAACAGAAGACATTAGCCGCAAAATTGTAAGAAAAATATTTAGAAGCCATGTTAGGCCTCAACCCCCAGAAGAAATTAGCCAACTTAGCGGCAAAATTATAAGCAACATATTTAGAAGCCATGTTAGGCCTCAACCAGAAGAAATTAGCCAACAATGTGGCAGTATTCGAAGAAACATTTTTAGAAGCCATGTTAGGCCTCAACCAGAAGAAATTAGCCAACTTAGCGGCAAAATTATAAGCAACATATTTAGAAGCCATGTTAGGCCTCAACCAGAAGAAATTAGCCAACATTGTGGCAGTATTTGAGAAAACATTTTTAGAAGCCATGTTAGGCCTCAACCAGAAGAAATTAGCCAACAATGTGGCAGTATTCGAAGAAACATTTTTAGAAGCCATGTTAGGCCTCAACCAGAAGAAATTAGCCAACTTAGCGGCAAAATTATAAGCAACATATTTAGAAGCCATGTTAGGCCTCAACCAGAAGAAATTAGCCAACATTGTGGCAGTATTTGAGAAAACATTTTTAGAAGCCATGTTAGGCCTCAACCAGAAGAAATTAGCCAACTTAGCGGCAAAATTATAAGCAACATATTTAGAAGCCATGTTAGGCCTCAACGAGAAGAAATTAGCCAACATTGTGGCAGTATTTGAGAAAACATTTTTAGAAGCCATGTTAGGCCTCAACCAGAAGAAATTAGCCAACTTAGCGGCAAAATTATAAGCAACATATTTAGAAGCCATGTTAGGCCTCAACCAGAAGAAATTAGCCAACAATGTGGCAGTATTCGAAGAAACATATTTAGAGGCCATGTTAGGCCTCAACTACTAAAAAAATTTGCCGACAATGCAGCAGTAGTATCTACGATAGCAGTAGGAGCTTTGATAGGCCCCCACCATAAAAAAATTGCCGACAATGCAGCACAGCAGCAGTACTACTAGGGCTAGTAGCAGGCTACAACAGCAGCAGCAGCAGCAGCAGCAAGGGCAGCAGGTGCAGACAGATGGGGAATGGGCAATACTACTGAGGAGGAGAGTATGGGCAGCAATGGAGAGAGGAGGATAAATCTGTGGAGGAGAAGGAGGAGAGGAGGCTAGTCTCTGCTGTCTGCAATGGGCACTTGGATATCCCCGCTTATCCATGCCTCATTCATTTTAATGAATGTCAGCTTATCCACGCTGCCAGTGGATAGCCGTGTCCGCTTCTCAGTGACCACCCCACCTGCGGCACTGAAGACACGCTCTGACAGGACACTGGCAGGGGGGCAAGCCAGCACCTCCAGAGCGTACTGTGCCAGTTCTGGCCACTGGTCGAGCCTCGAGACCCAATAATGCATGGGGTCATCGTCAGGGCGAATGGCATCCTGCACGCTGACTGACCCCATGTAGTCAGCCACCATATGCTCCACCCGCTGCTGGTGGTGGCTTTGGGTGCTGACTGGGCCTGCTGCTGGCCGTTGAGGCTCGAAAAAGCTCTTCCACACACCCATGAGATCTCCGCCCTTGCTGCTGCTGCTGCTGCTGCTAGGCCCCTGTCTCTGCTGGGTGTGTGGAGTAGTGGAGGCCTGAGAAGTGTCAGACTGGGGGAAGGCCTCCACTAATTTTGAGCACAGAGCCTTCCTCAATTGACCCATCCTCCTCTCTCTCTGGCTGGGTACAAGGAACTCCCCCACCTTTCCCTTGTACCGTGGGTCAAGCAAAGTAGCCACCCAATAATCCTCCCGGTCTTTGATAGAACAGACCCGGGGATCGCTTCGGAGGCAAGTCTGCATATGGGCAGCCATGTAAAAGAGGTGCCCCCGACCAACCTCTTCTTGACTGCCCTCCAGATGCAGCAGGTCATCTGGCTCGACCTGCCCCTGCTCTGTACCCTCCCAGCCGCGGACAATAGCTGGGGTGGTTGGGTGGCATGTGCCCTGCTCCCCATGCTGCACAGGCACCCAGTCCTCCTCTCCCTCATCCTCCTCATCAGGCACCATCTCCTCCTCAGCCCCCTCTGCCTGCCTACGGGGCCTACTCTCCTCCTCCTCCTCCTCAGGCACGTCACCCTCCTCTAGCAGCCCATCCAACGTGCGCTTGAGGAGGAACACCAGGGGTATGACATCGCTAAGACACGCATTGTCCCTGCTAACAAAGCGTGTCGCCTGCTCAAAGGGGGCAAGTACTTGGCAGAGCTGCCTCATTTGCTGCCACTGCTCTGCACTAAAGTACCCCAAATCCGCCCCCTGAGTACCCCTGGCACTGTGCTCCAGCAGGTAATTGCTGACCGCCCAGCGCTGCTCTACGAGGCGCTCCACCATGTGCAGGGTGGAATTCCAGCGCGTCGGCAGGTCACAGATGAGCCGGTGGGGTGGCAGACTATGCTGCCGCTGCATCCGTGCCAAAGACGCACTGGCGGTGGGGGACCTGCGAAAATGGGCACATACCCTACGTACCTTCTCCAGCATGTCACCCAACCCTTGGTAGCTCTTGAGGAAGCGCTGCACCACAAGGTTGAGGACATGTGCAAAGCAAGGCATGTGGGTCAGGTGCCCTAGGCGGATGGCGGCCAGCAGGTTGCGACCGTTGTCGCAAACAATATTACCTGCTTGGAGCTGGCGGGGAGTGAACCACCGCTGCACCTGAGTCTGGAAGGCAGCCATGAGCTCAGGTGCAGTATGACTCCTCTCGCCCAGGGAGAGGAGTTGCAGCACAGCCTGACATCGCCTGTGCTGCACTGAAGCGTAGCTGCGGGGACGCTTCAGGGGTGGCTCATCCATAGTGGAGGAGGAGGAGGAAGTGGACATGTGGGGTTTGCCCTGTACCCCACGGGGAGGCACCTGTAGCCTGAGGGGAGCGCCCCGGCTTGCACCCTCCCCAGCACTCATGAGGGTGACCCAGTGCGCAGTGTAGGTTATGTACCTCCCCTGCCCATGCCTGCTGGTCCACGTGTCAGTGGTGCAGTGCACCCTGCCGCCAACAGCATGATCCAGCGACAGGGACACATTCTCAACCACATGCTGGTGGATGGCAGGGACAGCCTTCCTGGCAAAATAATGGCGGCTGGGGATCCGCCAGTTAGGGGCAGCGCAAGCCATCAGCTGTCGGAAGGGGGCTGCTTCGACTAGCTGATAGGGCAGCAGCTGCACTGCCAGAAGCTTTGCCAGGCAGCCATTAAGCCTCTGCACTTGGGGGTGGCTGGGGGAGAGAGGCGTCTTGCGGCTGAGGAACTGGGGGAGGGAAACCTGGCGGGACAGGGGCCGCATTGAGGAGGAGGAGGCTGCAGAAGAGGCTGAGCTACACAGTGGCTGCCTCCGACTGTGAGCCCCAGAATCCTCTTCACCTGCTGCAGGGTCTGGGGAGCTAGCACCTCTTCCCTGAGGAATGGGAGGAGGTGGACAGGAAGCACCACTGCCACCCGGTGCCCTGCCACTTTGGTGCTGCTCCCACGTCATCCTGTGATGACGTTTCATATGGGAACTTAAAGCTGATGTTCCCATATGTGACCCTGCCTGCCCCCTTCGAACCTTCTGCCGGCAGAGCTGGCACACTGCTATTGCCTGGTCCTCTGCCTGGCACGTGAAAAAAGCCCACACTGCTGAAGTGCGGGCCACTGCCTTGCCTGCTGTGGAGGGTTGAGGATGGTCCCCACCCGTACGCACATAGGCTTTGGACCTAGGCGCAGTGCTGCCCTGTTGCCTGCCCCCCCTAGCAGTGGTCGGTGGAGCCGGCTCTTCATCCTCATCAACAACAAACAGTTCCCCCCCTGAACTGCTGCTGTTATCCTCTGGAGCCGGCTCCCAGGGTCTGTCCCTGTCATCGTCCTCCCCCAGACCAGACCCTGCCTCATACATGGCATCAATACCCACATCCAGCATGCTGGTGTCTGACCCCACACCAGCAACTTGCTGCCCTGCCATAAGGGGACCCTGCCCAATATCCCCTATTGATGTGGGCTGTGATATGACCACCTCCTCCTCTTCATCAGACATGAATGCCCCCCCCATTCCTGCCTGATCATCAAAAAGATCCTGGGTGTCTGGGCCCAAGTCCACCTCAGGATCAAATAAGAGGGATGGGGTGTCATCCCACACTGAGCTAGCAGGTGATGCCACCTCCTGCCGCTCACTGGTGCCTGCTGCAGATGAGGTAGCCTGGGTCAGCCAGTCTACCACTGCCTCTGCCTGCTGCGACCGTATGGGTCGCGAAGCAGTGGCAAAAAAATCGGGCACAGTCCTACGTGGACCAGTTGCCCCGCTGCTGCGACCCACAGCCACCTGCTGCTGTGGCATTTGCTGCTGCTGTTGTTGCGGCTGCTGCTGCTGTTGTTGCAGCTGCTGCTGCTGTTGTTGTTGCAGCTGCTGCTGTTGTTGTTGCAGCTGCTGCTGTTGTTGTTGCAGCTGCTGCTGTGATGGCAGCTGCTTTGATGGCAGCTTGTGCTGCGACTGATTTACAGTGCCCAGACTGGGCATGGCACATGGCTGTTGTGGGGTTGGATGCCCACGGCCAGCACCACGGCCTCTTCCTCGGCCACCCCTCCCTATCCCACCCTTCTTCCCACCACCACCACCACCCATCCCTAACCCACCCTTCTTCCCACCACCACCACCCATCCCCCCTCTCCCACGGCCCGTCATATTGGGCAACTAAACTTAAAAAAAAAAAAATATATATAAGGGGGGGTTTGGATATTTCGGGGAAGGAAAGGAGAAAAAAATAAAACCCTCAACTAAATCCCCTCAGCAGAAGTGTGCACCCACAAGGAGTACACACACCAGCACAGACAAAGACAAAGACAGTTAGCCCTAAAAAGGGCTATTGGGTGGTGAGCAGGCAAGCAGAAGAGGGAAAACAGTAAACTGAAATCCACAACCTCCACTTGCACTGACTCAGAAAAAAAAAAAGCTCTCTACACAAACTCCACTAGCTAAATCACACACAAATCTCTCACTATCCTGCTCTCTCTACCTCTACCAGAAACGCCACGAGTAATGGCCGCCTCTGCAGCTCCTTATATAGCCAGTGGGTTGGCTCAGGGATGGCTCACATCTTATTGGCTGCTGTGGGTGATGTTTAGTTTGTCGCGCGTCTTTTTGTTTTGACGCGCATTAGCGGCGTCGCGGCTCGTCGCGCGACGAAAATTTCGACGCGCGGCGAAACGAGTCGCGAGGCGAATTTTTGCCGCAATTTCGCGAAAAATTCGCCCGCGGCGAAACGCAGAAATTCGCCGCGAATTTAACCATGGCGAATTTATTCGCCCATCCCTAGTCAGGAGTCTATGAAAGAGGGATGTCCTAAAATGCAGGAAGGTTTGCATTGCATGCTGCAGATGGGGCTCAGCTTGCAGGGACAGTTTTCAACAGTGATAACCACATGCCGATTAAAGGAGAACTAAACCTTAAAAATGAATGTGGTTAAAAATGCCATATTTTATATGCTGAACATATTGCACCAGCCTAAAGTTTCAGCTTGTCAATAGCAGCAATGATCCAGGACTTCAAACTTGTCACAGGGGGTCACCATCTTGGAAAGTGTCTGTGACACTCACATGCTCAGTGGGCTCTGAGCAGCTGTTGAGAAGCTAAACTTAGGGCTCGTCACTAATTATCCAGCAGAAAATGAGGTTGGTCTGTAATATAAGCTGATGCTACAGGACTGATTATTAAATTCTGATGCTAATTGCACTGGTTTCTGTGCTGCCATGTAGTAATTATCTGTATTAATTATTAATCAGCCTTATATTGTGACATTTCTATTCTATGTGTACTGTATATTGTGAGTGGGTCCCTAAGCTCAGTAAGTGACAGCAGCACAGAGCATGTGCAGTGAATCAGCAGAAAAGAAGATGGGGAGCTACTGGGGCATCTTTGGAGACACAGATCTTTACAGCTAAAAGGCTGTGGTTGCCTTGGGCTGGTACAGAACACAAAACATAATGTACACGATTTCTAGCTACTTCTTTAGTTTAACTTTAGTTCTCCTTTAAACAGCAAAATTTAATTTGTGTATTTTTCTGTAGAATACAGTAATATATACATAACATGATATGTTTCTAATGATTTAGACATTATAAAGCAATAAGATAATTGGTACAGTTACAGGAAGTCATCAGAGCACGGCTAATACTTAAGTGGCATTTGTAGGCTGTCGCCCATATCCTAAGGCCGCTGATTCCGATTGGCTGGAATCATGTCAGCACTTATGAGCATTTGCATCATAAACCTGATTATATCGCACAGCTTGACCTTTCTACAGGCCTCCCCTGACATTTTTTATTAAATTACATATTTTAACATTTTTATGTGATTATTTTATTACATTCCAGAAATGCCTGACTATATGTTGAGATAGGGGGGTGCTCTCATTTCCATAGTAACTGGAAACAATGCTCTTGGTTAGGCAGGGGAACTAAAAAGCAATCCCAGCTACCCTAGCCACCTGTAATCATGCCACCCACTCCCTGCCAAAATGTCTTCACATTTAACTGCTGCTTTTGTTACCCAATAAGCACCAAACAGATTTCCAGGACGAAAAGTTTATAGCATACTGGTATTCATCCAACAACTAAAATAATTATTTTTTACAATAAAGCATAGTCCCTACAAATAGTAAATATACAACTTTATAACAACAAATCACCCAAAACCAGCCCTCTGCTGGTTGCTTATAGTCAGAGATGCCATTTGGGTTGTCACCTGTTCAGAAGGGCTGTCTGGGTGAAAACTGACTGTCTAGATTTAGGAATCTAGACAGGCAGAAGGTGACTCTCGGCAGAAGGTAACAACTCTAGATGACAACCGCATCCGTGGTGATCCAGGAGAATTTTCCCATGTGTCACATCTTGGGCCTACCCCCTTGTTGTGTTCCCTCTTCCACTGATTTGGATGATATTGGATGACATTGGATGATGATTGAATGAATTTCACTGGATATGGGTAAATTAGGGTTCAGGAGAAAATTAGACAGGACACTGAGAGGAGACAGACCTGTTACTGCAGGAGTGTGAGAGGATTAAAGGGGATGTAAAGGCAAAAAAATTAAATCCCATTTTTACTTTCTTTAATGAAAAAGAAATCAATCTCCAATATACGTTAAATAAAAAATGTGCACTGTTTTTTATAATAAACCTGACTGTATGCAGTGAAATCCCCCCTTCTGATTGCTGCAGTTAGGAAACTGCAGACGATCTCTAACTGCTGTGCAGGGAAACGATCATACTTTTAAACGACACCTTACTTCAGAGAACTCGAGCAGCTTTGTTTGTTTCCCTGTAACAACTGTGTAGATTTGTATCCATAGACTCAGTGCAGTCTGTATATTCTGATTATTAATCAGTCTTCCTGTATATTCTGATTATTAATCAGTCTTCCTGTATTTTATGATGATCCCTAAGCTTAACCTCCCAACTGAAGTCCAGATCACACTGAGCATGTGCGTAGTCTTGGTATTGCAAAGATGTTTAACAAAGTTACAAGATGATAGCCCCCTGCGCCAAATTTAAAAGCATAAAACATTTGTTATTTGGACTTCTGGTGCAGTAAGTTCATGTTTATATTCAGTATACAAAATACAAAATTTCTAACATTATTCTATTTTAGACTTTAGTTGCACTTTAAATAAAGCTGCCAATCACCAGATCCATTTTCTTTAATAAGTCATGGGGCTGCCTGATTCCTAACCTCCGCCACCACAAATGCCCTGGTTGCTCCCTGGGGCTTCTTTTAGTAAGGATTAAAATGCAATTCTAAGCAAGTTTCACATACACGGTATATGTTAAATATTAATGTAAATATATTTGGTTCTGTTTGTTGAGTACAGTGAGTATTTGGAAGGATGCACGTTTCCCGTCACTAGAATTGGGGCTCAAGCTAGGGTTTCCTTCCATTCAGAATTTCACCAGCCTAGCTGCCTCTAGCCTGCTTTCAATCCCCCCAACTCCACCTCTAGCCAACCTTTCTCACTAAATTCACTTGGATGTGGCCCACAACATGACACCACTGCCCCAGTGTGCGTAGTGACTCCAGCCTCAAACATATCTCTGCATTTGTTTCACTCATTGTTGAACTCATACAATAAAACAAATAATTAGGCATTGAGAGAAGGCCTTTAGAGAATGTTTCGGATAAAATTGTCACCTAGTGTGGCACTGCGATGTCACTTATATGCATTTAGCATTAGAATCCATGCCTTCACTTTAAAGGGATACTGTCATGGGAAAAAGTTTCTTTTCAAAGCTCATCAGTTAATAGTGCTGCTCCAGCAGAATTCTGAACTCAAATCCATTTCTCAAAAGAGCAAACAGATTTTTTTATTTTTAATTTTGAAATCTGACATGGGGCTAGACATACAGTATTGTCAGTTTCCTAGCTGCCCCCAGTCATGTGACTTGTGCTCTGATAAACTTCAGTCACTCTTTACAGCTGTACTGCATGTTGGAGTGATATCACCCCCTCCCCCCCCCAGCAGCCTAACAACAGAACAATTGATAGCAGCTCCCTAACACAAGATAACAGCTGCCTAAGAACAACACTCAGTTGTAAAATCCAGGTCCCACTGCGTGGGAGTAGGAGTAGGAGAAACAACAGCCTGTCAGAAAGCAGTTCCATCCTAAAGTGCTGGCTCTTTCTAAAAGCACATGACCTGAGATGGCACCTACACTTGCTGGTTCAGGAATTCAACTTTATATTGTAGAGTGAATTATTTGCAGTGTAAACAGTGTAATTTAGAAATAAAAACGACATCATAAAAACCATGACAGAATACCTTTAATAACACAACACTACACCAGTCGGGAAATACCTACAAGGCCAAATAAGAAAACAAAGGCTTCTATTTACATAATAAAGCACCTGGCTACAACAAGAGAGCTGTGTTACATTATTCACTGATACAAACACACTGTGCCTCAATGAATCACTTGTTCCTAATGACATCTGCAGCACTCCATTGAGGAGCCTGAGAGGTCTAATTAGTCTGGAATGAAGGCACCACCATTGTCACCGCAGGGACCCAAACTGCCCGCAAGCTAGATTCTCAATTTAAACAGGGATTCCACTGTATTGTTTGTTGTTCAACCAATAGGAACCACTGTTCATTGCACCGATACACAGGCAAATCTTCGAGGTGTAGAGCACACAACACCATACTTTTTAGGTAATTTATTTAGGTAAACTTGCCCTTTAAATTGTTTAGTGAGATGGCCAGTAAAGACAAGAGTAGGAGCAGATGCCATAGGGACTATATAAGGTGGAATATAATAAAGTAATTAACAGAAAATATATAAGTGCAATGTAAACAGTGTGTCCTTCTTTTTCTGCATTTTATTGACCAAATTCTCTCATTAATGTTATTGAGTTCCTGCTACAGATAATGCTACATACACAGCCCATATTCCTTGTCACTGGCAATGATCATTAGATGCATTACACATTAGAAAGAAAAAGATTCTTTCAATTTTAGAAATGGATTCATAATAATATACATATCTAAATGTATCTACATGTGTTCTAGTTATGAATATCTGTACTATTGGTGGGGGGCTTGTGGTTGTGCTCAGTAGCCTAATAGGTTTGTGATTGTCTCCTAATATTGAAGAGCCAGTGTTTTCTGCACCACTTGAGACACAGCACGGAATAACCCATAATATACAGCAATAAAGCTAACAGCAGAGTATAATGTGTTGTGTTGTAAGCTTATGGCTAGCTATGTATTCCATTCCCTAAGTTTCAGTACCATAAGCATTAGCACCAATAACACAACCACCACACAACACCCTTGGTTCATAACCTACTGTATACACATAAGATACTATAAAACCATAAGTTACCCTCATACAGGTTCAGGATCCTTTATCCAGAAACCCATTATCCAGAATTATGGGATGGCCATCTGCCCTAGATTGCATTTTATACAAATAGTCCAATTTAAAAATATATATATGTTCCATTTTTCCTCTGTAATAATAAAACAGTACCTTGTACTTGATCCTAACTAATATATAATCAATCCTTATTGGAAGCAAAACCAGCCTACTGGGTTTATTTAACATTTTAATAATTTTCTAGTAGACTTAAGGTATGGAGATCCACCGTATGGAAAGATTCCTTATCCAGAAAACCCTAGGTACCGAGCATTCTGGGTAACAGGTTCCATACCTGGATATATCTATTTAAACCACCAAAATCTTACCCTGATTGCCCTGGCAACCCTACATGGGAATGTAGTCATGGAGATAGTGAGCACAAAGCTAATGGTGGTGAATCGCGGGAATTTGCCGCAAATTCGCGCCTGGCAAATAAATTCGTCCATCACTAATAATTGGGTGCACGTCTAGTAGCCTATTCAAAAAGGCTCCTCCAAGGTATACAAATTTCATCCAGTAGATTGCACTCCCTTTTCAACAAAACCATACTTATTCTTTTTTGGAAAGCAATATCATGCAACGTTTCGAGTGGCACTCCGCTCTTTGTCAAGCAAAGGGGTGCTTTTTTTTTTAAACATCAAATTAAGAAGGAAAATGACACCATTATTTTATAACACCCTAGATCTGGGGTAATAATGGGACAAATTCAGATTGCAAAGAGAAAAGTGTTTATCTGAAATGAAAATTTTAAAAAGTGATGGAACACAACGAGGCCTATTAGAACCCCAGAATTAGTCTAAATATGCAAAATTAATTAAGCAGCTTTATAAATACATATATTACACAGCGCACCACAATTTGTCTCAATTCTGTCACAATTTTCACAACTTTACAAACATGCCACTATGTCTAAAAGGTTAAAGCGATGGTACCATTCTGTGAACTGCATTTTCCAATGCCCTGCTTTGCTCCTGTTTATTATTTATCATGAATTTAGGATTAAGGAATTATATATACATTAAGGCTTTGTTGATGAATGAGCGGCTTTAGGATTATAGCCATCTGTGGCCTTCAGGTCTAAGTAATATTAATCTGATATTTCTTCCCATCATCTGATAAGGTGAGCTTGTGTTCTTTCCAGGAACTGCAATCAATAGGTTATGGTATCATAAAGCCTAGCTCGGTACTCTATGATTAAAATACATTACCGTTTAATCACTTATATGAAACAGCTGCCTGAAAAATTGCTCTGTGCTCATCCTAAACAGGGCAGATAATGGGAAGAAACTAGGGATGCACCGAATCCACTATTTTGGATTCGGCCGAACCCCCGAATCCTTTGCAAAAGATTCGGCCGAATAACATTTTTTACTCGGGGAAAACATTTTTTACTTCCTTGTTTTGTGACAAAAAATCACGTGATCTCCCCCCCGCCCCTAATTTGCATATGCAAATTAGGATTCGGATTCAGTTCGGCCGGGCAGAAGGATTTGGCTGAATCCAAATCCTGCGGAAAAAGGCCGAATCTTGGCCGAATCCCAAACTGAATCCTGGATTTGGTGCATCCCTAGAAGAAACTAGAACTGGCTTTGGATGGGCTAATTATTGAGAGAACCTACATCAACATAAACAGATGTATTGAGTTGATGGGGCAGCTGTTTATTTTTAATTTTGTGCAGGTATGGAATCTGTTATCCAGAAACCCATTATCAAGAAAGCTCCCTTTTCGGTTTAATAATAAAACAGTAGCTTGTACTTGATCCCAACTAAGATATAATTAATCCTTATTGGAGGCAAAACCAGCCTATTGGGATTATTTAATGTTTATATGATTTTCTAGCAGACTTAGTATTAGGATCCAAATTATGGAAAGCTCCACTATCTGCAAAACCCTGGGTCCTGAGCATTCTGGATAACAATTCCCATACCAGTATATGAAAATATCTTTCCTTTAAGTTAGACGTTTTATTGCAATATCTTTTTATCTGCTGCTGTAGTCAGCCCACCCTCTATATTACATTCAGTAAAGTCTTACTGATCAAAATCCCTGTCAGAAAACCTACAGGTATTTACTGGTAAGCTTTCTAAAAATGGGGCAGTGTAAGTGCTTTTAGGTCAATCTCAATTCCTGAAGGTTACTGGCCCTTAAAGTAACAGTAAAAAGCTTAACCCTTTTTGGAAATCCTAATATAACAAGATATAATGTAACAAGAAATTTCCAAAATGCCTTTCATACATACCTTTAATAGGGTGGTTCACCTTTAAGTTAACTTTTAGTATAGTTTTTGAATTATTTGACTCCTTCTTCAGACTCTTTCCAGCTTTAAAATGGGGGGGGGACCCCATCTAAAAAACAAATGTTTTGTATGGCAACACATTTAGGGGCAGATTTATCAAGGGTCAAAGTGAATTCGAGGGAATTTTTCAAAGTAAAAAAATTCAAAATTCGAAGTAAGTTTTTTTTGCATACTTCAACCATCGAATAGGATACTACGACTTCGAATTTGATTAGAAGTAAAATCGTTCGAATATTCGACTATTCGACTATTCGATAATTGAAGTACTGTCTCTTTAAAAAAACTTCGATTTCAATACTTTGCCAAATTAAACCTGCCGAAGTGCTATGTTAGCCTATGGGGACCTCCTAGAGCATTTTGCTATGTTTTTGGAAGTCAAAGTAAAATCGTTCGATCGATCTCTAAAATCCTTTGAATTGTTCAATTCGAACGATTTTACTTCAACCGCAGGATACCCAAATTCGCTGAAAAAACTTCGACTTCGATATTCGAAGTCGAAGTTTTTAAATTCGATGGCCGAATTTCGAAGTATTTTTAACTTCGAAATTCGACCCTTAATAAATCTGCCCCTTATTGTTATTGCAACTTTTTATTACTCACCTTTCTATTTAGGCCCTCTCCTATTTATATTCCAGTCTCTTATTCAAGTCAATGCATGGTTGCTAGGGTAAGTTGGAGCCTAGCAACCAGAGTTCTGAAATTGCAAATTGGAGAGCTGCTGCACAAAAAGCTAAATAATTAAAACAAAACAAATTGGAAATAATGAAAATCAAGTGCAATTTGCCTCAGAATATCACTCTCAGCATCATACTAAAAGTTAATGCAATGTATAAATTGTGACTCATTGGTTACTAATGTTGTTTGCAGTTTTAAGGAATTTTTATGGTATGTCCCTGCGTTTGTGTGCCTTAACTTGCATATATCCTATTCCCTAATTTAGAAAAATGAAATACCTTTATCCATTATCCAGTCTTGCCTTCATATCAATAATATATGGATGCCGGTCAGTGGAGATCAATATATGTACTAATAATCAGTTTGTATGATATTATTGGTATGTGTAATCTTAAGTCTAGGAAATTCTTAAGGTACAAAGAATATTTGTTTAAGCACAGTAATCATATATATGGGGCGCAATTATTTTTTCAATAGAGCCCAAATTATGGGACCTGTTATTCAGAATGCTCAGGACCTGGGGTTTTCCGGATAACAGATCTTTCTGTAATTTGAATCTTCATACCTTCAGCCTACTAGAAAATCATATAAGCATTAAATAAACCCAATAAGCTGGTTTTGCTTCCAATAAGGATTAATTATATCTTAGGTGGGATCAAATATAAGCTACTGATATATTATTACAGAGAAAAAGGAAATCATTTTAATAAATTCTGATTATTTGGATAAAATTGAGTCTATGAGAGACAGCCTTTCTGTAATTCGGCGCTTTCTGGATAATTGGTTTCCGGATAACGGATCCCATACCTGTATGATGAAAAATCTGTTGCCATTTTTCCATCTTGCCCACATAATATAAATAAGATATTATTATGTATATTAGGTACATAGTGCTGCACAGTTACTTATTGTATAGCAGCACAGTCTATGAAAGATGTAGCTTGGAGGTCAGTGGTGATATCTCAGTGACCCAGGGTCGGAATTAGGGGTCGGCAGAGTCGGCACGTGCCTAGGGCGCAAAGCTAGGAGGCTGCCAGGCACGTACCGCCTCTGTCGCCTATCCCAAGTCCGGTTCCTCTTCTCGCTTTTTGCGCTTCTGCGCATGCACGCAAACTTCATTTCACACATGTGCACTCGAGTGCAAATTTTCGCGCATGCTAAACAGTTGCCGCAACTGCCGGGCCTGCCTAGGGCGCCTGCCCAGCGTGACCCGGCACTGCAGTGACCACCATTCTTTCAGAAACTGATTTCCGGATAACGGATCCCATACCTGTATGATGAAAGTGGCTGCTATAGGTTACTGAAGATGGAAGCCCATAATTCCATTTTAACAAGTGTAGGAAAAGGTACAGAAAGGACAAAATGAAAAAAAATCAGATGTATTCATTTTCCTTTCAACAGATTGGAAAATGATGTCACAGAGCCATTTATCACTCTCTCCAAAAAGACATGTGAATGTCATTGAGTCTTTGCAGTGAAACTGTAATGTGATTAATGCAGATGACATTACAGTGGCTACTGGCAGATTCTTTGACAGGGAGAAGGATTACCCTGTTCTTTGGTGACTCTATACCCCTTGTAATGCAGGGCAATGTCTTCTGATCTTTGTCCATTGCTGGCATTAATTGCTAAGGCTAAAGGGGAATTGTAATAAAAGCCACAAAGTGAATTTGCACAAATAAGAATAAAAATTTGCTTTTCGCAATGTACTTTTTCCTTAGAGTGTTATTGCATTGCAAATTGGTCGCTAAACGGTTTATTGGGTACGCAAAAGCTGTTATGCCCCTGGACAAACAGAGAGAATAAATTTGTCTTTCATGGTGTCAGCAAGAAAACGCCCCTCTTTCTTCTATGTGAGCACTGCTATCATTTGCAACAACTGGTTGAACTTGATGGACTGTTTTCTTTTCCCAGTCTTGCAGTTTAGTACTCTAACTATGTACCATGGTGATGGTGCACCTGTGTATTGGTCAGATTGCATGTTTCCTTTGTATTTTTCCTCTGCAGCAAATCCTGTTTGTTGCCTGTATGTTTTCAATAGAGGCATTTAATTACAATGGTGCTTAATTACAGAGAAATGTATTTGCTGCAATTATCCAAGCTAAGGAAACGTTCCTCCTCCGCCTCCCCTTTCTCCTCTGCATGTCTGCCTTCAATTAAAACAGCCCTAGGTGCTTTAGAATTAAGCCGTGTAATTAGGTACATTATTTCATATAAGCCACTTATGTCTTTTGGTTATTATAGCATTAGAGAAGCGATTTATATAATCATTATTTTGTTTACCTTCTTCCTTACAGCGTGCGTGTGAGCATGTATGTACCTACCAAATGTGATGTACTTAATATTTTTAAGCTCTTGAGTAGTGATGGGCGAATAATTCAGCAGGCATGGATTTGCGGTGAATTTCCACATTTTGCTGCCTTCTAATGTTTTCGCGAAACTGCGCTTCAAATTTGCTGACCAAAAATCTGGCACGATAAAAAAATTGTCAAAATTGTCGTGCTCGTCAAAATTATTCGGACACTCATTCGTTTTAATGCATTTGGACAAAATAGTCGCACGTATAAAATTTAGCCCGCATCAAAAATTGTCAGGGGTCAAAATTATTTTGTCGCCCTTTGACTTCAATGTGTTTCATGAATTTTCTCTGTTTCGCGAATTATTTTGCTGTTTCGCGAATTATTCGCCCATCACTACTATTAAGCAAGTTCAGTATTTTTTTAAATCGTTCAATTGCTTATTCATTGATTTTGAAGAAGTGCTGCACATATGCTGGTAAAGGGCCATTATACATACACAATGCCTTAGACTGATTTATGAAAGTTATAAGAATACATGGCAAAGGTTTCCTACTTTGGAAAGTGTCATATTTGATCCAGCTTCGCTTTGCTGTCCATACGGTCAAGGATGTCAAGCCCCACCCATTTCTAATGGGATCCCAAACTTATAGGCAGTCTTCCAGTAGGCTCGGCACCTTTACCTGTTTATAGAACAGGCTATAAACTGTGAATAAAGATTTAGTGCGCTGTATTCTCGAATGGCAATAACCGGAAGATGAATAATCACAGTGCATTCAGTCCTCTGGGAGTAGCGGTATGCTGCAGCAGTCCTTGCAGGTGTATTCGCCGCCCCGGTTCACCGATCTTGTTAGGTAGAGCTGGGAGATGAAGTTGAGCAATAGGCAGTGGATCAACCTCTTTCGCAAATTAGGGATTCTGGAGCTCTCAGAGAAGACACCTCCTCATATAAACTGGCTCCTGCAGTTCTACTGCCTCAAAAATCTAGCTTATCCGCTCCTTTGAATTGCATCAAAGCGTCACCCAAATTCCTCAATATCACCTTTAGTGGTGGAGCAGGGAGCGCGGCGGTGGGCAGGGCAGGGGTGAAATGGGGGCTGGTGCCAGGGATGGGAACGGTGTCTCCAAGATGCCCCTAGATCAGCATTGGACCAGGGATTCTGGGCCACCGGGCTTCCAACTCAGGGCCCCCTACACCCCTGTACACCCCCCCACTGTGCCCACTGTCAGAGCCGCAACTCCCTTCTGGGTCCCCGCCCCAGCTGCAACCCCCCTCTGCCTTTCCCACGTGTACCTTATTTTATTATGTTGCCATTTCGCCGCCAGCGAATAAATTTGTGAATTTGCCGCAAAAATTCACTGATGTTAAAAAACTTTTGCCGCTGGCGACGGTTTTGATGCCGGTGTCAAAGTTTTTTCCAATGCTAGCACCCATTTAGACGCTGGCGCCAATAAATAGACGCCTATTGACTTTAATGACTTTGACGCCCATTTTGACGCCGGCGAATTGTCGCCGGCGTCAAAATCACAGTTTCTCAAATTTTTCGCCAGATTTGGAACAAATTCACCCATCACTTAACCCTGCCCCTGATCATTCTGGTTTGGGTTGGCATCTCTGAATAATACTAGTAATAAGGAGATTAAATTTATAATCTGAGTCTACAGGTGTTTTTGTTTTTTTTTTGCAGCATCTGTTTTTTGTGCAAAGTACATTGAAGGTCTCCTGGGGAAAAGTTTGCTGCAGCAAAAAAATGATTTGCTGAAAATATTTGCTGCCACAAAAAAATTCTCTCAGTGTTGACCACAAGGCCCAAAATGCCTTCCTTCCCTTCTCAAAAATGTCCTCTTGTGTTTTCTTTGCTTATTACTAACCCTGCCTCAGCCTAAGCTTCTAATCTCTGGACAATTTCCAAGAAAAAGAAGACACATCGAGATGGGGGGTGGGGGGAACCTCGCTCCGCTTAACATAGAAGTTAATGAGCAAGTGGAACGTGACATTTCCATAATTCCGAGTTGCTAAGAGCAGCTGCCTGGTTACTTTGCCCAGCGTCATGTTTCATTATGCAATTATTACACCCTGTTCTGCGTGCGGATGGGGAGAAAGAAGTCAGCATATAAATCTCTGCCGTAACTACACAGGGCACCCTGTATATTTGCTCTGCACATTTTATAGTTTGCTCCTTCCCATTTATTCTGACATTGATGTGCATTTAAATAGACATAGTTTCCACCTGCCCTGTCACTGATTAAGTGTGAATTTATTGCATATGCCAAAAATATATATAGAGACCTGTCTGGTGTCATTCATTTAGTCAGTCCCTATTGCACAGGAGGGAGCTGACCCTTCATCCGAACACCTCAAAGCAGCAAAAAATGAAGCAATGTTTGTCTGGCTCTTTAAATTCTCCAAACTGCTGGTTCTGACTCTAGAAGCCATCTGATTCATAGACTCGGAGGAGAACTAACTGCGGCTACATTGAGTCAAAATCAGGGGTGTAACTACAGAAGAAGAAGACCCAGCGGCTGCAGGGGGGCCCAGGAGTTATAGGGGGCCCCATGAGGCCCAAATAATGAGCGATTTGAACATATATTGGTAAAACATAACAATCTCTGGGGGCCCTAAAATTAATTTGCTATGAGGCCCAGTAACATCTAATTACTCCACTGGTCAGAATGAAGATCACTAAGGGATAGACTGCCCAACTGATACCTGCGGGTCAGGCAGGTTGGGACCGACCTCGCACTCCTCTTCACTGGTGGCCACCTTCAAATGCCGGCTTCCAACTTCCGGGTTCTTCTTTTATAGACGCTTGCCCCGCCCCTTTTGTGATGTCATCGATGGGGCGGGTCTCGGGCAGGCATGGGTGAAGGGAGGGTGATTGCGGTTCGGGGAAATCCCGACACACACATCACCAATAGACAGACTTTGCTTAGAACTGCAAGTACTGTTTTAAAAAAAGATGAGAAATAGTGATGGGCGAAATTGTCCCAAATTTCGCGAATTTCCCACTGAATTCGAAAGACAGGCAAAAAATGTGCGAAATTCGTCTACATTGATGCCGGCGTGGAAACGCAGAAATGCGCAAATTCACCGCAAATTCACGCCTGCCGAATAAATTCGCCCATCACTACTGAGAAATGCATGCAGATTCATGAGCAATATTTGTATTTCTTTTCTAATGTGTTTTAGAGAATACAATTGTGAATTTTATTTAATTGCATTTATCAAGCATTTGTTTTGGATCTCAATCAAACTAAACAGCCAGGACACATACATACAGTATATTCAGCTGTTGTGCAACTGCAACAGAGGGTAGAAGATGTATCCCATTCCCCCCCACACTTTCCCAATGGGCTCCCACTTTAATCCATGTGCCTGTGCATAAGCACCAATCAGAGTATGTGTCCCACATGTGGCACTTTCATATGAGATGGGAGATGAAAGCTCCATTGGTTTGGTTCAGAAATAATAAGATGAGAAAGCGAGACATAAAAGGGAATACAATGGCATAAAAGAAAAGGCTTTGATGCATGTTCAGTGTGATATTTCTTTTTGTTCACGGTAACAAAAGAAACAAATGGATGGACAATGCCACGTGTGTGCATGAACGTATAGTTTGAATATATAGTTTGTACGAATATACAAACTATTATGGCTCTCATAAAATACCTTTGTTTCATACTATGCCATGGAAATAGGCCTTTACTAACTGCCACCTAAGTTCTTTGGGAATTTTACAACATTTCCAGAAGCCAATCTCTCATCACTGAATCCATTTAAGCCTGCCGCATCCAATGCAGCTTTTTGCTACAAAGTTCAAGACTATTCAGTGATAAGTGGAAGATTAATGTTTATAGTCTTAAGTTCTCCTAGTAGTAGCCATCATTCTAACTGTCAAATAGGTTCCAGTAGCTTACCTGATTCAGCCTTTAACAGGACTTGCCTAATACAGGTATGGGCTCTATTATCTGGAAACATGTTATCCAGAATGCTCCGAATTATGGAAAGGCCATCTCCTATAGGCTCCGAAAACATATTTCCTTTATCTCTGCGATAATGAAACAGTACCTTATACTTGATCCCAATAACCCTTATTGGAGGCAAAATTATCCTATTGGGTTTGTTTAATATTTATTAAATAATTTTTTTAGCAGACTTAAAGTATCCAAATAACAAAAAGATCCCAATACCCTTGGCAACCTGGTTGACTCTTCTTTGTGCACGTGCAGGAGAGCGCACACACTGATGTAGGGGACATAAAGGTCCAAACTAGGGGAAGGCAGAAGAAGGAGGTACGTGTCTGGCACCCCTCTACCATTGCACCGTAGGCACGTTAATTTGCATTTCATAAACATTGGTTATTTTTTCAAGCCAAATGCATTGGAGTCAATGGCATTTTCTCCGTTTCTTTCTCATTTTAAAGGCAGTGGAGTCAATGAATGTTTTTTCATGTGCCAAATGCATTGGGGTCAATGGACGTTTTTTTCCAGCATGAAAAATGCATTAAAATTTTTACCACTCTAATTTCACCAAAAATCTGTACCAGGTGAAAAAATTCACTCATGCCTGCCCTGGGGTTATTTTAACTGACACAGTTTGTTAGTTGCAAAACTCTTAAAAAAAGGCAATTTCGAAATCTTCCTCTTCATATAATATTTTAATATTAAACAGGAGTCTCATGTAATGTATGAATGAGTATTATTATCGGCATAGAAATACTCCGCATTCTATTGGTAATGTGGAACTGATGGACTTGCTGAGCCAAAGCAAATACACTGTAGGAAATCTAATGTGAACCCAATTAGCCCGGTTTTGTCATCAATTTGGTTACCTTTGTTTAGTAAATATTTGTACTGTGATTGTCTGCGGATTATTTGAGTCATGGCTTCCATATTAATGTATTTCATACGTGATTATGTTTGAAGCCTCTTCTACTGACTGAGAGATCCCTGTGTTAACTGAAGTGTGATTCTACCCGGTAATGTTAAATTGTCTTTATATTCTACAAGTACTCTTAATGACAAAATATATTGTATTCTATTAAAACGGGTTTTGCTGTTGGCAAGATCATGAGTGGCCCTGTAAAAGGTGCCAATTTGACATCAACTGGTACTGTCTATATGTTATTAACAGAAGTGTCTCAGGGTTTATCTTTATATTTCCCAATTTATTCTGCTCCTTTGGGAATGCCAGGCTGCATTGGAAATACATACATTTTAGACCAAGAAAAGACTTACAGAACTTGCACTTAATTGTAAAAAAAACTTCCATTTAAAATATGTGTAACATATTAACTGTCGGAACAGAGAGTGCAAGCAAAATATAGTCTTTATTTCTGCCTTTTATCCAAAAGCAATTCGGCATGTCAAAGTGTCACCGACTGATGTGGTTAAAGGTTAAAATACAGATCACTGCCATGGGTAGTGTATAACATTAAAGGAGAACTAAACCCAACAAATGAACATGGCTAAAAATGCAATTTTTTAATATAGTGAACTTATTGCACCAGCCTAAGTTTCAGCTTGTCAATAGCAGCAATGATCCAGGACTTCAAACTTGTCACAGGGGGTCACCATCTTGGAAAGTGTCTGTGACACTCACATGCTCAGTGGGCTCTGAGCAGCTGTTGAGAAGCTAAGCTTAGGGGTCCCACTAATCCAATCACAATGGCAATATCACAATGGCAATTGTAACTCTTCAGAGAGGTGAAGAAGGAGAAGAGTTACAATGTGCCATTGTGATTGGATTAGTGGAAGAGTTTATATGCCGAAGACTTCCCACAGTTCAACTGAAGAAGCTTCTCGGATAAGTAATGAAACGACTTCTATGATTACCAAGCAAGTCCATTTTTTTTAGAATTACTTATACTAGATAAAAAAAAAATAACAATTACATAGTGTTTTGTAAGTAAAGCAATATCTATTAAGTGTGTTCAGCACAGGCCTTGTTCATGGTACGGCTGTTGAAATTGGGGTTTATTATCCATTTAACCCTGTTTATAGATGTTGTTATTTCCCCTTGAGACCACATAGAGCATTATAGCATTGAGAAAGCTTTGCATAGTGCCATAGAGATCTGCTGGCATTTGCTTAGCACAGAGACCGGAGAGCAGTAATTCCCAGGCTTTCTTTGCACCCACACCCCATTCTGACCTTTAGCAAACATCCACATGCAGTTACACAGGGGCACACAGTAGCAGGACAGACAAAAAAGCAAAGCATAAAACTTTATGGGCTACTTGTATAATAACACAAACAAGGAAAAGAATGGAAAGAATTGTTTCCCTGTGAAGATGCTGTTATTTTGGCTGATGTAGCTTCGACTCTAATTCCATTCTGGGAAACACCAGTTAAAACAGTAAATAAATAACTTGAGTTGAAGCTTTTTTTATCCGGAGGTTGCACACATACTGTATATTCCCCGTAGCCGATGAGGCGAATGTATGGTGTCAAAATATTGTTTCTTTTTTAGGGCCCAACAACTGGATTCAGTTTACTTATTATGTATTCAAATATATTTCATATAATCCCAAGTCAGATTTAAAGTTTATAAGGAGCAGTAGTACCCCTTTTCCTCCATGTTAGTGCAATGAACAAGAGTCATGACTTTGTTTCCAGCTTTGGCACAGCAAGTTGTACAGTCTACGTGGATTTTCTCCTACATGCCGAATAAATACAGAAAAGATAATTGGCTCCTGATAAAGTTGACCCTAAAGTGTGTGAATGTGACAAGGACCTTGGACTGTAAACTCCACAGGGACTGATATGAATGATGTATAATCTCTGTGTAAATGTAGCGGCACAATCCAAATAACAGAAGTTTGTTCAACATGAGTTGAATAGGGCTTAATCTCAACATACCTTTTGCTTTTTGTCTTAATCAAGAAAATTCTATAGTTTTTCCTGTTTATTGGGAAAAAACATAGCAAAGAGGGAAATAACAGCCACTCCATGTTATATTACTAGTACACAGATAATCCCTTGCACAATGTACTCCTGCAAACAAAACAGTCACAACAAATAGTGACGGGGGATTCTTGTATATTGCATATTTAGTTCTAATTCGACCATGTAAAGACCAAACATAAAGGGGCCGATTCACTCAGCTCGGGTGAAGGGTTCGAATGAAAAATACTTCGAATTTCGAAGTATTTTTTGGGTACTTCGACCATCGAATGGGCTACTTCGACCTTCGAATTCGACCTTCGACTTCGATTCGAACGATTCGAAGTAAAAATCGTTCGACTATTCGACTATTCGATAGTCGAAGTACTTGCCCTTTAAAAAAAACTTCGACCCCCTACTTCGGCAGCTAAAAGCTACCGAAGTCAATGTTAGCCTATGGGGAAGGTCCCCATAGGCTTGCTAAGCTTTTTTTGATCGAAGGATTTTCCTTCGATCGTTTGATTAAAATCCTTCGAATCGTTCGATTCGAAGGATTTAATCGTTCGATCGAACGGAAAATCCTTCGATCGTTCGATCGCAGGATTAGCACTAAATCCTTCGACTTCGATATTCGAAGTCGAAGGATTTCAATTCGAGGGTCGAATTTCGAAGTATTTTTAACTTCGAAATTCGACCCTTCGTGAATCGGCCCCAAAGTATCTTAAATTTCCCTGTTGGCACTGTTTAGAAATAAATAACAAAGAACACAGATATGTTTGTTTTTGGGTGATTAAAACGATAGGCAAAAAGTTTAGCCCAAAGCCAATTCATTAAGTTGAACAACGTGGCATGCTGTTTCTTTATATATCTCTAGGGAAATGATGGACAGACTGCTAGTCAATACTTTAGTATGTGCTACTGCCACAATAAAAATATCTATGGTACCACTTTACAAAAATAAATATTAAATCAATAAAGATACAAAAAAATATATAATGAAAGAAATAATAAAGAGGAAGACAATTACAGTTCACCTCAGTCCCAAGGTGCAAAAACCAAAAACATTGTATCCAAAAAGTGTGAGGGTTTATTTTTGGAAACCCTCACACTTTTTGGAGACTGCTAGTCAAGGCTAATTTTCTCATATAAGGTGTTTAAGCTTTTGTAATACAAGGTACAGGTATGGTATCTGTTATCCATAAACCTATTATCCAGAAATCTCTGAATTACGGAAAGGTTGTCTTCCATAGACTCCATTTTATCCAAACAATCCAAATTTTTAAAAATGTTTTCTTTGTACATTGTACTTGAGCCAAACTAAGATGTAATTAATCCTTAATGGGAGGAGAACCAGCCGATTGAGTTAATTTAATGTTTTCTAGTAGTCGTATGCTAGGAAGATCCCTTTTATATTATCCCTTATCCAGAAAACCCCAGATCCCAAGCATTCTGGATAACAGGACACATACCTGTACTACTAGTAGTTGGCTAGTAGGTTTCATTATTGGCTATGTATGTGTTTAGTAGTCTATATATTTGCACATATAAAAATAGTCAATTCAAACCAATTTGTGTATAACCCGCTTTTCATTGCTTGTCATCAACCAACACTGAAGAACAACATGATGCTCAATGATAGTCTGAGTACAACTGATAGCATTTAGATGCGATGGGTAGGTGGCTCACATTCTTCTCACCATAGACTCTTTGATAACTTGGATTGTGCCTCATTACCTAGCCAGGTTCTGTTGAACAGGGCTATAAAGGCTATCTGGATATTTTTTCTGTGATATCTGCGCATGCGTTAGCAATTTACTGTACATGCTCTGCAAGGGTTATTCAAGTAAAATGTTCATAGTTTGTTGCTTGTCCATCTAATCCTGTCTCCCCGCCCAATGTCTCTGCATGTCTTGCACATTGTGCATTAATCACACTTCACAGATCCTTCCTCCAAACCTCAATGATTTATCATGTCTTGTGATGGCAAATACCTTTGTCCTATGTTATATTTTCTCTGTAATGATCTCTATCTGTTGGGCAGGGTTTTCTGCACATGCACTGCCGTGATTTTTATCTTTTTTCAACTGCTTTGAAGTTCCCTTTTTCTGATCATTATTACCTTGCCTTACCCTTCCCAGGCTCTCCCGCTGATTTCTTCTGGAACATCTGATCTCTCAATTCAGTTAGCTCACTCAGAGATTTCCCTTTAGCTAAAGCATATCCAGCTAGAGCTGATTCATGTTTTCCTGTGTTTCCTTATTGAATTATTTGAGGAACATGTGTCGGACACAGTCTACTTGTGTCCTGTATATTTATGTCCTCTGAATCGTAAGAATAAAACCAGACTCGTATAATGGTACTCCACAAAAAACAGGAGCAAACCGGTCTTTTCATCCATGCCGGGCCTAGATATGCTATCAGAGAAAAGCCTGATGTGGATACAAGGATGATATATTTCCATTCAGCCCATCTTGTACATGTATTGACAGGCATGACATTGACCTATCAGCAGGCACACAGGAAGGATTTCAAATGTGTCTTTCAGTGAATACAAAGGACAGGGCAGATGGGAGCAGAGTGTTCTTTCCTCAGCTGAAATACTGTATGCCACTGACTCAAACAAAAACAAACAACTGATATTTATATATCAGTATGTAATGCTATATATGTATATGCTTACTATAGGTAGATCAGACTCCTGAAACTTGTCAAAGGTCCAGTGCAAAATCATTTTTAACTTCCTTGTTTTGTGACAAAAAGTCATGCGCTTTCCCACCCTGCCCCTAATTTGCATATGCAAACTAGGATTCAGATTCTGTTTGGCAGGGCAGAAGAATTCGGCCGAATCATGGCTGAATCCTGAACCGAATCCTACTAAATTGTGTTTTATAATCATTTACAAGCATCGACTTTCAAAATTACTAGGGATGCATCGAATCCACTTTTTTGGATTCGGCCGAACCCCGAATCCTTGGCGAAAGATTTGTCCGAATACCGAACCCAGTCTGAATCCTAATTTGCATATGCAAATTAGGGGTGGGAAGGGGAATACATTTTTTACTTCCTTGTTTTGTGACAAAAAGTCACGCAATTTACCTCCCTGCCCCTATTTTGCATATGCAAATTAGGATTCAATTCGGCCCGGCAGAAGGATTCGGCCGAACCTGAATCCTGCTGGCGAAAGATTCGTCCGAATACCGAACCCAATCCGAATCCTAATTTGCATATGCAAATTAGGGGTGGGAAGGGGGAAAAAAATTTACTTCCTTGTTTTGTGACAAAAAGTCACGCGATTTACCTCCCCGTCCCTATTTTGCATATGAAAATTAGGATTCAATTCGGCCCAGCAGAAGGATTCGGCCGAATCTGAATCCTGCTGATCCTTTTAGGGATTCGGTGCATCCCATTCAATCACACGGCTGATGCTCTCAACTTGGGGTCTGAGTAAGGGTCACATTTCATTTGCTTCTATGTTGTGTTCAGCCATGCCAAATATTGGTTCAGATTAAGAGAACCTGCCTATAACACAACCGCCTATAAATGTATCTCCTTTATTTCTCTTATTGTTGGCCATTGTTGTCCAAGGCCCCAGTGCCTGTCCTTTCAGGTGACCACAATGAACATGAAGGGTGAGGTCAGACATTTGATGTCCTATCCTACAAAGTGTCAAGCTGGGATGTCCAGGGACCTCCTGCCCCAGTCACAGGCCCCCGCCCCAGTCGCAAGTTCCTCCACCCTCCACTCCAAGTTGCTCCTGGGAGGAAGGAGCGAGGGAAGCACCCACAGTTCCCTGCAAGGATCAGATCTGTGGGACCCACAGTTTTTTTCCCTGGTGTCCAACCCTGTGCCTACGTTTAGGTGGTTTTAGCACCAATGCCAAGGAATCTGACACCCAACAATCCATTTTACTCTGCGATATAACAAATGTGCCCACACCCAGTCCTGGTTCCTATCTCTGTACAGAGCTTGAACATCATGGTTAAAGCATTAAAGTAAACAAAAAATATAAACACCCCATACAAAAAAAAAATAAGTATAGAAAGGAGTAAATTTAGCTTCAGAAATGTATTTGTTTCTTTAATAGCCAGCTTTATCTACATGGGTTTCCTGTGCTCCAGTCTTATATAATCTATTTTTTCATAACGTACATGCCTTTGGCATCTCATTGCGTTTGTTTTGTGTTTGTTTTAGTTTGACCGTGTGCCAAGAATGTGAATACAGTATTTACACTAAGAGCCTTCGCCTCGCAGTCCTAAGTGGAGAGAGTAATGAATGTGCCATTGTTAGAGTAATTGCCGGCCTGAGGAACTGGGCACCTCCCACTTCTACTTTGAGCACGTATTTCGGAGTTGCTCCCCGTGTAACCGTGTAATAGATGAACCTATTGTATGTGGTATTGCCCAACTGTCATTTCCCTGTAAACTTGGGAACTTCCTCAGTCTGTCTTTGTATTCAGTGTATTCACAACCTCTTTGCTCTACAAGAAAGCTTTGTAAGCTTTTCGGAACAGAGATTCAACTGCTGAGACTTGACTGTGCAGAATGAAATACAATGCACACCTGTCCTGGTGTAATTATTCTGTGTGTTTGAGTTGCTAAAGTTATCTCTTCTCTATTTAAACTATTTATGACCTTGGAACCACGTTGTCCCTTAAAGTGGACCTGTCACCTACACATAAAAAGCTGCATACTGAAAGTCCTTTGCAAATTAAATATGAAACCCCAAAAAAAATTTTCATTAAAACATCCATACCTGTTATAAAGGTGTTTAAATATCTAAACTGTCAATCAAATATTACCTGCCCCGCCTCTATGCCCGTGGCATAGAGGAGGGGCAATCAATTACTTTCACTTTCCATTCAGCACTTCCTACATGTCACTGCTCTCCTCATATTCCTCCTTCCCTCCTCAGGCTCTATAATTGTGTAGGGCACTGCACATGGACATTAGGTCCCCCATTCTGGCGCATACACAAGATTTTGGGGTGATACACAATTTACCTTAATAACCGTGTCCACAAAATGGCTGCTGTCTGCTTGCTGTGATTGTATAATTCCAAGACAGAAGGAAACAAAATTTAAATAATAATTACAGTGTAAGTAAAGTTTATTTTGCTCAACTAACATGATAGAAAAGAATTTGAAATTATTTCTTAGGATGACAGGTCCCCTTTAATCCTCCTCCTACGTTCACTTGGTAGGCACTAACAATCATCCTCAAGGGCAGTTGACTGATCCGGCTTCATTATTGCTATACAGAGGAGGTTGGAGGCAGGTGTATGCCTTGGCCCTGCAGCAGCTGCTAAAAAAGAAGAGCTGCTGATGGACCAAACCTTAGATATTCTTCTCATTCACCATGTTCCACCATGTCACCCATCATCGCATTTTAGTATTAAAATGAATGTATGTGGCATGTTGTATTGCATACCTCCCAACGATCCCAAATAGTCGCACGTATAAAAATTGTTACTCGCGTCAAAAGTGACGCACGTCAAAATAATTTCGACGCCCGTCAAAATAATTTCGACGCCCATTGACTTCAAAGCGTTTCGCAAATTATTTGCCGTTTCGACACAGATTCGCCCATCACTACACTTGAGCTCTCTACATAGTTACATAGTTAAATTGGGTTAAGTCCATCAAGTTCAACCCGTCCAAATGAAAACCCAGCATCCATACACACACCCCTCCCTACTTTCACATAAATTCTATATACCCATATCTATACTAACTATAGAGTTTAGTATCACAATAGCCTTTGATATTATCTACGCCAGGTATCTAGACTTATGCACGAGCCTTGCCTTGCTTCTTCTCCCAGCAGGTGCGCCTGACCTGACACAGCAGCACAAATAAAAATACATATTTAAAGAAAATAGAAATAATAATTGAAAAAAGCTACTGTATATGAGCTCCTGATCACACTGAGCTATAGCAACATGAATCCACCCTTGGGGGGTTCCGTTCGGGTTGGCCCATTTGTCACCACTATTATGGGGGCGTACTTGCTTAGTTATGGCAGCTCTATTCCCCTGGAGCTATGATCTCTGTCACCTTGTGGAATGTAACCAAGCTGCAGCTTTGTCACTGGTGTTGCACCAATGTTTGAAGATTGTGCTTTATAGGAAAACATGGTTATGCTCCTTCTATCTTATACTTTGAGCATAGTAAAATATTGATTGATGAATATGTAAGAGGATTGTCAGGGTTGCAGGGAATCGTAGTACAATAATCCCTGGAAGAACTCAGGCTACAAATCCCATTGTAAATAGTGATTCATAAAAAGATTGCTTATCAGTGAACACAGTATCCTCCTATCATAAACATGTTCCTAACTAACGTATACAAACAATACACTATAATCTGTAACCCCTTATGTGCCAATAACAGTCAGTGGTGCTATGACATGGAAATACCAGCACGCCAGAGACATGTAACACGGATAACACGATTGGCCTAGCGCGTATGGTGCCGGTTGCATTGATATACAGGTTAAAGAGCTGCATGCTGCAGGCAATAGAAAAGAATAGCACATTTCCACTGAAAATAAGTTAAATGCATTTGGCCGCTATTAACGACTTCCCTGAGAGAGATATTGCTGGAATGAGGAGGGCCATTATAGGGAAAATAAGGCAGTTATTGCAGTCAAATGGAGCAGGGAAAGCGCTCTAAAGATCATGTACTCAGAATCCATTTTGCTCGTATATGTCTGACAGGCGCATTATTCAACCTGACATAGTCTTCACTCGCCATCATTTCCCTTAACAGTTTCCAGAAATATTTAGACTTAAATTCACTGCCTTGTGCAATACACAAATGGGCTGTCTCATTACATTGCAACTGCCATTTAAAGGAATAGGAATAGTAGAAATGTTATAGATATAGTGAATAAAGTACCCCCTTTTGTAAAATATAAGGATATTATTAGTTACCGAGGAGTTTCATGACCATATAAAAACACGAGGCCGTCATGGAACTCCGAGGTAACTTCTAATATCCTCATATTTTACAACTGGGGGTACTTTATTTATTATAATACACAAATTTTAGTGAGTCATGTGACAGAAATGACATCACTACTCACCGTTTATAACTGATGACATCACTACTCACCGTTTATAAGGATATAATTTACAGGATATTCATGGCTTTTGTGTATTATATATATATAAGCTGCACCTCGTGCACCCAATAAGAAGGGATGAGCTGCATTTTAGTGTGTTGTTTTTATAACCAAAACAAAAAAAAAGAATGATCAAAGTTGGGACGAAGGTTCTAGTACAGAACTGAAACGTTGGATTAAATAAACCTCAACTTTGATCATTCTGTTTTTTGTTTTGGTTGTAATATTCTTCGGAGTGTTGTCATCTAATGATTTATTTACTATTTTATATGGACTGGCAATGCTGAACTTTTGAGAGAGAGAGATATATATATGTATATATATATATATATATATAGATATATATATATATATATATATATATATATATATATATATATATATATATATATTTGTTATTTGTGTTATTATCATTTACATATCAAAACAAGAAAACAATATTTCATACAGTAATATAACAAAGGCGAGCTGAGCAACCCCCCCAATTCGGAAGGACCCAGCATGCACCTACCCTGTCATTCTTCCACGGTCTCACCCTACTCGTGTTCCCCCCCTCCCCGGCTACTTGCTCCAGGTAGGTAATATTGTGGCTGGGGAAGGGAGATTTCTTACATCTATAGAGGAAGCAGACCCCATGGTTCAGGCCCCCCTGTCCCACACAACTGCGGGGTCTTCTTCCTCTGTATCAGGGGTCCCCAACCTTTTTTGCCCATAAGCCACATTTAAGTGTAAAAAGAGTTGGGGAGCAATATAAGCATTCAAAAAAGTTCTTGGAGTGCTGAATAAGGGCTGTACTTGGCTATTGGTAGCCCCTATGTGGACTGGCAGCCTACAGGCAATACATCTGTTTTTTTATACAACGGAAACTTACTTCCAAGCCTGGAATTCAGAAATAATCACTTGCTTTGAGGCCACTGGGAGCAACATCCAAGGGGTTGGTGAGTAACCTGTTGCTCACGAGTCACAGGTTGGGGATCACTGCTCTATAGTTACACCACTGGCTTCATAGTTAAAGGACAAGGGAAGACCAATTCACTTTTAAATTGTTAGAGACCCTTCAGTGAATCAAATGGCTAATTTAGGATCCCGGGCTGTTTTCTTCGTCAGTTAAAAAAAATAAAAAATACACCGGTTCAGGTTATTTTCCATTTTCTATTCCATTTTTTTCTGCACAAATGCTCTGTAAGGCTACAAATGTATTATTATTGCTACTTTGTGTTACTCATCTTTCTACTCAGGCCTCTCCTAGTCATAGTCCAGTCTCTTATTCAAATCAAAGTGTGGTTACTGGGGTAATTTGGACCCTGGCAACCAGATTTCTGAAATTACAAACTGGAGAGCTGCTGAACAAAACGCCAAATAACTCAAAAACCACAAATTATAAAATGGCTATTTCTAAGCAACTTTTCAATTCGTCTTCATTATTTATTTGTATAGGTTTTGAATTATTTGCCCTCTTCTTCTAACATTTTCCAGCTTTCAAATGAGGGTCACTGACCCCATCTAAAAAACAAATACTTTGTAGGGCTGCAAAATTATTACTACTTTTGATTGCCCTCCTTTTTATCCAGGTCCTCTCCTGTTTATATTCCAGTTTCTTATTTATATCAATGCATGGCTGCTATGGAAATGTGGACCCTAGCAACCAGATTGCTGAAATTGCAAACTGGAGAGCTGCTGAATAAAAAGCTAAATAACTAAAGAAAACACAAATAATCAAAAATGAAAGCCAATTGCAAATTGTCTCAGAATATCACTCTCTTCATCATAAAAAGAGTTAACTCAAAGGTAAACAACCCCTTTTAGAGAAACTAAATGAAGGACAAATCATATTCATAAAGAGGGTGTAAACTAATATTAAAGGCACAGTACATGATCTCAGTGGACAACTCCACTGGTCTGTTCATGGTTTATTCCTGAGATACTGGCGTTGAAACAAATACTGCCCTACATTTCCAGCAGCTGCTTTGGTATTAATAATGGCTTCTTCAGTGCCAATCATTTAACACATAAAGAACTCTTAAATGAGGCACGAGAAGAGAAAAATGTGCAAGCTGTTCTCCAGATTCTCATCATTATCTTTTGTTCATCCAACCAAATGAGCTGGAAACTAAAAATATTAAAACGATCATTTTTTTTCCGCCGCACAAAAGGACACATGGGATGTTCTAATTGTGCTCGTCAGGCCGTTTTATTTTTAATTTTTCTTGTTGCGTTACATTTAGATTTCCGTAGCTTTTGGCTCATAAGCCTTGCCATAGACTCCCAGCTGTGGGCGCCATTATGGTAATAAGTGCCTTGGGCTGTTTGAAAAATAAAATCAGATTGAGACGGGCTGGATCTTGATTTGCACGTTTGTAATTGTTGTTCTGGTAAAGATCAACTGTTTATATGCAATATAATAGCAATGTAGAGCATAGGCCATACAGTATCACACCTCTGAGATCAAGGATATATTACCATTGTTCAGCCAATAAAAATGCTTCAAACTTATTATCCAAAACATCCGAGCAAAGCAATGTTGATTGGAAATACAGTAGTTGGCATACTCATATTTAAAACTTTCAAAGATAGATAAGAAGTTAGTTTTTTAAAGGAGACGTGTACCCAGATCATTTATATAAATTTGCTTCTCTAGGCACTTTTGCAATATGAGTTGTGCACTAATAATATTGTGACTGTTCAACAGAAGCGCCCCCTGCTGTTCTTTCTGGATGGTAGCTGGACAAAACAGCAATTTCTTAATTTCTATCACTTCTCACATTGAGGGATAAAACTAAGGAGGAGATACCTGCTCATAAGGGTACTATGAAAAGTACTATATAAATGCAAATGAAGTTATATGGGAGGGTATATGTCCTCTTTATGATGTATGGCCTCCCAACTGTCCCGTTTTCAGAGGGACAGCACCTCTTTTGACAGCTCAAACCGTAGTCCCTCATTTGTACTGGAGTCCCAATTTTCTCTGCACTGAACAGCCAAAAAAAGAAACAATGTTTCTAACTTAATTTGGCAGAGAGGCCAGAACAGCCACAGCTGCAGATGAGATACATTTGTAACAATTTTGAGAGAAGCAAATAATTGTAACAATATAAGATAACAGGTCCCTTGGGAGAAGTTAGACTCACAGCTTAAAGGGCAATTTACCTTCATTTGCAAAACTGTAATAACTGGAAAAAAAAACACAGAAATATTTCCAAACTTTCATAACCTGCCAAATTTTGTAAAACGAACATGGTAATTAGGGTGGCCACAAAAATGTGCATGGTCAAAAAAATTGCCACGCTGCATGCAGCAATTTTTTTGTCCCTCTTTCTATTTCCAAAATGTTGGGAGGTATGTGTATGCAAGTCTATATGCAAAATATGCATGACAGGGGTAATCTAATACTTTAATGGATGCAGAGCATTGGAGAAGACATAAGTGACCTTCAGAAGGAAGTAAGCATTAGTTAAGGTTAGTAGTTTAATATAAGGAAACGCTTCTGTATTCCAGTAGGTAAAGAAAGAAGAGTTGTACGTGACCCAACAATGGCATGCATTAATAATTCAGTGCCCGTCCCTCCGCAGGCACCAGCGTGCTCTCTGCACAATGAAATCTCAAGATAAAATTTTAGCGGTGACAAATATAATCTTGCACAGAGCTTTAGGTTTCAGCACCAAGAAGTTACAATCACTTCCATTTTGTGTACATACGGTCAGTTGGGCGGAAATAATAATTACGTTGGGATGAGGGATTGGATTAGTGTAACCTTCTTTGTGCGGGTCATCGGGAAATATTAAGCTGCGTAATACTGGCACCAACCATTTCATCTCAGGTTCACTAGTCACACACACATGGAGCTCAGTTAAAGGAGCAGAATGCACAATTTTTTAACATGAACTCAATAAGGATTGTGCTGAGCATGCTTTTTGACTATTATATTAATTAAGAAAAATAGATGGTTTTGGTTATTTGTTGCACCAAACAAGAAATCAAAGCAGCCTTCACTTAAAGATATAGTGACACCAGAAATTAAACTAGAGCTTTATACAAGCCCCAGATTCCTTTCTTGGCGCAATGAGGCCGATTCGTGCCGCAGGGTCCTATCACTGTGGTCACGCCACAGGGTGACATTGTGGGAGGGGCGAGAGACGTCACGGGGGCAAGGCCATGATGTGGCGATCAGCGACTGGATGATCGCCATCTCAATTCAGGGGGATCCTGTCCAGTTTTCCTTATTTGGAAAACCAGGCAGACTGTCTTGACCCGGGCAGCTCTTCTGAAAACCGGGCTGTCCGGGTCAAAACCGGACGGGTGGCAACTCTATGTTTCGCACAGACTCCTCCTGATGAAGCCGCACCTGTGCAAAACATGTTGAGAACAAGAGAGCTGTGTGACAATTTGTCCAATAAAACATATAAAGACTTTGTGGCACTTGGAGCTTGTCTCCTTTGTTCCATTTTGTAGATAGAGACTCCGGTGGGAGGATCGTGTGTGACCTAAAAAGTCACATTGATAGAGACGCTGCTGGGAAAAGTTTGTTCTCGCGTTTGTGTCTCGCAAACACTGTGGTTGTTATGCTGCGGGATTGTTCAGGTTGAAAAGAGACAGTCAGGTTGGCAAAAAGTATATCACTATTTAAATTAAAAAGTGGATATATATATATATATATATATATATATATATATATATATATATATATCAATAGTTTCCAAAACAGCACTCCCTTTTGGTGAAAACATATAATCTTTTATTGTGACATGGTATCTTATTCCAACGTTTCGATCCCTGTTGGGATCTTTTTCAAGGATATATATATATATATATATATATATATATATATATATATATATATAAGGGCAGCCAAGTTTGGGAGTTTTACTTTGAAAGCAGCAAGTAAGTTGCAGGTAAAACCTAGTCCCTTTGTGAAATGTATAATGAAGCAATTAAATTCTTAATGAATCAGATAAAATTGAGCATAGGACTGGCCAGATATGGGATGACTTTGACGTAGTTGGCCAGCTTAAATATATTGCAATATATGGACAAACAATCCCTGATTTGTTTAAAGGGTAAGGCATTTTTCAGTAGCAGTATGCACAAACTGTCTCTGTTTTAAATATATTGATAATGGGTTGAGTGCAGAGGACCTCTTGTATTTGTCTATACATATATATATATATATATATATATATATATATATATATATATATATATATATATATATATATATATATATATTCTATTTGGGCAGCCATGAATATTCACAGTTTTTTGGACATTATGAATGGTTACTTCTACTGTTTGGAGTACCTAACGAGTGGAAGAAGGAATCACTTGGCAGCACTTACGAATTAATTATACTAATTTACAGGGGTGGAGCTGTAAGGTGTCGTTGGTTTTATAAGGTATGTTTGTATTTTTGTACCTTCACTTGATAAAGGATCCTTGTGATCGGAAACATGTTGTGATTCAATAAATAATTATTTGCGGCAGAGACTGCGTCTTATGTGCTCCATCCATACCTATGTTTACAAGTTGGCAAAAAGTGTCAGGTTTAGGAATAGGGATGTAGCGAACTGCCGTTAATGTGTTCGCGAACGCCGTTCGCGAACACCGGCAAAAAAGCGAACAGTTCGCGAACAGTTCGCGAACTTCGAACGCTCGATAAAATCTTTCGATCGAACGATCGAAGGATTTTATTCGTACGATCGAAGGATTTTCGTTCGAATCGAACGATCGAAGCTATTCGATCGAATGATTTTAATTCAATCGAATGCTTATAATCGTTCGAACGAATGGAAATCGTTCGATTTTAGCGATCGAACAGTCGAATGGTCGAATGGTCGAATGGTCGAACGAAATTTTACCTCGAATCGAACGCGAACACCAATTGGCGAACGTCGCGCGACGTTCGCGAACATTCGGCGGACGCGAACAGTCGAAGTTCGCGCGAACTAGTTCGCCGGCGAACAGTTCGCTACATCCCTATTTAGGAACTTCAGGTAACTACTACTTATAAAAGTCACCATGACTTAAAGGTAACTTTTTACTGTACATGTACATGATGTTTTTTCATGTCTGTATCAGTTTACAGATTCTGACGAGTTACTGTTTACAGAGATGTAGGTAGTATAACAAATTACCAGGTTGCAGATAAGCCTTCTAAATAATCTGCTGTTCCATATCCATATCTAAGCCTAGATATTGAAGTGCCCAAGGCATCTCTCCAGTAAGTGCCCCCCCTCTTGACCGACAGACTGCAACTCCCCCTTCTCAGTATTCACTCACAGTGCTGGGCTAAGTACTGTAGCTACTGCACCTCTCTTGAACCCTTGTTTAGGCCCTACCTGCCTTAACTTCTCTACTTTTGTCCTCTTCTCACACTGCTCTGTCTTCTTCTTTACTTCTAAGCTCAGAGGTCAGTATGCAGGATAGCCAGTAGAGGGAGCAGATCGTCATGTTCCAGTCCAATTAACCCCTACTCCCATCCTACAAACATTTTTTTTTTGGCTTGGAATTGTGCCCCTCCCACTAGTTGCACCCTAGGCAAGCGAAGGTTTGTTTAGATAAGGCTCATTATCTCTGTTTAAACAAATTTCCCTATTTACAGGGGGAGAGGAATAGTGAGGTCACAACAGCCCAACACAGTTTCCCATTACTCCCTTATAACAACAACAGTTAGAAAGAATATTGATATTTTAATTAAAGGATGGACAGAATATAAAAATCCTATTTGATTTTGTGTTCATTTTTAAGTATGTAAGCATATAACACATTGTGAAAGTCTAGATTTTCTCTTCAAAAGTTTTAAAGAAACAGAGAACTCTGAAATATTCTTGACTTGCTGTTAGGGAGGGGGAATACATTGCCATAATTAAAGGTATGGGATCTCTTATCCAGAAATCCATTATCCAGAAAGCTCCAAATTACGGGGAGGCCATCTCCCATCAAGTCCATTTTAAACATATAATGGAGGGATACATGAATCCATATTGGTGGCAAAACAAGTCAATCCTATTGGAAAGATCCAGGTTGCAAGCATTTTGGATAACGGATCCTATACCTATATAATGATGTCATGATGTAAATGGCCAAAATTAACTGACCGCGTTTAATATTTGGACTACTGCCAACTATTGCAATTGGGTTTATTTCATGTCTGATGTTGATCCAGATTATGAAAAGATCCAGGTTGCCAGCATTTTGGATAACGGATCCTATACCTATATGATGATGTCATGATGTAAATGGCCAAAATTAACTGCCCCGCGTTTATTATTTGGACTAATGCCAACTATTGCATCCTCTGGGATATTTTTCATAATTTTTATCATACTCTATGAAAAACTTTTCTTGGAAAGTGGGAAAAAAGTGGGCAAAATATGTCAGGAAAAATATTTAACCCATTGCTATTTCAACGTCACAATTTTTTCTCCAAAAAAATCCTAGTTTAACCTAGGGAAACACTTTCATCCTTTGGGAAATAAAAAAATAATTTTCTTACTTAGTGGCGTAACTAGATATTACTGGGCCCCACAGCAAATAATTTTTCAGGCCCCCAAATTGTCTAGAGGTTTAGCAGTTTTATTAATATTTATTGGAATTGTATATGAATTAGGGCCTCATGGGGCCCCTATTTCTCCTGGGCCCCCCTGCAGACTCAATGTCTGCTTCCTCTGTAGTTACGCCACTGTTTCCTTTAACAGAGTGGAAAATATACTATTTTATTTACAAATCAGATAACCAAAGCAGCCACAAATACCCAATTATTGAGCTTTTGTTATTAGGTAAATACATGGTGCAGACGCTGGGAAGGCACCGGATTATGTTTTACATTCTCATTCATGATGATTAGTTGTGTCATTGTTTAAATGTTGTTCTTTTCTTTTTTTCTAGGTAAGTAACTCCTGATCCGGGTTCGTTATGAAATTGCTTTCTTGTGCTGGAAGATATAACTAGGATTATAAATGGTGACGTATGTACTTTTTCCTTGTGCTGTCTGTCAACAAAGTAACATAAATTGCATTTTATTTCCTGCTGAGAATACGCCAATGTGTCCCATTGCCTAGAGACATAACGTGTGTATGATGGAAGCATTGGGACTTATTGATGTGCTTGCCACAAGTAATGAGTAATGTGCAATGGCTAATCATTACACCTAGGGTAGCCAACTTTTATAGAAAAAAGTATTAGCATTCCTATCTCTGTTCATAATTCCAAATAGTCAGCGCCGGATTTTATTTCTGGGCGCCCCTAGGCCGCGCGGTCCGACCAGGCGGCCGCGCGATCCTAACGCCTGCCTTCCCAGCGCGCCGGCGAAAAAACGCCGGCACAGCTGGTGTAGTTGAACGGGGACGCGAACATCCCCATAATGCGGCTGGGCGGCATGCCGCCCCTATTTTTTTGCTGCCCTAGACTGGGGCCTATGCGGCCTTGCCACAAATCCGGGCCTGCAAATGGTAATTTGGAAGTAGTTCCCTGGCGTGGGTGCAGGCCGTGCATCCGAGCCCACTCTCTGGATGCATTTGTCCTAGGGGCTTTGTGCCGGTGCAATCACACACCCCTTATTTCCGCCCCTGCAAAATCAGTCAGGTGATCCCAGTCGTGGCCAATAAAAAGGCAACCATTTGGGAATTTTAACTTTGAAAGCACATAGTCCCTGTGTAAAATGTATAATCAAGATCAGTGAATCAGATGAAAGTCAATGTGGGACTGGCCAGACCAGGGAGGACTTTGACGTTTTTGGCCAACTTAAATATATTGCAATGTATGGACATATATAGTTTTGTTTAAATGTATTATATTATGCATTATATTCTATAAGTATAAGTTACAATAACATGGTGGAAACTAATGCAAGAAGAGGTAATGTGACCTGAAATAATTATAGATCAGTAAGTTGTTTATGTGCTTTTATGTCAAAATGCATGGCTTGAGTACATTTGTTAATATTGTCATGGCACCTTAATGCTGTATTGCCATTAGCTTAATCTGGCCTGATAAGCATTTGTAGCCACTAAGTCTAAGAGCTGGTTAACTTACCCGTAAAAGCTAAATGATGGGGTAATTTAGATGTTCCAGGAGAGAAGTGCAAGAACACTAAGGGACACAAGAGCACACCCATTTAAATCAAGGAGAGAAGACGGCAGTGTGTAAAGTGGGGTCAGTTGCACCCATTTTTGTACTTTATACTTTACCGTCCTGATCATAAATGAGCACTGTTGTGTTTGATTATAAATAAATAGGGTACATATTATTTGCACTTTAGTTAGTAGATGGCTTAAGGTTGAACATAGTTAGTTACAGCGTGTCTTCGGAAGTATGTAGCTTGGGAAGTTCCTAGTCCCTGCAACCTCTAAAAAGGTGGCCTATGAAATATCAAGTGGACAATTTATAGTTTTGAAGCAGGTGCTTCCCCAGCCCAGGTCCAAATGAAGGAGGCTGCCCTTGGATAGGCTACATAGAGGTAGTTTGGAGCTTTAAAAGCTTGCACGACAGCTGAGAGTCTATTAGGTTTCTTATGTAGGGGCGTTGTAGCGCTGTTAATAAGTTTAATGTGAAAGATAAGGCCCCTGTGCCAGTTAGGGACAACAGTGAGTAGGGCATGACAGGAGTAGTGCATCGGTGCAGGACATGATACAACATGTGAAGCAGGTGCCTCTTTATGGAAATCCCCCTGAAGCTATAGGACAACTTTGATCCTTTGGAAACCAGTGTTCAGCTTGGGGCTGAGCAGTTAAATCATCACCATCATCATTTGCTCTTTGTAAACAGGGAGGAACCTGAATATTTATGGAAGCTGCTGTACTGTTCTTAATTAGGGAATCTAGCTTTTTTCGCTTCGCCGAAAATTCCCTGAAAAAATACACCAAACACGTTGAAGTCAATGGGCAGTTTTTCAAACTGTGCAATATTTTTTCTACTATCCAGTAAAGTCTAAGGGCGTTTTCTTCGCTCATCGCTATTCGCAATCTGATGTAAATGAACTAGACGATGGTTTGCTTTGTACAGATATGTATAGGATACTGAATTGCACCCAGCAATGTGATATTCACACAGTCTGGCCAGCTGTCTTGTGTAAACGAGGTTGCTTTAGGAAAAATGGTGTGAATTTCCAAATGATCACTAGATGTCATTAGTGCTCTCAAGGATAACCATGAATTACTGCAGTGCAGACAGGAGCATCTGTTCGGGCAAGACACATTTTTAAAGAGCGAAATCTGATGCACTTTGTCTTGAAAGCAATGTAAAATTAATTTTGGTTCCATTCCGTCTTTTTATTCCAGAGGCTTACACCAGGCTCATGTTTTAGTGAGCGGGACTGTTTGGTGTAGATTTATGGATGTAATACTGAAAGTCTTTGTATTTGTAGGAGCCTGTCAGGACTCTGCCTGGCTGAGCAAACCTATAGAGTAACACATAGGAAGAGTAAGAAAAGGAACACTTTCCATCTGCCCAAATGATTGAAGCTGCATAAGGGAAGGTTGGTGCCATCCACAGTGAAATTTATATGTGGAATTCAAGTACAGGTATGCAACCTATTATCCAGAATGCTCGAGACCTAGGGCTTTCTGGATAATGGATCTTTCTGTAATTTGGATCTTCATACCTTAAATCTAATAGAAAATCATGAAAACATTAAATAAACCCAATAGGCTGGTTCTGCTTCCAATAAGGATTAATTATATCTTAGTTTGGATAAAGTACAAGTTACTGTTTTATTATTACAGAGAAAAGGGAAATCATTTTTAAACATTTGGATTATCTGGATAAAATCAAGTCTATGGGAGATGGCCATTCCGTAATTCGGAACTTTCTGGATAACGGGTTTCTGGATAACAGATCCCATACCTGTACTGGTATAGAATCAGGGGCGCAGTTCCAATGCAAGGCAGCTTTATCCAAAGGCCAATGGGGCATCTGCCCAGGGCCCACTGAATTTTTTTCTGGAACACACAGCCGTCTTGGTACTAAAATAAGTGTTGTATTTAGGGGTGTGGCCAAAAGTGAGCATGGGCTTGAAAACATTTTTTGCATAAAAATGAGGCCCACCGAGTGCCTCTTTGCCCAGGGTCCACCAAGGCCTTAAAATGGCCCTGTGCTGAGAAACTCACATCAGGCGGCAGTGCGCCACTGATTACTAGGGGAGGAAATAATTTCACTCCTGTTAACTGTAAAAGCCAAATTTACAAAAAGGTGAGTGGGGGGGAGGGGGACAGCAACAACAGGCTGCCTCGGGGCGGCACAGGGCCTGAATTGCTCCTGTGTAGGATCTGTTATTTGGATACCCATTATCAAAAAATCTCCATATTACAGGAAGGTATCTTCCCTAGACTCAATTTTAATCAAATACTTTTTCCCTGTAATAATAAAACAGTACCTTGTACTTGATCCCAACTAAGATACAAGTAACCCTTACTGGAGGCAAAACAATCCTGTTGGGTTTATATAATGTTTACATTATTTTTTAGCAGACTTTAGGTATGCTGATCAGAATTTCAGAAAACCCTTGTTCTTAAGCATTCTGGATAACAAGTTATCACCTAAGGGACTTGACCCACCCCGGATAGAATGATTATATTGGAGTAGCTGAACTAACCAATCTGTGATGTATAATGGCCCAGTCATAAGTTCTCATCTGGCCTTAACTTTATTTAAAAGTGGGACTGTGTAGTTGCCCATAGGGCTTCCTGTATATTGTTGTCTGATAGCATAGAGTGTAGAATTACATTGCATACAACTCTGAAGAGCTATAGAATAACTGTGAGCACAAAAGCCCAAATGTAAAATATAACTGACAGCTGTAAGACACACTTATGCCAAGGGTAGTCCATCTGTTCAACAAGTTATGAGCCAGGAAGTCTTTTCTAATAGAAATTGAGCTCATGAGCTTGGATTTTCTCCTACTTACTGTACATTCCAGTTTTAGTTTTGTGCTTCTCATAATTGTTGTAAATCATCTTAAAACTATATGGCCTCCAATGTGTAGGTGGCTATACAATGGCATATGGAGAGCCATTGGATGAGGACCATATTGATGTGCTTATGTGTGACATGATTTTCAATCCTAGTCTTGAGGGGCAAGCTTTATGGCCTGTCCAAGTAGATCACATTTGGTAGGCAGTCATATGGTCCTGCAGTGTGGTTAAAGAAGTCTATGGGGGTTATTAATTAAAGTCTGAAAAACCCACATTTTTGTTTTTTTATTATAAAATCCTGAAAAATTTTTAGTGGAAAAAAACCCTCAAATTTTTCAGGATTTATTATACCCAGAGGAAGGAAAAAGTCTGAATTCTGGCATCTCAGACCTGCCAAGCTTTTATATAATAATCAACAGGAGAAGTAAAGATCTGAAAAAGGCAGAGTTTTTGGGCGGAAAATACGAAAATATTTTGCAATCAGAATTTTTCACAAATGTTTGTTTTTTTCCCGCAGAGGAAATTTTCTATAAAATGTAATGATAAATAAGGAGAAAAAACAGTGTGGATTTGGTCGGCGTAGTTTACAGAAAATAATGAGAAAATTTGGACTTTGATAAATGGGCCTCCCCATGTACCATAAAGGACTGAGGGGTTTGGAAGGAAGGCAGCAAAGTGTGTACTCAATTCAGAACTCATACTGACTAGAGGTCTGATATCTTCCATCCAAAATGCTAAATCTATTCTGTAAACAAAGTCTGACTTGCGACCATGAGGCTTCAAGATGAGCAATGTGTTTGCTTTATATTCAGAATTCATTACTCAAATGAGGGAATCCATTTGATGATGCTGCAGCAGTAATTGTCACCTTTCTGGTGATAATTAGGGATGTAGCGAACCGCCGCCGATGTGTTCGCGAACGCCGTTCGCGAACACCGGCAAAAAATGCGGACAGTTCGCGAACAGTTCGCGAACTTCGAACATCCGAAAATCGTTCGATTCGAACGATCGAAGGATTTTAATCGTTCGATTGAAGGATTTTCGTTCGACTCGAACGATCGAAGCCATTCGATCGAATGATTTCATTCGATCCAATGGCTTCGATCGTTCGATTCGAACGAAAATCCTTCGATTTTAGCGGTCGAAGGAATCGAATGGTCGAATGGTCGAACGATTTTTGTTCGAATCGAACGCGAACTCGTATTGGCGAACGTCGCGCGACGTTCGCGAACATTCGGCGGACGCGAACAGTCGAAGTTCGCGCGAACTAGTTCGCCGGCGAACTGTTCGCTACATCCCGATTCCCTAGTGATAATATATTTTCATTAGAGATTGCTGTCAGTGGGTTGATAAGTTTCTCTGTGCCTTTTGTATTCCTTGAGTTTTTGGGAATTTCACGGGATCCAATGTTATCTCTGAGGAATCTATAGGAGGTAGATGGGTATCAACTCAGGCATGTCTGTGGCCCTCCTGCTGTTGGTAAAGATAACACATTTCACTTTTTGTCCAAGTTGAAACTGATAAGAAAGATAAGAAAGATATCTGAACAAATGGCTCACAGATTTATTGGATACTTTTTACCAATTGATATAACCAATTGGCCAGTGAGCTGATGAGTTATATCACTGCCATCACAATTCAGGTTGAGCCAATGACTGGTGTGACAAATCATGGCTATATAATATATTGTCCAAAGGTCTCCAAAAATAATGCAAAGCATTCAATCAGAGTCTCATTTCTCTTTTAGGAACAAGGTAACTGTGCAGGGACGGACGCTACAGTATAGCCAAAGAAGGCTTTCTTCCACCAGAAATCTAGAACAATGTTCTTATGTTCCTTTGTGTTCTTTAAGTGCCTTAAACTAGCTTTGATATTTTATTATCAACCCAATTTATTCTTCAGCCATGTCCCAGTGATTTTATAGAGGCCATTTAGTATCTTCAGAGCAGGGTGCAAAGTGCACAAATGGGTGCATTCCTTTGCACCTTGCCTTGCTAGTAGCTATATTGCTGCAGGCCTCTTCACTTTATTTCACAACACAGAGACCTACGTTCACCCCATGTATACAGTGCTGCTGCATTCATCAGATGCATAAATTTGGGGTCGCAGAAGTGCAGAAGCAGACCCTAGTGCTCATTCATATAGGACTTCCACCTTGGCTCAGACTGTGCTCTGCACATTTCAGCTGATAAAAATCTAACACTTGGTGCAGTTGTGATGGGCGAATATGTCCCGTTTCGATTTGCCACGAAACTGGTGAAAAATTAGCAAAACGGTGAATATGACGCGGGAGACAGCGTCGGCGTTAAAGTTGACGCCAGCACCCATTACAGTCAATGGGTATCTGCCAGCGTTGGCGTTAAAGTTGACGCCAGCACCCATTAAAGTCAATGGGCGTCCGCTAATTGCCGCAAGCATCAAGATTGGCGCTAGCATGGGAATCGTCGGCGGTGGTGAAAAAAACTGTGAAAAAATTTTTCCGTCAGCGAATTTTTGTGGCAAGTCAGGAATTTATTCGCCAGCAGCGAAAAGTGTAAATTCACTGTGAATTTGCACCTAGCAAATAAATTCGCCCATCACTACAGAGCAGAACTAACAGAGGCACGTGTATCTCGTACCACCTGCCCTGCAGGTAGTAAATGACCGCTAAGTACTCTCTCAGTAAGTACTATGGGGTGCACTTTTACATCCCATCTCTCTGGGGTCTAAATAAATGAAGCAAAGAAGAGATCAGCATGCATGTGCAGAAATGTTTCTCATGGCTATATGTATGTTAAAGTAATTGTTCTAAATGTTTATGGAACACCAACAGTTGTTCCTGGGGAACAAGGCTGGAACTAAAAAGGCACCTGCCTAGGGAGATGCTGGGCAGATACCTCTTAAAGGGTCTTCTGCGTACCCCTAGTCCATGTTTGCTTCCTCATGGAGTTCCCCATCTTGCTTCGGGTTAATTTAACTTGCCATGGTGGTAAATAATATTCATTTCCTAATCACACAAAATTGACTTCAGAGTGCACAGTTAGGCAATAAAAATGTATTACCTGTGGTAATTTAAATGATTGCCAGTGCAAAGGTATTTTTGTGCACTTTATCCCCTGTCAGAGGCAAGATTTTCTGCTGGTGACAAAGCACCACATGTGCCATTACCTTAAAGGACAAGGAAAGTTAAACTAAAAAAGTAGCTTGAAATGTTGTACATTATGTTTTGTGCTTCTGTACCAGCCCAAGGCAACCACAGCCCTTTAGCTGTAAAGATCTGTGTCTCCAAAGATGCCCCAGTAGCTCCCCATCTTCTGTTCTGCTGATTCACTGCACATGCTCTGTGCTGCTGTCACTTACTGAGCTTAGGGACCCACTCACAATATACAGTACACATAGAATAGAAATATCACAATATAATCACAATATAATGCTGATTAGTAATTAATACAGATAATTACTACATGGCAGCACAGAAACCAGTGCAATTAGCATCAGAATTTAATAATCAGCCCTGTAGCATCATCTTATATTACAGACCAACCTCATTTTCTGCTGGATAATTAGTGACGAGCCCTAAGCTTAGCTTCTCAACAGCTGCTCAGAGCCCACTGAGCATGTGAGTGTCACAGACACTTTCCAAGATGGTGACCCCCTGTGACAAGTTTGAAGTCCTGGATCATTGCTGCTATTGACAAGCTGAAACTTTAGGCTGGTGCAATAAGTTCAGTTTATAAAACATGGCATTTTAAGCCATATTAAATTTTAGGGTTTAGTTCTCCTTTAAATATGAGGGCAATAATGGCTAACCTTCCATAGCTTCTTGCACATTGACTTTAATTAACCAGCTATACAACGAGCATTAATACTCAGAAATCACTTTTCCCTATTTAGTTATTCTTACCTTGATTTGCGTGAACAACACCATCCCTTAAAGTGGTTCACTAAACAATATGTGTGAGAATCTGAGTGGGTAGCCCTAAAAACTGGAAGACTCCCAAAAATTTAAGTTTGATGTCTCTAAATTTCTTTACTGTATGATTTATTTACTTCATTTTTCATCCAGCAGAATGCTGTCATGCATGTACAATACCTTTAAAACTAAGTTAATATAGAATCCAAATGATGCAAGGCTAATTAGCAATTCATTTAGATGAAGACTCACTGGTTTCTGTTAATACTGAAGGTATCCATTGAAATGCATAGCAGCCTATTTATAAAATAGTTGCATATATAAGTTGGGTTGAAAAAATCCATCAAGTTCAACCCCTCCAAATGAAACTCATAATCCATACATACACACTGACCTCTCCATACACTCACATAAACTATATATATACTAATATGTGTATTAATTTAGATTTAAGTATCACAATAGCCTTTGATATTCTGTCTGTCCAAAAAATCATCCAAGCCACTCTTAAAGGCATTAATAGAATCAGCATCACAACATCACCTGGCAGTGCATTCCACAACCTCACTGTCCTCACTGTGAAGAACCACCAACGTCTAGTTGTCTATAATTCCCTCTAATGTACTTATAATGAGTAATCAGGTCTAGTGTTGGGCGAATTTTTTCAGCAGGCGTGAATTCGGGGCAAATTTCCTCGTTTTGGCACCGGCAAATAAATTGCCGTGAAAATTCTATGACGCCGGCGTCAATTGCGAAGCCCATTCGAAGTCCATTTTGACGTCTGTAAATTCGTCAAAATTCCTTTCGCAAACTTTTCACCCATTCCACAAATTTCTTGAGAAATTTAAGAATTTTCGCAGCGAAGCAACACATTCGCCCATCACGAATCAGGTCCCCTCGCAAGCAACTTTTCTAAAGAGTAAACAACCCCAACCTTGAAAGTCTACCCTCATAATTTAAGTCTTCCATCCCCTCAACCAGTTTAGTTGCACTTAGTTTCTGCACTCTCTCCAGATCATTGATATCCTTCTTAAGGACTGGAGCCCAAAACTGCACTGCATACTCAAGGTGGGACCTATAAAGTGACAAAATTATGTTTTCTTCCCTTGAGTTAATGCCTTTTTTTATACAAGACAAAACTTTATTTGCTTTAGTAGCCACAGAATGACACTGCCCAGAATTAGACAACTACAATTACAAAAACCCCTAGATCCTTCTCAATTAAGCAAACCTCCAACACACTGCCATTTAGTGTATAATTTGCATTTATATTATTTTTGCCAATGTGCATAACCTGCATTTATCAACATTGAACCTCATTTTCCAGTTTGCTGCCCAGTTTTCTAATTTAGTCAAATCATTCTACAAAGTGGCGAATCCTGCATGGAACCTATAGTTCTGCACAATTTAGTATCATCTGCAAAAATAGAAACAGTACTTCCAATGCCCACCTCCAGGTCATTAATGAACAAGTTGAAAAGCAAAGGACCAAGTACAGACCCCTGTGGTACTTCATTGACAACACTGTTGCAGGAATCCCCCAAAGCATAACCCATAGTCATATTGAACCTAAGTCACTGGTGTCCTTTTAACTTTGAACTCTGATGATGTCACACATCGTCATGAGACTACGCAGTGATCCAACATCACAGTGTTTCTATCATGGGTACCATCATCTTTTCCTAACAGGAGGGTTACAGACAAGCTGTAAAAAATCACCCCCTTCCTAGCTGATCTCTTACCTACTGGCAAGTGACTGGGGCACATTGGAGGGAGGGCCAGATCAGTTTGTGCTGCGATTCTACAAAGATTTTTGTGTGGGGGCTGGGCAACACGGCCTTGTTGGCCACTGCTTACGGCCTTGCAAGTCAGTGTTCTATGCTGATTTTTCTCTATTAATGTACTGTATTTCATTATTTGTTTTTTTTTATTTTCTGGAAGGCTATAATATAGTACCTCAAGTACCCGAATGAAGAATACCAATTTTCTGTTTATTTTGTGGAGCAAAGGCTTCTTTTAGAATTTAAAAAAAAAATGGAAAAATACAAATGAGTGAAGAATACCAATTTTCTGTTTATTTTGTGGAGCAAAGGCTTCTTTTAGAATTTAAAAAAAAAAATGGAAAAATACAAATGAGCAAAGCACAGCATTCATTAATATCAGCCCTGGGGGCAATCCCTAAGGATTGGTGTAAATACCAGTTAGTGCAACTCATGTCATATTCCATCAAGGCATAGGCTACATTAATAATTAATGAATATGACATCTCATTGAAAGCTAACAGGGAAGGAAAGACCACTGATCTTGTAGTGAGAGAGGTGGAGCCCATGGGTCTTCTGTTTAGTGCCCAACAGTTACAGTTTAGTTCTCAAACAACATTCAGCCTTGTATCTTTAAAGGTTCATCTTCAACAAATGACCCTAAAATGTAACAGTTTATTCTGCATTTTGTCTAAACAAATGTGTTTAGGAAGTGACAGCAATGCAGGGTGGAATGCTCTATACCACTATCTTGTTAAAAAGCCATTCTTGGATTTTTTTATACATTGCTTGGGGTGGAAGCTGTCATATTATATCAGTTGGCCAAATCATTCCAATAAACATCTCAAATCATAGCTTTGAAAAGAAAAGCATATATGGAAGTTGCTGAAATCTACACAGGGTCATTTATGCAATGAATGTCCCACCAGGATGTAGAACAGTGTAATAGTTGAGCTGCTAAAACCCAAAATCTGCTTTATGGGAAAGTTTGTGGGAGATTAATTTTTGTGGTTTGACTCACAATGAATGTATATTGTACTATGCAATGCATTTGTGTCTTTTATACATCTGCCAGTGATCAAGCCTATCTTAGCCCAAGCAGCTTTTAATTACAAAAATGTTGGTGCTCAGTTTTGCTCATCTCTGCAGAAATGCTGATCACTTACTGCTATAAGATTTAACATAGACAGTTCTCTAATACATTTTTAATACATACAAACATTCGTTTGCAGCTGTGCTCTGTATTCCAAGACAGGCTAATAGTCATACTGTGCAAAACCCATGGATACAGAGTATTTTCCATATAGGTCTAGAAATATACCATACATTTTGCAAAGAGCCAAGAAATATTTTTAGAAAGAGAAATGTTTTAGGCATGGGGATCCATTCCCTGTAAGGCTTCTAATTTCAAACTGGTAACATGGTCAATTATTGGGCAAACTAGATGACACTGTTGATCCAACTCCCATGCAAGTGCACCAAACCTGACCCACAAATGCCTGGTAATTCCACAGCAATTGGACCACAGAAAAATAGGATGGGTCAGTGTGTTCTAACTGTACAACAACCCAAGTCAGCTTATATGTAGCAATCATAATTGTCCGACAGAGTCAGATTGATGGGTCAAAGACCTACTGGGGCTTCCACCTCATCCCCCCCCCCCCACAGCCTCCCTACCTCAGTCGCTACTCCCCCCTTCAGGCCCCTGCGTGTTCCTGTCCTGTAGTTTCAGCTGGGATTGGGGTCGGGATGAGATCAGGGGGCAGTGCAGACCATAGACAGGTACATGTCTCGGTCAGTGGTGTTCTGCTGGCCCAGTCTGATCCTGTTGTCTGTTATAAATCAACATTCCAATGAGCTTGCAAAGGAATACAGATCAGGTTTCCAACAGATTCTAAAGGTGGCCATACACTGAGAGATCCGCTCGTTTGGCGATGTTGTCAAACGAGCAGATCTCTCCCCGATATGCCCACCTTGAGGTGGGCAATATCAAGCTGATCCGATCGTGGGCCCTAGGGCCCAACGATTGGATCCTAATGAATACCAATGGGCGGTCGGATCGCGGGACCGCATCAACGAATAGATGGGATTTTTTGTCCCATGAGATCGAGATAGATCTCAATCGGTGAAGCCCGTCGGGGGGCCCCATACACAGGCCAATAAGCTTTTATCGGCCCATGTATGGCCACCTTTAGTTGGTCTCAATTGCAGATTCAGGCAATATAGATTGTAACTCATTTTAATTGACTGGGACTGTTTTTACTTACCATGGGCCAATACAGAAACTTATGGCAACCAATCAACAGGTAGCAGTGATGTGATTATGGCAGGTAGAATAATACAAACAAATCCGTGGTTGCAAGGGATTTCTACAAATAAAATAGTAACTGACAGAATAATCCTAGGGTATTCATCACCATCACAACGCTAAGAAGATTGATTTGTACTTACACTCTATAGGGGGCACATTAGGCTTTCCAAAATGAAAATGTCGGTAAAATTGTCTTTTTAACACGTTCATTAAAATGTTGTCTCTCCGAACCTTTATTTAGAATAGAAGAGAATAAACAGTACACACAGTCTTGTTGAACAGAGGAACCTTTTATTTATAGTCACCAGTATAGCTTCTACAAAGATTACTGTTACACAAATCCCCAAGCAAATATCAACAAATAGATCAAGGGTTCCCAGGCTACTGTTATTTCTTTTCAGGCCAAAGGCTCTGTACTGTACAGTCTCAAGGAACAGGTATCAGCCTTGCATCAAGCTCTCGAGGCCTTTCTAGTTATAGTTACTAGTTACTTTCCAGGGAACTACACGAGTCACTGGTTCAGGTATGTGGATGACACTTGGGTTAAAATCAGATCCAATGAAGTGGCGGCCTTTACAGAACACATTAACAGTGGACAATAACATCAAGTTCACAAGGGAAGATGTCCACGAGAACAAACTTGCCTTTTTGGACTGTTTGATATGCATCCAAGAGGGGGGTAACTTGAAGACGGAAGTATACAAGAATCAATATCTGTTGTTTGATTCCCACCATCCGCTGGAACACAAACTGGGTGTCATTAGAACTCTGCACCACAGGGCAGAATGTGTGACAACTGATACAGAGTCCAAAGACAAAGAGCAAAAACATCTCAGAGGAGCTTTGAAAGCGTGTGTCTACTAAGAGGGGGCCTTTGTCAAAACAGAAGCAACCAAGCCCAACAGGAACACCAATAGAAATAACCACCCAGAGACACATAGTAGGCGAAACAGTCATCCCAAATGTAGCTGGAGTGTCTTAGAAACTCAGGAGGATTTTTAACAAACACCACGTCCCTGTGTTTTTCAAACCTAGCAACACACTGAGACAAAAACTAGTACACCCAAAGGATCCAACCCCTAAAGAAAAACAAAGCAATGTGGCCAGTGTAGCGAGGAGTGCACAGATCTATACATTGGGGAGACAAAACAACTTCTCACCAAGCGAATGGCTCAGCATAGGAGGGCGAACTCTACAGGGCAAAACTCAGCTGTCTTTTTACACCTAAAAGAAAAGGGACACTCCTTTGAAGATAGCAAGGTACAAATATTGTAAAAGAAGACCGCTGGTTTGAACGAGGTGTGAAAGAAGGAAATCATGTCAAGATGGAGAAACCATCCCTGAACAGAGGCGGGGGCCTTCGACACCACAATGTCTGCTACATACAATGCTGTTCTAACATCTGTACCCCGGTGGTTTCAGAACACTTCACACATCCATTCATTCAACTCTCACAAGTAACACCTGTTTCTAGGAGTTGCATAACACATTGGATAATCCTATCACAGTAACTACACAGAATCTACACCTCTGAGAATCTCTTCAGATGTCACCTCTTTGAAGAGTTACAATGGGCCATTGTGATTGGATTAGTGGAAGAGTTTATATGCCGAGAACTTCCCACACCAGTCAGTTGAATTGAAGAAACTGCTCGGATGAGTAGTGAAACATCTTCATTGATTACTCAGCAAGTCCAGTTGTTTTTAGATTTACTTATACTAGATAAACCATGACCTGGATGAATGAAAATCTTCATAGTCTTTCTAGTTATAGTTTCCATTTTTCCGCTGTGGCACTGTCCCCTTCCTTATTCCATGTTGGAGCCTCAGTTGCTGAATTAGCTAGCCTACAACTATCTCTTACTTTCTTTAGTGAGCTCCATGGGTCTAACCTACCACTCGGTAACCTGTTGGCTCACTGAGTTGGCAAGCCTCGGCCTGCCTAGCATCATTCACTTTTCACCTAGACAACAAGGTTGGGCCACCCCGCTCTCCCCTTATATAGTCTCTAGGAAAATCACCAATAAGTGCCACAAGAGGAGAACCTATTCTAGAACCTCCTCAGGGGGATCCCCCTACCTAGCTCCTTCCTCACCATATTTATCATCCATCACCATATTTAACATATTTTTTTATCTATTAGCACAGTGATTAACAAGGTTTGGGAGTCCTCATTTTGCCTGGTGTCAGTCCTGTGATTGAATTAAATATTGAACTAGAATATTTTTCCATTAGCTGTGTTATTCACATTAGAGAGGTTGAGAAAAAAAATTAATATTTAATCACCCGGCACAGAACATATGAAGTATTTACCAAACATAGTTGCTAATTATGCTTATTTAATGGCTTTCTTCGACATCTCTACCGGGTGCAGACAATTCCTATACTGTGTGGCATTTCCCTCCCAATAAATTCTGTTGGTGTGTTCAGTGTATCACATATTACGTATTACATATTTGCCATCACTGAACTGAATTATTCCAATTCCTACATGATAGGGTTGTCTGTGCCTTGTTTGTTACATTAATTCTCTCTCAACTGTAGCAATTCCTAATGGTAGTTTGTGGAAGATTTCTGAAAGTACCTGCACTCCTTCCTTGTTAATCAGAGGTGGGTGCTTGGTCAAGTAAGGCATATAATGTTCAAAGTGGACCAGCACACCAACTTTTCAATCAAAGAAGAATTTATTCTCACTTGATGTTGGAATAAACTCTTCTTTGATTGAAAATTTGCTGTGCTGGTCCACTTTGAACATTACAAACAGTATATATATTATTATTATTATTATTTATATATATATATATATATATATATATATATATATATATATATATATATGGGGCTAATTGTGTTAGTCTATGGACATTTATAATGCTATGTTTACATTCACTGGACAATTAATGGCAGTATGTACTTATATCTACATTTGCACTTATGTTCTAGAATTTGCTATGCCCTTATCTCACTGCTCAGACTTTGATTTTACCTTCCTTACCCACACCAATGCCCTACCTGACCCACTGGTTTAGGACACATCTAAGTGACTCTTGTTGTTGTTTTAGGTCTAGGCACTTCTCATTGATGCTGGGAGCACGTTGCTTTGTCCCCTATACAGATATGCGGCAAATGCACTTATCACAGTGACCTTAGTCCTTGGCTTATGCATAAGGGAGGGACTATCTGGAAATTTGGTTCCAACTTGTTTAGTACTCCCCTGGTGTACCCAACACTAGGTTTTGCAGCCAGTTGACTCGGACAAATCGGCTATTGGTCTATTATTTCTCTTTTCAAATTGGGATTATCTAAAGCATATTCCCTGAGTCCAATGGGTGCCTATGGCGACCCGTCCACCTCTACTGTAGTGTATATGGATACAGGTGTGTTTTTCACTACTATAAGTCATCAAGGTGGGCGGGCTCTTTAATCACCTAGCCTCTCTTTGGCTATATATTTTGCACTTCCACTCTGCACTGTGTTTCCTTGATAAAGGTTCCTGTGAGGAACCAAAACGTTGGATGAATAAACCTTTTCTTTTTTGACACCTTTTGCCTTTATTGTTCAAATCCTGTGAGTGCCATCACTTTATAGACTGTACTTATTTTTGACGCATGAGCACCCTGGTTTCCATATATTTCTCAGGGTGTGTGGTGCGCATATGCTGTTCTATATATATATATATATTGGTATCCATGGTCGCTATGGAATCTGCAAGTCCTCGTTACCATAGTTACCTTTCAAGCACAGGAAGTGAAAGTGTTAGTCAGCGCTTCTGGTCCTGGAGATCAGAATTGTGTGTCATTGTCAGAGAAGAATAGTAAACAAACCCACAATGCATAATACAACAGCTTCCAATTGCAGTGATATTGTTCCCATCCATATGAGGTGGAAATGTTTGCACAAATATCGGTATTGGGTAGCGAATATTGGGCATTTTAGTAAAAGGCAAGCGTTGCATGCCCTGCACTTAAATCCTAATGTCTAGGAGCAATATGAAGTGCATCTGGCTGCAAGGTGCAAAAGGAGTCCTGTATATAACACCTGCTCAGTGCAAATATTAAATCCACTGTTATGCCTTAACACTTGGTACCCACATGGCATTAGTTTTGCAAACTTCCACTCCCATCCCTACAGCTATAGGTTGGCCCTCTTAAGTCCTCAGGCAACCAATTGCTATAACCCTGCTCTACTGTCCAGTCTTCAGGCACAGGAAAAACTTTGCATCAGGGTCCCTAGGCCGATTGAGTTCTAGTTTCCATTTTCACGGAGTCCCAGTTTGGCAAGATACGGCCAGGGTACTTCCCTCTCACTGTTTTCTTTTTCCTATTTATAGGAGCTACTGCCAATTCGAAAGTGGTAGAAGCTCCAGAGTTCCTCTGCATCAGAACGGATTGAAAAGGGGGAAAGACGCAAGGGTACAAAGTATCCTGTATTACAGGGAAGTGCAAGAAATGCCATTGAGCAATTCCAGGGTACCCTCTGCAGGCTGACAAATTTTTTTGACCATGCCCATTTTTGCAGCCACACCCCCTAATTACCATGCCTATTTTACAAAATGTGCCAGGTTATGAAAGTTTGAACACATTTCGGCAGTTTTTATGTTTTGTTACAGTTTTACTAATGAAGATGAATGGCTCGTTAAGCTGTGAGTCTAACTTCTCCCAAGGGACAAAACTGTTACGAATGTGTCTTAAGTATCTATTCTAGGCTCTCTGCCAAGTGCCAATTAAGTTAGATACATTGTATTTTTTTGGCTGTTCAGTGCAGAGAAATCGGGACTTACCAGTACAAACGCAGGACTGCGGGTTGAACTGTCAAAAGAGAAACTGTCCCACTCAAAATGGGACAGTTGGGAGGTTTGCAGTAGGTGCAGGAGACTTGGCCCCCCTTCCCAGTAAATGACAAACACCTGCACCCCACTGTGACAAACAATGGATACAATTGTGTCCAAATTGTCAATTTACTCTAGAATTGTGGGAACCCACCCTAAAACCTTAGACCAGGTGCCCACTCTCAGTACTATTATTATTATTCAACTCTATTCTCCTAGTCTCTATTCTTTACACACTATAATCTATTATTCCATATATTTAACCTCTTTGTTCTCAAAGAAATAGGAAATAGCCATGAAATAGGCCAAATCTTTAGCAGCTCAAGGGCCTCCAGACACCTGGGCCCACCGGGAGTTTTTCTATTATCCCGGTGGGCCAGTCCGACACTGTCTCAGGTGTGTGAAGGAGAGCAAATAGGCAGTGTCGGACTTGGTTGTCCGGGGCCCAACCCTACTCCTGTGAGTAGGCATTCTTTAAAAGTCTCAGCGAAGGACTGGTAAGCAGTCTGTGTGCGGGGGGGGGGAGGTGTTGGGTTTAACTCTCAGAAGATATGGGGTTGGGGGCCCCTGAAGTGGCAGCCCCAAAGGACCCCCAACACATCAGTAAAACACTGCTCAACCTACCTGGCCTTCAAGTTGAGCTCCATCTGCCCCAAGCTCCATAGTTTTGGAGCCACTGCAGTAGGTTGTCTGGTTTCCTCGCAAAGTTTAAATATACTGTATATTGTTTGTTAAATAGCTCATTATGACTTACTGACCACTGGAGCAAGTACTGGTATTATTTAACTTCCAGTGGGCTCACGTTGTCCCGCGATGCGCATTTCCCATTCATTTGAAGGAAATGCTGAAATGTAGGTCTCTGGCAGTTTGTAACATTTTGGCCAGCGATAAAGATTCTTCAAAGCTAAAAATTCTTTGTAAGATGCAGTGGGTTTTATAAAGGGATGATAAGAATAATTTGCTGGGAACCCGAGGAAGCAGGGAGGGAAGCCACTTTAATAGCAGAAATAAAATATGCACATATTATAAATATTTGAAAAAGTCACTATAAATAAAAGAATCTGGACCCCCTCCCATTTAGAATAAAGAAACCAAAAGCCAAATTACAATGACTGACTAGATTTATGCTGCAATGTCCCCAATCTCATGGCCCTTTTGCTATGTATAGTAAAGCAGCATTCAATATTTAATGAAATGAAATGTTTTCCAATTTAAAGTAAATGTAAAAATCTATTTTCCCTCCTCTGCTAATATAAAAGTTTTTATGTTCTCTCATCTTTCATCTTTTGTCTGCTTTGATGTTCTGAAATAGGTCACCTATCAAGGGAGGTAAAGTGATTAAGGAACTTTCTCCGGATTCCCGGAAGCTGGGTTTGGAGAAGCTTTGAAATCTAGTTTCTTCTCCTGGTAATATAGAAAGCTGCATAGAAGCGCATGCTGACTAAAGCAACATGGCAGTTCCCAGTCATATTTGTAAATGCAGATAAAAAACATATTCTTGATCCTCATGGAGTCATGTTGTCAAGTAGAGATAAACCCCCCATAGACATTGAAGCTAAGGGCAAGGGCACACCTGGAGATTCGGGGAGATGTAATCGCCCGCCACCTAACTGGCTCTTCTTTGGGGCGACCAATCTTCCCAAACTGCTTCCCCATGTCTTCCGTCTGCTTCAATGAAAAAAACGCCTGTGCCAATGCACTCGTGGCACTTTGATTTCCGAAGTTGCCCGAAGTTTACTCATGAGGAAACTTCGGAAATCGAAGCTCCGCAAGTGCATTGGCGCAGGCATTTTTTCATTGAAGCAGACGGAAGACACGGGGAAGCAGTTCCGGTAGATTAGTTGCCCCAAAGAAGAGCCGATTAGTCGCCAGGCGACTAAATCTCCCCAAATCTCCAGGTGTACCCTTACCCTTACACATGGCGAAGGCAGTGAAGAGCGAAAAAAAAATCCCTATAGTCATAAATGATAAGCAGAATTCAAGGATCCATAGGCTTAGGATTAGGCTTATTATAGATCACAAGCAGCTTTCCGGTGACTAATTTCAGAACAATATGCAAATAAACAGGAAGCAGCATTGTAGATAACCATGACCACTCCAAGTGTTATTAGCCTTAGAAAATAGATTTAAGGCTAGGTTCAGCTAGTTCATTTACATGTAGTTTCACCTCATAGTGCGTAATTACAACTAGGTTCGAGTTGTTCAGCTACAAGATCCCCATGGTGCCCATGCAAGCCCCCTTGAAGCATTGTGCCTTATATATAGTAGGGCTGGTTGTTGGCAATGTATTGATATTGGTTCCAATGCTATGCGTGTGGGTAGGCCAAATTACCCTAGCAACCATGCACTGATTTGAATAAGAGACATGAATATGAATAGGAGAGGGAGTAAATAGTAAGATGAATAATAAAAAATAGCAATAACAATATATTTGTAGCCTTACAGAGCATTTGTTTTTAGAAGGTGTCAGTGACCCCCATTTGAAAGCTGGAAAAAGAAGAGGAAGGTAATTGATTCAAAAATTATAAAAAAATAAAATAAAACATATAATGGAGACCAATTGAAAAGTTGCTTAGAATTGGTCATTCTATAACACACTAAAAATTTGAATTGTGAGCAATTTTCCAATTTTAAATTATTTTCAAATTCCATGGTTTATAAATATGGTCCTATAGATAAAACTGTGTTGTGTACAATGAGGTTTAAAATGTTACTGGACAAAACATGTACAGCAGATATTATTAAACCGTTTTTATCTCTTATTTACCTTACTTTCCTTCTGGGTTGGGCTTGCCTGCTGCCTTGATGTGTAGACGTCTACATTAAAATGCCCCTGGTCAGCAAATGACGGGCACTGAAGATCATGGGGAAGTGACTATAGCAGTACCATAAGGGGTCCTCAATTAGGTGGTCCCTGCAGAACATGGGGGCAGATTTACTAAGCTCGAGTGAATAGTTTGAATCCAAAAATATTCGAATTTCGAAGTCATTTTTTGAGTACTTCGACCATCGAATTGGTCAAATTCGATTGAATCGAATGATTCGAAGGATTTGAAGTAAAAATCGTTCGACCATTCGATAATCGAAGTACTGTCTCTTTAAAAAATCCTTTGTCTCAATACTTTGCCCAATAAAAGCTACCGAATTGAATGTTAGCCTATGGGGACATTGTAGATTTATGTCATTTGGCATTTTTTATGATCGAATAAAATTCATTCGATCGATCACTTAAAATTGTTCGAATCTTCGATTTTTATTCAAACCTTTTGCACTAAAATCCTTCAAATTCGATATTCGAATTCCAAGGATTTTACTTCGAGGGTTTTTTAACCCTCGAAATTTGACCCTTGATAAATCTGCCCCTAGTTGTTGGTAAGAAGAGTGGGGAGTAGGGATGTCGCGGACTGTTCGCCCGCGAACTAGTTTGCGCGAACATCGACTGTTCGCGTCCGCCGAATGTTCGCGAACATCTCGCGACGTTCGCCAATTTGGGTTCGCCTTAGCTGGCGCTTATTTTTTACCTCTCACCCCAGACCAGCAGATACATGGCAGCCAATCAGGAAGCCCTCCCTCCTGGACCACCCCCACACCCCCTGGACCACTCCCCTTCCATATATAAACTGAAGCCCTGCAGCGTTTTTTCATTCTGCCTGTGTGTGCTTGGAAGAGCTAGTGTAGGGAGAGAGCTGTTTAGTGATTTGAGGGACAGTTGATTACTTTGCTGGCTAGTAATCTACTTGATACTGCTCTGTATTGTAGGGACAGAACTCTGTAGGGATTTGAGGGACAGTGAGTTTAGGTTAGTTAGCTTTGCTGACTAGTAGTAATCTACCTTCTACTGCAGTGCTCTGTATGTAGCTGCTGTGGGCACTGCTTCTGATCTCATCTGCTGACTGCTGTAATAACCCAATAGTCCTTGTAAGGACTGCTTTTATTTTATTTTTTGTTTTTTTTACTTTGCTACTATAAGAGCCCAGTGCTATTAGTCTAGCTGTGTTGGGGAGTGGGACTGGTGTGCTGCTCCTAGTAGTTCAGCACCAACCAGAGTAATTTTTTTTTTTAATATATATATATATTTTTTTATTTTACTTATCTTACTGTTCTTTAACGTGTCCAGTGCTGTTTGCTGTTCTTCATAGTAGTGCACCAATAGTAGTGCACTTGCAGACATTGTTTGCCCAGTGTGTTCTTCAAACAACTGCCACCTAGCTGTGTGAGCTTTTTCACATTCTGTCTAAATATCAATAATAATACCGTCTCCAGAAACACCACCTGAGTGACGTTTTTGAAGCAGCAATAATATATTCCGTATCCACTGCTGTAGTGTATATGTTGACCTTGCAGGCATTGTTTGCCCAGTGTGTTCTTCAAACCACTGCCACCTAGCTGTGTGAGCTTTTTCACATTCTGTCTAAATATCAATAATAATACCGTCTCCAGAAACACCACCTGAGTGACGTTTTCCAAGCAGCAATAATATATTCTGTATCCACTGCTGTAGTGTATACGTTGACCTTGCAGGCATTGTTGTTTGCCCAGTGTGTTCTTCAAACAACTGCCACCTAGCTGTGTGAGCTTTTTCACATTCTGTCTAAATATCAATAATAATACCGTCTCCAGAAACACCACCTGAGTGACGTTTTCCAAGCAGCAATAATATATTCCGTATCCACTGCTGTAGTGTATACGTTGACCTTGCAGGCATTGTTGTTTGCCCAATGTGTTGTTCAAACCACTGCCACCTAGCTGTGTGAGCTTTTTCACATTCTGTCTAAATAACAATAATAATTCCGTGTCCGTAAACATCACCTGAGTGATGTTTTTACAGCAGCAATAATATATTCCGTATCCACTACTGTATACGTTGCCCTTGCAGGCACTGTTTGCCCAGTCTTTAACCAAGTGCCACCTAGCTGTGTGAGCTTTTTCACATTCCGTGTCCAGAAACATCACCTGACTGTGACGTAGTGTGATTTCTGCCCTTTACAGCACAAAACGCAGCGCTGTGTCAACAATGTATTTTTCAGATACATTTTTGCCCTTGATCCCCCTCTGGCATGCCACTGTCGTTTAAAGGGTCGTTGCACCCTTTAAACAACTTTAAAATCATTTTTCTGGCCAGAAATGTCTTTTCTAGCTTTTAAAATTCGCCTTCCCATTGAAGTCTATGGGGTTCGCGACGTTCGTGAACCGTTCGCATTTTTGACGCAAGTTCGCGAATATGTTCGCGAACATTTTTTCCGACGTTCGCTACATCCCTAGTGGGGAGTAGCAGGTTGTACTAATAAAAATGATGCCAACCTGGTGTTGTTAGCCTAATGTACAATCTTTAATATTATTACCCCTTAGATAGCTCAGTTGCTTTTAGGATGCACCAAATCCACTATTTTGGATTCGGCCGAACCCCTGAATCCTTCGCAAAAGATTCGGCCTAATACCAAACCGAATTCTAATTTGCATATGCAAATTAGGAGTGGGAAGGGGAAAACATTTTTTACTTCCTTATTTTGTGACAAAAAGTCACGCAAATTAAGATTCGGTTCGGCCGGGCAGAACGATTCAGCCGAATCCGTATCCTGCTGAAAAAGGCTGAATCCTGGCAGAATCCCGAACCGAATCTTGGATTCGGTGCATCCCTAGTTGTTTTTGTACTTTCATACTGAAATCCAGGGGAGGGACTGTGGAATGTACAATGTGTGTCTTGTAAGAATGTTTATTAACATTTATTCAATCCATTCATACTGTAGCTATGTGTATTAAAAGCTATCTCCAAACGTCTGCCTTGATCAGAAAGCCTTCTTGGTTGAATATGCAGCTTTAAATTAAATATAATGACTATTATTGCATTCCTAATCGTAAATAGTAACAGAAAAACATCTGATATTCTTATAAACCTGTATTTAACTGCACCAACATATTTTCCTTAATTGAGTTTAGTTTATTGGCTACATTGTAAACTCTGCTTATTGGATGCTAAGTTAAAATGCAAGAGACTGCGGGATTCACTGAAAAGCAAGAAGTGACGATGTGGTTGCTAATTTTAGAATGCCATTGTCTTTGCTCTACTGACTTCTTGTTGTGTTCAGAATTAGTGGACTGCAGCTTTCCCTTCAGGAAGTAATCATTACAAAGGAAAAGGCTTCCCTCAAAGTCACTGGAAACATTGCCTAGCCCTGAATGTCCATAGGAACATATAAAAGAGGTGCATTGTTTGGATATATATATATTAATATTATCTTAGGTACCTAATTACATCCTGTATAACAAGATAAACCCCCACCCCCCGTATTCATTTTTATAGAAGGATCTGGAAAAGACGTAGGATGGTTTGAGGAGATTAAACTGACAGTGTTTTTTCCTAATTGCAATAAACATATCAGTTCATACACAGAGAAAGCATTACATACTTTATATTTAATTAAAAAGTTGATTATCTATTATATATTGCATTCTGCCAGCATATGTTATGAACAGTATTGCTAATGAGTGAAGCGGTCAACTTGATTTAGATTTGCATCTAATTACTGCTCCCATGATTATATCAATCAACTCAAATGATAAGACAGAAAGGCAATCACAAACTTCTCCGTGCCTGATTACCCCAGGGAATTCCTAAGCACCTTGTCACTATAAAGCACCTTTTCAGAGGTGGGGAATAATGAAGGTGAGCTTCCATTGGCACATAGGCAGCATCCCTCTGCAATCAACTCTGCTTGGAATTTGGGGGATATAGCAGTCCTTTAAGCATTTAAATACTGCCAACATTCAAATTCATAAAAAACAAGGTCATTGTAGCCATGCATCGCTTTGTCATAAGCATTCCCATTTATTCCATGACATGATCTAATACAACCTACACCTCTATCTCTTTCTGGTCACTATCCTGAACTAATGCATTTAGGTCATTTGAGACCTTTCCATGGCAAACTGGAGTTTGATTAAAGGATAATTATTAAAGGACTATTCTAAGCACTTTTGTCATTTACATTAATTATTTATTTTCTTTTTATTCCAAAATATTAAAGGATACATGTACTGTTAATATGAATGGATTTTGTTACAACAGCGCCACCTGCTGGTCAGTTTCTCACCAGTCTGACCACCAAGTAGTCAAGCAAGTTGTCAGGAGAAAGAAAGAGGCAGCTCTGGTGTTCTTCTGCTTAGGAATAAAATTACAAACCTTTCTCACATCTTTCCTAAGCAGAAGAACATCAGAGCAGTCTCTTTCTTTCTCCTGACAACTTCCTTGACTACTTGTTGGTCAGACTGGTGGGAATATGACCAGCAGGTGGCGCTGTTATAACAAAATCCATTCATATTAACAGTACATGTATCCCTTAATATTTTGGAATAAAAAGAAAATAAATAATAAATGTGAATTACAAAAGTGCTTAGAATATCCCCCTCGTCATTTTTACATTCACTTATTTTAACATCTACAGCCCCTTTTTGACATGAGCTCATTGAGTCAGGATATGTAAAAAGCAGCACAAACACAGTACAAACACTATGGGGCACATTTACTATGGGTCAAATATCGAGGGTTAATTAACCCTCGATATTCGACCATCGAAGTTAAATCCTTCGACTTTCGAATATTGAAGTCGAAGGATTTACCGCAATTCCTTCGATTGAACGATCGAAGGAAAAATCGTTTGATCGAACGATTAAATCCTTCGAATCGAACGATTCGAAGGATTTTAATTCATCTATCGAATGATTTCCTTTGATCAAAAAAAGCTAGGAAAGCCTATGGGGAACTCCCCATAGGCTAACATTGGTGCTTGGTAGGTTTTAGGTGGCGAAGTAGGTGGTCGAAGTTTTTTTAAAGAGACAGTACTTCGACTATTGAATGGTCAAACCATTTTTAGTTTGAATCATTCGATTCGAAGTCAAAATCTTAGTCGAAGGTCAAAGTAGCCAATTCGATGGTCGAAGTAGCCAAAAAAATACTTCGAAATTCGAAGTATTTTTCATTCTAATCCTTCATTCGAGCTAAGTAAATGTGCCCCTATGTGAAGTGCAAAGACATACCTGATTCCACAGATTGAAAGGAAACCATGGCAGTCTTACTGGAACCAGTTTTCTACCATCTTTGATTCACAGCCTAATGCAACCCCTCCCTCACCTTGTTCTTTTGCAAAGTCCTCCTGCTTTCCATAGTGGGTGATCACAGATTCTCTGGAAAGAAAAGGGACCTAAAGTCCAAAAATGCATCAATTCACAATGAAACAAGGTGACAAAGGGGTTACATGAACCTTTGAGTCTAAGGGAACTGGAGAAGTGGCCCAGATGGAATATCATGGTTCCCTTTCAATCTGTGGAATCAGGTATGTCTGTATTACATATAATTATGAAGTTCAGATGTAACTTTATGTACCTTTTTTTAGGGATGCACCGAATCCACTTTTTTGGATTCGGCCGAACCCCCGAATCCTTCACGAAAGATTCGGCCGAATACCGAACCGAATCCGAACCCTAATTTGCATATGCAAATTAGGGGTGGGAAGGGGAAAACATTTTTTACTTCCTTGTTTTGTGACAAAAAGTCACGCAATTTCCCCCCCCTGCCCCTAATTTGCATAAGCAAATTAGGATTCGGATTCGGTTCGGCCGGGCAGAAGGATTCGGCCGAATCCGAATCCTGCTGAAAAAGGCCGAATCCTGGCCGAATCCCGAGCCGAATCCTGGATTCGGTGCATCCCTACCTTTTTTACATAACCCAAACTGAACGAGCTCATGTGAAAAAAAGGAATATAATTCCCTTTAATATGGCCGTGTCTTAATGTACCTTTTGTTAATGAATTATATACATCAATATTTTAGGCCATAGAGATGGTTACAAATTGTTCATCCTGTAATACACAACCTTCACCCTGCAAGTCATATCCGGGGGTTCTTAGCTCATGCGTCATAATCTAAACATTGATCACTTTGGGTGGGGAACCATGATGCCCTTTAATATGGTTGCCTGGGCAATTCTGATGGACCATCAGTTTATAGTCATTCTGCCCAAACATCAGCAGCTAGAAGGGTTGAAGAATGGATTCTGTTATTATAACTGTCTGAGTGCATACCCCCCCCCCCATATAGATTGATCCAATTATATAGATGATTTGTCTTTGGGGGGCAGGATAATAGGCCGTTTTCTTTGAGTGCTGTGTGTTCTTCTGTCCCCCTGTAACATTCTGTACATTAAATTTAGTCAGAATTTAATTGGAAAAGAACTGCTGGCAAGGCAATTAAAGTATTTCCTGAGCAGTTCTTAATACTTGGAAATTACTTTGGGAAACAAATCACACATGTCTTTCTCAGAGGTCTCTCCAACAAAGTCAGCACTGTTCTGCTTGCCCTACATTGCTTAAAGGTTTGTTCTTCTTTGGCATTTCTTTGCTTTTGATGTTTACTGGCTGCAGTGTATCACAGTGTGATCCTGTAGAGCACATCGACTGTATATCATGAAGGAACGCCCAGTGACCTAGCAGACACCACTATTCTCTCATGAATTCCAGTCTTTGAGCTTCAGACAAGGCCTTTGTCTGTCTTTTTAACCAAACAGGAGATGTTAGCGAGGGAACATTAAGCAGAATGCCTCTATAATTCTTAGAACATGAGGAAAACCATGATTTGTTGGAGCTCTTTATTTCTCTGTGTGTTGTGCCTTTTAACTCCCTTTTCCCAGGGCTGTGCTTAGTGAAAGAGGGGCACGTGGCACATTGTATAGGAGGACCCTATTTTTTCTCTGCTTCCAGCTACAAGTTCCAGCATCAGAACTGCTTTTGGGGGATTTGGGAATTTGAAGTTCAGCAACAGCAGAGCTACTGGTTAACAGACCTTAGATAAGGGGCTCACAGATTCTGGGGCCTGGGGCAGTTTGTTTGTTCAGTTTGTTTGTTCAAATGAGTTCATTACTTCCTCTGCTAAAGTGATGGATTGGGAAAAAGAGGTGAGGCATAGGGAGTTAGAGGTCAGAATTAATGATTCATTAGCTTGACCCTCTTATTTTCCCTCTTATTCCCTCTTATTTTCTCCTGCCACCAATAGCTACAGTATTGACTTGTTCATTTTAGAAGTTCCATGGCTGGGTGAAGCAGAAGAAGATCCATAGAAGGAGACAGGTCGGTGGTTGGAGCAGACAAATTCTTATAAGTAGCCAGTACACATGTTCATGTTTATACCCAGGATCAGCTCTGTAAGCATGAATGGGGTCTGCAGCATTTTAACTGGGACCAGTATGAGCCTTCATTTAGCCTTCATAATACAATGAAGTTTTGTATTGCAAGGACATGTCTTAAGGACTGGAAGCTGAACATCTCTGAATAACTTAATTCATTTTCTTGGTTTGGAGACTTCAGGTGTCCTGCAATCAAGCCTGAATTTATGGAAGTGGTGGGCTATGTGGTGATACAGAAAGACTAGGGTTCTGAGGAAAAAACAATAGGCAAACTGCGACCTTCTACAACTGGAAAACCTACTACAGTGTAATAGGCTGGATATCGCTGGCGTATATATTGCAAAAACACAAACAATACATTTTCTGGTTTATACTCTCTATGCACTTTCTTTCTCTTTTTCTTTCTTTCTTTCTTTCTTTCTTTCTTTCTTTCTTTCTTTCTTTCTTTCTTTCTTTCTTTCTTTCTTTCTTTCTTTCTTTCTTTCTTTCTTTCTTTCTTTCTTTCCTTCCTAATAATGGCATAGAATTATCATAACCATGTAAAAAATGAATGATGCCAATACATGCCCCTCTTCTTACTAGACTACATTCCCTGTTAGCTGCACCTTAATGGATAATAAGTAGTAGGCCTTAGGGAGGTGAACCCTGTGATCAGCCAGACTGAAAGATAATAATAGCTGCTAAAGGCAAAGCTAAACCTTCCACTGAGCCAATAACATTGCATATTTATTGAAGTTCCTTCAAACAAAATAAGGACAAATTAATTATACAGTCTACCCTTTTTATTTTGAAAAGATGAACAAAAAAATAGGGTATACAAAAAAATGAAGCTGTTGTTGTTCTTAAATGATCGATTTGGAATACTGCCACTAAATTCTATTATAATTCCCCATATAAGTAGTTTACCTGCATTTCTGGTAAATAGAGTGAGGGGGCAGGTAAGAGCAGCAACACCACACACTGCTGTACATTGATGACTGCCATGCTATGCAGCACCCCGGTGTGAGCAAAACAATTATTTAGGGAGTTCTAGTTCAACAGCTGGAGGATTGACATCGGTGATTTATGTAACTGCACCCCCTTTAGATAGGGGCCCCTCATCTTTAACTCCTGCCCTGCTTCTCTCCTATCTAAACTTTAAAGAATTTTGCACATTCCAGGTGATATGTCATAAAAGCAACACACACAAGAATATGTACCAGACAAGAAATATTAATAGGGGGAGATAAATTAGATTTTAGGTGCAATCAAAAGTGCCAGTAGAAAGTGAGCTAGTCAGACCCATATTAAATAAAAAAGTTGAAATATGGCTACTGGGTGTGCCCTGCTTTTCCTTCCAATGCTGAGACTTGCTGCAGGGCAGGGATTTTATTCTGTCCCTGTAGTGGACACATGGATGCATTGTGTTTGGGGAGCCCACCTAGAGGACCCCCTTGATGCAAGCTCATCCTCTGTCAGGCAGCACTGACTGCAGACTGGAGCTGATTCTGCTGCAGAGCAAAAGAGTGACACAGAGTCTGGGAGAGTCCAGAGAGGAGCCGCTGGGAGAGAACCCAAGCATTTGCTCAAGCCAAGGCTTTCTCTGGATACACATTTGTCTGCCTGTCATAGAATTTCTAGGCTGCATCATCTGATCAACAGGGGGAAGACTCCCAAGTCTAAAGACTTGGAGACATGGAGATCTGAGCATAAATGGGATTGTCACACTGCAATAATCTTATTCTTATCTTATTTTTTTGCTGTGCAAATTTACTCGGGAGACACTGCTATGGCTGTCGTCTATGTGTTCTGGCTGGCGCCCCACTAGTTTAGTCATTTTATTGCAGGGGAGTAGCCGGCCTTTTATGAGGAACAGCGTCACTCATGCCCTGGAACCTTACAGCACCTTGCAATATGATGGCAGCTCACTACCAACCAGGAACCTCAAGGAAAGCAAATATGTTTCACCGTTGCACACCCAGCAGCTGAGGAAGAACAAACAATGAGATAAATAAGAGGACTAAGGTCCAGAACCCCTCCAGCTAATTATAGCAATAGTACATCTTGGTACCATTTAAGGAACGCACTGCCTATGGGCACAGAAGGTTATGTGTTTTGTGATGAGGAGGACACCAAATTCTGAGGGCACAATGGCACAGCAGGTTCAAGTTGTGTATTTTCCAGAGAACTCATCCATAGGCTGGATAACCCCGAGCACTAATGTGACAAAAAAATTGCCTTCTCCCCTCATGGAGCTTTAATATCTTAGCTTTGCTAACTTTTTCCAGATATATTTTTCCCCCTTCTGTCTTTTCTATTTATTTTTCTTCCGATGCTTTTGCTCGTCTAAATTTACCAGCATCGTGGCATAAATGGATGGACCCACGTCTGCGAAACACTGTGATAATGTGCCCGGCACCTCCTGGGCATTGCTGGGCTCATGGAACATGTTAACTGCAACCGACCGTGACATTGGCAGCTATGCCGAGAGATTTTGGATTACCCCAATTGTAATGGAAAAAGAACAGCTGGAAAGTTAATGTAGCCGACCCTGCGAAAATGATTCACGTCAATAATTTTCCATTTCGGAGACATTCTTGGATATGGTAAGCGATCAATATCATTTGCAGCTGGCGAAGTAAAAGATGAAAAAAAATGCTCACGCCTGGTAAATAAAATGTCAGCTTTTGTATTACAGAGGTGCTGTATTGATTTGTCCTTAACTCCTTAAGAGCAGCCTGCCTGGTTCAGTTTCTCAGTGTAACTGTTTCTAATGAGAATTAATTACCGGTGAAGTGTACAGAGTTCAATCCCTATAGCAGTTATGATATGGGATAAAGTCACTGTGTGTGTGGTTTTTATTGCAATAGGAACACATAATAGAAAGAGATACATTTCCAAACTCTAGTAATACACCAGCACATATATTCCTCATCATCCTCTCATTCCATCAGGTCATTGTACACGATACTCTCAAGTCTGGAAGTTCTTGTTGAAAAGGGTCACTGATTGTGTCTAATGTGTTGAAATAACAGCGTGTTGGCTTCCACGTAAATAGAACACCGTTACGCTGAAACAGTTCCCGACCAGATGACGTCTAACTGATGTCTGAGCAGTGCTTCTTTAGGCTCAAGTACACTGTGTCTATTAAGGTGGTAGTAGTTCCAGGGTTCCCCTGCGTCAATAGAAGCACTTGGGATACATTTTTTAACAGGAGGGAGGACAAAGGCAGTGGAAATTTAGCCCAATTATATGGTTGCGCACGGAGCAGCTCAGGTTACATGCAACTTTCAAAATTTGGCATTCATTAAAGGCAGTGGCAGAATTACTGGGGGTACAGGGGTTGCGACTGCCGAATTGCTGTTATAGCCTATGGGGGACCTCCTAGAACCCATTTGGTGTAAATTGGTGGACTTTTTTGAAAAAAACTTTGATGCAAATTCGATCTATTACTTCGATTCATACAATTTGAATTCGATCGTTTTTCGAATTTCGAAGTTATGAGAGTTCAAAAAACTCCCATTACTTCGAAATTCGACCCTTGATAAATCTGCCCTTTAGAGAATGTGAATTGTGATTTATTTAAAATTGTCACATTTTAGTAAATACAATGCAATGTATTGATGCTTGGCCTTTAAAGGAGGACTAAACCCTATAAAGGAATATGTCTAAAAATGCCATATTTTATATACTTACCGTATTGCACCAACCTAAAGTTTCATATTCTCAATAGCAGCAATGACCCAGGATTTCAAACTTGTCACAGGGGGTCACCATCTTGGAAAGTGTATGTGACACTCACATGCTCAGTGGGCTCTGAGCAGCTGTTGAGAAGCTAAACTTAGGGTCGTCACTAATTATCCAGCAGAAAATGAGATTGGTCTTTAATATAAACAGATGCTACAGGGCTGATTATTAAATTGTGATGCTAATTGCACTGGTTTCTGTGCTGCCATGTAGTAATTATCTGTATTAATTACTAATCGCCTTATAATGTGACATTTCTATTCTATTATATGTGTAAAGTATATTGTGAGTGGGTCCCTAAGCTCAGTAAGTGACAGCAGCACAGAGCATGTGCATTGAATCAGCAGAAAAGAAGATGGGGAGCTACTTAGGCATCTTTGGAGACACAGAACTTTACTGCTAAAGGGCTGTAGTTGTCGTGGGCAGGTACAGAAGCCCAAAAAATGTACAACATGTCTAGCTACTTCTTCAGTTATGCTTTAGTTCTCCTTTAATAAATGGGTACATATTTATCAAGGGTTAAATTTTGAATTAAAAAATTGTCGAAATTCGAATTCAAAAAGACCAAACGAAATTAAGTCAAAGTGTTTTTTTTTGGTCGAATAGGTCAGTTTTCAATCAAATAGGTTCATATTCGGCCAAATTCAAATTGTACAAATTGAAGGAATAGCGAATTTGATCGAATTAGATTCAAAGTTTTTCCCAAAAAAAACATAGATTTTTTCAAAGTCCACCGATTGACTCCAAATAGGTTTTAGGAGGTCCCCCATAAGCTAAAACAGCAATTTGGCAGGTTTTAGATGGCGACTGGTTGAAGTCGAATTTTTAAAGGGACAGTGCATGATAAATTTCGATATTCGAATTTTCATTTTTTTTTCAAATTCAAATCGAATTCGGACTATTCCCTAGTCGAAGTACACAAAAAATAGCTTGAAATTTGAATTTTTTTGAATTTGAAAATTCACCTTGACCTTAGATAAATCTTCCCCAATGTGTACGTATGTGTTAAGAGGGTGCTTTTTCTTGGTGTACACGTTGCTAAACATGTTCATATTGGTTACTATAAACATTTAGCAAGTTTGTTTTAAAGGACACCAATCACAACTAAAATCATTTACCAAGTAAATTCACTATGTGAAAGTTCAAGAAATCCGATTTTTATAATGTAAATCATCAGCTCACTATTCCTTCTGCAAGATCTCCCCTATCTCCACTGCCGTTCTAGCGGAGGCAGTCATCTTGGATTTCACTGGCTCCTCCTACCTATATCTTCCCAGCCAACTGTAGCTCTGAAATCTCGCACAAGCTAGGCATTCTGGGTAGAATGCTCCTGAAATTTGCATATTATAGTCTCTGTTATAGTCTCAGTATGGCGTCACTCAGTGAAAGAACCCATTTAACAAAGTAAGGGATTTTTTTTAAACCTGCAGTTTTTTTGCAAAAAACGATATATGTAGTTTGATTAAACTTGTTTATGTTGTACTGGTTAGATTGTTAATATGTGTTTGATTTTGGCTGTGATAAGTGCCCTTTAAGATCAGGTGCATAGCCTGTTTCTACACGTGTGTGTTGTCATATCTATATAATTTAATTGGACAGGATTGTGGACTCTCTTTAGAGAATATAAGAGAGAGAGAGAAGTGGAGCAGCAGACCTGCTTGCCTTGCTGTATAAGTGCTATGGCAGTCACGCTGGCCAGTGTTTTATGTAAACATTACTGCTGATAATATTGTCTTTTCTACTTGCAGTACCTCATGTCACCAGATTTGCAGCGACATAATAATGAGCTTAGCTTTAAACTCTTAACATAACTGTTGTTTCATATAGGGTATCTGCAGGGAGCGCTGTTTTACAAACCATATAGAGGAGAGGTATAATACATCCTTTCTAATATTCATTGGCACACGCTATAAATTTGTTTATCTTGTATTTAACTAGAAGGGTTGGCAGGGATGAGACCACACCCCAGCCCTGGAGCCTGAAACACAAGAGACAGAAAGAATCAATTATATCAGCAAAGAGAAGAGAAATTGCAATGTGGTGCAGTAGGTGCTATCCCTTCAGGCAGAGGTGTTTCATGGAAGCACAAGCCTTATCAGTACTGACAACAACAGGGCAGCAGCCGCAGCTTTGTGGAGAGAGGCAAGGGCTGCATCATGCAGCATCTTCATATAACCAAATGTGGCCATTGAGGGGGAACCTAGATGCAGACTTGGCCCCACGCTTTATGAATGTCCATAGCTTCAATTATTTCGGGCTGACAGATTTTTGGAGCATTGTGAGTCTGGAAAGAAACTGGTATCTGTAAATCCTCAGGAAGTATTTGAAAGAATGATTTTGTGTCTTATACTGTAGGTCATTCATATTGTACTTTGTTTAAAGGACAAGGATTGTGTTTGGAACAGGATTGCCACCTCTCTGATTTTAAACCAGATTGTTGTTTTCTTGAGGAATTCAGTTCATAACTTCCATTGTCACAGCCCCAGCCCCATATGTCGAGGCCCCACACTCATATGTCACTACTCCAATGTCATCAGCCTGCCCCCCTTGTTCAGTTTCTGATAAGGTAAAAGGGGAAAAGCTAGTTTGGAAGCCATGCAGTATGTCAAGTAATTCAGCACAATATACAGATTTGAGGGGTTCATCATATCCCCAGATCAGATAAATAATTTTCATTTGTTTTTACTTTTCATGGGTATCTTGTAAGTGGCCCAAATAACCTCTAAATGGTTCAAATAAGGGTTATATCTCTGGCCTCACTGTCAAGCATAGAGTAAGTGGCTACAGAACTGGAATTAATATTATTTATTTACTATTTGATGGCGACCCATGCCAAGAAAAGTTGATGATGATGGGCTGATGGGAACCCTTAAATGGACTGAACCCTAGGAAATGCAGACCAAGCGGTTATTAGGATCGTGCAGTGTATTTGTGTTGCCCTGCCTTCCATTTGATATTACTGCTTTTGATGGCAGTAATTGATGGCAGTAATTATAGTTTTGTTTTGTGCAGAAACATGATAGTGCAATATTAAAGATATTTGGAAAATGCCTACACTCAACATATCTAAACATCTAATGTGCTATGGTATACATGAAAACATCTATCATGCATACACTGACATGAAATACTAGTTCATCCATACATGGTAATACTTTTCTCTATGGGGTGCATTTCTATCTTTGATGTTTTGATGTGCAATTAACAGCCCCCGAATATACAATTTTCCTTGTATTAAGATAAAGCAGGCCATACAGACTTGGGTCCAGTATCTGATGTTAGGCAGGTAGCAGATGGCCTTGTACACAGTCAGATACATGGACCTTGACCATACAAAACATTCTGGCCAATCAATATACAGTACAATGACTGGTAGAGTTTGATTCTTGGTTGAAAGAGTTTCGGACCCACTTGTAAAATGGATGAATAATTTAATTAAAACAAAACAATATGTTTGGTTGGATTCTGTAATTCTGTAATTCTTTAATTTCTTGGTATTCTTGCTGAATGTAAACAATATCGAGCCATTTATCTATGCCGACGGCTCATTTACAACTATATATCCTAGTCTTGCTACGCATTACCTTCTTGCCCTTTGTTTTCCATTATTCTATTATATGTTTCTGCTCCTCTAACTTCATCTTCTCCCAGTGTTGCTTTCTTCTTACTCTTTGTGTACTTCTCCCCATTCTCCTATTCTGGGTTTGATTTTCATTCTTCTTGATATCCCACACCCCTTCCCTTCTTCTTGATATGCCATACCCTTTTCAGTTTTCTTCATATCCCACACCCTTTGACTTCTTCTTCATATGTTTTCCTGTTTACTTGATATTCTATACCCTTTCCCTTCTTGTTGATATCCCATATCCTTTCCCATTTTCTTGATATCTTGAATATTGACTTGCTGTTGCATGAATACCAGTTTGCCATATTTAGTTTACCCCATTCATTTACATGTTGCAAGATAAGGCAACTGTATGTCTTTCCTGGAGCAAAATTAAATGAAAATGAAAAAAGGAACAAGTAGAATATGATTGTTGACATGTAGCCATTGGGTACATTGGGGAATAAATGGGAATAAAAGTATTTGAGCACCTTTAACACTTAGCTAGATAACCACTAGGGGTGCTATGCATTGCTTTCAGTGTATGACGAATGTCTCTGCTAAGACAAGCAATACATTTTATATATAAATGTGCCTATATAGAGAAGGGATGTTCTTTACTCACTATAAGCAACTGAATGGCGTCATGGGATCCTTTCTATTTAAAGGAAATTAATGGAAGATAAATAAACTCTTAGACAGAGCAGTTTTTCCCTCCTTACCATGATTCCTTCCGTTTGTCTCTGTGGCTTTGGGGATAATGACCTGTTTAATCTCATTTTACATGTTTTCCTAATTGAACTGAATGGCAACCTGGCTGGAATCCATGGAGCAGGCTTATTTTAAGAGATTATATATATATATGGATTGAAGGAAAATGAAAACCGTAGGGGAAATGTTCTTAATAGTGCTTTCTGTGTTGCGGTAAATTGAGGATAAATGGATATAAATTGCCATAATCACAACATATACCACTGAATACCTTCTTCATCAACCCATTTTCTTACACAGCCCTAATAACCGATGAAAGGAACTTGGATGAGCAGAGCTCCATCACCTTTAACTATATAACATCCACTTGTAAGAAATGACATTGTTGTACCTGAGTAAAGAATATTATTGATACCTCATATTTATTCCCATTACAGTTAGTGGAATTTAATAGACTTTACTTGACTTGAAATATAAGCCCTAGTGCCAATGTATTGCAGTGCTATTCCAGCCAGTTAGTTTCATAAATGAGCCCTGCCTTTATTCCTGGTCAACTGCAACAGTAACTTTATGCTGGTGAATTGGAACCTACTGGTAGACTGCAAAATAAAGATCAAAAATTAATTATACTGTACAAGGGATCATAAATGGGTCAAGTGGCATAACTATAGGTTACTGGACCTCTAGAGCAGAATTTATAAGATAACATCACAAAAACCTTCAGAAAAAATTACCTTTTTAATGTCACTTTTTACTGATACAGTAGTATGGAGAATTGCTACCTTGTAGCCATGGTCCTTGGTTCAATTCCTTGTAGGTCATCTGTAGAGTTTGTATGTTCACCCATTCTGCTTGGTTCTGCTAGTTATTCTACTTTCTTCCCACACTTCAAAAACCCACAGGCAGGTTAATTAACTGCCGATAAAATCTACCATAGGGTGCAACAGGATATAGGCTTTAGACTGTTAGCTCCATTGGGACAGGGTCTGATGTAAAATCTCTGTAAACTATTGCAGAATATGACACATATATATATATAATATATGAAATAGTAATAATAGAGCATTAGTGAGGCTTCTCTGTAGGCCTCGTTGCTGAACATATACATTTGGGATTTACGCAGGGGGGCTTATTTATATTAGAAACAGGTTGGGGATCAGAGTACCTTTGCCAGTCATTTAGACTTTAGTGATACGTTCACCCTGATGACTAGTGAATAAAGAAGAACCATACCATACCTCTCTAAATTCCCATCAGCACAGTTTAGAGCATGACCCCAATCCATGTATTCCAAACCCAAACAGTACTAATTGCTAAACACTACGCACTCTTGGGAAAGCTCTGCCGCTTATTGTGTTTTTTTTGTAAACTCACACTGATTAGAACTTCAGACTTTTATTCAGAGAGCTTGTAGTACACAGCAGTTGAGCCTCATGGCTGTATCTCAGTTCCTGAACAAACAAGAGTGCTGACAGTAAGAACCACAGAAAGACTCATTATCAACTGAAGACCGTCTGTCCTTGGGAGAAAATTGGTATGGATATTTTCAGTTTTAGTGGACAACACTATCTAGCAGTTATGGACTACTTCTCAAATTATCCTGAACTGAAGTCCTCTAGTGGCTGGAGGTATCCCCCAGGTATATTTATTGGGACTGTCCCTCTTAAATAGGGACAACTGGGAGGTATGCAATACGCTGCTGAACAGCTGCGAAGGAGTTACTAACATTCTGTTACCAGAGAGGAAATTGTAAAGCATTTCACGTCAATCCCAATTTTGAAATGAAGATGGTTTTGGCCCCGTCCACCCAGCGACACCTTCAGTGTATAGATGGCCATAGATGCACAGATAATATCGTATGAAACAAATTTTTGTACGATATTCAGTGCATTTATTGTGGGAAACGAGCCGACCGATATCGGCAGAAGACTTGGATATCGGTCAGCTTGTCGATCGCGCTGGACTTGAAATTTGATCGGGTGCCTTTGAAGGAACCCAAACATTGTCATTGTTAGTGCTGAATCGGCAGATACAAGTAGAATTCTATTGTTTTTAACTGTATATCCGACGATTCAGCTCTACACGTGTGTACTGAAACGAACAATCTTTCTTGGCAAGATCTTTTCCAAGAAAGATCGTAAATGTTAAGTCTATGGCCAACTTAAGTCATTTTGTAAAGAAAATGTTACGGTCGGCCATTCACTTAAAATCTACTCTTTCGGCAAAGTTGCCAAGCAAGCAGATATTTCCGCATGATGGCCACATTGTGCTGGCGATATCATTATAATATGAATGCTTGGCCCTTGGACCAAAGATAGATCATATTGAAGGTAAATGCAGGCCGTTGGAGATGACCATATAAAAGTGCTTATGCTGTCCATGCCCTGAAGGCAGTGGCGTAACTATAGAGGACGTCTGTGAATATATGAAGCCGCACACATTCAATTCATGCAGTTGGGGAGTTTTACCCCATTTATTGCTTCACCAAAGGTATCAACGTTTCTAGGGGGGCCACCCTCCCTTCAGTGTGCTCCCCTCCCACCCCTTGTGATATAAATATAGGGCTCAAATTACAAATGCCTCTCTGTTCCTTTAACTGCTGCCTATACTGTATATAAACACTCCTCCTTGGTCCCCTAATTAATGATTGTGTCTCAGGTTTTCCAGATAAAGAGGAGGGAGGGGACTTCGGGAAAGGAAAATTAATTAACTATTATCTCTTCTTCCCACAATTGCTCTGAAGATCGAAGGAACTGGCATCCAGTAAAAAATGAAAGTACTTTCGGTTTCTCTGTTCTATGTGCTTAAGTGCAAAAAATGGAAAAACAATAAATATCTTTACATTAAAACAAAAGCAAAATACCTGTTTCATTTCTGAAAGTGATTGTTTCACCGCCGGAGTACATCTGTATTAATGTAGAACAGCAAAACTAGAACATTGATGGTTATACTGTTCATCCAATGAATTGGCAGAGATGTGAAAGGTTAACTAATGCAAATGAAGAAAGATTGCAGTAGCACCAACTGCTTCTTATGTGCCCCTGGCATGGAAATGAAAGCAAGAATGGCTGTTTGTGTAAGTGATGCGCAAAGGGCTGATCCTAAATAGTCATTATATGTCAGACAGCAAGGAGGCTGGCAAGCCTACGCCAATGTAATGATCTTTAATCAGGGTCTGTAAATTTACGTGAGGAATGAACTTTGGCATTCTGATTAATCATCTCTAGTTTACTGTAAATAAAACCTGACCTTTGCAGCCAGCAGCCATTTATATGAACTGATAAGAACTAAACTGGAAATGCTTTACATACCCTTAGCGCTGATTATACCCTTGGCGCTGATAATAAAGGTGGTTCTGTTCTGTACATAAAAGTGCTGCTCATTCTACAGGTTTGTATATCAATGGCAGGTGTGCACACAGTATCTTCAGGCGCCTGTGTTTGTTCAGTGAGCAACATAGAAATAAATACGCAAATATTATGTATAAGCAATGTACACGTGACTCTTGTACTGCCTGCCTATTTTTTAACTAAATCTACACTTATTTTTGCCACTGTTGCTCAAACAGAGCAAGACAATTGACTGGCACCTATATGCAAGCAGCAGCAAATATGTAATCTGATTCTCCATCTCAGATGAACACCATTTATAATAAACACCTCCATACCTCCCAACATTTGGAAAATGAAAAGAGGGACAATGCCCATTTTATGGCCACACCCCCTAATTACCATATCCATTTTACAAAAATTAGGCAGGTTTTGAAAGTTTGAACTCATTTCTGGGATTTTAGTGCAACGTTTTATGTGTTTTTACAGTGAATTGCCCTTTAAGTTGTGAGTCTCAGTTCTCCAAAGAGACTTGCTTATCTTAAATAGTTACAATTGTTTCTTTGCTTATCTTAAATTGTTACAAAAGTATCTAAGTACAGCTGCTGGCTCTTATTTTAACAGGTTCCCTTTCATTTTAATTAAAGGGCACCTGTTAGGCAAAAATGTTATCCCCAACCAAATGTTAGGGCTAATAGAGCCCACATTCCGGTTGTGGATAACAGTAGTTTTTTTTTTTTTTAAAATGCCCCCCGCCTTCGCTAGGCTACCCACAGCCATGTTGTGTCCCTCGCATTTATATAACTCGCATGTGACGTCACGTGCATAATGAACAATTTTGGGCAGCTTTTCGTTATGCGCATGCAAGTGACCAGACATGGCTGCTCGCACCAGGAGCTCCCTCCTGGTGCAGGTAGCCTAACCCTGGCGGGGGCATTTTTTTAAAAGAACAATACTGTTATCCCCAACCGGAATGTGGGCTCTATTAGCCCAAACCTTTGGTTGGGGATAACATTTTTACCCAACAGGTGTCCTTTAAGTGTCAAGAAACGTTGTATCTTTTTCTCGAGTCAGTGCAGGAGATCAAAGAGAAAGTCGGGACATTTCAGTAAGAAACTGAGGGCTGAGCTGTCAAAATCGGGACTGTCCCGCAGAATATAGGACAATTGGGAGGTATGTACCTCCTTCCTTATAACTTGAGCCTTAGCAGTCAATGGAAGGTATAAGATCAATATCCAGATCTTATTATCAAGGATTATATAGAAGTAGCAATCCTATCAGTTGGCCCAAGGAATATAGAGGGTCCTGTGGGGATGCAAACGATAATCAATAATCAGTCCATGCAGTGTCGGACTGGCCCAGCGGGACACCGGGAAAAAACCCGGTGGGTCCCAACCCTCGTGGGCCCCCGCCGGGCCAGAACCCCTCTAATAGTATAGAAATTTTTAAAAAGTTTCTGGCGATGCGCATCGCATCACCGCTTGCGCATGCTGATTAGTTGTTTTTGGTTATTAGACATTTATTACATTACCCCATAGTTTTAATTAAACGCAACTAGGGATGCATCGAATCCTTCGCAAAAGATTCAGCTGAATACTGAACCAAATCTGAATCCTAATTTGCATAAGCAAATTAGGGGTGGGAAGGGGAAAACATTTTTTACTTCCAAATTTGGATTTGGATTTGGTTTGGACAGGCAAAAGGATCCTGCTGAAAAAGGCCGAATCCTGGATTCAATGCATCTCTAAACGCAACAGAACTGGCTGATTATTCTGCACCATGTGGGACAAACTTAATGCACAATGGTAATACATTATTATCAGCATTATACTATAATTATTCTAAAATTCTACAGATGTTCTCTGGTTGAGCAAGTGTAAAGCTGTCCATAAATGGCCAGATTTAGATTTGCAGTCTGAGCATGTATGTCACCTTGCAGGGTTAGTGAGGGCAACTTCATCAGAACATCCTTTGCTTTAGACAGTGTTAAATGTTTTTATGAAACATCCCATATGTTCTTGTAACAGGCACTGCCCAGAGAGTAGTATCTCTATCACACTCGACACATTTGGATTGCTCTTTGTTGTTAGCGTCTTCCCTTTGATGATCTAAAAGATCATGGATTTAGCTTCTCTATCCCTGGCAGTTAGCTGTTTGAATTATAGACTGAAAGTCTATTTGCTATTTCGGAAAAAAAAGAAGATGCACATTAAAGGAGAACTAAGGCTTCTTATGAAAATATATCATTACCCCATAAGTGGCCCTTCTGGTTTTGCCGCAGCAAAAAGGTATTTTATTTAAGGGAAGAGACATGCTCAGATTCAGGGAGATTTAGTTGCCTGGCTATAAATAGCCTCTTCTTCAGGGCGACTAATCTCCCAAACTGCCTCCCACCAACTAGAATCGAAATCGATGGCGGGATTGCACTTGGAGCTCTTCGTTTTCACCCGAAGTTTCCTCGTGAGGCAACTTCACGTGACTTCGGAAAACAAAGTGTACCGATTGCCATCCTGTCTGAGATTTACATTCTAACCGGCGGGAGGCAGTTCAGGAGATTAGTCGCCCCAAAGAAGAGTCACTGGGCGACTAATCTCCCTGAATCTCAGCGTGTGTCTCTGCCCTAAAAGTAACAGAATAAGAACTTTGTCTCAATAAGGAGCATCACTTGCAGTACCATGCTGCTAAACATTGTCACTGACACTCACATTCAAATTTAGGGTAAAATCTGTATAGATATTCCATTGTAAACAATAAATGAATTGTTTTCTGCTGACAGCAATTGTTTGCTTTACGTGGACTCAGGCCTTCCATAACTCGGTTATTGATTTGCTGGTGTAAAGGAAACTGATCATACGGGAGTACAATGTTACAGCTTCAGTGATATAATTGGTACCATCACATATGGCAGTGGTTCACTGGATTGTTACAGTTATGGGATCTGCTATCCGGAAACCCATTATCCAGAAAGATCCGAATTACAGAATAGCCGTCTCCCATAGACTCCATTATAATCAAATAATAAAAAAATGTAAAAGTGATTTCCTTTTTGAAAGCTTACAAGATTTTCTAGTAGACGTAAGGTATAAAGATCTAAATTGTTGAAAACCCCATGTCCCTGGCATTCTGGATAACAGGTCCCATACCTGTACATCAAATCAACTGCTACTAAACTTGGAAAAATTAGTCCCCTAGGCTGGAGTTGGATAACTGAGTCCTTTGTTAAATACAGAGAAATGAGAAATAGCACTGTGTAACTGTGCCAGGATATCCAGCCTTTTGCCACCACCCCAGTTGTTTCTTCAAGGATATTTTATGGCCCCTCTCTGATTGGGTGCTCCAAGCAGCTGTACTCTCTACTTATAACTAAAACCAAATCTGCCAGGCCCCATTGTGCATTCAATCACAGTCTGGTCTGACTGGTTGCCCCATAGTTGTGGCACAGTTAAATTTTGCACAGTTTTGCACTTCTGACCTTTAACCCATAAAACCACCTGTTGGACTGATCTGATTGTTTGGCCCTTAAGCCAAACAATTGAATGATAATAGGCATCTGTGCAGACAATTTGGAGTGGACCTCATCAACAAGCTGATGCAGTCCCCCAACAGGATTTTTAAACCTGTCCTATAGATATTTGCCCAATTTTCAACCAGATATGAGGTGGGTCCCAACATTTGAAAAATAGAAAAAAGGACGAAAAGATCTGCCACACAGAGCACAGGGAATTTTTTTGACCATGTTTTAGAGAGGCGGCAATGACGGAGCTCCTCCCGGCTACTCAGTGTCTCCTGGCTGGCCGCAGATATCTGAGATTTCGGTTACTTCACCCGAACAATTCAACAATGTGATTTGGAATACTCACTGTTAGCGCTCAGCGAGGCAACTTTGGGCGACTATAGAAAACGCATTGGCGCGTGTGCATTAGCGCAGGCGACTTTTCATTGTAGCCTATGGGGGAAACGCTGAGGGAGTTCGGGGAGATAGTCGCTCAAAAGACGAGGTGATTAGTCGACAGGCGACAAAATCTCCCTAAATCTCCTCGTGTGGACTAGCCCTTGCAGAATTTTCCATCTTATAAGTAATATACAAACACTTACGCACTATTTCATGTCATTGAATACTAATCTCTGTTAATGATTAAGAATTTAATAATTGTCATTTTTGACTTTTGGTTTTCTTCCTGAGTAACCCAAATACAGCCTTGACATTTCAGTTAAGGCAGAAATACACAGGGAGGCAGGGGAAGGGACTCCGTGGTTTAGGTCAGGGTCCCAGCTTGAAAAAAAGTGCACCCTTTGTATAACCAGCGTCTTGCTTTACTATAACTGACAGGAGTCCCTGCTGGTGGGATTTTCCTTGCTAGCTGGATGACCACAGGTTGGGTTTACAGAAAGTATCTCCTGGTAATCCCAGGATCTAGTGGGTGGCAGTATTTCCATCCGCCAATCTTATTTCCACTGTAGACTTATATAAAACAATCTGCCACTACCTATGTCTAATTCCTGAGAGTTAGCCTAGGGCAGTGATCCCCAACCTGTGACTCGTGAGCTCATCAACCCCTTGGATGTTGCTCCCAGGGCCTTAAAGGGGACCTGTCACCTAGACACTAAAATCTGTATAATAAAAGTCCTTTTCAAATTAAACATGAAATCCAATTTCTATTTTTTATTTAAGCTTTCATAGCTGTTGTAAGCTCATTTAAAAATCTCAGCTGTCAATCGAATATTGTCTGCCCCTCCTCTATGCCTTAGGCATAAAGGCGGGGCAGACAATTACTTTCACTTTCCATTCAGCACTTCCTAGTTGTCACTGCTCTCCACACATTCCCCCCATTCTCTTCACCATATAATTGTGTAGCCAGGGCATGGGGATGGACATCAGGTCCCCCATTCTGGTGCACAAACAAGAATCTGGGATTATGCAAGGCTTGCTTTAATAACAATGTATACAAAATGGCTCCTGTCTGCTTGCTATAATTATGAATATTGACTAATTTATACAGTGTTATTAAAGTTCATTTTGCTTGATTAATGTGATAAAATAGGATTTTGAATATTTTTATGGGTGAGGGGTCCCCTTTAAAGCTGGGTTGCTCCCCAACTCTTTTTACATTTGAATGTGGCTCATGGGTAAAGCATATGAATGATGATAAAAAAAAATTTTTACACCCACCATGCAACATTTGGGGCAGGCCAAGGGCTTTTTTTTAAAGGTATTACAAATTTACTGGCAGCTACATTAAATTTGTAATACCAGCCCCAGCCTTGGCAGGAGTTTTACCGGCTAAGCCAGTAAAATACCGGTCAGATGGCAACCCTACTGCACCCGGACTTAAACACTAGAGGTTCAGGTCCCTCTAGGGACTGGGTCTTGGTGTACCCAGGTTCCCTGGAAACATACCAGGAGCCATAGAGGAAAATCCACCCCTTCTCACTTACTATACCAAAGTGTGACAGGATATGGTCACTGCATCTCTTGGCCAATAACTGGGATATGTAAATTACAACTAGCTACATGGGCATCTGCCCAGCAACTAGGGAGATCAAGAATACGATTACTGATTCATTGTGAAATGGGTATAACCATAGTGTGAATTGACTGTCATCTTTCTTTAACATTCATTATGCCAATGATGCTGCTGTTTGAGAGCAAATGTATGGTTTTATAAAAAAAAAACAAAGTATAGCACTGTATTTATTATATGAGTTAAGCACAGTGCTCCCCTTGGCACGGCAATGACAGTCTTGGGAGATGAGCAACACAAAACACAGATGCCAACTCACATGTTAGGTATTAATTGATTTGTAGCTGCTGGTTATACTCATTACAGGCTATTCCCTTAGGAAATTAATGTGTGTACAGGATAAAAATGGGGTAGTGATGGGCAAATAAATTCATGAAACTCCCGCGGATGTGCGTCCAAAATTGATGCGAGCGTCAATTTTCGAGTTTGACAAATTTTTCACAGTTTCGCAAATTTTGAGTGAAATTCTCGAATTTTTCAGCGAAGCAGGATTGGAGAAATTCTCCCATCACTAAAATGGGGTTTTTGTTACTCCAAGTCACTAAAGGGACTGCTACAATGTTACTGTATGCTACAAAAGAGGAACAGCATTCTATTCTCTCGTAGAGTAGGGTGAATACCAATACAAGCCTTCCTATTGGAGGACTATTGATTCTACATGACTGTATAACAGTGGGGGGGCTTCTCACTATATATATTTATTATAGGAGTAGTTCATCTTTGAACAAACTTTTACTATAATCAATAAAGTGTTATTCTGAGACAATTCGCAGCTTTTCATTCAGTCTCTCTCAAGTCTGGAAATTTCATCAAACAATCAAATGCAATGGTTTGAATGAGAGACTGGTATATGAATAGTAGAGGCCTACATAGAAAATTAAATAACCATAAAAATCGTAGCCTCGCAAAGCAAATGTTTTTGGCTGCTGGGGTCAGTGGCCCCCATCTGAAGGGTTGAAAGAGTCAGAAGAAGAAGGCAAATAAATTAAAAAATAAAAATTGAAGGCCAGGCACCTGCTTAGCAACAGTTGGAGAGCAGGCTTCTGATAGTCCCGATGGTTCCTTGGATTTGTATTTTATAGCAGTAGGTTGGGTGGAATAGAAAGTTGTTATCCTCATATAATTCCTTCCTTCACAAATCAATGGCGGTGGTATTAAGGCACTGCAGCAAGGGAGGAATGTAATGAGATAATAAATTAAAACCCTACTTAACTCTGACTGATTGGTAATGTTGCTGGTGCTGTTATTCATCAGTGCTGAATTGATTTATGGACATTTGCTGTTTGTGTGTAAAGTGAGTCACTCTGCTTTTCTGTGCATTATACATTCTGCTTCTCCTTATTATCCTGATAAGCACCCTCTGTAACTTCACTTTAAGCCTTTATCTCCCAAACGACTTTGTGGCTGTGATTTAACAACTATTGTATTTGTGGCTCTGTAGGTGAGCACCACTGGCTTAGGGATGTAGCGAACTGTTCGCCGGCGAACTAGTTCGCGCGAACTTCGACTGTTCGCGTCCGCCGAATGTTCGCGAACGTCGCGCGACGTTCGCCAATTGGTGTTCGCGTTCGATTCGAAGTAAAATTTCGTTCGACCATTCGACCATTCGACCGTTCGATCGCTAAAATCGAACGATTTCCATTCGTTCGAACGATTATAAGCATTCGATTGAATTAAAATCATTCGATCGAATAGCTTCGATCGTTCGATTCGAACGAAAATCCTTCGATCGTACGAATAAAATCCTTCGATCGTTCGATCGAACGATTTTATCGAGCGTTCGAAGTTCGCGAACTGTTCGCGAACTGTTCGCTTTTTTGCCGGTGTTCGCGAACGGCGTTCGCGAACATCAAATCGGCAGTTCGCTACATCACTACACTGGCTGCATTACAGGTTGAGTTATATTTGGAGGAGCCCAGAAATGAAAGTGCTGGCCTAGTTAAGTGCTCTGCCTCTATTAAGGTGGCCATACACGGAGAGATCCGCTTGTTTGGCGATGTCGCTAAATGCCCACCTTGAGGTGGGCAATATCGGGCTGATCCGATCGTGGGCCCTAGGGCCCAAAGATCGGATCCTAACGAATAGTAATGGGCGGTCGGATTGCGGGACCATATCAGCGAATAGATGCGGCCGCGATCCAACGGGATTTTTCGTCCCATCCAATCGAGATCTGGCCGACTTTCACCCAGATCTCGATCGGTGAAGCCCGTCGGGGGACCCCATACACGGGCCAATAAGCTGCCGACACGGTCTGTCGGCAGCTTTTATCGGCCCGTGTATGGCAACCTTATGGGTCATTTACCACTGCAAGTGCAGTCACAAAATGTGCTTAACAACACCATTCATTTAGTGGCAAAACTAGTTTCAGGAGGTCCACCCTTTCCATTTTTGTGCCCTCCAGCCCTTATTTGCAATTGCCGTCTTCACATGGAATCATCATCATCAGGATTGCCCTCCCAACAATATTTAGGAGAATCGTACTGCATCATAAGATGATAAGTGTGTTTTTAAATCAGGTGCTGTGTAGAACAACCCCTGGTACTGTGCATGTTTGCTTTCCGAAAGATTCAAATATGACACATGACTTAAGCAGTAAGCAAACTGCAGAGGTGGAAATCGGAAAAGCAGAGTGCTGTATAAATACAAGTGCTGCATATTCTATTTATTAAGCCTGCATTTATGGACTTCCTGCTTATAATATATGTCAGTTACTAAAGCTTGTGGTTAAAGGAAAACTATACCCCCCAAGCAACGTAGGTCTCTATAAAAAGTTAACGCATAAAACAGCTCATATGTAAAACCCTGCTTCTTGTATATAAACCATTTTCATAATAATATACTTTTCTAGTAGTATGTGCCATTGGGTAATCATAAATAGAAAATTGCCATTTTAAAAAATAAGGGCCGCCCCCTGGGATCATAGGATTCACTATACTCACAAACATACCAACAAACCTTACATGTTAGGTCACATGAGCCAATTAACAGATAGAGTTCTGCTTCACACTTCTTCCTGTAACAGTTAGAGCTGCAGTATTTCTGGTCAGGTGATCTCTGAGGCAGCACATCACAAAACGGCAAGAGATGTAAAAGGGCAATATTTACCAGTTTGGTAAGATTCTTTAATATGCCACTTAATATGATGTAAATTATCTGTTGCTTAAGTGTTCATTTTGGGGGTATAGTTTTCCTTCAAAGAGTGCAAGCTTCTTATATTAAGATTATATTATTATTTTTATACTATTAAGGATAATGTGATAGATGATATTATATAGGTGAAATAAGCGGAGCTTGTTTATTATATATGTTAGTTTTTATGCCTGAGGTTTTGGTTACTAGTTACCTGTAATATATGTTGTTTACCCTAAAAAACAATTTCAAATCTTAGTTTATAATGTTAGTCAAGCAACATAAAGACACCTTTCTCTACATAAATTATTTAAATCTTGTCTCTTTTAGTCTTGGAATTCACTATCACAGCAAGCAGGGAGGCGCTGTTTTGTGGACACTGTTATTAAAACAAGCTTTGCATTATTCCAAAATATTGTTTATGCACCAGAATGGGGCACCTGATGCCTATGCACTGGCTACACAATAAGATGGTGAAGAGGGAGAGGGAATGTGGGTTTTCACAGTGATATCTAGGAAGCGCAGAATGGAAAGTGGAAGCAATTGCCTGCCCTGCCTCTAGGTAATACGTGATTGACAGCTAAGACTTTTAAACGTGTTTAGAACACGTATAGATATTTTAAGAAAATAATAATTTTGGTTTCATGTTAATTTGAGAATAACTTTTATTATACAGGTTTTTATGTCTGGGTGACATGTCCCCTTTAAGCTAAGGGTTCTATTTGTTATTGTATCATCATAAAACTATATTATATATATATATATATATATATATATATATATATATATATATATATATGCTAATTATTAAACCTTAGCTATGAATGCTACCAACAGGGTGTGCCATACATTGGCAGAACAGTAAAATGACATGTTCATACTGGGTATTTAAACAGTGTAGCCAACGTTAAATTAATAGGAACTTTTCTAATTAATCCTACAGCTAACTGCAACATTGGAATTCATTTGTGTACAATTGTTTGATCTAGATAAGAGAGTTTAAAGTAGCATTACATGGGGCAGTTCAGGCCATGTTGTCACACAAGTGATTTTTCAGCTCAGTGGTTGGGAAACAGGGGCATAACTATGGAGGTTCCTCCAGTAACCCACGCACAACCCACGGACCTGCACCCAAGCCCCTTCTTGTGCCATTTTTACAGTGTAAATACAGGAACAGGTCGAGGGACAGGAACTGGCGAGGGTGTAAAATGACACTGCCTGCAGGAAACCAAAAATTAAAGTGTCAGCTTTACTGTGTCTAATTTTGCCTATTGGCCCAGGCAGTATAACTGCAAAGAGTGGCTGAAATAAAATAAGGGAGTATTTTTCCAAACGAAGTTATATTGAGCCATACTCACTTTTCAGAAACTCATTTTAGGACTGTTCTACGGTATCTAAACATGAGTTAGGATGCGGGGAACCTGATACAGGGAGGCACATTTATCAAGGGTCAAATTTCGAATTCATTTGAGTTTTTTGAAAACTCCCATAAAATCGAAATTTGACTAAAATCGAATTTTCTCTGCTTGGATGAATTGAATTGACATGCAAAAACTCGATTCGAATTAATAAAACTCGATTTGAGTTTGAATGTCAGGAATTGATCCCTAGACCTCTCCCACTGACTTACACAGTAATTCGGCAGGCGAATAGTTAAATTTGAGTTTTCAACATGCCCGAGTATCATAAATCTCGAAATTCTAATTTGAATTAAAACTCGAATCGAGTTTGGGTAATTCACAATTCGAATCTGAGAGTTTTGACCCAAAAAAAATAGAAAATTCGAATTTTCACTTTGACCTTTAATAAATTTGCCCCTCAATGTCAGTCTAGAAAAAATCCCTGCAAACTCTGTGCTTTTTTTGTGCAGTTTACAGCTGCCCTGTCCTGATGTGCCTGTGGTACAGCCCTGGGGTTCCCCATGCACCTGCAATAGATGTATCCATTGGATGTTCTCTTGTGTGGTATGACAACCTTCTAAGATGTCTCTCAATATAAGCTGATAGACAGTGTAGTAACTATGGACCATAGTGGTTCTGAACCTTTCCGTTATATTTCCGACACTATTTGGCAACTTTCAGCATCTATGTTTACAATGTTTTCATTTATATAACAACAGCAAGTTTTTCAGAGCTTTGCATTATTTTATAACAAGATATGATTTAACAAATAATGGTTACTAAATATACACCAGGAAACATCAAAAGAGACTGGCACAAGCCTGGACCCACAAAGTAGTAAAGCCGTAGTCAGATTGTAAAAGGTTAAAAGGCTTAAATTTATTCTCCATAATTAAGAACCAAGGCCTGACGCATTTCGTGTCTACCAGGGACACTTAGTCATAGGGTAATTAAATATACCTTGGATCTGAGGGCTGTGTTCCAAGAGCTTACAATCTCAACTATCATTTTTATTTTACAAATATCTCTCAGCTACAAACAAGAAAACGGTTCCTCTTTAAAAGATTTGTTCCTTTTGGGACTCTGTAAAACAATTGTTAGATGCAATATGTCCGTAATTTGTGCTGAGAGCTTATGAGTTAATTTCATTTGTCAATGTATCACAGGGACAATTTGTTGCATTAAATATGTAATAACTAAAAACAATGGAGTCAACCTAATACAAAGGACAGAAAACAGGTACTTCTCTCTAAACCTGCTCTCTCTTGTGTAAAAACTCTAATTTCTGATTCCAAACAAATAAAAACGAGTGGCTGTGGGATGGCAGGTATAGTAGGGAGAGATGGTGTCTATAGTAACAGTGGAATAATAGTCTCTGGGAAGTGAGTGTGACTGTGGGATAGCAGGTATAGTAGGGAGAGATGGTGTCTATAGTAACAGTTTGATAATAGTCTCTGGGAAGGGAGTGTGACTGTGGGATAGCAGGTATAGTAGGGAGAGATGGTGCCTATAGTAACAGTGGGGATAATAGTCTCTGGGAAGGGAGTGTGACTGTGGGATAGCAGGTATAGTAGGGAGAGATGGTGCCTATAGTAACAGTGGGATAATAGTCTCTGGGAAGGGAGTGTGACTGTGGGATAGCAGGTATAGTAGGGAGAGATGGTGTCTATAGTAACAGTGGATAATAGTCTCTGGGAAGGGAGTGTGACTGTGGGATAGCAGGTATAGTAGGGAGAGATGGTGCCTATAGTAACAGTGGGATAATAGTCTCTGGGAAGGGAGTGTGACTGTGGGATAGAAGGTATAGTAGGGAGAGATGGTGCCTATAATAACAGTGGATAATAGTCTCTGGGAAGGGAGTGTGACTGTGGGATAGCAGGTATAGTAGGGAGAGATGGTGTCTATAGTAACAGTGGGATAATAGTCTCTGGGAAGGGAGTGTGACTGTGGGATAGCAGGTATAGTAGGGAGAGATGGTGCCTATAGTAACAGTGGGATAATAGTCTCTGGGAAGGGAGTGTGACTGTGGGATAGCAGGTATAGTAGGGAGAGATGGTGCCTATAGTAACAGTGGGATAATAGACTTTGGGAAGGGACTGTGGCTGTGGAATAGCAGGTATAGTAGGGAGTGATGGATACATTACAGTGCAAGATACTGTGATAATTAAAGAAAAAAAATACATAACATTTGAGGTCCCTTGCTCAGTGTGGTGTTTATACAAATGGCCTGTAGATGTCACTGTGCTCAAGACATACTGTGCATACTTCCTGTCAGCTTAACAGTGAAAGTGAAAGTTACTGTTGTGTAATGGCTGCATGAGCCTCTGCTTATAAAGCACTGTTATACTCTATTCATCCTCTGCTACCCAAAACATAACACTCAGCTTCTTAACTGGTGTTTCTATTTATACCCATTTGAACTGATGATTTGAAAGATAATGAATTAAGGTGTATAAATGCAAAGAGTATGATTTTGAGTTGCCTTGTACAGTGACCCCATCGGCCCCTATCTAAATGTCCTCAGAACAAATTGATGTAAAAAATTGCCCAGAATTCATCTCAGAGCACTTTGGCAATTTACATAAATATTAACAATTTTTACAGTGCTTATATAATGCATTTTACACTTGGGTGTGGCTATAGATGTATAAGATGTATATATATTTATATAGAGAAAAGGAGAGAAAGGCAGTGTCTATTTTCAGTTGAAAGCATTATCTCTATGGCTGTATGTGGGTCTGACTCTGGAAACAGTGTAGCAGAAGCTGATTAACAGACCTGGAGTTCTCTGTCAGAGAGTCAGAGCCAAAGAACAGAAAGGCATAAACAAATGCTGCTTTCATTTGCAATTTTACTTACTAATAAATATAAAATAATGAAACATTAAATGTATGTTGGAAGGTTGGGAACATCCCCCCCACCCGGCCTTTATAGCAGAACAAGCTGAAACATTGCCCCATTAAACTATATTTTAAGAATGAATTAGGTCCTTTTTGCATTAAACATGTTATAGACTTAAGTAGGAACGATCTTGCCAGACTGAGAGATGGCAGAAGAAGAGGCGAATAGCCCTGGAACACACACATTAGGGGCTCTGTCATGCATACACAAATATCATCTGGGGCTCAGATGGGGCAAAGGGATAAGGGTTGGGGTGGGCACAAAAGACGTCAATGAAATTCTGCCTTCAGAGCTGGAGCAGCAATTTATATAAATAAATGATGCATCCTGCTCTTAGCCTAAATGAATAAATATATAAAGCTCTAACGAACTAGCAAATAACTCAGCTTGGCTGGGAGAAAGGTACAAAGAAATTGTATGTGTTCCCAGTGTACAAAGGCTGATTATGGTTAGGCAAGTTAGTGTGACTCCTCTTTAGGTGGTATGTAATTGCTATCCTTTAAACAGAGGTACGTTTAACAGAATAAGTAACAGCTACTGAGTCTTTATTTGTTGCTGTCTAATTGACTAATTTACCTCTGGATTGTGGTTGGCTGTGCTGGCTGGGAAGCTGCCCTCTAGGTAAAACCTGGAATTATTGCCCGGTCCCAGCGTACAGTACATGGGATGCAATTTATTGAAGCAGACTGAGTTGGAGTTATTAGGAACATGTATTAGTGCAATTACTTTTATGAAACCTGTGAATGCATGCTCAACTTTGTGTATTTTTTAGCACCTTGCGCAGCTTTTCCTAAAGGTGGCCATACAGGGGCCGATAAAAGCTGCAGACAGAGTCGGTAGCTTATTGGCCCATGTATGGGGTCCTCTGACGGGCTTCCCCGATCTATATATGGCCGAAAGTTGGCAAAATGTCAATCGGATGGGAATAAAAATCCCTTCAGATCGCGGACCGCATCTGATCGTTGATGCAGTCCCACAATCTGAGCGCCCGTTTACCCGTTGTTATGATCTGATCATTGGGCCCTAGGGCCCATGATTGGATCAGCTCGATATTGCCCACCTCAAGGTGGGCATATCGGGGAGAGATCCGCTCGTTTGGCGACATTGCCAAACAAGTGGATCTCTCTGGGTATGGCCACCTTTAGAAATAAATGTAGAGGAAAAGGCACATTGTACTGCCTCTATTGCTTTTTTCCCTATAATTAGTAAATAGGTTATGTGCTAAAGCAAATAGTGTGTGCCCCTTACATCTGTAAGCCTTTGAGCTTATCACACACAGTTTATTGAACTACCTCCTGCCGGCACACTTGACTGATGGATTCCTATATGTATATAGCCAACCGTTTTTCCTTTCCTTCTTTCTCTATTTCTGCCTTCATGTATATAAACCCTATATATTTAGTGACTGATGTTTGATGCATGTAAGCGTCATTGTAATCAGCTTGGAAAAGGAATAAAATGTTCTGAAAGCTTGCTATGATTATATTAATTAGCCAATAAAGGTATCACCTTTATACCACTTTTGTTATTTTTTTATTTCAAAAGGGTTGCCCTGTAACATTTTTTACTGGCTAACACGGTACAGCTTTACCTGCGGTAACAAGACATCAATAACAGTAGATTGCAAGTCGTACCGATTGCAAAGAGGTTTTTGCAGTGAAAAAGGTGTAGACACTGGAGATAGAATTTGAAATAAATTCCAAAAAGTATGCCTTGCACAATTATTAGAAGTCTTACGATGCCCAGAAATACATGGTACAGATGGGAAACAGTTTGGTGTATACAAGGCAATTATTTTGAACTGGGTCAGACTGTGGGGCTTGGGGCCCACCGGGGCTACTGCCTTCTGGCCCCCCCTACTGCTCTGGGCCCCCCTGCTGCTCCGGCGCACCACAATTCTGAGTATGCGCACGGTGCCGGGTCTGTGTGTGCGCACACACGCTGTGCCAGGTTTTGTGCGAATGCGTAGCCTCGTTTCTGCGTACGCACTAATTTTTTTTTACTCGCCGCCATTAAGAAATGGATCTGGGCTGGTGGGACCCACAAGAGCCCGGGTCCACCGGGTTTTTTCCCAGTTTCCTGCCGGCCCAGTCCAACGCTGACTTTGAAAGTTGTAAGATATAAGAATAGATAGACTCTTCCGGCATTCTTTTTGATACAGGCAAGGCCACCCTATGGCAGTCATCATGTGTATAAAGGTAAATAGCATTGGAGGAAAAGAGCATTTATTGAAATGTTATGAAAGTGTCCCTAAAACCCTGAAGGCTACTTACTGTATCTATAATATAGAAAGAAATGCTTTATTGTATATACTGAACTTACTGTACCAGCCCAGAGGTTCAGTCGCTCTGTATCATTAATTATTCAGGCCATCTCATTCTTCTACTATTGCTAGGCCATCTTTTGAGTGTCAGTGGCACTGCACATACTCTGTGTACTCCTGTCTGTAGTAGAGAGAAACTCAGCTTAGGGGTAGTCAAAAATAATCAAGTAGATTTTTTTTTATAATAAATAATATGAGAAAGAATAAGATGACAAATAATATGAAAACTATAAAACACACAACACAACCAACTGAAAAGTTTTTTTAGATATAGTATACTACTACAGGCATGGGAAGCGTTATCTGGAAAACCCGTTTTTCAGAAAGAGCTGAATTATGGGAAGTCAGTCTCCCATAGATTGTTTTAATTAAAGAATTCCAATTTTTAAAATTGATTTTCTCTGTAATAATAAAACAGTATCTTGTACTTGATCCCAACTAAGAAATAATTAATCCCTAGAGGCAAAACAATCCTATTGAGTGTATTTAATGTGTAAAATAATTTATATAGAGATCCAAATTATGGAAAGATCCCTTATCCAGAAAATACCAGGTCTAGAGCATTCTGCATAACAGGTCCCATAGCTGTAGTTTGAAGCTGAATGACTTATCATTAGCTGTGGTTTGCCAGGCCACAATGCAAGCAGATATCACACATTTCTCATCCCTAAGATATTACCCACTAGATTTCTTCGTATAGAGGTCAATGACGCACAAATATCAGTCCGTTTAACAGTTAACCAACAGTGCTATGTGTAATGTGTTAAACACAAGAAGAAGAGTTTTATTGTGCCTGGAAAATGGCAGTGCATTAGCCACAAGGACTCATATTATTCAGCAATTCTCCTGCATAATAGAAAGGCCGGAACAAAGTGAAACATGACAGATTTGTCTGTTCTTTGTCCTCTTGAAGGCGCAAGGGAGAAGGAGTGCTTAGAGCGGCAGCAGAACAGACAGGGTGTAGCATATGACTAATTGATCCTTGTCTTCCAAAATCAAACGTACAGCTACAAATCAAACATGCACCTCTCCAAGTCATCAAGGACTACAGGGTGATCTTCTCATATTGTGTAGCCGTGTCTGCACAGGGCCCAAAAATACACTCACACCTTCAAGGAACATGAAGTGAAAGAACTGCACAAAATAACCTTACGTGGAGAAATAATGGTTTCATTGTCTTTGTTATGTGATGGCCTAGGTTTCCAGTGTCTCCAATTCACAATAATTTGTTGCAGTGCAATTACATTGCAATACACTTTTAGCCACTATAATGTGTGTGTGTATATATATATATTTTTATTATGGGCACTGTCTTAAATGATATGTCCTTAGTTGGAACTAGTTGGAATTAGTTCCAAATTATGTCTGGGTGCAATGTCAATAGAAGGGCTAGTTGCATGGAGCATGGTCAGAACCAAGTGGAAAGTTTGATGGAGGAGGAATTATGCTTTTGGGTTGTTTTCCATGGTGTTGGCAACGGCCCCTGATTCCATTGAAAGGGAACCATAAGGCTACATTATACGATGACATACTTGATAATTCCATGCTTACTACTTTGAGGCCAGAACCGAGTTGCAATTTTGATGGAGGAAGAATTAAATTTTTTGGTTGTTTTCCATGGTGTAGGCAAGGGCCCCTGATTCCATTGAAAGGGAACCTTTAGGGTAAGGCCACACTGGGCGTTTTGGGGAGATTTGATCGTCTGGCGACTAATCGCCTCGTCTTTGTGGTGACCAATCTCCACAAACGCCTTCCCTCACTCTGCGGCGTCTAAAATGAAAAAACGTTGGCGCTAATCACATGCGCTGATTAATTTTCCGAAGTCGCCCGATGGGAAACTTCGGGTGACTTCGGAAAACGAATCACCGCATGTGATTAGCACCAGCGTTTTTTACATTTTAGCCGGCGCAGTGTGAGGGGAGGCGTTTAGGGAGATTGGTCACCACAAAGACGAGGCGATTAGTAGCCAGACGACCAAATCTCCCCAAAACGCCCAGTGTGGCCTTACCCTAAGGTTACATTGTACAATGACATTCGTGACAATTCTGTGCTTCCTACTTTGAGGCAACAGCTTGGGGAAGGCTCTTCCTGTTTTAGCACAAAAATAACCATATACACAAAGTGAGGTCTGTACAGAGTGAGTTTGCTGAGATGGAAGAACTTGACTGGCCTACACAATGAACTCAATGCAACTGAACTGAATTAAAACACCTACCTATTGCATGCCAGGCAAAATGCCCAACATCAGTGCCCAACCTCACTTGTGGCTGAATGGAAGCAAATCTCACAACCAATGTGGCCACAACACTGTGGAACGGCTTCTCAGAACAGCAGAGAAGCCACAAAGTGACCACCATCCAACTATTACCAAGTCTGGCCATTTAGTGTATACCTGCTCTGTTTTAACATATACCTTATGACATTGGTTAACCTGGTAAATTGTTGTGTTAGATGAGTGAACAAATCTGAAGCCTGACAAGCTGTTGTATCCAGCTATATCTGGACACAATATTGTCTTTACTTGAGCTGTTGCTTACTACATGTTCCAATCCATTTCTTCATCACTTTAATGGTAAGTCCTATGTACAGTAAGTACTGTAGGACAAATAATTACATGCTAATTCACAACTCCAGAATTGAAATTCATGAAAATTGTTAGTTCATCTTTGATTGGCAGTAATTAGTTTCAGCATCCACTACAGAGTATATTTTGGTTCTGGCAAAATCTAAAGCAAGGAGTGCACTCTTATACAGAAAATTACTTTTTTCATGATCTATATTAGAAACATATACATATACAGTATTATTATGGGTGCATAGGTAAATGCTATTTTACTTAGGTCACCAAAACAGAACAAAATACACCTTCTAGAATAGCCGAATGTGCACCTTAGTGTATTTAGCACACCATGGTATATGCAAAAGCCAATAAATGCTTAAATATACCTAAAACATGTGTATAGCAACATATCTATGTTACACAAAATCATTCATATCATACCACTTGTGTTCACATTGAAATTTGCAAATATATTAAAGCAGACATGTTGTGCAAAAAGGTGGGAAGCCAACGTTTCGGAAAGCTCCTTTCTCAAGGGGATTTGAGATTTGGCACAGGTGCGGCACAACAAGGATATTGTGTCCCTCTGACATATACAATGTCAAAAATCACTATATTATGAAATGATGGCCTATTCCCACATTTCTACTGCAAGTATATATCAATCACTTGGTGTAAGGCAGAATGCCCAGTCAGGAGTGCGCCACAACATTTCCAAAATAGTCATGCACCTATGTTATCACTCAGCACTTTGGTGCGAAAATTAAAGGACATGTAAACCCTACATTTTCCTACCATGTATATAAGTTGGGCACATCTCCCTCACTCAAATGACATTATTTGTACTGCATACATCCCCTCCATTTGCCTTCATCATTAAATTTCGCTAAAACAAATAGCAGCTATCACCCAGGGGCCATTTCCCTCTGTGACATCATCAGTGCATTTATATCTGCAAACAGCACATGTGGCTGTAAAGTTCACACAATTGAAGAATGCAGGCTAACACAGGCAGAATTTACTATTATGACAAGTCCAGCTTGGATTGAGCACTGTAATGGTTATTCTGAGCTCAGGAGAGGGGGTTAGGATTTAAAAATAGGAGCAGAGTTTCTATGGAAACCAGCAATGCCATCTCTTCATTGGCTGTTAGACTGGAGGGGGTGTTTATTAATCTGAGTTGAGAAGAACTGAGCATGCTCATGAGCCAACAGCCAAAGCAAATTTCTTTCTGAGGGAGGGAGCAGAGTTTGTTAGAGAAGCAGATGGTTAGAGAAACAGAAGGAAGCCTAAGTGATTAAGGGGATGCTGCAGCCTTCCTATTAACCCTTGAACAAGGACAGTTATATAAAGATTTCAAAGAGGCTGTTCACTGATTACATTTTTGTGTGAGGGGTTTACATGTCCTTTAAAGGAACAGTTCAGTATAAAAATAAAAACTGGGTAAATAGATAGACTGTGCAAAATAAAAAATGTTTCTAATATAGTTAGCTAGCCAAAAATGTAATGTATAAAGGCTGGAGTGACTGGATGTCTAACATAATTAGTCACTGACTAACTCAAGTGCCGCTTGGCCCCCTGACAAGACCTTGCTGATTATGATGTACATTTTTCTTCTCGTTGGTGTCAGTCTCTGTACTCAGCATATATTTGTTGAGTCTTTTTTTTTTGGGGAGATATTGATGGCAGACAAGAGGCAGTAGCCAGTATATCAATATGTTTGAAGGCAGCCATCGCCCATCGCTCTTCTATATTAGACAGTTCAAAAGGAAATAGATGGTGAACATTTTCCAGAAAAGGTCCCAGTTTTCACTTATTTTAGCTTCTGAAGTAAAATATTTGTGTAACGTCCCTGCCAAGCTCATCATGCTTTAGATTCTAGAGATAAATGGGGATTTCCCAAAGGAGCAGAGTTTTATTTAGCTTGGCACCTGGGCTGTGGCATACGCAGTGTTGTGGTTAACTTGTTACATAGATGCCTGTTTTCATTTAACCAACCCAACATTGCATAGAAATACAGAGTAATTTGATTCACCGTTGCTTCATGTCTCGAAGCCCATCTGGAATGAATGCGGAGCACACTGCGGACACTTAATGGCTAATGACACCTCATTTGTATTGAAACCTCATTAGAAATAATTGATTCAGCAGAATGCTCTTTCAGCAGATCCATGGAAGGAGGACACTATGTATAGGTTTTCTTTCTTGTGGCAAGAATAATATGGCCCTGCATGAAAATATATCGGGGCAGTAACATAACTAAGCCCTACCGGGATGTTCATCCGGACCCCCGCCCTCTAGACACGAGATTTTCTTACCTTGCACAATGCTGTCACGATCTCCGGCAGGCCCTGGTGCAATTGCACCCCCTACTCCCCTGGTAGTTATGCCACTGCTCAGGGGTAATACTGGTTTGGTTGCTCCCAACAAATTATTTTTTGTTATTTAAGGGTAATCTTTATGAAAGTGTGTTTTTGTGTGTTTTGGGATAGAATTTTCTATTTACAGTTTAGAAAAAACTAATTTCAGAGTGTAAAGTTAGCTTGGCACACTATTGGCAACGCCCTGATTGGCCAATCCATCCCCAGAAATGAGCAACCACAGCCAGGTCTAATTAATCTCTTTTTTTTGCAGTAATTCTTATAATTATAAGTGCCCTCCGGTGAACATTTTCATTTTCACCCATGCCTTTAAAGGAGAATTAAAGCCCAATTAAATAATTAGGCTACAAATGTTGCACATTATGTTTTGGACTTCTGTACCAGCCCAAGGCAACCACAGCCATTTAGCAGTAAAGATCTGTGTCTCCAAAGATTCCCCAGTAGCTCCCCATCTTCTTTTCTGCTGATTCACTGCACATGCTCTGTGCTGCTGTCACTTACTGAGCTTAGGGACCCACTCACAATATACAGTACAGTACACATAGAATAGAAATGTCACAATATAGGGCTGATTAGTAATTAATACAGATAATCAGGGTTACATAGTTAGTTACATAGTTACATAGTTAAATCGGGTTGAAAAAAGACAAAGTCCATCAAGTCCAACCCCTCCAAATGAAAACCCAGCATCCATACACACACCCCTCCCTTCACATAAATAATATATACCCATATCTATGCTAACTATAGAGTTTAGTATCACAATTAGAGATGGCGCGAACTGTTCGCCGGCGAACTTGTTCGCGCGAACATCGGGTGTTCGCGCTCGCCGGAAGTTCGCGAACGTCGCGCGACGTTCGCCATTTTGGGTTCGCCATTGTTGGCGCTTTTTTTTGCCCTCTCACCCCAGACCAGCAGGTACATGGCAGCCAATCAGGAAGCTCTCCCCTGGACCACTCCCCTTCCCTATAAAAACCGAAGCCCTGCAGCGTTTTTTCACTCTGCCTGTGTGTGCTGAAGAGATAGTGTAGGGAGAGAGCTGCTGCCTGTTAGTGATTTCAGGGACAGTTGAAAGTTTGCTGGCTAGTAATCGTTTTGATACTGCTCTGTTATTGGAGGGACAGAAGTCTGCAGGGGTTTGAGGGACATTTAAGCTTAGGTAGCTTTGCTGGCTAGTAATCTACCTTCTACTGCAGTGCTCTGTATGTAGCTGCAGTGGGCAGCTGTCCTGCTTCTGATCTCATCTGCTGACTGCTGCAATAACAGTAGTCCTTGTAAGGACTGCTTTTATTTATTTTTTTGTTCCAATACAGAGCAGTATCAAGCAGATTACTAGCCAGCAAACTTACTATCATCTGTCCCTGAAATCACTAACAGCTCTCCCCCTACACTATCTCTTCCAAGCACACACAGGCAGATTTTTCAGATACATTTTTGCCCTTGATCCCCCTCTGGCATGCCACTGTCCAGGTCGTTGCACCCTTTAAACAACTTTAAAATCATTTTTCTGGCCAGAAATGTCTTTTTTAGATGTTAAAGTTCGCCTTCCCATTGAAGTCTATGGGGTTCGCGAACCGTTCGCGAACCGCTCGCATTTTTGCGCAAGTTCGCGAATATGTTCGCGAACTTTTTTTCCGACGTTCGCTACATCCCTAATCACAATAGCCTTTGATATTATGTCTGTCCAAAAAATCATCCAAGCCATTCTTAAAGGCATTAACTGAATCAGCATCACAACATCACCCGGCAGTGCATTCCATAACCTCACTGTCCTAACTGTGAAGAACCCCCTACGTTGCTTCAAATGAAAGTTCTTTTCTTCTAGTCTAAAGGGGTGGCCTCTGGTACAGTGATGCACTTTATGGTTAAAAAGGTCCCCTGCTATTTGTCTATAATGTCCTCTAATGTACTTGTAAAGTGTAATCATGTCCCCTCGCAAGCGCCTTTTTTCCAGAGAAAAAAACCCCAACCTTGACAGTCTACCCTCATAATTTAAGTCTTCCATCCCTCTAACCAGTTTAGTCTCTGCACTCTCTCCAGCTCATTTATATCCCTCTTAAGGACTGGAGTCCAAAACTGCACTGCATACTCCAGATGAGGCCTCACCAGGGACCTATAAAGAGGCATAATTATGTTTTCATCCCTTGAGTTAATGCCCTTTTTTATGCAAGACAGAACTTTATTTCCTTTAGTAGCCACAGAATGACACTGCCCAGAATTAGACAATTTGTTATCTACAAAAACCCCTAGATGCTTCTCATTTAAGGAAACTCCCAACACACTGCCATTTAGGGGCCGATTCACTAACTTCGAGTCAAGGATTCGAAGTTAAAAAACTTCGAATTTCGAAGGTTTTTTGGGGCTACTTTGACCATCGAATGGGCTACTTCGACCTTCGACTACGACTACGACTTCGAATCGAAGGATTCGAAGTAAAAATCGTTCGACTATTCGACCATTCGATAGTCGAAGTATTGTCTCTTTAAAAAAAACTTCGACCCCCTAGTTCTCCATCTAAAACAGGGATCCCCAACCAGTAGCTCGTGAGCAACATGTTGCTCTCCAACCCCTTGGATGTTGCTCCGAGTGGCCTATTTTTTAATTCCTGGCTTGGCGGCAAGGTTTGGTTGTATAAAAACCAGGTGCACTGCCAAACAGAGCCTCAGTGTAGGTTGACAATCCTCATAGAGGCTACCAAATGGCCAACCACAGCACTTATTTGGCACCCCAAGAACATTTTCATGCCTGTGTTGCTCCTCAACCCATTTTACTTCTAAATGTTGCTCATGGGTTCAAAAGGTTGGGGATACCTGATCTAAAAGCTACCGAAGTCAATGTTAGGTCAAAGGTCCCCATAGGCTTGGCTAACTTTTTTTGATCGAAGGATATTCCCTCGATCGTTGGATTAAAATCCTTCGAATCGTTCGATTCAAAGGATTTAATCGTTCGATCGAAGGAATAATCCTTCGATCGTTCGATCGTACTATCTGACCAAAATCCTTCGACTTCGATATGCGAAGTCAAAGGATTTTAGTTCCTAGTCCGATATCAAGGGTTAATTAACCGTCGATATTTGACCCATAGTGAATCGGCCCCTTAGTCTATAACTTGCATTTATATTATTTTTGCCAAAGTGCATAACCTGCATTTATCAACATTGAACCTCATTTTCCAGTTTGCTGCCCAGTTTCCCAACTTAGACAAATCACTCTGCAAAGTGGCAGCATCCTGCATGGAACCTATAGAATTTAGTATCATCCGCAAAAATAGAAACAGTACTTTCAATGCCCAATGTGTGCAGGGCACACTAAGGTTGCTGCTCCAGGGGCCCCCACACCCCCAAGGGGCCCCTGCACCCTCCTACAGGGTAGAATCCAAAAACAATACATAATAAATAATGAGGACCAACTGCAAAATTGCTTGGTATAGGAGATTATATAACATACTAAAAATTGAGTTAAAGTTGAACCACCTCTTTCAGTAATACCCTTCTGCTATGAACAAAAAACCTGCATTATTCTCTGTTCTTTTTCATGTTCATGCATAGTCTCGTTCTTTTAACCCAGGAGACCTTAATGAATGTGCATCTTTAGCAGCTTGTGAGAATAATTATTGTATAGAGGACATATTTGCGAAACAGCATTGTGTGTTCTTTAGGGCACATATCTAACTGCCCCTAATCTCGCACCTACTGGAATGTTCTGCAATGTTCTAGGCCAATATGTTTGTTCCAAAGAGTGTTCTAGGTCAGTCTTCATAACGATTTCCCTGCCAATGAGTCTATAATGAAGTATTATAAGGCAGAGGCACCTCTAAATTATTATTCATTTTTTGTGTACAGTTCTATGTTATTGAATGTAGGTAAGAGGTATGTATGAGCAACGCGTGGCTTTGCCGTTTATTATGAAAACAGTCCGCATCTGCTCTGATCTAAATCTGTGTGTCCTCCATGTTAATGAATGCCTGCTATTCTATCTGCTCCCATAGGGGAATGTTAATTTGTATAAATTTACTGGCTGCTTGAGAATGTACAACGTGGAGAAATTAGATAAAGAACAATTACTGTACTTGATATCATTTTCTAAATGGTAATTTAATGATGATAGAGTCTTGAATCCCAACAAGAACAACAACATTAATGTTAATTTCATAAATGATAAGCGATACATGAAATACTAAATGAAGATGTAGAAATGTTAACGGATTATAACAAAAGGCTAAGCAAATCATTTACATTGATACATTGTAAATAGACAACCCAGAGGGAAGCCATGATTTGGGACAGCAAATGAGCCAATATTGTTCAATATGTCCCTTTCTGATTGGTTGCCCACATTAACTGCTGGCTGAAGGGAAATCAGTAGCCTGGGGGAGTAGCGATGTGGATGGGGTCTTGGCCGGTGGGGTTTTTTCCCGGTGTCCCGCCGGCCCAGTCCGACCCTGATTTTACTTATATTGGAGGTCCAGCTCTCCATTCAGTCCATGCAAATTAGTGGCTTAATACCTGTAGTTTTCAAAGCAGACAATTAGACTGACTAATGTCCAATAAATAATTGACTGGGCTCCAAAGGAAAAACCTTTACAGATTTCCTTATTACCCAGCCCTCATCAATAAACATCACCACTGTTGGGCCTTCTGAACTTATTGCCTCACCGAATACAAGCTGATTGATAGCACTGAGGACTGGACGGGCAGCATGTTGCCCCCAGATCTTTGCCTCCCTTAATCCTGTGACCTGCCCACAAATCCTGGCCTGGGAATTCTGAGCATCAGAGATCTCACCTGGCAGCTTCAGAATATGGTTCAGTCCAGATGCTTTAGAATATAGTATGTCTCTTGATAATGTACATCTGTCTTGCAAGTCTTCAGAGCAGTCTTTATGAAAGGGGTGCAAGCTGAGTGAGTTCATTGCTTCTATAGTGGGGTCAGGCAGAGCAGCAGCTGTATGCAATGGGAAATAAGCAATCTCTGTTGCACCCCACAGACTTATGTGTGTTGTGTATCATCAGACATTAACAATTCTTTGTTAAAGCTATATGGCATGCAGCCTCCAGCTGTTTTAAAATGTAGATTCCAGCACTTACAGCTGGAGATTAATTTATAAATAGGATGGTCCCACTCACAAAGACTCATTTACCTAATAGTAAGCAGAAGTGCTACTAAGAGGTGCAAAACTGTGCCACCTTAGAACACCATACGCTTACCACTTGTCCCTACTCATAACACTGTTCAGCTACAGTATATTCATTGTGCATTACTCCATATTAAATCCTGGGTATGTTGCTCAGTGCCAGTGGCACAAGGGAACCCTGTGTTTAATAATACAAGGCTTAGTAGAGACCTTTCACTTCAGCATGAGGGATCTCCGATTGGTTCCAGACATCTGAATCCGGGTTCCTGGCCTAGGAACTCTCATCCACATCACACATAACGGATTTACTCGAATACAGTTTCAAAAATAAAAATGATGTTACTTTATTAGTTCCATTAAAATTTGTTAGCTTTGGTACAGTGCATGACAATCACCACTGACGCGTTTCATGCCCTATGGCACTTCCTCAGAGTGTTACAGATTTTCAAAGAGACACAGCTTTATAGCAAATCAGGTAGCAAACAATTTACACAATGTGTTTCTTAAAGATGTATTACACACATACAGACCAAATTTGCATCTATCTTTACATTTATATTCATATAACCATTAAGATATTTTTAAAAACATCATAGGTTATTAAAAGAACTCTTTTTGTTTCCATGTATGTTATTTTCTCTTTTTAGGGGATAGTTCAAAAACTTAGTGGGTGTTTGCTTAAAGAAAGCCTTATTTCGCTTATCGTATATACTCGAGTATAAGCCGACCCGAGTATAAGCCGAGGTACCTAATTTTACCTACAAAAACTGGGAAAACGTAATGACTCGAGTATAAGCCTAGGGTGAGAAATGCAGCAGTTACTGGTAAGTTTAAATAATCAAAAATTGAGACATGAGTGGGTTAAATGTTTTTGAATACAGTATTTACGGTATTATCCCTCTGTTACTATAGGCACCATCTCTCCCTACTATACCTCCATAGTTACCAACTTACCATACCTTCCCAAAGGGTATTATCCCTTGGTTAGATTTGCTGATGTAGAGAGCATAACTTTCAATTTTCAGATTGAAAATGTGGAAGTTAAGTTGCTTCATGTGGCACAATGCATGGCTCCACAACTGTGATCTATTTCATATTGCCCAGTCAAATAGAAAACAGGTATCTATTTATTATCTATTTGTATTGACATTCATTTGTATTGACATCTCTTAGGTACTGCCTGAGCTTTTCTTGCCGCATGTCAAAATCAGCACTGCAGAGACTGCCATAATTGGAAAAGGGAAGCTGTTATATATTCATTTATATGTACGGTACCGTATTTTTTCCCTGCTCCCCAGGGCCTGGGCCTGTCAAATTGCCGTGGTTGAAGACAAGTGTGTGTGGCGGATGACGTTGCGCCACTCGTGAAGTCACATAGCATGTGTTCAGCTTCCGCCCTTCAGGCATCTGATTTGACAGCCTGCAGCGTGCAGAAGATTGGATGTGTCCGAGCTGCTGGGGCCTTGCGGTGCACAGAAAAGAGGATGTGCGCGAGCTGCTGGGGCCCTGCGGTGTGCAGAAGAGACGATGTGCACCAGCTCCTGGGGCCCTGCGGCACACAGAAGAGAGGATGTGCGTGAGCTGCCGAGGGCCCTGCGGTGCACAGAAGATGTACAGGTCAGCGCAGCCATCCGCTCCAACCGCTAGGTACCCTATATACGCTTTGATCAGCAAAGGATAATATTTGTGCAAGGCCCTGAGTATAAGCCGAGGTAGAATTTTTCAGCATAATTTGGACGCTGAAAAATTCGGCTTATACCCGAGTATATACGGTATTATGATTTCAATGAACTATTCTATTCAATGTAATATCTGATCTCCCAATCTTTATTTAAACCAAGTGGTTTTTCAGTCTCCAAAGCAAACATCCACCATGTTTCTCTTGTATTAATTGGTTTCTCCAAATTCCCCTTTCTTTTATCTAATCTGACATGTTCTATGCCTTGGAAGGATATACATCTATCATTACCGTTGTGTTTGATTAAGATATGTTCTGCTATAGCAGATGAAACATCCTTTCTCCTTACACATGCTATATGTTCCAAAATCCTATCCTTCATTCTCCGCATGGTTCTACCTACATACTGACATCCACATATACACGTTGCCAAATATATCACATTAGTAGTTTTACAGTTTATATAGGATTTACACTCATATTCTTTGCCAGTAGCTGAACTCCTGAAGCCCTTCGATACCTTTATATAATTGCAAGCCTTACAAATCCTTGCTCCACATTTGTAAGTACCTGTATTAGTGAGCCAATTTGGTTTTCTATGTTCTCGTCTTTCAGGGAGCATACTAGGAGATTTATGGCTTGCAATTGATTTACTTTTCCTATACGTAAACCATGGCTTTTCAATATTTAGTAATGGATCCGCACTGATCACATGCCAGTGTTTCATTATTATCTTTTTTATATCTGTTGCCTCATTACTGTAATCTGTCACAAAATAAACTTTTTCTTTATCAGTTTTTTCAGATCTCTTATTTTTATTTTTATTTTTATTGGTTCTATCATATTTATTTCTACCACTCTCCCTTAGCATATAGTTTCGATCACTCAAAACAGCTCTATCATATGCCTTTTTCAGTGTTTCAGTGCTATATCCTCTCTTTGCTAACCTATCCCACAAGTCCATTGCCGCTCTCTGGAAAGCATCCCAAGTGGAACAGATCCTTCTTAAAGGACAAGGAAAGTCTAAAATAGAATAAGGCTAGAAATGCTGTATTTTGTATACTAAACATAAGCATGAACTTATTGCACCACAAGCCTAATCAAACAAATGATTTATGCTTTCAAAGTTGGCCACAGGGGGCTGTCATCTTGTAACTTTGTTAAACATCTTTGCCTGACCCTGACCCTGCACATGCTCAGTGTGGTCTGGGCTGCTTAGGGATCGTCATAAACAAAGCTGCTTGAGTTCTGCATGCTGGGAAGTAAGGCGGGGCTCCCCCTGCTGTCCATAAGTATGATTGTTTCCCTGCTCAGCAGTTAAGGACCGTCTGACAATTCCTATCCACAGCAGTAAATGAAGGGAGAATTTCACTGTATACAGTCAGGTTTCTTATAAAAACGGTACACATTTTTTAATTAAAGTAGGTAGGTTTCTTTTTCATTAAAGAAAGTAAAAATTGGATTTTATTTTTTTGCCTTTCCTTGTCCTTTAATCTAAGGAATTGTGGTTCTGGATGGTTACTTGTCCTTAGCAAGAGGGAATTTCTACTAATGGGTTTTTTAAACACATCTGTCATAATCTTACCTTCCTCTTGTGTAAACAGTATATCCAAAAATTCTACACTTTTTTTTACTAGTCTTATAGGTGAATTCAATACCACATTCATTATTATTGCAAAAAGACACAAATTTGTGTATCTGTTCAGTATTTCCTCTCCAGATCACAATCAAATCGTCGATATACCTAAAGTACTTAAATACATGTCTATCCCATTTTGATTTATCTCCAAAGATGTGGCACTCCTCAATCCATCCCATGAATAAATTTGCATACAAAGGTGCAAAACGCGCTCCCATTGCAGTGCCACATCTCTGGAGATAATATTGCCCATCATACATAAAATAATTATGGTTCAAGAGATACTGAACAGATTCCAAAATGAATTCATTTTGTTCTCTTGAATAGAATTTTGATTTACAAAGCCAAAAGTACAAGGCCTGTAGGCCTAGTTGATGTTCTATTGAAGAGTACAATGCTGTGACATCTAAAGTTAACCAAATCATATCATCTTCCCGTATAACAACTTGGTTATAACATCTCCACTATTCTTTATGTATGAATCTAAATTGGTGACTATGGGTTGTAGTAATCTATCCACATACTCTCCAGGTTTCTCATTTAGGGACCCCATACCTGCTATTATAGGTCTGAGACTGAAAAACCAGTTGTTTTAAATAAAGATTGGGAGATCAGATATTACATTGAATAGAATAGTTCATTGAAATCATAATAAGCGAAATAAGGCTTTCTTTAAGCAAACACCCACTAAGTTTTTGAACTATCCCCTAAAAAGAGAAAATAACATACATGGAAACAAAAAAAAGAGTTCTTTTAATAACCTATGATGTTTTAAAAAAAATGGTTATATGAATATAAATGTAAAGATAGATGCAAATTTGGTCTGTATGTGTGTAATACATCTTTAAGAAACACATTGTGTAAATTGTTTGCTACCAGATTTGCTATAAAGCTGTGTCTCTTTGAAAATCTGTAACACTCTGAGGAAGTGCCATAGGGCATGAAACGCGTCAGTGGTGATTGTCATGCACGGTACCAAAGCTAACAAATTTTAATGGAACTAATAAAGTAACATAATTTTTATTTTTGAAACTGTGTTCGAGTAAATCCGTTATGTGTGAGTTAGTAGAGACCTTGCAGGCAGGTCTGGACTTGGAGTCAAAACAGGCCCTGGCATTTAAAGTACACAGAAGCCCAACTAGTCCCCCACCAGCCCACCCCACAGTTATTGTCTATGGCATCTTACAGCAGCCCCCTCAGGCATTTGCCAGAACTCACAGATTGCCAGTCCGGGCCTGCTTGCAGGTGCATCTTCATACACGTTATGATTGATATGCAGGTAAGGGGTGTGTACAGGGAGGATACTGCAGACATATTACAGGTTCACTTTGGTCTTATATAAGCACCAAGTGGACCTGACAAGCAAGTGTTTGGGAATAACTGACAGTATTTTTACTCCCATAAAGCTGATACACGATGAACGGTTGGACAGACATACAGTAGTTAAAATAGGGTTGTTGTGATTACCATTAGCCATTTCTATTTTCTGTTGGCCATAGCCCCAAAGTCATGAAATGTAAAGTATATCAGCCTTGGCTTCTGCATTTTATTCTGTGTGTGCGGACGTCGGGCTACATTAGCACAACATTTATTTGACATTCGAGAGTATGACAAGCCTGCTGGAAGTCAGACAGACTCTCTGTAATTTAATTCTCACCAGTTTGAAGCCAAACATCCAGGGAATGCAAGTGGCTAATTGTAGACTTAGTTATAGTAATAGACCATCTGTCCCACATTACAGACTGGACTTTGAAATGTACTTGCATCATATTATGAAATGTTATCTCTGCCCGCCGTTTGCCGTCTTTGTGTTGCTGGTGTGAAGGTATGCCTGGCAACAAACACAGCGGGTTCATTAATGGTTACCCATTAGTCAGGACTGCGCTAGCCAGCCATTGGTTATGCTATTCTGTGCTGCAGGGGCTTTAGAGATTGATGTGTTTTGCTAGCACTGCTTCCTAAATGCAAGTTTTATAGGCCGAGTAAATGCAAAGCCTTATGAAGAAGAAGTATGTAAAACACTGCTGGTTCCAAAATATGTGCATTAAACTCAGATTAATGTGATGTTGATGCTTTTCCTCACGCTACAGACCTGCACTGTTAAATCATTTCAGCCGTTAAAAACTTGCCCTGCTTCTTCCTTCTTCATCTATTCTACTGTCTACTGTCATTACCCTTCCCAGATCACTTAGAAGCCAACATTACAGGGGTTTTTGATTAAAGTCCGATTTTTTCTAGTCAAACTTTTAAAGGGGAAAAACAGATTTTTTTCTTACAAAAAAAACTCAAATTTTTCTCACGCTACAGACCTGCACTGTTAAATAATTTCAGCCGTTAAAAACTCCTCGCCCTTCTTCTTCCTTCTTCATCTATTCTACTACCATTAACCTGCCCAGATCTTATAGAAGCCAACATTACGAGGGTTATTGCTTAAACTCCCATTTTTTTCATACAAAATAAACTAAAATTTTTCTCACACTACTGACCTGCACTGTTAAATCATTTCAACCTTTAAAAACTCCTCGCCCTTCTCTTTCTTCTTCATCTATTCTACTACAATTACCCTGGCCAGATCTTATAGAAGCCAACATTACGAGGGTTATTGATTAAACTCTGATTTTTTCTGGTTGAACTTTTAATGGAGAAAAACACCATTTTTTAGTAGAAAAGAAAAATTAAAATTTTTCTCACCCTACAGACCAGCAGTGTTAAATCATTTCAACCGTTAAAAACTCCTCGTCCTTCTTCTTCCTTCTTCATCTATTCTACTGCCATAACCCTGCCCAGATCTTATAGAAGCCAACATTACAGGGGTTATTGATTAAAGTCCGATTTTTTCTGGTTGAAATTTTTTAATCCCGAAAAACAAAATTTTTCCGTAAAAAAGAAAAACTCAAATTTTTCACCTGCACTGATAAATAATTTCAGCCGTTTAAAACTCCTCGCCCTTCTTAAACTATTCTTCTGCCATTACCCTGCCCAGATCTGATAGAAGCCAACATTATGGGGGTTATTCATTAAAGTTCGATTTTTCTGGTCAAACTTTTAAAGGGCCATTTTTTTGTACAAAAAAAAACTCACATTTTTTGCACGCGACAAACCTGCACTGTTAAATAATTTCAGCCATTAAAAACTCCTCTCCCTGCTTCTTCCTTCTTCATCTATTCTACTGCCATTTCCCTGCCCAGATCAGATAGAAGCCAACATTACGAAGGTTATTGATTAAAGTCCGATTTTTTTTCTGGTCAATCTTTTAATAGGGAAAAACAAAATTTCTTAATAGAAAAGAAAAACTAAAATTTTTCGAGATTTCTTAAACCCTGATGGTGTAAATAAAAGTCCAAATATAAAAGTACTCCAACCCAGACCTGCCGAGTTTATGTAGAAGTCAATGGCAGATGTTCTTTTTTTAAAGATATCCTGATCTGCTCTGGGTTTCGTTCAATAATCTGAACATTTCCTGGTTTCTGCGACAAATCCAAAAAAGTTGCACGATTCCTTTTCCTGCACAAGAAATTTTCATGAAAATGTATTGATTGGGGGTGGGGGGGGTTAGTCTGTGCGGATATTGGTTTTCAGACAATATTGAGAACATTTCAGATTTTGATAAATAACCAACTAAAAATAAAATATAGTGGCCACAACCCTTCCTGCTCTGTTTTGACTCCTGAATTCAGTACAGGTATGGGATCCGTTATCCAGAAACTTGTTATACAGAAAACCGAGAATTACAGAAAGGTGGTCTCCCATAAACTCCGTTTTATCCAAATAATACAATTTTTTAAAAACGATTCCCTTTTTCTCTGTGATAATAAAACAGTAGCTTGTACTTGATCCAAGCTAAGATATAATGAATCCTTATTGGAAGCAAAACCAGCTTATTGGGTTTATTTAATGTTTAAGGAGTTTTCTAGCAGACTTAGGGGCAGATTTATCAAAGGTCGAAATGACCTTTGATAAATTATATTACAACTAGGGAATAGTCCAAATTTGATTAGAAAAAAATGTGAAAATTCGAACATCGAAATTTATCATGTACTGTCTCTTTAAAAATTCTACTTCGACCATTCGCCATCTAAAATCTTCCCGAATTGCTGTTTTAGCCTATGGGGGACCTCCTAGAACCCATTTGGAGTCAATCGGCGTTTTTTTTGGAGAATTCGATCGAATGCGATATTACTTCGATTGGACAAATTCAATCTAATACGGACTATTCACCCGCAAAAAAACTTAGATTTTTTTTGTTAATAAATTTCGGTTGGTCTTTTTTAATTCAAATTTCAAAGTTTTTTAAATTCAAATTCCGACCCTTGATAAATCTGCCCCTTAAAGTATGTAGATGCAAATTATGGAAAGATCTCTTATCTAGAAAAACCCATGTTTTTTTTTTTTTTTTGTGGTGCTACCTATATAATATGCATAATATTTTCCGCTGATTTTACATTTTCCTGCATTTTACACCATTTTATTCTGGTCTCCTGAAAATCTTAAAATGGAGGTTTTACTGTACAGTAATAGCACGGTGGGTTTTCAAGAGAGAAGGTGCTATAATATTAAAGCTAAACTGGTAAAATGAACAGTGAAAACTACCCTTTTATATTCAAAAGTCTAAAAATATGTCAGGGGGAAGATTCCATATGCCTTTTTTCTTGACCATAAGTAGAGCCAGTGATATCCGCCTCACTGTTAACCTTAATGTAACTGCTCCATCTAGTGGTCAGACATGGATACAACCCTAGTCCTGCAGTTCAGGAGCAGCTCTCTGTTCCACAGTACAGAAAGAAAGCAAATACTAAACGGGTTGTTCATCTTTGCGTTAACTTTTAGTATGATGTAGAGAGTGATATTCCGAGTCAATTTGCAATTGGTTTTCATTTTTTATTATTTGTGGTTTTTGAGTTATTTAGCTTTTTATTTGTCGGCTCTGCAGTTTCAGCAATCTGGTTGTTAGGGAACAAATTACCCTACAAACCATGCATTTGAATAAGAGACTGGGCTATGAATAGGAGAGGCCTGAATAGAAAAAAAGAGTAATACAAAGTAACAATATTAATATATGTGTAGCCTTACAGAGCATCTGTTTTTAGATGGGGTCAGTGACCCCCTTTTGAAAGCCTGAAAGGATCAGAAGAAAAATGCAAATAATTCAAAAACTATAAAAAAAAAAATAAACAATGAGGGCCAATTGAAAAGTTTAGAATTAGCCATTCTATAACATAAAAGTGAATGCAAAAGTGAAGCATCCCTTTAACATTTCACTACTTAATACGGTTATAACAGTGAACTAATCATTACCTCCAAAGGGTATGAGGTTGTTACATTTAGTACATGCTAGAGTCACAAAGCAGGACTTTACTTTTGCAGTAAATGATCCGATAGTCCCAGTGTCCCCGTGCTTGGAATCTACACTACTAGGGAGAGCGAGAAGAAGTGTGAATTATTTACTGCATAGCTACAAAAAAACGATTAACTAATTGGAAGGATACTCAAAAATAATAGAAACATCTGGTGGCTGTGGGCAACTGCTTATAAGATTAGACCACTGTATGAAAATGAGTATTGAAAATGGGTTACGCAGAGAGTTCTGGCGTTAAATGCTCGAATAGGAACATCAATAAAGTATACTGTATGTGTGATAGATAGTGATGGGCAAATTTGTCCGATTTTGCTGAAAAATTCATGAATTTGCTGCGAAATTCACAAAACGGAGAAAAATTTGCGAAACACAAATTCAATTTACAAATAATTTTTAAACCATAAAAAATATTAATGAATTGACATTGAAATGTTGCTCAAGATGACATTTTCTTCTGTTATAGGAAAAAAAGTTAAGGGGGTTGTTCCTCTTTAAGGGTCTCAATCTTTATAGTTGAAAAAGCTATAGCTATAATTAAATGGACAATAAATGCTGAACTTTATCTGAATTCTATTCTTATGGTGTCAGGGAGGTGTATGGGTTCCATGGGCATGTCTGTAAGAGGTGGTATGTTATTAAATAAACTCTCTCTCTCTCTATTGCTTTCTTTGCTTCACACACCTACACACAGGCAAAATGTTATTAACAGTATGGTTTGGGCAGGTCATACAAGTGGCTGCTCACCAGACACAATCCTGATCCTTTGTCTCTAGCTTGTAAATCAATGACTTGCACACACACCTCATTGGAATGATCGGACCTCTCAAGGAACACTTTGAAAATCCCAGGGAAGACCCAGTCATTTCATGAATGAATATGAAAGTTGATACCTGGTCATTTCATCATGACTGATGAAGGTTACTGCTTGTGGCAGTAACTTAATGCTTTACCATACAGCCTGCTCCTACACACTGTGACTATACCATCACAGTTTGCTAGCATTTGTGATCCCACTAACCATATTACACACGCTTCATTTTTGACTTGAAGCTGAAAGTCATTGCCACAAGTTTACTATGGGCATGTGAAGAATGTACACCAACAAGCTTTGCCATGCGGAGAGACGTATGCTTGTGGTATGTGAGTGCTCTCTGGTGGGCATCATTCTTCAGCCCTGTGCTTGTCAGGTGGGCAAAATTACTTAACCTCATTCTTGCTAGGTGGCCAATGTTCCTCAGCCCTGTACTTGTCAGATGGGCAACATTCCTCAGCCCTGTGCTTGTCAGGTGGACATCATTCCTTAACCCTGTTCTTGTCAGGCTGGCATTATTCCTCAGCCCCGTTCTTGCTAGGTGGTCATTGTTCCTCAGCCTTGTGCTTGCCAGGTGGGCAAAAAGGTGGGAAAGACTGGGTCTTTCCTGGGATTTTCAAAGTCTTCCTTGAGAGGTCCGATCATTCCAATGAGGTGTGTGTGCAAGTCATTGACAGCCCTGTGCTTGTCAGGTGGGCAAAATTACTTAACCTCATTCTTGCTAGGTGGCCAATGTTCCTCAGCCCTGTACTTGTCAAATGGGCAACATTCCTCAGCCCTGTGCTTGTCAGGTGGACATCATTCTTTAACCCTGTTCTTGTCAGGTTGGCATAATTTCTTAACCCTGTTCTTGTCAGGTTGGCACCATTCTTCAGCCCTATTCTTGCTAAATGGCCATTGTTTCTCAGCCTTGTGCTTGCCAGGTAGGCACAATTCCTCAGCCCTATTCTTGTCAGGTTGGCATCATTCTTCAGCCCTATTCTTGCTAGTTGGCCATTGTTCCTCAGCCGTGTTCCTGTCAGGTTGGCATCACTCTTCAGCCCTGTGCTTGTCATGCTGGCATCATTCCTTAACCCTGTTCTTGTCAGGTTGGCATCATTCTTCAGGCCTATTCTTGCTTGATGGATATTGTTCCTTAGCCCTGTTCTTGTCAGGTGGGCATCATTCTTCAGCCCTGTGCTTGTCAGGTTGGCCTCATGCCTTAACCCTGTTCTTGACAGGTTGGCATCATTCTTCAGCCCTATTCTTGCTAGATGGCCATTGTTCCTCAGCCTTATGCTTGTCAGGTGGGCAACATGCACAGGAAGGCCTTGCAAGAGCATCATTCTCTGAATATCACTTAAGACTAGAGGGCATTAAGCTAAAATTAGACATTTAAGGAGCATCTAAATGCAGATTAAGGTCACAGAGGACAAATAGACCCATTTCAATTCATTGTGGGCTATAGAACTGTATACTGTATACATTCATGGAAAGGGTAAAAATAAACAGAGTAATGTACACACTGTAATGTATTGAATAATGGAAGAAGACAAGTGGAAATTAGAGGGTAACAATAGGGAATAGTGTTTGTGAGTGAAAAAAGAAGTCTGCACAGCAGCTCGGTTTGGGAGGCCATATTCCTGCAAGGGGACCTGAGAATATGGGGAAAGGGCAACAATTTTAACAAACTGCATTGTGACTGGCCTAGGAGTAAAAACATCTATTAGTGTTGCTGAAAGTACTTCATTTCCCCTTTAGCATTCAAACGATACTAAAACTGTGCCTCTTTGATCTTTTCTCTCTTGGGGGAGTTTAATAAATGCTACCCATGGTAATTGATCCACTTGTGGTTAATAAATCATTTCTATGGCTCTGTTTTAGTTCCACAACAGCAATCTAAACTAAAATTTTCACGCATGTAACGCAGGCCCAGCAATTTAACTCCCACGCCAACAAAGCATTGCTGGAATGGAGGATTAATCTGCTGGCAGGAATTTAGAGAGCAGAGTCATTATTCAGGAACACATGGCATCATGGTAGTTCTTGCTTACAGCAGCAAGTTGGAACAATTTAGAGGACACATCATGATATTTCAATGGAGTTGACACCCTGCCATTTGATACTGATGCTGCACAAAAAAATCAAAGGACAATGCTTATAAAATCCAATCCTGCTATTCATCAGTGATCCATCTGTATTGGCTCCTGTTGGCTCAGGGATGGAACCAGGGGGGTTCCAGTATTGATCTAAATGCTGACTCTGCCAGAGCAGATGAATCAGTATTGAAGAAGCTCGTTGCAGACAATGTTGTGTTGCAACAGCCTGGGCCCAGGTGCAAAGACTGAGCCCTTTAGAGCAGTTATACATTGTGTCGGAGCCCAGACCATCTTGACCTTATTTTCAGTGTTTGTGTCCAGCGCTAACCCTTCTATTATGTCCATGTCTGCAAGATCATAGGCCTTAATTTGACCTACAGTATGCATTGTTTTTTTATTTTGTGTGCTAAGGTGCTAAGAGGAATTTAACATTTTCCCCAGGGATTAGAACTTGGTGTTAGTGTCTCAGTGCCTAAAACAAAAAATGTACAATTCCTGTACATTTTAAGGTCCCCTTGCAGTGCTAAGGATACTAAGTAATTGAAAAGCAAAAAAGCTCAAATGAGGGCTAAAAAACATTTCCTATTCTAGTGAATGGGAGGGTGGTTTGGGGAGTTTTTTCCTATCTGAAATATGAGCAGAACATTTGCCCTGTGCCATCAATCCAAGGTAAAAGAAAAATTGTTGGGTGGATATTATCCTAATCCCAGTTCCAAACCTTGGATGGGCAAGACCAGACTTATAGAATAGGGTTTCCAAATATTTCAGTTCTGCAGGCTTGTGTCCCAACACAAAACCTACTACGATGACCAAGGCTCAGGTCAAAATCCTTTAATATCTTGGAATTAAAAAAAAAATTAATGTACATTGCAAAAGTGCTTAGAATTTTATCATCAGTATTACATTCAGTTATTTTCAAGGTGTTATGTTTTGGTAGCCGAGGATGAGTAGAGTATAACAGTGCTTTATTAGCTGGTTCATGCAGCCATTACGCTTCAACTGTAACCTCAACTCTAATACTTTTACGCAGTATAGAAATTACTATGTATACAGTATAACTCTTGTGCACAGTGACACCTACAGGCCCTTTGTATAAACACCACATATTGCCCCTATAGTAGGAAAGCATTTGGGCAATTGTAATAAACAGCAACAATTAAACAGTATGCATCTTAAAGTAATATTATGCATTATTCACATCACATAGTCCTTGGTCCCTGCAGGTAGTTTTCTGATTCTCTCAGTATGCCTTATAGGTTCACTTTCTTCAGGTCTATTGCAGTTGGCATCAGGAGTACAAAAATGTCCTTCATCAAATGGAGCTTCAACAAAGTCATTCCTATCAGGAGCAAGACAAATTGCATTCCATATGCGTCCATCAGACAGTTCATATGTGTATGGTCCTCGCTGGTGTCTGACTTTAAGTGGTGTAGTAAATTTAGATTGTCCTTGCTTCAGTATTCCTGGTTTCTTAATTCTGACAAAAGATCCAGGCTGAAAGTGCACTTCTCTTGCACCATGTTTACTCTTGGCACAAAAAAGTTCTTTATAACAGTAAGTGCAGTTTCATAAGTCTCATCAGGTAATGGTAATGTATAGAATATACGCTGTCCCTCTGCTCCCAGGCAGTGAATAAGTAAAGCACGCTTTCTAGCAGCAGAAATCCCCGTGGTCAGCAGCAATAATGTTATTTTCAAACATATGGATCCAAGCAGTAAAGGGTATCGTAGGTTCACCAGGGTTTGGGAGAAAAGGTGCAGGCTGCTGCAGAGGTAGAAGAGACATCTCGTCGCCAATTTGTTATGTTTTGATAGCTAAGTATGAGTAGAGTATAACAGTGCTTTGTTAGCAGGTTTGTGCAGCCATTACACTTCAACAGTAACTTTTAACTCTAATACTTTTAAGCAGTATAGAAAGTACTATGCACACAGTATAATTCTTGTGCACCGTGACACTTACAGGCCCTTTGTATAAACACCACAAAAGGTTTACGTCGGATCCCAGGGGCCGTCCCCTGGGATCCTACGATTCACGATGCACGTAAGCCAATAAATGGACAAAGTTCTGTCTTTTCCTCTTAATATGATGTAAATTATCTGTTGCTTAAGTATTCATTTTGGGGGTATAGGTTTCCTTTATAAAATGTCTCCATGACCATTTATGGGATTGAGGGGGAAGAAAGGGAACCATAAACGGTTCTGTAACAGCAATATAATCTGTAATTGCCAGACTGTGTGTCACCTTCTTAACCAATAACATGAACTAGTTGTTGAGTGGAGTAAAGGGAAGAACCAATTATCACTTGTATGATGTGTTTTAATAAAGGGATACACTAATTGTGTGTTCAAATTAGAAGACGCAAATAGCTTCATCAGTTGTCTTAACACTAAATTCAGTGTTTATAATTCACGCTTTTTATTGGACAGAGACAATATTTCTGTACATTTTCATCAGCTCTATATCCAGTTCACTGATATCCAAAGGGTTATTGTTTAAGCACAGCTTTTTAAGGTCCGTTGATATGAAGTGGTTGCCACTCTCTCTGCTGCACTCTCTGGGGCTTAGTCTCAAAGTAAACATCCCATAACTGCGACCAAAATGCATTTTTGCATCTATATTAAAACATTTATCAGTTTTAATATTAACAGGTACCCATTTGTATCACATAATAGATGCAAACTTTGGCTCATTGGAGAAGTAACTAGAAGCTTATCCTATAGGTTAATGCAGAGCTGTCACCATCCCCATGTCACAAGGTAGATTATAATTCATTCCTGGGTTTTACGCCTGAATTCCTCTCCACGTTAAATAATAACATAAATAGGGGCGTAACTACCGGGGGAGCAGGGGGTGCAACTGGGCCAGGGCCCGCACCCCCGCAGGGCCCCCCTGGCAGATCACGCGCGCTGCAGCTGGCTGGAGTCGGCTGCAAGCGCAGAGCAAAATCTCACAGACGAGGGTGGTGGCTGGCCCGGCTGCACAGCCCGCACCATGGCCCGCCCCCACCTAGTTCCGTTACTGAACATAAAATAAGTTGTCAAGTTGTCAGAACGGGCATTCATGCAAGGTCAAAAACAGGAACTGAACAGGATCAAAACAGAAACAGGAACCGAACAGGATCAAATACAGGTTTTTCCACAAGGCTTGTAGTTAGCAGTAGGGCCAATAATCCAGCACAGTGGTATCAGAGAATCAGGCTTAAATAGCCCTCAAACGAGCAATTGCCCGGCAGCTGGGTAGAGAGCATGGATTCCTGGAAGATGGAGGTAGTGTCATAGTAGATATTGTATTCCAAGGCTGTTGCCTCTGTAGTTCACACAGGAGGAGTTGTGTCTGGAATGCAACTGGTCCCTGATTCGAAACCAGGGAGTTCTTGGCAAATTCATATACAATTTAAATAACTATTGCTAAAACAGATCAGCTTCTGGATATGTTGGGGGCCCTAAAATCTATTTACTGTGGTGCACAGTAACTAGTTATGCCACTGCCTGGAGTGGATTATTATCTCCTTCATGACATGGGTTTGGATGACAGCTCTAGTAATACCACATAGGGTTGCCCTTGCCACCTATCATTGACTTTAATGGAAACCTCTTGACCAGTGATGGAACTACCAAGGGGACAAAAGGTGTAAATGAACCAGGACCAGCTGGGTCCATGGTGATGTGATAAAACTGTCATGGGAAGCCAATGTGGCCCTTGGTGGCATGATATAAGCAGCCAAGAAAGGGGGTTGTTCAAAGGGGGTCCCCAATTCCCTGGGGCCCTTAAGGCTTCAGTACATTACTGAGCCTGACACTGATATAACAGGTGGTTTTGAGCCAGAATACATGCATTTCAGCACCATTCAGCGAGAGACGGCACAGGCAGCATCTGACATTTCTCAACTGGCACTTGACATAAGCTAAATACCATTTGCAACTCCTCTTTTATATGCACATATCACTGAATATACCCCAGCATCTAGTATCCGTTTTCCATCTCTTGTATTCAAAAAGGAACCCTATGCTTTTCTAAGTGGCTCAGATCCCATGTATAGGATCACAAGGGAAAATACATTAACGTAAATGGTGACCAGATCCATCTTGGCAGGGTAATAAGCCCACTAATGGGTATAGCTCATTGGGGACAAATCCTCCTGTTGATTACATTTTATTTTCTGCTAGTGTTTTTGGCAAGGCGAGTAATCAGTTTATGTGACAGGGCCTTTGTATTTTTTGATAATTACATCTGATGCTTAATGGTGAAAGCAAACTGAATGGAAAAAAAAGCATATATACACTCTTCCATGCTGAATGCGACAGGCAGGAGGACTGATTGGCCCTAATTCATTAGCACACAGGGTGGGTTAAGCTATTATACATTCCAGTTGAGAAGATTCTATAAGGCATCATTCCTGCCGCTAATAACACAATCCGTGCACTGTGGGATATGGATTAACTGCCTCACACTGCTTCACTTTCAGCTATTAGTTAATTCATGACATGACAATTAAAAATTAATCTCACTTTTTAATTTCTTATTTAAAAATCTGTTCTTTTTTTCTGTCTTTCTTTTCCAGTTCACATACCAAATCTGGCAAATGGCTGGGGTGGGAAACAAATCCAAGTGTGTGTAGTGCACTTGTACATCATTGAAGACAGGCACAGTCAAAAAACATCAGTCACTTACAGCTCACTGTATAGGTCGACTGCACAGTCGCAAGTGGTAAAATTTGCCAACACAGCAATGCAGGTCACGTTTTGTGATGACACAATAGGCAATATTACCTTTCAATAAATGGGACCTGCATTGTTGTGTTGCCCAATGATTCCATAGTGCACTCATTCACCCAGTATCGTCTGGTATGGATGATACATTGACGATTTACTATTTATATGGGAGGGTTCACTGGAAGCGGTGGATTATTATTATTATTATTATTAACATGTATTTATATAGCGCCAACATATTGCGTAGCACTGTAAAGTAAATGTGATTATACAACTACATCACATGAATTACATATATAGAATATATGGAGTAACATACATCACAATCAATACAGGTACAAACAGGTGAGGAAGGCCCTATGCATAGGCATACAGTCTAAAGGGAAGGGAGTAATACACAAGGTGTGGGAGTGGGCAAGATCGAATTAAGTGGGTGAGAAATGTGGTATTGTATGTGGTGTTGCGTTTGGTAGTTAAGCAGAGTGAGGGTAGGCTTCTCGAAAGAAGTGCGTTTTCAGAGATTTTTTGAAAGTAGAAAGGTTGGGAGAAAGCCGGACAGACCATGGGAGAGCGTTCCAGAGGAGGGGTGCAGCCCTTGCAAAGTCTTGAATGCGAGCATGTGAGGAGGTAATGAGAGAAGAGTTGAGTAGCAGGTCAGTAGAGGAGCGTAGTAAGCGAGTGGGTAGTATATAGAGATGAGTTCAGCGATGTAGGGTGGGGCAGAGTTATGAAGTGCTTTGAAAGTCAGTGTCATTAATTTGAATTTGATTCTGAAAGGTAACGGAAGCCAGTGCAGGGATTGACAGAATGGAGAGGCAGAGGAGGAGCGGTTGCTGAGGTGTATGAGCCTCGCAGCAGTGTTCATTATGGACTGGAGAGGTGACAGTCTCTGGAGGGGGAGGCCAATTAAAAGAGAGTTACAGTAGTCTAGACGCGATATGATGAGAGAGTGAATAAGAATTTTGGCAGCGTCTTGGGTGATAAATGATCTTATTTTGGATATGTTCCTTAAGTGGAAGTGACATGATTTAATAAGTGACTGGATATGAGGAGTGAATGACAGGGCAGAATCTAGGATAACCCCAAGGCACCGGGCCTGGGGAGAGGGGGTGATAGTGGAATTGTTGACTATGATGGATACTTCGGGGATGCTACTGGTGTTAGTTGGAGGAAAGAGAACCATTTCAGTGGATGAGTTTCATAAATACCTTAATGATAATCACTAGAACCTTCAAGTTTCACTGGAACACCACAGGGAAGAGATTAACTTTTTGGACCTAAAACGAAAAGGTAATCTTCACACAGGTAAAATTGATACACAGATTTTTCCAAAGCCCACTGTGGGCAATACAATACTTAGGTGTAACAGCTGCCACCCTAAATACACAACAAACAGCATCCCCTATGGTCAATTTGTGAGGTATCACAGAAACTGCAGCTCAGACCACGCGTGTGAGGAACAGTCCAAACAATTGGGAGAGAGACTGTTGAGCCGAGGATATGTCAGAGAGTTGATTAGGACTCCTCATGAAAAGGCAAGTAGAATACCCACTGCATTCAGTAGTTGTGGAACAAATCCAGGGCAGCAACTTGTCTGCAAAGTTCTTTATTGGGAAACTGAGGATTTGTTCCACAACTACTGAATGCATTGAACTATTGGGTATTATACACAGAATACCGGTGGAAGAAGCCAACAAAGAAATTTGGTGAGCTTGCTCTGAATATTATATTTGCAAGTAGAATACCCACACCTGATACCAAAAACGAACAAGGGAATTGTAATGAAAAATAAAACTTGCCCTGGTGGTCCAGTGGTGCGGCGGGGACGCCCGCCACGCCGCTCCTTGTCCAGCGCCATCTTGGATCCTTAGGGCGCGCGCGCCTCCTCGTCATTTAAAGGTGCAGGCGCGCTGGCGTGATGACGCCAGCGTGCAATGGTGCCAAATTTGAAAGTATTTAAGGCTCATTACAGCTACAGGACCTTGCCCGTGATAGGATTTGTTCCTGGTGCTTCTGAGCTTTAAGCTAATCTGTCTGAACCTGTTGTTGATTCCTGTTGTGACCCCTGCCTGGCTTTTTGACTATTCTGACCTCTGGATCTTGACCCTTGCCTGAATACCGACTACCTCTTCTGCTAAATCCTTCCTGATTGACTTCCTGGTTGACCCTTGCCTGCCTGACTAGGTTTATTCTCTGCCTGCCTCGCCCGGCCTGATCTGACTACTCTATTGCCTAACGCCTTGTACTACGACCTTCTGCCCCAAGACTTTGCTTCACAGTTGTGCCCCTCTTCCTATCCAGAACCTCTAGCCTTGCACCTCTCGTTTAAGTCCTGGTGGCATCCAAGTAGCTGAGGGCTCCTCCTGAGGCCAACGACGGTCACACTACAGGCGAAGCACGAGCCAAGACCAGGGTGCTTGACATTTGTTCTGGTGTTGGGTGACGACCGTTACAGGAATACTGGAAAAGAAAAACAGAAAATATACTTTGTTACCCAATACAGTGAGGAATATAAACAGATTTGTAACACCATCAAAAAATACTTATCAGTCTTAAACAGCGATGTGAAAATGGCGGAGATATTGTCTCAAACTGACATAAAATTTGTTTCAAAAAAAGCACCTACTTTAGGTAAAATGCTAGCTCCCAGCCAAGTCACATCGGTTCCAGCCAATTCGACAGGAAATTGGTTGTCGGCGAAGGGAACCTATAGATGCGGAGCAACAATATGCAAGACCTGTACAGTAATCACAAAAGGGAAAGAGTTCAGGTCGAATGTTACCGGCAGTCTTTCCAAAATAGGGGTTTTTATAACTGCAATACCAAAAATGTGGTATATCTTTTGGAACATTGCAGCAAACAATATGTGGGCCGAACTACCAGAGCATTGAAAGACAGAATAAGGGAGCATATAAGGATTATCACAAATAAGGAGGAAACAACTCCGGTGGGGAAACATTTCACTATATGTTCCCCGAACGGAATTAAAGATTTAAAAGTTAAAGTAATTGAACAAGTGAAAGTTCCCATGAGAGGGGGCGATAAGATCTATTGATTGAACCTATAGGGGTAGGCAGAGTAGGCGTGTGCCTAGGGCGCAAAACTGGGGGGGGGCGCCAGGCATGTACCTTCTCTGCCTAGTTCTCCGGTCCCTGCTCTGGCCGATTGAATGCTTGTGTGAAGTAACACTGCGGACAGATCGGCATCAAGCACCAGATAAGTTAAACAAAATGGAGCACAAATATGTCTTGACATGGAAAAGAGAGTTTAATTAATGGACCAAAATGTCTGCCTTAAATTAAGTGAATTGGTTTAAAAGACAGACACAGGGAGATATTCAAGATATCTATATATTAGAAACACAGACCAATGTGTACCACATACAGTTACAGAACACACAATATTATATATTATTATATGAAGTACTTGTAACTGATACAATATCTTACACTACAGACTTTATGTTCCTTTATGTATCAAAGGTTTTAGCCGAGCGTGTTATCACGCATGCGCACGCGTGTCCACTGGGCGCCGCAACCGGCTGGGTTGCCTAGGGCACCTGGCCGGTCAGGCCCGGCTCTGCCTAAGAGAGGCATTTTGGATTCTGAAACAAGAAACCAGAAATCCAAATGGCCTCAACTATAGCCATGACATCAGCTACCTATGTTAAGGACCCTCTAATACAGTGGTCCTCAACCAGTACCTTGTGAGTAACATGTTGCTCTCCAACCCCTTGGATGTTGCTCCCAGTGGCCTCAAAGCAGGTGCTGATTTTTGAATTCCAGGCTTGAAGACCTGGAGGAGAAGTTTTGGCCCATAAATACCAGCTGCACTGCCAAACAAAGCCTCGATGTAGGTTGATAATCCACATAGGGGCTTCCAAATGTCCAATCACAGCACTTGTTTGGTACACCAAGAAAATTTTTCATGCTTGCATTGCTCCCTAACTCCTTTTACTTCTGAATGTTGCTCACAGGTTCAAAAGGTTGGGGATCCCTGCTCTAATAAGTATCCGAGGACAATCTACGTGAAACCTCCGCCCACACACATTTTTTCTCAAAAAATCCCTCCCTTTCTTATCCCCCTATCCTTCCTACCTATATACAGTAATGACACACAATAACCTTGTACAGATATAAACATTCACAATAAATAAATAAATATATTGAAAGAAAAGAAAGGAAGTGAATATTTTAATAAAGTGAAATAGAAGAAAAGATGGAAAGAATAATAGAGAGGAATTATAATATATTATATTATACTGAGAAACAGAAAAATGCCATTTTTTCCCCCAGAAAGTATTTACTATATCTAAAAAACTACAATTAAAATGATAAACCTCCCCATCTAATCTCATATATATATATATATACTATAACAAACAAGGGAGAGTTGTGCTCACCACTATTTGCAATGAGGCTGTGACCACAAAATACATATAGTCAGGTGATCCCACTGGTGTCTAATAAAAGGGCAGCCAAGTTTGGGAGTTTTACTTTGAAAGCAGCAAGTAAGTTGCAGGTAAAACTTAGTCCCTTTGTAAAATGTATAATGAAGCAATAGAATTCTTAATGAATCAGATGAAATTGAGCATAGGACTGGCCAGATATATTGCAATATATGGACAAACAATCCCTGTTTTGTTTAAAGGGTAAGGCATTTTTAAATATATTGATAATGGGTTGAGTGCAGAGGACTCTTGTATTTGACTATATATATATATATATATATATATATATATATATATATATATACACACACACATACATATATATCAAATGACAAACCTCTCCATTCAGTCATACATATGGTTTTATCCAGTACTGTTGGGTTTTTATTGTAAAATATTTACACAGATTGTTTTAACTTTCATTGATGGTTTTAAATGATTTAAATAAAATATGCATTTTTATAGAATGCCCGCTAGGGGTCACTGGAACAACTTGTATAAAAGAACAGCTGTGTGCAATGGAATGTTAACCTAGGATTAAGGGATTTGATCCCAAAACGCGTCAGGTTCTTGTCCAGCAACCTGCTACATTAAAATTTGTCAAGAAATGCCGTCTACCTCGAGTTTTGTTACACCCAACATGCTTTAAAGGGGTAGTTACCTTTACTCAGGGCAGGCCTTAGGCCTATTGGACCAATTGGGCCCAATAGGGCCCCGCACCTCTGGGGGCCCCGCACCACAGGGCAGCACAGATAATATTTCCCTCAGCACATGATGCTGCCTGGTCTGCCCCCAACTTTGAGAGTCCAGCCCACCCCCAACTCTGATAAGCCAGCCTATACCCCAACTCCATAGGTCTAGCCTGCCCCCAACTCTCATAGGCCCAGCTTTCCTCCAACCTTGATAGGCCCTGCCTGCCCCCAATCCAACCAAGCCTGCTCCCAAGCTGAATCGGCCCAGCCTGCCCCAAACTAATTGGCCCAGTCCACTCTCCTATTTCCTCCCTCTCTCTCTTACCCTGTGTGTCCCTATCATGTGCCCCTATTTCATCCCTCTCACTCTCTTACCTTGTCTGCCCCTTTCCTTTCTATTTTGTGCCTGTATGCCCTTATTTTCCTAAATACGTGGTGTATCAGTAGCCAGCAACACTTTGTCTAGGGGCCCCGCCAACATGGTCCCAATTGAGCCCCACATTTGATAGGATCATCCCTGTTTACTTTAATTAGTATATTGTAGAATCTCTCATTCCTGGCAATTATTCCATTGGTCATCATCTTTTATAATTTTAAAGTTATCGCTTTTAACTCTTTAAAGTCTGATAAGTGCCAATGATCCCTTTAGTCAAAAACATATTGCTCTGTGAGGCTACAGTTCAATCCAATGCCTGGTTGCTAGGCTACATTGATCTTTAGCAACCAGATAGCAACTGAGATTCCAAACTAGAGAGCAGCAGAGGAAGAAGCTACATAATTAAAACCATGAAAATTTAAAAAAAAAGGCCCAATAGCAAATTGTCTCAGAATATCACTCTCTGTATCAAATTAGAGGTTAATTTTAAAGGTGAACAACCCCTTAAAATGGGAACGACCCCTTTAAGCAAGACACACACTGCTCATAATAAGAGACAGTGTTAAGCCATTCATGGTGGGTTTAGACAAGTAGTGATGGGCGAAAATCTACAGGAGTCAATTTTTTTTGACGCGTGATGCGGCGCATCATTATTTTTTCACCTACTGAAGTCTATGGGCGTCATAATTATGGCCAAACAATGAGAAAAATTTTGCTCATTACTAAATCTTAGTCTTTACCCTGGCCCTCACCCTCCAACTTAGCTACTGGATTTATTCACAAGTCTCTGGCAGTGGCTGGGGAGATTTATTATTTTTCACGAAAATAATTTGTCATATAGGCACCCAAGGGTCATCCCCTTAAAGCTGCCACCCTAGGTACAGGCCCTTGGGTGCCTATTAGTGAATCTGTCCCGTTTTGCTTGGCTGAAAAATTTGCAAAACTTAGTCTATGGGTGTCTATGGGTGACTTTTTTGTCTTCTGCAACATTTTTGTCTACTATGCAACATTATGTCTTCCGCATGGCATTTTTTTTTGACAAACGAGCGCCGTTTTTGACACACGCAATACTTACTCTCAGGTTTACCGGTATAATCCAGTCGTAGAAGGGGCTGGAGCGATGAATAATGAACCCACAAGCGCCTCACACAACCACTACCCCCTGGGAGTGGTACAGGGAGTAGGATTGTGGAGAGTAGCCAATGAGACGATCAAGCACAGTACAAGGGATAAGGCAAAAGCGTGGTCAGGAGGTCCGAGGTCAGGAGGCAGGCAGCGAGGTTCGTAAACGATGAACAGGCAGATAAGTCGAGGCAGGCAGCAAGAATCATAGTCCAGGTACAGGCAAGGTCAATAACAGGAATTCCGGAACGTAGAATGCTAGGGTTTCAGTTGTAAGAACCTAATAACCAGGCAATGCATCTTAGGCTGAATCAAGTTTAAATGCTGTTACTTTGGCGCCAAACCGGCGTCATTCCGCTGGCGTCGCAGTACTGACGTCAGTACGTCCGTCTTAGGCATTTCCGCCTACGTCCTTGCCCCCGCGACCGGCGCCTGTACCCCATATAGCACAACCCTACAGGATCTGAAATGGCACACACTGGGGCTTCATACAATCTACTACATTTCTCCTAAAATAAATGCTTCCTCTGTTTGTTAGTGGAACCATTGCACTAGGTTCCAATTAGCAATAAACTTTTATTGCCCTACTTCAGAATGAACAGAACAAAACAAATGCTCTGTAAGGCTACAAATGTATTGACATTGCTACTTTTTATTAGTAATCCTTCTATTCACCCCTTCTCCTATTCATATTCCAGTCTCTTATTCAAATCAATGCATGGTGTCTGGGGTAATTTGGACCCTAGCCACCAGATTGCTGAAACTGCAAACTGGAGAGCTGCTGAATAAAATGATAAATAACTCAAAAACCACAAATAATAGAAAATGAATACCAATTGCAAATTGTCTCATATTATCACTCTCCACATCATACTAAAAGTAAATTTAAAATTGAATACGCCTCTTGAATGTCTGTCCGGTGCTCCCATTCGGTATAAAGGGAGAACCCTAGAACAACCAAAGAACACTTAAAGGTCCACATTCGGCACTAATCTATCAAGTGATCATGGTCACTTTTCTGCCATATCATAAAAAAAATCTCCTGTAACTGAAAAATGATTGCCCCAAGTGTTAGGATTGTGAATTTTTCTGCTATATGACAGGGTAAAAAATTCTAAATGTGCCCCTTTGTGGCATCATCCTTATCTATGTTGCATGTATTCTGTTTTCTATCATATCCCTGATATTCCTTTGACAGACCTACCTGTCGCTTAGGATTTATTCAGCTCTGAATATGTCCTTGGAACACATTTGCTTTTTTCTTTTACCCTAATGACTGAGGACCATGGTGCAGCTGGTTTCTGTGTCTCTGTTTCCTGAACCAATGAGCCTTTGTTAAACAGCAGTATGGAGATTTAGCAGGTACCTGTCAGACCGCATTAAGCTGAAAGCAGCACCATCAGGTGGGAAGCATTACGGCTACAGAAGGAACATTTCCATACGACTTTCTATGTGGCAAAATCATTCCCTGTTTAAAAAAGAGAGAGATAATACAAGGAAAAAAATAGAGATTTTATTTTCAGCTTTCCTGTGCCGATATTTTGTGTGAGCCAATGAACATCACATAGAAGCAGAAATCCAGCAGCGCTCTGGGGGATCAGGCAGCTGACAGTGCATATTATCTGAATTTGATATTAACTGACGTCAGAGCCCTGAAAAAACAAGCCCAAGGCAGAAAGCACTCGGCTTCTCGCATTTATCCCTTTGATAATCCGTCAGTCTGAGGGCAAGTGGAGACACAGGGAAAATTTTAAAACAAAATAGTATGATGAATCTTTTATTGAGGGGAAAAAAAATGTTTTGGAATATTTCCCTGCCTTCATATTATTTCATAATCACTGCGTTAATAAAAAATGTCATTCCATTGTTCTAGGAAGAAAAGGGACAATTAGCCTTTTTACAGGCAAAAAAAAGAGGCTTTATGGTACCTGTAATCTTTTATATAAGAATCACAAAGAAATATCTCTGCTTTCTTAATAAAATGATGAATTCATGCCTATTGGAATAAAAACAGTGGCCTTAAAGGGGGTGTTTACTTTTAAATTACCTTTTAGTATGTTGTTGAGAGTGCTATTTTGAGACAATATGCAATTGGTCTTTGCGATATATAGGAAGCAGACCCTAAAGTTGCAACGAGGCCTTGACTGCAGGGTGCCGAACAGGTTTCTCTGCACACACAGGTCCTCTCCAAGGATTTTTTTATGGGGGTCCCGGCACCTTGTCCTTACGCTACTGGTCTTCGATTTTAATTATTTGTGGTTATTTTATTATTTAGCTTTTTGTTCAGCAGCTCTGCAGTTTGGAATTTCAGCAGCTATCTGGTTGGTATGGTCAAAATTACCCTAGCGACCAGGTAGTACTTTGAATGAGAGACTAGAATTTGGATAGGAGAGAGCCCGAATTACAAGATAATTAATTAAAAATAGCAATAACAAGTTTCACAGAGGAATAGATTTTTGACTTCTGGGGTCAGTGCAGGCTAGGGTTGCCACCTGGCCGGTATTTTACCAGCCTGGCCGGTAAAAATGATGGCTGATCCCAATGTTATTAATAGGGAAAAAGATAAATATATAGGAAGGCCGGTATTTTTTTCCAGAAAAGGTGGCAACCCTAGTGCAGGCCCAGATTGGCAATCTATAGGTTCTGGCAAATGCCAGAGGGACTGCTGTAAATGGCCATAGACAGTCACTATTTATTGGGCTGGTGGGGTGATTTTTGGGCCTTTGTGTACCTAAAATGCCAGGACCTAATTTAATTGTCGGTCCAGACCTCGGTCAGTGACCCCCATTTGAAAGCTAGAGTCAGAAAAAGCAAATGCATAAAAAATTGTTTTTAAAAAATGAAGACCAATTGGAAGGTTGCAAAGTACTGATCATTCTATCACATACTAAAAAGTAACTTAAAGGTGACCTACCCCTTTAAGTATTTAAGCAATATGTGGGCTGATATCACCTGTGCTTTCCACGCTAGTGAGTCAGTGGCAGATTGGCTCGTGTATGAGGGCAAAGGTATGGTCCCCCCAACCAATACCTAGAAGATCCATCCAAATGGGTTTGTTGAGATGGGAGTAGAAGAACTTGACTTGTCTGCACAGAGACCTGATCTGAACCCAACTGAAATCCTTTGATAAAAACTGGGAAGCTGATGCGAGCCATGCCTTCTCCCCAATATCAGGTTTTGTTGTTTGTTTTTAATTGCCCCCCCGCCAGCGCTAGGTCACCTGCACTGGGAGAGAGCTCCTGGCCATGTCGGTCAGAGTGAATGCGCAAATGCATGCATGTGCTCCAAAATGGCGGCACCTACCTGGTGCTCCTTCATGGAGCGGGTGGCCTAGCGTTGGCGGGGGGCAATTATTTTTAAAAAAATTACTGTTACCCCCAACCGGGCTCTATTAGCCTGCACCTTTGGTTGGGGATAATATTTTTGCTCAACAGTGCCCTTTAAAGTTTCATGTCCCTATCTGTGATGTTTGAGTCTGGCAACAAAGTAATCCAGGTCCAGAATCTGATCGATTACCATTGGCTACATTAGTTGATGCATTTCTCATAGCATATAGTAGAATATGAGCAACTATTGTATCAATTATATAACAGGTGCCTGTAATGAAACTCAAGGATTTTGCTCAGCAGAGCCAAAAATAACAAACGTATCAACTTAATGTATCAGTTTAGAACAGTTACAGAGTCGGTGCCCCACGAGCTGATTCAGAAAGATATAAGATGAAAGATGAATAACCCCTTTAATACTGTAACATTTCTTCTTTCAATGGCAATATTAATTAACACTCCAAAATAAATCCAAGACCCAATTAAAAGAGAAAATGAAATCCTGTTCTATAGTGGAGAGTACGGCTCTCTACAGTGGGCATGCTTTCTATGAAAATGCTATCACTTGTGGAATTGAAAAATCTCAGCAGATTTACATTTGATTGAACACTGGCAAACTTCTTTACATGAATGGGGGTCATTTATCAACACTGGGCAAATTTACCCGTGGGCAGTAACCCATGGCAACCAATCAGATTGCTGCATTCATTGTTAGTGATGGGTGAATTTCTCCCATTTCGCTTCACAGAAAAATTTGCGAATTTCCCGTAAAATTTGTGAAACGGCAAAAAATTCCCTAAAAATCGTGAAATCGGAAATTTCGTGAAAAAATCGTGAAATTTGAACGTTTTCAAGGGAAAATCGTGCAATTCGAATGTTTTCACGGAAAAATCTAGCAATTCCGACGTTTTCACAAAAAAAATAGAGGGATTCTAAAGTTTTCATGGAAAATCGAGCATTTCTAACGTTTTCACTAAAATCAAGCAATTCGAACGTTTTCACAAAAAAATCTAGCAATTGATGCGTGAAATTTGACTCACTGCAAATTCGTGCCAGGCGAATTTATTCACCCATCACTATTCATTGTTCTACTTGCAGCTGGTTTCAAAAACCTAATCACGGATTGGTTGCTGGGTAATTGCCCATGGTCAAATTAGCCCAATGTTGATAAATGAGCCCCAATGAGTTCTCGCATAAAAAGTAGGGATGCACCGAAATCCAGGATTCGGTTCGGGATTTGGCCAGGATTCGGCCTTTTTCAGCAGGATTCGGATTCGGCCGAATCCTTCTGCCTGGCCGAACCGAAACTCACTAGGTGCAGATCAAACCCGTTGCTGAGTTTTCTGGTCTCTCTGTCTTGGAAAGTGTCTGTGACACTCACATGCTCAGTGGGCTCTGAGCAATCTCCCCGAGAAAAAAAGTTGCCTCACGAGCAAACTTTGGACGACTTCGGAAATCGAAGTGCCGTGAGGCAGATGGAAGGCAGTTCGGGGAGATTGTCGCCCCGCAGAAGAGGCAATTAGTCGCCAGGCAACTAAATCTCTCTGATTCTGCCCGTCTGCCCCAACCCTTACAATTCAAAACAATAACTATACTGTATGTTACCTGATACCACTGATCATGCAGTATGGGATACCTGTGCACGTGGAGTTCTGATTTTATTAAAGGAAGAAGAATAAGAAATACTCAGTGTCCTGGATTCATTAGCAGATTGTACAGTAGGTACACTTTCTATGGATTGCAAGTTTCTTTCTGTCCCCATAAACATGTAATATACATCTTGGGGCTTGTACTGTAAATGAGGTCAAGTTTTGTCTGGTTCAATAACCAATTAGATGTTTGCTGCCATTGTGAGTATCTAGATAAATGGGAACTGCTAAATTGTTGCTATGGGTTACAGGAGTGGAACAGTTTGAGTGCTCTTATTGCCAACCCCCTTTGCTCGCTATGCAATATTATTATGATCAATAGTAGTAAAATCAGATCTGCTTTTCTTCTCTGAGAGACGGTTCTATTAAAGTGTTTTGGTAATATTTCGGTTGCCGGAGGGCAGAAAGGAATAGGGCAGCTCCCATGCTGATAATAATTGAATTGTTTGTGCTGAATAACCTGTGCTGTCTATTCGAAGGGAAGCATAGGTGAATGAATATTCATAGGAAACTAAAAAATATACAGGTATGGGACCTGTTATCCAGTATACTTGGGTCCTGTGTTTTTTCAGATAAGTTATCTTTCTGTAATTTGGATCTCTATATAGTGATAAGCAAAATTTTTCAGAAGGTCTCGCCACGGAAAAGACGCCCAATGGGTAAAAAAAAAAAAAGGTCATAAGTCAAAAAAATTGTCACGTGGTAAAAAAAGAGATTGTCAAACGTCAAAAAAATTAACGCCCATAGACTTCAATGTATTTGGCACATTTTTCGCAAAAAAAAAAAAAAAAAAGAGATTACTATCTATATACCTTACATCTGGTAAAAAATCATTTTAATATAAAATAAACCCAATAGATTTGCTTTGCCTCCAGTATCGATTAATTATATCTTAGTTTGGTTTACGTACATGGTACAGATATGGGATCCGTTATCCAGAAACACATTATCTAGAAAGCTCTGAATTACGGAATGGCCATCTCCTATAGACTCAGTTTTATCCAAATAATACAAATTTTAAAAAATGATTTCCTTTTTCTTTGGAATAATAAAACAGAAGCTTGTACTTTATCCAAACTAAGATATACGGTAATTAATCCTTATTGGAAGCAAAACCAGCCTATTTGGTTTATTTAATGTGTATATGATTTTCTAGTAGACTTAAGATATGTAGATGATTCAAATTACAAAAAGATCTGTTGTCTGGAAAACCCCTGTTCCCGAGCATTCTGTATAACAGGTCCCATACCTGTACTGCTTTATTATTACAGAAAAAAAGGAAATCATCTTTAAAAATATTAAAATATATTAAAATTATTTAATTTCTGAATAACAAGTAAAAAGCAGGTGGAGTTTAGCAACAAATCAGGGTCATATTTGCGCATTACTGTGCCTTGTTTTTAAGGGCAGAGGGTGTTACTCATAGTACCTTTAATGTTAACATGCAGGTGCCCCAGTGAAGGCAGCTACCCAATATAATCCTGTAATTTTATATTTTCATTTATTGGATTTAAAAAAAATGTATGAAAATCCAGTTTATATCTACCACTTGAAAAGCCACAGCAAATTGGAAGCCATGTGAACTGTTCATCCGTAACGGCAGAAGAATTGCACAGGTTGCGTTGGGAGGAAAGTCAGCCGCTAGCCCCCCGTAGGTCCCTGCTTGGCTGACCACTAATTGCTTTTCCTAAGTTTTCATCATTTCTGATTATGGTGGCAGCTCTACACGGGCACTGCGGAAGATTGGATAGTTTAGATCCTGCTTTTTTTTCCGGCTCTTTTATTTGCAGGGAAAAAAAACAGAAGCAATTGGAAACAGAAGCTTCCATGGGGTTCACTAAAATTCCCCTAAGGAACCTGTCCGTCTTCTAGAAGCTACATCTTGAAGGCTTAAATTATTTTGTCATTTTACTTTTTATTTCTGTACAGCTGTAACCCTGTGCCTGGCTTGGGTTTCCTCCCACACTAAAAACATACAGGAAGGGTTAATTGGCTCCTAATGTGTGAATGTGATTGGGACCCAAGATTGTAAGCTCCACTGGGGCAGGGGCTGGTGTTTAAAGAATAATAATGAATGTGCATTATTGTAACACTATAACTGTGCATATAGCATGTATTTAGGTTATAAAAAGAAGTATGATCAGTTATTCAGTGGCGAAACAAGACCCCGCCGGGCCCCCCTGCCAAGTAAAAAATTGTAGGGGCCCCCAGAGAATGTGCGGAGGGTGGATTTTAATTCATTAGAGGAAGCTGACTCCGCATCTGGGCCCCCCTGTTCCCCTAGGCCCCCCAGCGACCTCTATAGTTACACCACTGCAGTTATTCACTGTGGACCAATGACTTATGCCAAGATTACTAATGTTAATATTGGTCATGTGTTCAAGTGGAAGTATTCCTTTCTCTGGATATTTTAGTAAGCTTTCTGGCTCACTTACCCAGTGTGCTTGGCAGCTTTCTTATCTAGGAGGGTGAGGAGATTCCAGGGAATTCTAAATATAGCATCAAACCTCACTGGATTATAATCGAACAACCAACATGCCGATTTGGGGTCTATTATACCTTTGCATACAAAATGAAGCATATTATTTTTGCAGAAGGTGACCTATGATACTATAGGAAGATCTAGCACACTCCAGGAATATCTAATTCATTATATTTCCCAGCTGGTATTGTTATGCTTTGGTTAGTCGAGGATGAGTAGAATATAACAGTGCTTTATTAGCAGACTCTTGCAGCCATTACACAACAGGAAGCAACTCTTACTTTCACTTGTAAGCAGTCTAGACAGTACTGTGTATTCACAGTATAACTATTGTGTACAGTGACATCTACAGGCCATTTGTATAAACACCACAGGTATGCTTAGTGTAAGACATGAGGGGCCCAACAAAAAATCTTAGACCATGGGCCCCACTGTTTTTCTTCCTCTCCTTACTCAACTCTTTATTGTGTATTTATACACAGTGAAACTTCCATTTCAGATCTCCTGATTTAAAGGTTTCCTGCATTTTACACAGTTTTTTGTGGTCCCGCCAATTTATAATGCAATTCAAAGGGTGTTTTTTTCTGGATTTTATACCAACATTTTGCCCTGAAGTTCCTACAAATGTCTGTTCGTCCTCTGCGAATGTTATTATTTGTGAAATTAAGAGGTTTAAAATACTGACCAGATGCATATTTTGCCATGGTTCTGTCTGTAAATTGTCAAGTCCAGTTAGTCTGCCCCTCATACAGTCTTGAACTAATCACCTTTTAGTTTAGGTTGTGCACGTGACTGTCAGAAAGGCCTTGCAACTGCCCCCACAGTGTAACCCTTGTCATTAACACAGTAAATATTGTATTTCAAAGTAAGACTACGGTAACTACTGTGCCTATATCCTTTAAGCTCTTGAAGAATAAGTTGCTTAAGCGTGTCATTTTCGCAGATTTTTTTCCTGGCCCCCTGAAAAATGTAAAAATTTGGGGTTCTACTATAGAGTGCTTCTACTATACACAGCACTACATACAGAAATGTTACCTTTTTATACTAAATAAAAGCTGACCTGAATCTGATCCTAAAGCTGTCCATACATTATTTTTATTTAGTTTTACTGTCAGGCTACTTGGTTGATTTGGTCTAAACAGCTGCCATTTGAATAGTCTGATAAATGGACTCATGGCAATATCTTTGTATTTTTAGTTAATGCAATCAGGACCGCCATCAGAAATCGCAGGGCCCCATACGACAAAATTTCCTGGGCCCCCTGGGCTGCGCCCACTGCAAGCCCTGCTTATAGGTCCGCCCTCCCCACCCCACAGGTCCGCCCTCACCACACAGTAAAAAAACTAAAAAAAATATTGGTGGCTAGGGTTCCCACATGTTAATAAAAAATAAAAAGATATTGGTGGTCTCGGCCCCCCATAAACAAACATTTGTTGCCAGAGCCCCCCATTAAAAAATATTGGTTACTAGGACCCCACATGAGAAAAAAAATTGGTGACCAAAATTGGTGGTCAGGGCCCCCCCCCCACATTATAAGAAAATTAGTGGCCAGGGTCCCTTAAACGTCCATGCCTTCGCGAAATCGGCAGCTCTCAGAAAGATGGGGGGCCCAGCTAATCAAGTAAGTGTGGCGTGGTGGGGCCCCCCTTACCCTCGGGGCCCCCTACAACTCTCCCCCCTGTCCCCCCCTGATGGCTGCCCTGAATGCAATTGACTGTTTCTGGTACATGAAAGTAACGGCATTTTGTTTGTTTGTTTGTTTTTATTCTAGGTAAGTAAGCCATTCGCCTTCTTCATTGTTCTTACTTTAAGCCAGTAGAAGTGACCGAACAATATAATTCAGTGAGAGGGTAAAGTACAAACTGTCCTTTTTATTCAATGCAAATTTCAGACAGCATTTTATATCTTATTCTTTTAAAAATCCACTAAACATACTGTACTTAAAACTAAAAATATATTTTATGGAATTGTGTATTAGTGAACTTAATTGTTTCATGTGCTTCAGGACTATACCGTTTTTAAATCATTAATATAGCCATTATCACCAAAGTAAAGTATTTTTTCTTGCCTGAATACATGTGTTGCTGCAAATATAATATCTACTTTAATTCTATAAAAATGTATAGCCACTTTTCTACTTGCATCCTTTGTTATGGATTGGAATCAGTGGTTCCGCACTGATTTGATTTGTTTTGACAGTTTAAAAGATTTTGCTTGCTCTGATTGCTTTCTGTGGACAAAATGAAAGAAGTTGTTGAAATGTTATAAAAACCAATAGGAATTCAGTACAAGTTTACTGCTTATCGGTCTGCACCTACCGGCGTGTACTAGTAGCAGCAATAATTGTGCTTTTTGTAGGCCTCTTTGGAGGAAATAAAAGACTTAATCATATTTTTTTTTACAGTGATAAGAATAACAATTTTGAATTGGCAATGTAATATTCTTCATTATACTGCAGATTTTAATTGAGCATAGTGCATTTTAAGGCTTACTTAGGGGCAGATTTATCAAGGATTGAATTTCGAAGTTAAGTTTTTTGAACTCCCATAACTTTGAATAAAAAAAGACCAACCGAAATTTATCAAAAAAAAAATCAATGTTTTTTTTTTCGGGTGAATAGGCTGTATTTGATCATTCGAATCATGACTCCAGGACAGTACATGATAAATTTTCAATATTAGAATTTTCGAATTTTTTACAAATTCGAAACAAATTTGGACTATTCCCTAGTCGAAGTACACAAAAATAGCTCAAAATTCAAATTTTTTTACTTCGAATTTTCAATTCGACCCTTGATAAATCTGCCCCTTAGTGTATTGTTTTGAAGAAGTTGTACACAGTGCACACTGGGGCACACTATAACATTTTTAGTCTTTTATCTACTGGTGGACAGGGTCACTAATTCCAGGATTGCTAAAAATTACATGAAATCTGTAAATGTTTTCATATTTTGCCTTTTTTCGTTAATGACCTTTACTTCACTCTCCCCTTAAACTGATATTCAGAAATGTTGCTAGAAGGCAGTTACTCACATTCATAGATTTTGCTTAAACGTTGTAAACTTGTTTTGACCTTAAGAGGGCAGCATTCACCTTCTTAAATACTCACTCGTGATTTTAATATACAAAATATACAGTACATCAGGTCTGGACTGGGATTCAAAATAGATAGACCCTAGTGTTGTGGGATGCCCCCATCTGATGCAAGCCACTTGGGGGTGCCGCACATGTGCATCCTTTTATATTCGGCTCATCGCGGGTGATGTCATCATTAGCTTCAAATTAAAATATTTTAAGGGGCCATGGCCATTTACTCTTGCCCAACTTCGGTCTATTTCTGATAAAAAAATGGCAAAAATATGCAACTCCTGCAAGACAGGACAGCACAGTGCAGGGACAGGACAAGACAGTGCACACTCAGCAGATGTAATATGTTAAGTAAATAACATTAGACATTATAGGTGTATGATTGTGACATGACAGTAGCAAGAACATGATAAAGAACATGACAAAGTGCATATGTGCTCATAGGGAACAACTGTATCCAATGGCTATTCATCCATACAATGGCGTACAGTGACTGTGTAACGTTGTGGTATATAGTAACGTCAGATGGAGTGTGAGAGAGATCTGTCCGGTCCCTGAGTATTCAGGAGCCTTATGGCTTGGGGGAAGAAACTGTTACACAGTCTGGTAGTGAGGGCCCTAATGCTTCGGTATCTTTTTCCAGATGGCAGGAGTGTGAACAGTGAGTGTGAGGGGTGTGTTGGATGAGCCACAATGCTGGTGGCTTTACGGATGCAGCGAGTGGTGTAAATGTCCGTGATGGAAGGAAGAGAGACACCTATAATCTTCTCTGCTGTCTTCACTATTCTCTGTAGGGTCTTGCGCTCCATGACAGTGCAGTTCCCAGCCCAGACAATGATACAGCTGCTCAGGATGCTCTCAATAGTCCCTCTGTAGAAGGTTTTGAGTAAGCATGGTGGGAGATGGGATTTCCTCAGCTTGCGCAGGAAGTAGAGGTGCTGTTGGGCTTTCTTGGCTAAGTAGCTGGTGTTGTGGGACCAGGTGAGGTTCTCCGCTAGGTGGACACCAAGGAATTTGGTGCTTTTGACGATCTCCACATTAGAGCCGTCGATGTACAGTGGCAGGTGGTCACGCCTAGTCTTCCTAAAGTCAACAACCATCTTCTTTGTTTTGTCTACATTGAGAGACAGATTGTTGGCTCTGCGCCAGTCTGTTAACTGCTGCACCTCCTCTCTGTATGGTGACTCGTCATTATTGCTGATGAGACCCACCACAGTTGTGTCATCAGCGAACTTTATGATGTGATTTGTGCGGTGTGTGGCTGCACAGTCATGCGTCAGCAGAGTGAACAGCAGAGGACTAAGCACACAGCCTTGAGGGTCTCCAATCCTTGTTTCCAATCCTGACTGTCTGAGGTCTGTCGGTTAGGAAGTCCAGAACCCAACTGCAGAGGGCGGTGTTCAGTCCAAGCAGGCTCAGCTTTTCTATCAGATGCTGAGGAATGATAGTGTTGAATGCTGAACTGAAGTCTATGACCAGCATTTGAACGTAGGTGTGTTTTTTTTCCAGATGAGAGAGGGCCAGATGGATGGTGGCGGCTATTGCATCGTCTGTTGAGCGATTTTAACGATATGCGAACTGTAGGGGGTCCCACATCAATCTCAAGGGTTCATTACTATTCAATTGGGCTGCTTAGAATAAATAAAAGGTAAAAAAGATTTTTACTTGGCCATAGTACAAATGAAAGCATTTAGTTGCCAAAACTGAAATATTGGCTTAATTATCTTTAGATCTAACTTCCAAGATTTTGCCGAAAATGTAATGTATCTGTTTAGAATAGAAGAAAATGTGTGTGTGAGGGTAAAGGGAACTGGGCACGGCCAAAATAATAGGGACAGTGGCTGGTAGGACCCAGTAGGGTTTGCAAAGTTCTGCAATACAGGTATGGGACTTGTTATCCGGAATGCTCAGGACCCCGGTTTTCCAGATAACGGCAATTTCAATAATTTGGATCTTCGTGCCTTAAAGAGATACTGACACCAGAAAATAACCATTTTTTATATCCATCATAACATTAGTTGTATGCTATTATAATTTTGCCATAAAAGTATTTGCCTGATGCTTTTACATTACCTTTCTTACCCCCATGTTCCTGTGTGAGGGGCTGCCATATATATGTGCAGCAGGAGTCCGTCAGCATTAGAAACTCTAAGGGGCACATTTACTAAGGGTCGAATTTCGAAGTTAAAAAAGTTCGAAATTCGACCATCGAATCATTCGACCATAGTCCGTTTTCGATCTAAGTCGAACAATTCGAACGATTTTACAAAAAAATACTTTGACTACTCAAACCTTAGCCAAAACTTATAGGAGGTCCCCCATAGGCTAAACAGTAATTTGGAAGGTGGCAAAGTGTCGAAGTCAAAGTTTTTTAAAGAGACAGTACTTAGATTTTTAAAGTCGAAGCTATTTCACTTCAAATCGAATTTTGGCCTATTCGATGGCCAAAGTACCCAAAAATTACTTTGAAATTCTAAGTTTTTGAATTCGAAAATTCACTTTGATCCTTAGTAAATGGGCCCCTAACTGACAGGCTGAGATGAGACAGTATGTTGGCAAAACAGTCAGGTTAAGGAGCTTCAAGTAATAATTACTTACAAAAGTAGACCGATCAGCAAAAAACGTGACCTATATGTAACTTTTCATATTTTGAAAAGAACATTTTTAGTGTCAGTATCACTTTAAGTCCACTAGAAAATCATGTAATCATTAAATAAACCCAAAAAGCAGACTTTGCTTCCAATAAAGATCAATTACATCTTAGTTTGAATGAAGTACAAGGTACCGTTTTATTATTACAGAGAAAAAATAAATCATTTCTAAAAATTTGGATTATTTGGATAAAAGAGAGTCTATGGAAGACGGCCTTTCTGTAATTCGGAGCTTTAATTTATGTTTGCAGAGTTTGCCACAGAGCTGCTGTATCCCCTCCTGAAACCAGGCTTCTGCACTTTCAGGGTGTAGCAAATGTTTAGTATAGAGCACTCTCATTGGTTTCAGTGCTCTTTTCCTTTAATACCATTATCTTAATTTCTATATGTTTTTACATGTGTGTTTTAACCCACCCCTCCAACACATTAGCTAATGTTCTGAACTGCACCAACTTAACAGTTTCTATCTCTTCCCCCTGCAATTCCTGATGTCAATTTTACCCACTTTAATGGTAGTGCAATCACTCAATACAACACACCTCCCACGACACTACACTTGGCAGTACTGTTTTGACCACACTTATTTTCTAACCATGCTTCCACAATGCCAAACCCATTTAACAAAAACACACCCTTATGGTGGAATGGCAACACCAGGAGTAAAGAGCCATCAGTATTTTATGACAGGCACATTAGGAGTCATATTTGACCCAGGGAGGGGTGCAAGAGCACTAATTTATAATGCATCACTTATATTCTGTATTAAATTTTGTTCACATTTTAAATGCCAGTTGGCATCAGGTGATGGTAGTGCATTATAGCAACCAGCACATTACAGATGACACCTCTAGCCTTATCGCTAGTACAGCAAGGGTGTGAGGTCTCACCTCCCTGGTGGTCCAGTGATTCAAGGGGGTCGGCGCGTCAGCAATCCTTCTCAGTGCAGGGTTCCTGGGGCGCGCACTGCGCGCTCCTTCCGGGTTTGTAGGCACACTCACGCTGGCGTGATACCGCCGGCGCGCAGTGTCGCGAAATTCAAACATATTTAAGTTGGCAGATTGTATTTGTCAGTGCCCGTGATAGGATCTTGTTCCTGGTGCCTTCTGAGCCTTGTGCTATTGTTCCTGATCCCTGCTCTGATTCCTTATTGTGACCCTGCCTGGCTATTTGACGATCCTGTTTTCTGTAACCTGACCTTGACTTGACATCGACTCCGATTCCTGCTTAATCCTTCTATTTGACTACCTGGTTTGACCCCTGCCTGCCTGATTAAGTTTGCTCTCAGCCTGCCCCGACCCGGCCTGATCTGACTATGATTCTTCTATACGCCTTGAACTGTGACCTTCTGCCCAAAGTCTCTAGTTTACAGTTGTGCCCCTCTGCTTGTCTAGAACCCCTCCCCTTGCACCTCTCATTTTAAGACCTGGTGGCATCTGAGTAGCTGAGGGCTCCTCCCGAAGCCAAAGGCAGCTGCTACAGGCAGAAGCACGAGCCGAGACCAGGGTGCTTGGCATCGGTTCTAGATTTAGGGTACCAACAGTTACAAAGGGATTTATAAGCTTCCAGGCAAACTATAAATATTGACAGCTTACTGCAGCTAATATTTCTACATGTATATTCATTGCCTGATGTATAATGTTCTAATAAAGTCTTGTCACTAGGTGGAGTAGTGACACTTAAAGGGGATCTAAACTAAAAATGTAAATTCACTATTGCTTTTTACATTTATTTATTTTCTCATTTTAGTGGTTTCTGGGGTATTTGCATTTATTGGCTGCTAATAACATATAGAGAGTAATGCTGATGCTCTAGGGCTCATTGACGAGTGCAAGTGCCTTTTTTGCAACTAATGATGGATTGTTACCCGAAACATTATGCATGATATCATTTTCTGAAATAAATGTGGCTCCAATGCTTGCACCACCCTAGGTTATATTGCCCCATGTTCCTTTATTATCTTCTGAATTGTAATAAAGTGCAGATTTTTGTCATGTTTTTTACCCACAGTGAAGCATTTATCCAACATAATTGCGGTGGTGCACCTGAAACAATGTTTAAAAATTTGCACAGTGCAACACAAATCTGATGCAGTTGCTTTGGAAATTTTTGGTCCTCAGATTTCATCACATCAAAATGACACCAGCGCCCGATTCTTTAGACAAAAATGTATTCTGTCTATTAACACAAGCTGCCCTGGGAATGCTGGAGCTACTGCCACCTTTGGAGTATGGCTTGAAGAGAAGGTTATAATTAAAAAGAAATAATAGGGGTCATTTACTTTTCCCCTGGATGCAAATGATAGATGACTCCTTTGTACTCCGAGTCACAAGCTCTTGGGTCCTGGGGAATGCTGAAATCTGTTTCTCGGGCCATTGCAAAAAGCTTGATGCATAAGTTAGGGGTTGGGTAGGGGGCAAAAGGGTAGGAAACCTATTCACCACTCCCTACTTGCCCCTCATCAGTACAGTGCAGCAGTTAGCAATGTATTTATAGAAGAAGTACAAACACAGAGTGCAAAGACCTGCGGAAATTCAGAATGCCGTGTGCAAAGAGCAAAATAATGGCAGATTAACTTTTTTTTTTTGTATACTGTGTTCTGTAACGTAAATGACCCCAAGTCTAGAGTCTAGTGACTGTAATGCTTCATCCCTCCAATATGAGGTCATTACTGTGGTCTAATAGTTTTTCTCTAACTTCTTACCTCTTCACCTTTCCAATCATTTCTTTCTTTTATCTTGACACACATCACAGACCTAACCCGGTACCAGGATATCAATCTATGCTAAAAGCCTTTGCAATAAATGGTTTCTCTTGTCATGTTTCTGTAACCACAGAGCAGTGCTCCGCTTAGTTTGCTGTGGCCAAATGACTTCCATTGCTGAAACAGAAATCCTCTAATGAATACAGGGGCAAGTTACAAGATACTGTTCTTGCATCCCATGTATCTGACTAAAGCTGGCCATAGATGTTGAGATTTTTAAAAGATCAGTTCCTGATCGTGAGACCACGATCTCCTCAGAACGATCATAAGAATTTACCATCAACTAAAAAGACCAATTTGGCAGGAAAACAAAGGGGAGCTGCCTGCTTGGCCCTGCAAACATGGATAGATTGCACTGGGACAAAGATTTTTTGACCTGGCCGATCAATTTCCTGATAGATGTCGGCCGAAAAATCGTTACATGTACGATCGTTCGAATCTCACTGACCGCACGATAATTTCGAAGGATTTGTCGGGCTTCCCTAAAATCGGTCATTCGGCAAGAAGAATCGTCGCATCTATGGGGAGCTTTAGAGAATCTCATTATGGCACTGCATCTCACTGCAGCACTAGGGTTCATTTATGAAGCCCCTGGACAGAAGACCATTGGTGCCTATGGAGACAGCACTTCACTGCACCTCACACCAAATTTTTGTGCAGGCATAGGCTAACCATGTTGTTACAGCCAGCTGTAGGGCACCCTCTTCTCAGTGGCACAAAACACTTTCGACTGAAGGAGCTTTGGTACCATGTGGCATTAGGGTGCACTCCTGTTCATTTGGTGTGGTATGAATTTTATACAATATAAACTTTTGTCTTAAATACTTGTATCGAATAAATGTATTTATTACGGATGCAACGAGTGCACTATTTTAGGATTCGGCTGAATCCCCTACCAAATCCAAACACTTATTTGCATATGCAAATCAGGGAATATATATATGTATATATCCTGGAAAAAGGCGAGCACTCACAGGTCTTAAGATGCAAGAAAATCGGCCACTTTTTCCCCAATGGCAGACACATACAGTATCCAGCTGTCATGTAAATGTTCCATGTAAGTGGCCACTTATTATTACACATGTCCAGGGAAGCAAAATAAAGTTAAAATAGATTCTCTACTGCCCTAGACATGAGCCCACCCTAAAATGTGGCAAGCCCCTTAAATTGGTTAAAAAAAGTGTTAACACAAAAATCTTTAATAGTTAAAAGGCAATCCTGCTTTAAAATATGAAAAAACTTCAGCGTTTTTTAGGACTATTACGAGTTTCTGGCATACAGGATATGATGTCACTGACATAAGATTGAAGAGGATGTGGCTTCATCTTATCCATTCGCCAGGTCTACGCTGACAAATGAAACTCTGGTGAAAGAGGTAGCGTTCTGTAAAATTTGCACTTTAGTGAATTTGCGGCATAACGATCATTGCCTGTTTTGCATGGCATAAAACTACGCTATCAACGGTCTCTATCACTAGCAAATTGGACTCTATGCCTGTTAGTAAATTGGCAATGTGCCTGCGGATGAGATTTTCTCTAGCGACGGCCACTTCACCCTTTAGTAAATCTGCCCACACATGTGAGTGAAATGAAAAGGGATCCCTAACACACTCGGAATGGCGCACCTAGCTCCGCCATTATAAAGCATGCTTCCTAATCCAGCAAACAATCTCCAGCCATTCTGTGTCACAGTTCCATGAAAAATCCCTACAATGTGCTTCTAACACTTGCTGTGCCGTATCTGATACCATTAAATCAATTACTGTTCTGCACTCGAAACTGCTTTTGTTGCATGGCATTTCTCTATTCTCCAGTACAGTTGCTTTGGCAGCCAATCAACCGGAATGACCTTTTTCCCCAATGGCAGACACATACAGTATCCAGCTGTCATGTAAATGTTCCATGTATGTTTCATTGCTATGCGAGTTAAGCAAATACTGTCACAGTATGTGAATTCAGGGAAGCAAATATATATAAATAATATTCATGAATTGGATGATGTTGAACCGTGTTGAACTGTGTGGCATACACTTTTTATTTCTTACCAAAATGTTCTACTCAAATGTTGTTCTTTTCTCTCTCTCTCTGTCTCTCTCTCTTTTTCTGTCTCTCTCTCTTTCTCTGTCTCTCTCTGTCTCTGTGTGTCTCTCTCTCTCTTTGTCTCTCTCTCTCTCTCTTTAGTTTCCATTGATAGGATCTGGGAGAAAGAATAATAGATAAGAGTGTTACAGAGCTTTGTAAATCTCATTTGTAATAGGGACGATGACAGCTGCCTGGCAACCCCTCGTGGAGAAAGGGAGCTCGCCCAGGGAGTGCAACGGTGATAGGGAAAAAGATAGGTGTTTAATAAATGTTTATCTTATATTGATTGTTCCCAATAAGCTATAGCTTCATATTAGGTAAACTAAGGTAAAGAGGAACCGAATATATTGCCCCTGAATGTTTAGATTTGATGTCAACTCATTAGCAAAGCATAAAATTCGGAATAACAATAATAATAGTGAGTCCTTTTATTGGTTTATAAGCAAGTCCAGCTGTTCTGCAATATATATTATTATTATCATCTGAAGGAACAGAAGAGTAACAAGTTAAAGGGGAAGTTCACAAAAATGTGTTGCTTACAAACAGTACACAACAAGTAATGACTGTGCAATGGATGTTTTCTATTTTCATTTAAAATGTTTTAAAGCAGAACACAACCCATAATTAAAGGGCATTAGCCCTGGAGAATTTTCCATCCCTACAACCCAAATCACCACCCCTAGTGATGGGTGAATCTGTGCTGTTTTGCGTCACCAAAAAATCTACGAAATGATGAAAATGTACTAAATGCATTGATTTCAATAGGTGTTTTTTTGCTGTGACTTTTCCCAAACTTCATGGCTTTTTTTTTTTTTTTTTTTACAATAAACTGGAGTCTTTGCGGTGAAACCAAGCAAAATAATTTGCTCATCACTGACCACCCCCAATATTGACCTGTTTTCATTAGCTGTTGAGAAAAAGCAGAACAGCACAGTGGGGTTGGCACCATATTGCACTACGTGATCCCCCTCCTGGAAGTGATAGAAGGAAATCATTAGGCAGAAACTGCCAATGCTACCATGCTTTTTCTCAACAGGTTTTAAAAGGGGCAGTATTAGGGGGAGGGTGCACTGAAGGGGTTAGGGAGGTGGAATGAAAAGAATGGTGAAATGGTGAAATTTTGTAGTTTTTTTATCACTTGTTACTTGCACTTTTCTTGTGCTAAATGCATTGGAGTCAATAAGCATTTTTTTCTTGCATTGCTTTATGTGCTTTTTTTGTGCCTAATGTATTTGAGTCAATTGGCATTTTTTTCTGCATAGAAAAACTCGATTTTTTGTAGTAAAAATTAAATCAGTGCAGCATTTTACCATAAATCTGCTTTAGGAGAAAAATGACTCATCCCTAGCTACTCCCATTTACCCATGGCTTTTGTTTTCTTTTAAAAATAGATTACTTTTGGTTTTCCCACTAACATGTTTCACCAAGTAGAGACTCAAGGAGATATAGGATAAGTGAAAATTCCCCCAATCTTGCGGGCAATAATGAATACAATCTGGTGCTGATTTACTTTGGGCTAAAAATGATCATTATCTTTGAAAATGGCCCCTATATTGGTGCTCCCCATGTATACAGTCCCTTTCTGTGTTAATGGCCCCTGCCAGAAGCACAGTAGGACAGGGATAGCCCTGCACAGCCTGGGAAAGGGGGCAGCACGAAGTGGAACTGGTGGGTGGGAATAGTAGGGTGTTTGCAGATATGTATTTTCAATAAATCAACTAGGGATGCACCGAATCAACTATTTGGGATTTGGCTGAATCCTCGAATCCTTTGTGAAAGATTCGGCCCAACAACTAACAAAATCCTATTTTGTATATGCAAATTAGGGCAGGAAGGGGATAAAGTGGGAACTTTTTTACTTCCTTGTCATGTGATTTCCCTTCCCACCCCTAATTTACATATGCAAATTAGGGTTCAATTTGGTTCGGGCCGACACAAGGATTTGGCTGAATCTGAATCCTGCTCAAAAAGGCTGAATTCTGGCCGAATCCCAAATCAAAACCTGGATTCAGTGCATCCCTAAAATCAACCAAAAACACTTACTTTTTTAAGTATAATCCTTCTATATTTATAATGCACTGGTACATTCTTGTTTTTAGAGAATCTGCAACTAGTGATGGGCGAATCTGACGCGTTTCGCTTCGCCCAAAAATTTGCAAAACTGAGAAAATTTGCTGAAATGCATTGAAGATTATAGTCAACCAATTTTTTTAGGGGGACTCAAGCACAAGGCTCATTGATAATGAGGTGCAAATATATTAAACTGTAAAACAGTGGCGTAACTATACAGTAACAGGGGGGTCTGGGGAAAAGGGGAGCCCGGACAGCCAACAAGAACCCTCCCCAGCCACTCTCTTACCTGCAATGCGGAAACAGAGCATGTCTGCATGGGGCGGATAGTGGGCGGAGTCTGGTTGGGGCGGAATCTGGGCAGGGAAGTGGTGGGAGGATGGGGATCAGAGTGCGCTGGGCCCCTCTAAAGATTTTTTTGCAGGGGGGCCCAGCACACTCTAGTTACACCACTGCTGTAAAACCCAGTAAATCCTGTAAGTGATTTTCAGCACACTGGGCATACTTATGTGTGCTTATTGCTAACAACTATAGCCTGTGACACGTGGTGCACTCTTGGCACACACTAGGTAAGTACCAGCAACACAGCCATTTACTGTAGAAATCACATCAGGCAGACATTCTCTATCTACACAGGGAACCGGGTGTGGGTCAGGTTGCCAACTACATGTGAATTCATTCCGGCAGATTTTATTAGGTGCATGACATCCTCAATGAATGATCAACAAGGTTATTAAGATCTTATTCATGGAGACAGAGAAATGCACAGTTTAATGGCAGATGTGAACATCTTGTCCACACTCATGTCTCTAGCAGACGAATAAATGCCCCCGGGGCTTAGAGCTGTCCTCTGAGGTCTTTTAATTTCCTTTTTTTTTTTTTTGCAGCCAGCCTGTTGGGAGCTATTTTTTTTTTTTTTAAATATATTTTCAGTGTTGCTGTTTTTATTTCAGACAGCAGAGCTGATTGCTGCAACTGCTCCTCTCACTATCACGGCTACAACTCTGGGAGTAGCCAGAACCACATACCTCCCAACCATCCTGTTTTTTAATTGGACAGTCCTGATTTTGACAGCTCAACCCGCAGTCCTGGGTTTATTACTGAAATGTCCTGACTTTCTCATGGATCTCCTGCACTGTACAGCCAGAAAAAAATAAAACCTTTCTAACTTAATTGGCTTCAGGCCTGGACGGGCAATCTGTGGGTTCTGGCAAATGCGAGGGCTGCTATAAGTTGCCATAGAAAGTGACTACTAAGTGGGCTGGAGGGGGCTATGTCAGCCTGTGTGTACAATGAATGCCACAGCTTATTTTGAACCCCAGTCCAGTCCTAGAATAGATACTTAGATACTTTTGTAACAATTTAAGATGAGCAAGTCTCTTGGGAGAACTGAGACTCCAAGCTTAAAGGGCAATTCACTTTCATTAGCAAAACTGTAACACATAAAAACCACATAAATGTGTTTAAACTTTCACAACCTGCCAAATTTAGTAAAATGGACATGGTAATTGGGGGTGTGGCAACAAAATGGGCGTGGTCAAATTGTTCACCTCAGTCTGCGCGGCAAATCTTTTGTCCCTCTTTGTATTTCCAAAATGTTGGGAGGTATGGAAGTGTAGTGGGACCCCACAGGCAGGAATAGTGGATTATCGCTGTAACAGTATGGTAATATACAGAAATGCAGGATGGTGACAGTAAAGCTTTATATCAGTGTTCTATAAATTTACCTGGCACGAATTTGCGGCAAATTTCTGGGTTTTTCTGCGTGAAAACATTTGAATTGCTCGATTTTTTTTTTTTTTTTGTGAAAACATTCAAATTGATTGTTTTTTTAGTGAAAACGTTCAAATTGCGCAATTTTGATATTGAAAACGTTCAAATTGCTCGATTTTTTTGTGAAACCGTTCGAATTGCTCGATTTTTTTGTGATAATGTTCGAATTGCACAATTTTTCGTGAATTTTTCGACATGTCGCGAATTTTGCAGGAAATTCACACATTTTTTGGCGAAACGGGAGAAATTAGTCTGCTTTATATTATGTTAACTGGATCTCCTTATCATATTAGGGCTATCTAGAACTAATGGGACCCAAGGCAGGAGACCAGAGTGACAAGTGCCCTGATTACTGGACTGATCCAATTGTCCGTTGCTAGGGAATTCCCAGCTCTGTTCAGCTCACAGGCTAATCCACCTAACGACTATGAATGCATTGCCTTTACAACATGTGTAGAATGAATTATAAAAATAGAGTATAAGGTATTTTTTCCCATCTAATGAATAGTTTCCCTGGCATTACCCATTGGCTGCAGGTGATTGGATCACCCAGTACTGATTTATAAGAAAAACATTCGGCATCGAGACCATGGTTGCCAATCAAGTTTGATTGTCCTCCCTACAGTAAAATGACATTTAATAGTTGGTTTGTGGAAAAGTACTTATTTCCTATGGCAGGTAAATGACTGTGCTGTGTTGAGTTCTCATGGCAACAGCAGGGTCAATAATAGATCAAATGTACGATGAATATATTAAAGGTTTCTTTCCCCAAATATCTCTTACATATGCAGAAATAGAATGTATTTGTGTTGTAATTTCATTTTTGTAAAAACCATTATATGTGCTTAGTTGCTCTGGAGCAACTGTAAAATTAATTACAGTATATCACAGGTGGCTTAAAATGAGTAATATTACCCAACTAAAGTACAGGTATGGGATCTGTTATTTGGAAACCAGTTAACCAGAAAGCTCTAAATTACAGAAAAGCCATGTCCCATAGACTACATTTTATTCAAATATACCAAATTTTTAAATATGACTTCCTTTTTCTCTGCAATAATAAAAACAATATCTTGTACTCAATCCCAACTAAGATGTAATTAATCCTTATTTAAAGCTATTGGGTTATTTAAAGTTAAAGGTATGAAGATCCAATTTACTTTGTGGGGATTATCAGCACTCACCACTCACATTGCTGGGTGCTATCCAAAAATATTCAAAGCAGTCCATGAAAGCACTCACAGCGATCACCATCCAATGTGTATCAATAAATCATTTATTGGTGCATGCTGTATCAACGCGTTGCGGCTCGCCAAGCATCAATAGATGATTTATTGATACACATTGGATGGTGATCGCTGTGAGTCTTTTCATGGACTGCTATTTATATATATATATATATATATATATATATATATATATTGCCAGAAAACCTTGGCTCAGGGATCCATAGGGACAATGCCTGCCATTAAACATGGACCTGGAAGGCTTTAAAATCGTAAAAATATAAAGGAGAGAGGAAAAGAGATGAGAGAAGTGAAGAGTATTTTGCCATGTTATATCCTCTGCTCTAAATAGAATTCCCAGTTCATCTTAGCCCACCCTTTTCCTGCAACACCTAAAGTGGCTCCCCTTAATTCAGTAATACAGAGTAAAGGCAAATTGCGACCCGTGACATCAATAAACCTGCTGCCAATCAGCCACTTCAGAGCATATTTGCTTTAAGAAGCATTGCAATGGCACACTCACTATTGTGGCCAATAACAAGTTAATAAGTGCAGTGTGATCTTGTGAGAAGAAGCGCCCAGCTGCATCACAATATATTTCTGCCACACTGGTTGAGCAGTGCTTTCAATTTCCTATTTCTTCTAGTCTGTAATTGAAAACTCTTACAGAGTCGTTACTCTGAATTTCCCCAACCAAATAGTAAAGACTGACTGATTTGTCACAAACGACATGTTTGTAATATATATAGTGAATAAAGTACCCCCTCTTGTAAAATATAAGGATATTATAAGTTACCAAGGAGTTTCATGACCATATAAAAACACGAGGCCGAAAGGCCAGTGTTTTTATACAGGTCATGGAACTCCGAGGTAACTTCTAATATCCTTATATTTTACAACTGGGGGTACTTTATTTATTATAATACACAAAAGCCATGAATATCTTGTAAATTATATCCTTATAAATGGTGAATTCTGATGTCATCAGTTATAAACGGTGAGTTCTGATGTTTCTGTCACATGACTCACCGAAACTTGTGTATTATAATAAATAAAGTACTCCCAGTTGCAAAATATAAGGATATTAGAAGTTACCTCAGAGTTCCATGACCTGTATAAAAACACTCGGCCTTCGCCTCGTGTTTTTATATGGTCATGAAACTCCTCGGTAACTTATAATATCCTTATATTTTAAAAGAGGGGGTACTTTATTCACTATATAAACTACTGGGTTAGTGCACACAGAGCACATATAAATGCCTAGGTGCCGGAACATAACATTGTAATATCAAAACAGCAAATGTCCGCACTCATAGGTCTTTGTGAAACAACAATTGTATTTTTATTCAACGTTTTCATGTTGTAGAGCCGAAACGTTGAATAAAAATACACTTGTATAACAAAGACCTGTGAGTGTGGACTTTTGCTGTTTATATATATATATATATATGAATAAAGGAGAACGAAATCCTAAAATGAATGTGGTTAAAAATGCCATATTTTATGTACTAAACTTATTGCACCAGCCTAAAGTTTCAGCTTGTCAATAGCAGCAATTATCCAGGACTTCAAACTTGTCACAGGGGGTCACCATCTTGGAAAGTGTCTGTGACACTCACATGCTCAGTGGGCTCTGAGCAGCTGTTGAGAAGCTAAGCTTAGGGGTCGTCACTAATTAACCAGCAGAAAATGAGGTTGGTCTGTAATATAAGCTGATGCTACAGGAGGTCCCCTTTGCTACATAACAAGAGGGGTGGTTGGTGGTTGGGGGCTGGGGGAGGAGAGAGAGCTACAGACAAATTATAGAAGGGCTGGAACTTGGGGTTTGCAGGCAAAAAGGTACTCACCCAACCTCCCCCAGCTATTGCACCCTAGACACATGCCTTTTCTGCCTACCCCCAATCCCCTGGTTCAAATGCATTTTCTCAAAGCCTTTCTCATTCATTTACCTTGTTACACAGCAACTACTTCTAAAGGTGGCCATACACAGCGAGATCCGTTTGGTGATGTCTCCAAATGAGCAGATCTCTCCCCGATATGCCCACATTAAAGTGATTAAAGTGGGTGATATCAGGCTGATCTGATCGTGGGCCCACCAATCGGATCAGAATGGAGGCCATATTTGTCGGTTGGATCACGGAACCGCATTGACGGGATTTTTTAACATGCCCGATCAGCATCTAGTCAACTTTCGGACAGATATCGATTGAGGACGCCCGTTGGATGGCCCCACACACAGGCCAATAGGCTGACGACTTGGTCTGTCGTCAGCTTTTATCGGCCCGTGTATGGGGCCTTGAGTCCTAAATTCCTTCTTTTTTTTACGCAGTTTTGTACTCAGAATGGAAGTCTGACTGGTGACGGTTATCTCTCATAGCTTTGTATTGCTGTGTTGGCTCCAGATGAATGTGCAGTTGCCTTCCAAGAAGAACTGCACAATGCAAATGCATTTAAGCTGTATTCTCCTAATGGAAATGCAATTTGCCAGAGTCACTTGGTAATGTATGTAATGGATGTTGTGAATGAGAAAAGCCAAGTTCCTTTATGAAGAGCAGGGTCATACAGCAGCCTCTGGTTCATCCATGTGATTGTTTATTATCTGTCCACCTATCACACAATGTACTAACAGTAGAAAGGCTATTTAGTGCTTTTTTTCATTTAATTGAGTGGGGGTGCTTGTAGGAGTACTGGAGCTTTAAATTGAGGATGCTTTGTTCTTGTGGTTGATGAACTACAAATCTCAGACTGACATTGGCTGGAGTGACACAGGTTTAAAAACATGGTCATAGCTGTTTCTAAGGGATGCAAGCCACTGCAAAGAGAGGGCCACAAAGCACACCCTTCGTCCTGGATGAACATATAAAGGGACGATTTAATAAAACTATGCATTATTTGCATATTAAATTATATTTTCATTTCTGTTTATTTGCAGGAATGAAAGGGGCAGGAACTATGAACTATGTAGATATTCACCCCTATAGCATTCCATTAGGCTGGTCCCTCGTGCACTAGTGATGAACGAAAACTTTCACCACGTTTTGCCCCAAAAATTACGCCCATAGACTCCAATAGGTTAAAAAAATTGTTGCAGCAACAAAACAGAATTTGACATACCGCATCGCATAGACTTCATTGCATTTTGGCAAATTTTCACAATTTTGCAAATTTTTGGTGAAGCGAAATGGGTCCGATTTGCACATAACTATGCATAACCTTTCTAGGCTTAATTAAATCACTTTGCATCATTCAGAGGAATCTAATGGGGTACACTACCATGTGGGCCCACTCCCCCACTCTCCTTCTCAAGCACAGGGACCAGGGGAGATGCCCCTATTTGCCACCCACCAAAAACAGCTCTAGGCCAAATGTGCTGTATGATACAACCTATGTGTCTGTCGAAGGGTATTTGGAGTATGTCAACTTATTGACAGGACAATGGAACATACAGTAATCCTTGGAATTTTGTATTGTATTGCTTCATTATACATTTTACAAAGAGACTAATTTTACCTGCAACTCACTTGCTGCTTTCAAAGTAAAACTCCCAAACTTGGCTGCCCTTTTTATTGGCCACCAGTGGGATCACCTGACTATAGCTGGGAAGGGTGGGAGCTACAACATGGAGCTGGTCACTGCTCCTGTATAAATTGTAACCAGCAAGGGAAAGGTGTGCTCACCACTAATTTTCAAAAACATTAAGCAGGAGTTCCATAAACATTTGAAACACAATTCCAGCCCTAAGGGTCCTCAAATATGCCCCTTTAGCACCTAATGACTGCCCTCTATTAAACGGAATGATTTCCTTTACACTACACAAATGCACGCTGATCTACACAAGAATATACATGAATACATTTATATGACTGATTAACAGACTAATTAGGATTAGATAAGACAGTAAGCGGCCTCACATTTACTTTTCTATATTAAAAACAAATGGCTTTTTGAGGTCAGATATTGCAGAACTGAGCAGCTATTAATCCAAGTCCTGAAATCTATGAATGGAGCTTACTGGAGAACTACAGCATGCACTCTGTGGGGAAGATTTACTAACACAATTGCTAAATTGCACAAGTGAGGTTTTGAGTAGCACCCAATCTCCAATTTGTTTTGAACAAATACCTGATTAGTTGCTGTTGTATAATTTAGAAAATTGAGGGGAAATTTGTTATACATCAGCTCAGAGGAAGTGCCTCACAAGACTAGGCCCAGATTTGTGGTGAGGATTAATAACACTTTATCTTGTATGGGCCCAGGTGATTATTTACTAGCTGTACCAATATACCAGATCCCCCTCCGAGCACCAGTCCCATGAGAGAGGGCTGTTCCTATGCAGCAGCCAATGTTCCATGTAGATCCATTTCACCCAGCAGCAGCAGCAGCAGCAGCAACAGAAGCTAATGTTTAGCAAAGAGGACATTTGGCAAGTTGAATAAATACAATTTCCTTGCACCTTTTGTTGCATCTCAGCAAAGTGACCTATGTATTTTTTTAATATTACAGGTAATATGATCAGTTGATGATACTCGCTGTCTGGTCAAACTGGCACTGATGCTGGGATAATTTGTATCTTAGTAAACGTATCTATCATTAATCTATGTAACAGTCCCAATGAAGCAGAATATGGATTTGATTTCCCAGAATTTGATATTATTTATTTATTGTGGTCTAGCTATTTCATTATCATTATTTGTTATCAATAAATTTAAATAAAAGATCTTCGGCCAGATATGATGAGCTCTTAAACTGCAAGCAGAGTTGTCTGTAAGGGAGTCCAGTTTGGGAAAACTGCCCTGGGCCCTTCAAAGCTGGGTGAAGAGAGTAGCTTTAATATCAGATGCAATAATACATGATAATAGTCTCTGAAAGGGACTGTGGCTGTGGGATAGCAGGTATAGTAGGGAGAGATGGTGCCTATAGTAACAGTGGATAATAGTCTCTGGGAAGGGAGTGTGACTGTGGGATAGCAGGTATAGTAGGGAGAGATGGTGCCTATAGTAACAGTGGATAATAGTCTCTGGGAAGGGACTGTGACTGTGGGATAGCAGGTATAGTAGGGAGAGATGGTGCCTATAGTAACAGTGGATAATAGTCTCTGGGAAGGGACTGTGACTGTGGGATAGCAGGTATAGTAGGGAGAGATGGTGCCTATAGTAACAGTGGGATAATAGTCTCTGGGAAGGGAGTGTGACTGTGGGATAGCAGGTATAGTAGGGAGAGATGGTGCCTATAGTAGCAGTGGGATAATAGTCTCTGGGAAGGGAGTGTGACTGTGGGATAGCAGGTATAGTAAGAGGGATGGTGCCTTTAGTAACAGTGGATAATAGTCTCTGGGAAGGGAGTGTGACTGTGGGATAGCAGGTATAGTAGGGAGAGATGGTGTCTATAGTAACAGTGGGATAATAGTCTCTGGGAAGGGAGTGTGACTGTGGGATAGCAGGTATAGTAGGGAGAGATGGTGCCTATAGTAACAGTGGGATAATTGTCTCTGGGAAGGGAGTGTGACTGTGGGATAGCAGGTATAGTAGGGAGAGATGGTGTCTATAGTAACAGTGGGATAATAGTCTCTGGGAAGGGAGTGTGACTGTGGGATAGCAGGTATAGTAGGGAGAGATGGTGCCTATAGTAGCTATCTGGGAAGGGACTGTGTCGGTGGGATAGCAGGTATAGTAAGAGGGATGGTGCCTTTAGTAACAGTGGATAATAGTCTCTGGGAAGGGAGTGTGACTGTGGGATAGCAGGTATAGTAGGAAGAGATGGTGTCTATAGTAACAGTGGGATAATAGTCTCTGGGAAGGGAGTGTGACTGTGGGATAGCAGGTATAGTAGGGACAGATGGTGCCTATAGTAACAGTGGGATAATAGTCTCTGGGAAGGGAGTGTAACTGTGGGATAGCAGGTATAGTAGGGAGAGATGGTGCCTATAGTAACAGTGGGATAATTGTCTCTGGGAAGGGAGTGTGACTGTGGGATAGCAGGTATAGTAGGGAGAGATGGTGTCTATAGTAACAGTGGGATAATAGTCTCTGGGAAGGGAGTGTGACTGTGGGATAGCAGGTATAGTAGGGAGAGATGGTGCCTATAGTAACAGTGGATAATAGTCTCTGGGAAGGGACTGTGTCGGTGGGATAGCAGGTATAGTAAGAGGGATGGTGCCTATAGTAACAGTGGATAATAGTCTCTGGGATGGGAGTGTGACTGTGGGATAGCAGGTATAGTAGGGAGAGATGGTGCCTATAGTAACAGTGGATAATAGTCTCTGGGAAGGGAGTGTGACTGTGGGATAGGAGCAGGCCCGGACTGGCAATCTATGGGTTCTGGCAAATGCCAGAGGGGCTGCTATAAGGTCCCATAGAAAGTCAGTATTTATTGGGCTGGTGGGGGCTGATTGGGCCTCTGTGTACCTGAAATGCCAGGGCCTATTTTAATTCTCAGTCCGGACCTGGATAGGAGGTATAGTAGGGAGAGATGGTGCCTATAGTAGCAGTGTGGATAAAAGCCTTCAGGAAGGGCCTTTGACTGTGGAAAAGTACGGTAGGTATTGTATGCTGCATTATGATTGATTACTTTCCAAATCTTTTTAGAGCTTTTTTAAAGTTTAAAGAATACTATAAGCCATTCTAGGCTTTAATTATTGTTTTGGTAAAGGGTTAAGCCTGGCAGACATCATGGAAGGAGTACATTTCTTTACCAGTGTAGAATAAGCACATGTAGGCCTACCAATAAAATATGCAGTACAGATGAAAATAAGGTCCTTATAATGATTGGTTTAATATCCTGTTGTAATGCCCGACAGTGCAAATTGTAGTTCTGTGTCAGCACACAATTCCTCCACTGTTTCTGGTGCACATTCAATGGTGGCCACCCCACACCATAGAAGATTCAATGTAGAAAGGAACAGCACCTTATTAATGAAATAAAAGGCCTTTATTCAAACACGGCACAGACCAATTGTAGCAACGTTTCAAGCCGTCTCTGGCTTTTTATCAAGCTCAAGTAAAAGGTTGTAAAGGCTGTAAAGGCCCGACAGTGCATGCAACTACAGAACACTGACCGACATTGATTTAAAGGAAGATTAACCATCATGTTTGGGAACTTTAAATCCTTTCTGTGATACCAGAATTTCTACTATGGGTTGGCTAAATGCTGTTCTGTAAGTATCCACGTATTATACGCTGCACAGACTTTTTCATGTACATTTTACTGGGGCATTGTTGCCAATTGCAATATGTTTGCAAAGCTGTGATTGAAGTGGTAGGGATAAAACCAACCTATGTCTAACTAGTGTAAGGCCAACTTGTAAGCAAAATCATTGGCCTGGACCATCTTTAACAATTCACAAGTTACTAGCAGGATAATGAGCATAAGTATACTGTGGATAATTTGGAAACGGCTCATTTATCCAATCTTTTTAGAACAATGTTGTCTTTAGTCAGATTAGTAGGATAGATTAGGAAATATGGATGTGGTTTCTTTGTGCTTTTACATTTATGATGTATGATTCAGTTGCACAGGATGCCTTTGCATAGATTTAACTATCTAATCTTCATGGAAACATATATTTTCCTTTATATTAAATGATAACCATATAATGTAGGAAATCAAAATGTATAAGTCTATTGCCAAGGGTATAATTAGGTGCAAACAGCATTCCATGTTATCATTTACATATCACAAAATACTAGTTCATATTGCCTTATGTTAGAGGCAGCCGTTCAGTTTTAATTAATGCTTATGAGTGTAAAGTAGAAGAAAAGCAGAACACACAATTTTTCTTCTTCTGCCTCAAGATTGTTAACCTTTAAAGAAAGTGACGATTTGGATGCAGAGGAGGAAATTCAATTAAATATAATGGAGAGAAACCTTCTAGCACTCACTCCTATTTTCAATCAATATCCGGAGCAATGGGTTTAGTGGTGCTGCAGTATTTAAGAATGGTTTATATATACAAGCGGTGACACCCATTGTCAATATCTCTGTTACTATGTGGACGAAGATTTGCTCAAATTACAAGAATAAGTTAGGGGGTTGGATAAAATAGAAAAAATATTTAACACAGTTTTTTGTGTTCTGTCCTCCAAAATATAATTCCAGACTGATCGTCTCGGGTGCAGACACACTGGGGCTCATTTATAAATGCTGTGCAAATTTGCCCATGGCTCCTAACCCATAGCAACCAATCAGCTTTTTTTTCAGCCAGCTGCAGGTAGAGCAATGAATGCCATTGGATTCGTTGCCATGAGTTACTGCCTGCAGCAAATTTGCCAAGTGTTGATAAATGACCTCCACTAAGCAGTTGATAAATGACCCCCACCTGCCAAAACGCATATTCATGTGTCTGCACCCAGGTTGAAGCTCCAGGGCTCCAGATCCTGGCAGAGATGCAGAGGAGCTTCTGACAGGGCTGTTTTCCAGCCTATGTATAACACAGGCAAAGAAACTGCCCCTCCGCTCATGAGTGGCTTTGGATACAGAAACAGAACTGAGTGGGTGCCTGCAGATCAGCAGCATAAATACCAGTGGCGTAACTGCTTTCCTTAATAGTATGCGCAGAGGAGTATCTTGGGTCACCTCCGAGAATATTCGACAGGGTGCTTGGTATACTTTCTTCTTCCAGGCCCCCCAAGTTACACCCCTGCTGCATATGTCTGATTCTCGGCCTTTACTTATATGCAGACAAGATTCAGTCCCATGTGGCATTAAGGTGGCAGATACACGGGCAGATTAAAGCTGTTGATATTGCTCCTTTAGACTGATTTGGCAGTTTATATGCTAGTGTATGGGGCTTCCGACGGGTCTCCCCGATCGACATCAAGCCAAAAAATTGCCAGATTTCGATTGGGGAGGTTTGATTTTTGTGGCGATTGAGGACTGCATGCGGTCCTATGATCGGTCAACGCCCATTGTCTTTATTGTAATCTGACCGTTCTGCTCTAGCCGTGGGTGGGCATATCGGGGTAAGATCCGCTCATTTGGAGAGGTTGCCAAACAAGAGGATCTTATCGTGTATGGCCACCTTTAGCCCTGAAAGACATTCAGCACCAACAGTACTCTTAGTTCTGTCCTTTTGGAAAACACTGATTAAGTTCTAGCTGGTATATATGGACAGATTTAAACTTGTGTTGAACTGCCCTCAGCCCACCCAGAATTTATAATCCGGCAGTCTAAGGAGACTAGGGATGTAGCGAACTGCCAATTTGGTGTTCGCGAACGCCGTTCGCGAACACCGGCAAAAAATGCGAACGTTCGCGAACAGTTCGCGAACTTCGAACACCCGCTAAAATCGTTCGATTCGAACGATCGAAGGATTTTAATCGTTTGATCGAACGATTTTCATTCGAATCGAACGATCGAAGCATTCGATCGAATGCTTTTCATTCGATCGAATGCTTTTCATTCGATCGAATGCTTTTCATTAGATCGAATGCTTTTCATTCGATCGAATGCTTACAATCGTTCGAACGAATGGAAATCGTTCGATTTTTAGTGGTTGAAGGAATTCGAATGGTCGAATGGTCGAACGATTTCTATTCGAATCGAACGCGAACTCAAAATGCGAACGTCGCGCGACGTTCGCTAACATTCGGCGGACGCGAACAGTCGAAGTTCGCGTGAACAAGTTCGCCGGCGAACAGTTTGCTACATCCCTAAAGGAGACCATAAGGACCAGGTGATCTGGAAAACTCAATTGTCAATCCCATGGTTCTCTTGAGTGGGGTACCTGAAATTATTTTTGATGCAGAGCTTTGTTAAATGCCATTCACTGTTGGAGTTTTATGTGGAGACATCTTGAAGTCATGTGGAGTCCAAGCTGTGCTTCAATGAAGATATTTTAATGATGTGCCCTTTTATGACTGGACTTGTGAGGGTATCCTAAAGGCATAAAATTATGATGTGTGCACTATGGGCAGGTTTGGAAATAACTCAAGTAAAGGATTTATTTTAAACAGACTGTATGGAATCCTACAATTCTCACTGCTGCTTATGAATTGCTGGTTCTGTTACCCTGTGGGAAGGAGGTTTTCCAAATTGACCCAGGGATCTTGTGATCATTTTCTGTCCATTGGTTATATAACAGGAGTGTAACGACTCACCCTGGTGGTCTAGTGGGAGGGGGTCTGATGCCTGCAGCCCCCTTGGCGGGGACGCCCACCACGATGTGGTTCCTCTTCTAAATCTTCTTAGGGTGCGTGCGGTGTGATTTTCTTCGTGATTTATGGGCACATTAATGCTGGCGTTATGACGCACAATGGCGCGAATTTCAAATGTATTTAAAGGCGCAGTTTGTATTTTCACATTGGCCATTATAGGATCTTGTTCCTGAGTTTCCTGGTGCTTTTGCGCTATTAGAGCTTCTGCTATTCTGTGATTTTGACTACCTGGTTTGACCCCTGCCTGCTTCTGACAATCCTGACTTCCGAAATCCTGACCCTGCTTGGAAACCGACTCCTCTACTCCGTAACACTTCTGATTGATTTCCTGGTTTGACCCTTGCCTATTTGACTCCGCTTGTACTCTGCCTGCCCCAACCCGGCCTGATCTGATTCGCTTTCTGTCTACGCCTTGTACTGCGACCTTCTGCCCAAAAAAAAACTTGTGCTTTACTGTTGTGCCCCTTTGCTCATTCAGAACCCTTCGTTTTGCACCTCTCTTTAAAAGACCTGGCGGCATCCAATTAGCCGAGGGCTCCTCCCGAGGTGAAAGGTGGCTGTTAAAGGTGGAAGCAAGAGCCAAGAACAGGGTGCTAAGGTTCTGAATTTAGGGTGCCAACCATGACAAGGAGGGAGTTTTTTGTCTCCACCTAGGGCCAGTGGTAGATGCGCCAAAGACCCCCGAAGTACATAGCATCCTTAGAGAAGTCTGGAGCAGGGATCCTGTGAACAAATGTAAAGCCATAGCATACTCATAGGCATTGTGAGTTAGACAAGTAAGCTCCAAAAGACCAGTAGTAGGTAAATTAAGAAGTTGTGGTGTGAAGTTAGTTCTCCAAGGCAACACCCACGTTTAGGGACCACAGATTGGAAAGGGCTTTAGGTTAATATAACTCCCTGAGAGTCTTCTGCCAGATGGGATCTATCTCCTTAGTTTATGGAAGTCTCTTCCACTGTATACTGTGTAACTATTGCTATATTCTGGAACACACTCATTTTATACTAAAGTGTTTAGTTATGGCTCATCTTCCAAAACTTTTTCCTCCACTAACTTGTGAGGGCCCAGCAGAGAAGAAGAAAGATCTCAATATAACAGTGTTTTGCCTGGACTAAACTATTACTTCAGAGCAAGGGTTAAAGAACTACAATGTGTGAATGATCATTACAATACTCACCTTATAGGAACATCTTGTACTGCCTGTCTTTCATGCAAATGAAAAGCAACTAGTCACTCATCAATAAAGCAATCTACAATTTCTATAAGTGGCCCTGACTTATCATTATTGCGTTCCATCATCATGCATTCCTTTTTTTTCCATGAAATGTCCATTTAAATGATTATATGTTTAAAGGCAGAATAATTACACAAAATAATATGTCAATAAAGCATCTTTATACACTGCTAGGGCCTTTTGTATGCAGCACATTGAAGCTTCCTGCAGTGGCCAAGTGGAAAATATTCTGGATCACAGCGGGATCACTGGAGATGCCTCACAAGGCATTTTGCTGATATAATTGGCTGGGAATATTATTGTAGCCTTCCTTTGGCTCTCTGTGTAATAATAGCTTTTTGGTCTAATAATTCTTGACAAGGAGATTGATCGTTGCTGTGGGAAGATCGCAGTTGAGTGAAGTGGTAATAGTCCATAGAAAAGTATGAATTGCTGCATTCCCGTCTGTTGGGTTATTTATCTTGCTGTATACGGTTCCTTTCGTCTGCAGGGAAGAATGTGTAGTGTTACATAAAAAAATGACCTCTTTGAATATGTTTCATGGAAGTTGGTGTGTACTAGCTTGTGCGTGGGCATGTGTTGTGTGATAGTGTATATTTGCTTTCCTCTAGTCTACTGCATTCAAAGATGTCAGATGAGGCAAAGCATGACTGTGGCACTCTGGACAAGGTTTGAAAGTCATCTGGAGATCCATCTGTATGTGTGTTACTGAAGGTTTAGATGTTGGTGCAATCAGTGACAGACTAGGGAATTGAGGGCCCGCTAAGGGTCCCGCTCACAGTTGGGGGAGCAAGAGGGTCCAGTTCTCTGGTTGAAATGCATACAGCTAAGGTACATACAGTATATCTATCAAATTATAGTATAAATAAAAAGTATAAAAAGTATAAATTTTCTCTTGTGGATCACACAAGGTATTATCACTGACTTTTTTTGCAGATGCTAAAATGTATACTAACAGTCCGATTGAGCAAATAAACAAGTATAGTTGTCTCACCCGCAGGTTTGTAATTTCTAAATACAACACAACACACAAATGAGATACTCACGGGCACTCTCCCTCCCTCTAATGCAAACCAGTTCAGGTGGGAAACTCAGTACCGACATTAAAACTTTTATTTAATTCACTTAAAATAACACATAGACTGGGCCGTGCCCATACAACAAACCAAAAATCGTTACAGACTCACTGCATTTCATAGTTATAAGCAGTGCAGGACTTTAGCCTTAAAAAACATATAAAAAATAAAAACTCCAATAGGTGGAGGGTTATTTCTATTTCTATTTCTATTTCTATAACAGCCTAAATCAGTAAATTTTAAATAAGCTCAAGTAGACGCTCAGTATGCCCCTCCCTTCTGAAACCGAATCCCTTCTTGCTAAAATGATCAGTGATGGGCAAATTTGTCCCGTTTCACTGAAAAATTCTCAAATTTTCGGCAAAATTTGCAAATCATCTAAAAATTTGCAAAACACGAATTTTGACGCCCATGTCAATTCGCGTCAATTTTGACGGTGGTAAAATCAATGGACATCTGAATAATGTTGATGTGCATCGGTTTTGATGCCAGAGACTATTCCAACGTGCGGTCCAAATTTTGCTTGGCGGGAAAACGTGGAAATTCGCAGCGATTTCGCGCCTGCCGAATATATTCGCCCATCACTAGTCTACATCCCATGATGGCACAGAGTGGGTATGACTAAATGGGTGTGATAATTGTGTATCAAAAATAAGAGGGGCGCAGACCCTCAGCTCCGGGAGTGGATAACCAAAAGCAAGAAACCAAGGAGCCTCCAAGTAATCAAGGATTTGACAAGGGTCACAAAAATCAAAGTCAAAATAGAATATGTGATAATTCTGTGACATTTTCATGAATGTATGATTAAGCACACATATGCAAGTTCATGGAGGGACAATGTCACACTGGCTATGTCAAGTTTTTACCACTTTGTGGAACATACACATCACGGGATTGCTGAGCTATGAAAATAAGCTTTGGAAACCAGTAGGTAGAACATAGCTATATGTCAGTCTCAGTTTGAGGTGGAGAAAACATAGCGTTCATATGGCATGTTTTAGGCTTGGTTTGACCGGTCTATGCTGATAAGTGGCCATGTGTATGGGATAAGTTATCCAGTAACACGTTATCCAGAAATGTTTAAAATTATTTCCTTTTTCTCTGTAACAATTAAATAGTACTTTATACTTGAACCCAAATAAGATATAATTAATCCTTAAGCAAAAAATTTCAGTTTGGTTTATTTAATGTTGAAATTAATTTTTAGTAGACTTAGGGGCAGATGTATCAAGGGCCGAATTTCGAGTTTATGTGAGTTTTTAAAAACTCCTATAAGCTCCCATAAACTCAATTTTCATGTTGAAAAATGACCAATCGAAATTTGTAAAGAAAATCAATTATTTTCAATTCAGGTGTATAGGATCGACCCGCAAACTCGAATCAAATTCTAATCAAATTCAATTCAAGTTTTTTCTCTGAAAAACACTAGATTTTTCAGATGCCAACAAACAATTCCAAATTGATACCAGGACGTCCCCCATAGCCTCAAACAGCAATTCGGCAGGTTTAAAGTGGTGAATAGTCGGATTCGAATTAAAAAAAATGTAAAATCTCAAATCAAATTTTAATGACTCTAGTCGAATTACATTACAATAAACTCACAAATTTGAATTTTTAATTCGACCCTTGATAAAACTGCCCCTTAAGGTATGAAGATCCAAATTACATAAAGATCCATTATCTGGCAAACCCCAGGTCTCGAGCATTCTGAATAACAGGTCCATAATAACCTGTAAAAAAAATCACTATCCAGTCGGGATGGGTCTAATTTTTTTATGATTTTTTTCATGTGAACCAAAAAAATGCAGTCATGTTAATTTTTCAAACTACTTTTTTTGTAACGGGCAAAGTCTGTTAAGTCCTAAAGCTACCAAAAGCACCAACTTGTTTACTATATCTTCATACTAAAAAAATAGCCATGGTACAAAATGTATGTGCAGATACCAGAGTATACAAACTGAACCAAGAAAGAATTGAATTAAAAAGAAATGTATTGACCATTTAAGTCTCATTCTTAAAGGAGAAGGAAATCTGCCAAAGCAGTTTAATGCCAATAGATTAGAAACAATAGTGCAAGCTATAAACTATATTTATTCTGCAGAATGCTTTACCATACCTGAGTAAACAGCTCTGTTTGTTTAGGATAGCAGCCGCCATATTTGCTTGGTGTGACATCACTTCCTGCCTGAATCTCTCCCAGCTCACCTATAGTTCTGGGTGCAGATTACAGCAGGGAGCGGAGGAACTTGAACAAGGCAAAACCATAGACTGAAAAGTGGAAAAAAATGTTTTATGAAGGTGTATTTTTAAAAAAAGAAATGTAAGCATGATTGTATAGGTGGCAATAATGATAAGGAGGGCTTCAGCATCTTTATGGTTCCATCCCAAAAGCTATTTGTGTTTTTTTTCATACCCTTTTCACCCAATAAAAAAAAATACGAGACAAGGCAATAAATTACCTTTAAGAATTTAAAGGTCAGCCAAATAAACTAAAGAAAACAGATTGGAGCCGTGATCAAAATCATTGAAATCATTTGCAAGTTTTCTGCTAAAGTTTCCTTGTCTGGTTTGTAATGTGGATATCAAGCAACTGTACAGCCAGTCCGGGGAACTTTAAGCTAAGCCCATTGCTGGACATCATGATGTAGAGCTTTACAGCACAATAAGACTGCAAAGTCCAGGGTGGCTGTTTTAGGATGCACACATTTCCATCTCTCTGTGACAAACAACAATGTTTGCCTGCAGAGGCTTAAAGAGTTTACACAGAGAATTGATCAAGCTGTCATCAGTGCATGGATTCAGAAGCACCAGGAGATCCCTGTGTTAAGCTGAAGGAGCCGATAACCAGCCTGTTCCATAATCACTGGATAGACACGAGCAGAGCGTTTGCTGTAGCTATGCGGAGCACAGAGAGGACCTGCTTGCAACTGGATATCTGTTGCTTTCCAGCTAGAAGAGCTCTGTGGCTCTCGTGAAGCATCGCCTGCCAGAGCACATCCAGTTTTTAGCCTTCCCAGGCATGTGTGTATGATGCTGCCCACTCTCTAACGCACACAAAGATGAGTTTACCTTCAAGCTGTGAATACCTGACGCTGGAAAAGGTGGCCAGGTTCCGAAGTGCCTACATCCATGGATCCCCGTATGCCATCAACAAGCCTATTGATATCAAACAGCAAAGGAAACGGTAAATCTCTGTTGCCATTTCTTTCTCTTGCTTTGTGCTACAGACCGAACGACAATTATTTTATTCCGGTGTTCTTTTTTCCAATTTTTTTTTTCTATAATACAGATATGGGACCTGTTATCCAGAATGCTCAGGACCTGGGTTTTTCTGGATAACAGATCTTTCCATAATTGGTATCCTCATTCCTTAAGTCTACTAGAAAATCATATAAACATTTAATAAACCCAATATGCTGTTTAATGCTTCCAATAAGGATTAATTATATATAAGTTGGGATCAAGTGCAAGGTACTGTTTTATTATTACAGAAAAAAAGGAAATCATTATTAAACATTTGAATTATTTGGATCAAATGGAGTCTATATTTCCCAACACCCTACATTGTCCTGCAGAAACAATATCAATCAAGTGTTAGACAAGGAAATACTATTGTACTATATATATATTAAATTAAACACAACACTGGTAATTTGTTACACTACAACTTCATTTGTTACAATAATTGATAAAACAGAGAAAAAGCTATTTTTTCTACTTGCTCATGTTAAACAGCAGTGGAAAAAGGGGATATTATATGTTAGGAAAACATTTTTTTTTTTTTTTTTAAACAAAAACATACTGCGATGTCCAGATGGACTGATGTTAATGTATCTTGCATTCATTCATTCATGGAAATGAAAACCAAGCAGGGCTAAAGGATGTCTCTTCCAAGAATTTGTCAGTGGGTTCTCTATACAACCCTAATGCACACGGCCAACGCTCACACACTGTTACTGCAATAGTTTATATTAATTGTTAAATGTTTATACTGTGGCTTGTGTAGCAATTACTATGAGCATTGCAGGCTGAGCTCATTAGATTTATTGTCCAGCTGTTTTCTTTGCTTGTTCCAGAGAGACAGCTGAGTATTGGGTCACTCTGAATGTCTAATTAAGGGATGGATTTTACCTTTTGAAGCACCAAGAGACCGATATCAATAACTGCAACCATTTTTAATTGCTGTTTTCTCTGAATAATAGTGATGAGCAAATCTGACCCGGTTCGATTCGCGCAAAAAACCTGCATAACTGCAAAAAAAAATCCACAAAACTGCGAAAATTATGCGAGCAACAATTTTTTCTAACTCCAAATGCGTTAAAGTCAATGGATGTTTTTTTCTTATGGCAATTTTATGTCTCACCATATTTTTTGTTGAGTTAAAAATTTTCATGGTGGATTTTTGCTGCAGTTTGCCGAAAAAATTTGCAGATGGCGAAATGCATAAATTTGTTACGAATCCATGCCTGGTGAAAAAATTCACTCGTCACTAGTGAATACAAATTTGTGTTTATTCTAAGAATAATTGTGCTACTGTTTCAGTCACTCTTACATGGTATTTATGGCACTGGTTTGGATAGTGACAACAGAAGGAAATTCATTGCCACCTGTGTTTTTCTACAGCAACTTCTGCTACCATTCAGAATAATATCACTACTGTCGCTGACATCACAATTCTGTGCCTCTGTATATCTGCAACATTATCTCCAGAATTCTTATTTCATGCTACTTATGATCTACTCTCTACCTTTCCACATAATCATATGCAGAACTCTTTTGAGCTACACAGGATTTCTCCCAAGTTTTCAGCCTTCAAACAAACCCTTAAAAAAATATTTCTTTAGGGACACCTCAGGGTTGGACTGGGGGGCCCTCCAGGACTCCTGTCCAGGGCCGCTGTCCCCCTCCGGACCCCTTTCTGCAACGCCACGCATGCGCAGCAAATTGTTTTATTTTTTTGTAGGGCCAGGGGATCGGGAGAGTGGGTTGTCCCGCCGGTCCAGTCTGACCCTGGGAACCCTCTATACTCACACCTTCTTTGTGGCACACTATATGCCACTGCCACCCACCCATACAATATTCAATGGAACATCCCTCACTTTCCTGAATCTCCACTTTGCCCAGCCACACACCTTGGAGAGGATTTACTGTAATATAGGAGGATTCCTTAATTAGAATGTTTCAATTTTCTGATAGGAAACAAATTGAGTCATTTGCTAAAGTTGATCAATGTGACAATTCACTTTGAGCAGTCCAACACCATTCTGTTCCAAGGAGTGTCAGAGCTCAGCAGAAGCACACCGGCATGGATTTTACACAAGAGGCCTCACATGGAGCAACCGCTTTCTAATTATGCTGACAGCATAAACAATTGGAACAGCAGAAAGTGGGATTCCTGGAAAACTCCCGGTGGGCCCAGATGTCAGTGGGCCCTCTTGTTTCTAACTGTTTGGCCTATTTAATGGTATTTCCCTATTTGTGTATGGAATCAAAGAGGCTAAATAGATGGAGAAACAGTGTATGGTATGTAAGAAAGGAGACTAGTAAAATAAAGAGGTTGGTTAAGGAGAGGAGGAAAAATAGTTTGGAGAGTACCCCAATTGTCCATCACTAGTGGGGAGTACAAGGCTGGAACTAGTGATACGTGATAGGCAAAAGAAGCACATGCCTAGGGTGCAATGATGTGGGGGGCACCAGGCATATACTTCATTTGTAGCCTACCCCTAGTCCGGGCTCTTTTCGCCTTACCGCCCACAAGTTTTTTCAGGTCTCCCAATCCCAATCAGCAACACAACGGCAGAGTTCATTCGAGCATCCGTGCTCAATTGCTGGTGCCCGTGCGGTCATTTGCGAGCCTGGAGGTAGGGGGAGAAGTGGCCAGCCGGGTTGCCTAGGGCGCCAGCTTGGCCCAGTGCTAGGAGAGTATCTGCAACTCCTTGATGACCAGAAGAGCATACACATTCTGAAAACTGCATAAATACTCAGTTTCATGTTATTTTATTGGTTCATGGCCAGCTTATCAGCATTGTTAATCATGGTGGGAATTGAAAGGGGGAAGAGTTAAGGATCAGAATAAGTCTGATGGTAACTAAATTAACATAACATATAAGGTTGCAGATCACATATACCTAAAGCAGTTTTTTTGTCTTTGTATTATAATTTGTATACATCAGCTGTTGGGGTACACCATGCTATCTATTTTGTTCAGATCCTAATAGTTCAGTACTGTGCATCAGGGTACATCAGGGCGGGGCACTATCCAACTAAGAAGAAACAAAATATGGTGTTGGTTTTAAAATTACTTGCCACTGTTCCAGTTTTTTGCATTATATAGTATATTATATAGCACTTGTGATATTACCTGGGGGTGGCAGGGATGCTGCTTGTCTCTGTCGCACACATCACTTTTTATATTGGTCTCGCCAAGTGACGTCATCACGCTGGCATGAAATTCATATCTTTTAAGGCATCTTGTCCAGTTTCCTTTTGCCCAATGTAGGTCTATGCCTTTGCCCTCTATGCCCTTACCTGTCCTTGACCACTGCTGTATCGCTGCCTGAACTGACCTTGGCCCATTTTCTGACTACACTTCTGCTTCCTGATTCTGTACTGCGCTGACTGATTGCTTATTTACTCTGGCCTGTTCCACAACTACACTAACTCATTCCCCGTTCACACATTCCTCTTCCCTTGCCTGCCCTAACCCTCACCTTGGCATCCGAGTAGCGAAGGGCTCCTCCCAATGTGAAAGGTGGCTGTTATAGGCAGAAGCTTGATCCATGATCGGAACCTTGGTGCTTGTTCTGGGTTTCGAGATACCAAATGTGACAGTACTGTTGTTCAAATTTATATTACATAACATAAGCTATCTTTTATTTGTAGGAAACACTGTATTGATATGTTGTATGGAATTGACTGTGAATATGGCAAGATGAGCTATATTTAGGTACTCTGCAGTGGAACCACCTCTGGGTAACTTATGTTACCTTTTTATAATGCTGTTACATTCTTGCTTACCCAACCACCGAAAAGCATTTTTAATTTTTTTGTGGAACATTATATTGTTTGTTACCTCCTAACAATATGGCCATGCCTTACATCAGTGCTGTCCAACTTCTTTGGTACCGAGGGACGGAAATTTTCTGGCCTATATGATGGAGGGCCGATAACGGAAGCCAGTGTTGACCACTGCCTGTTTTTAAACCACACCCACTATAAACCACACCCATGTTACCACAAGACCATGTCCACATTAACGGTGGTAACACACCAAAAAAACAAACAGTTGGTGCTCACTGCAGGGTGATAAATTATCACTCATATGTGAAAAAGGTTAAGTCATATTAAGACATACAATTAAATCCATATGCCTCCTCCTCCCCTCTGGATAACACAGCACCTCCAAGCACATGATTAAACGGCTAAAGGACCCTAAAAATATTTTTCAAATGCTAACAAACTTGTAGAACAAATACCAGGCTTATGTTCCACAGGCAGAGCAGGGCACACACAGGGAGCATAGGGAAGGCAGAACAGAGCAGGAGACAGGGAAACCTATCAGGACCACTCTAAAATGTATTACATACAGTAACACAGTGCTGGTGCCCCTTCAGTATTTTGTATAAATTTGAACAGGTGAACAATGTGGGCCATTTCAGTCTGGGTCTCAGGTGTGAACAGTACAGGGCTTTAAAATGTGAACAATAGAGGTGTTGCAAGTGTGAACAATACAGGGGGTTACAGTCTGAATTTGAGGTTTAAATAATGCAGGGGCCGGTTAATCTCAGTAGTGATACCTTTTAAAGTTTACATATGGTAAGCAGACACAGCAGGCAGACTTTCATGTGGGGGTCAAACAAGGGCGGGTCACGGGCCACATGCGATAAACCATGTAAACCATATCCAACCAAGCATGGCCATGGCCTTTACCATGTCCCTATAGTGGGGCTATGCATTCTTAATAAGTCTTTATAGTGGCCTGTAAGACAGGGGCATGGCTAAGACAGAATGAATCACATCTAGGTGAGTCATTTTACTTACTGTGCTGCAAATATTTGTTTATTTGTTAGATGAGCCTTTGTGTTATTTGCAAACCTTTACTAAACACCCCATTTGAATATACTTACTCATTATAGGGATTTTATTTTAGTGATTTATGTCATAATTAATGTGGCCATTCGTGTATGAATTTTTATCCTACATTTTGTTGAATTTGTAACTAAATTGCCCAGTCAGCCTTTAGTGCAACTGCAAGATGATCAGCCTACAGGCAACTAGGCTATGTAAATCACTTAATATGAAGCATGTATGTGGTTATCATTCAGTGCCAGCACAACGACTTCAAGGAATGAACTCAAACTTTGCTTTTTTCACTATTTAAAATGCATTTTCACCATTGAAGATGAAAGCTCCTTTGATGTTTCTATCTTAAGGCTAATGGCACACACAGAGCTTGCACTGGTACTTATTCTCCTATCACCTCTTAGCTGCCTGCAATTGACTTAAGTGGCAACTGCTTTCTCCAGAGCTATGTGTGTCATTAGCCTAATGGGTATCCTCATACACTCCTTAGCCCTTAGCATTGACTCACGGGATAAACACTTAGGGGGTTATTTACTAAAACCTGAAAATTTCTCACTATTTTCTTAAAACCACTTTGGCCAAACTTCTGTGCACGTTTTTACCATATTTATCATTACATTTATTGGAAAAAATCTGGTGCGGAAAAAAGACTCGATAAAATCATAAAAAATTCGAATTGTATGATTTTTTTCAGGTTTGATGCCTGGAAACTCTGAATTTTTTGGTTTATCACCTGAAAACCACACATTTTTCTGATTATTATATGAAAACCCAGAGCAGATGATGATACAGGTATGGGATCCGTTATCTGGAAACCCATTATCCAGAAAGCTCCGAATTCTTGAAAGGCTGCCTTCCATAGACTCCATTATAATCAAATAATCCACATTTTTAAAAATGATTTCCTTTTTCTCTGTAATAATAAAACAGTAGCTTGTACTTGATCTAAACTAAGATATAATTAATCCTTACTGGAAGCAAACCCAGCCTATAGGGTTTATTTAATGTTTACATGATTTTCTAGTCTAGACTTAAGGTATAAAGATCCAAATTACAGAACAATTATCTGGAAAACCCCAGGTCCCAAGCATTCTGGATAACAGGCCCCACGCCTGCATCTTCCAATTGTAAATGGGACATCTTTTGCACGTTTAATAAGGTTTAATGAATAACGGAAAAAATTTGAGGTTTTATTTTCTCTATGTTTTCCCCTTTAAAACTCCCAACACAAAAAATTAGTAGTAGTACTTATTAAACTGCATCGGATTCCCCTGTAATGTTAGTCTCAGGTTTAGTAAGTAAGTAGTCATTATAACATATCCTGTTTAATTACAATACAGTACAATGTTTCCATTTGTTTGTTGTTTAGAACAGGTCAATTTAACTCCAATGTATAAGGATATTTATTAGCCTTGGATTTAAACATATTCCTATTTGAGCTCATTAGTGACTCAGTGGTCTGACCTCTCATTTCCAAAGCATCACACTCTAATGGCCCTTGAGAAACCAGATTGGACCTAGATGATTTATAAGGAAAGGGGGTGTATGAAAGCTATGGCAGTTGGTCCTCATTATTACTTACATAATTAAAAGACCAGTAACACAAAAAAACGTTTAAAAAATTTGTTTGTACTTAACGAAAAAAAAACACCAAAACATTTTTAACTTTAAATTCGCTAAGTCTTTATTTAGAAATAACTTACCGATTCTCCGCTTGCGCTCCTCTTCAGAAACGTCAACAGGGCGACGATCCATCGTGCGGCGCTCGATTTCTCCTCCCTGGCTATCTCGTATAGAAGGCAGGGAGGAGAAATCAAGCGCCACACGATGGATCATCGCCCTGTCGACGTTTCTGAAGAGGAGCGCAAGCGGAGAAACAGTAAGTTATTTCTTAATAAAGACTTTGCGAATTTAAAGTTAAAAGTGTTTTGGTGGTTTTTATTTCGTTATGTAGAAACTTTTTTTTTTTTATGTTACTGGTCTTTTAAAGAAAAAGTAAAGGATAATACAGAATTATGTTGCAGGTGTCCACAACCTTTTTAAACCGTGAGCCAAATTCAAATGTAAAAAGAGATAGCGAGCACCATAAGCATGGGTGGTGCCAAATAAAGGCTGTGATTGGTTATTGGGTATCCCTTATGTAGACTGACAGCCTACAGGAGGCTCTGCATGGCAGTACATCTGGTTTTTATGCAACTGAAACTTGCGTCCAAGCCAAGAATTCAAAAATAAGCACCTGATTTGAGACCACTGGGAGCAACATCCAAGGGTTTGGTGAGCAACATGTTGCTCATGAGCCACTGATTAGCAATCACTGCATTAGGGCTTATTTACCACTACCCTTTTTTTGGACCCTTGCCTAGCAGCCCTCATCAGGCTTTTCAGATTTCACTACTGCACATGAGTCGTTCTAAGGGCTTTTACACACGGGTGGTTTTTCCTGCGCTCCCCTGCGTTGCGCTGTCTTCCGTTCAGCCGCAGGGGAGCGCAGGAGTAGATGCAGTCAATTATTGTGAAGGGGGCTGTACACAGACGCATGTAAGCGCCAAACACAGATTGGACGCAGCATGTTGCATTTCACCTGCGTTCGGCGCATACATACGTCTGTGTGAGTACAGCCCCCTTCACAATAATTGAGTGCATCTACTCCTGCTCTCCCCTGCGGTTGAGAGGAAGAAATCGAAACGCAGGGGAACACAGGAAAAACCGCCCAGGTGTAAGCAGTGGAGATTCCTGTTGAAGAATTCACCTGAGGCGGCTCCTCAAAATGACGCCCCCTCGCCGGCTTATCCATCTGCAGGGGAAGCATTTGAGGCAGGAACACTAGTGTGGACAGCGCAACTGTGCTCTCACGCACTAGTAAAGCCGAATTTCCGGTGTCAAAACCGGAAATTTAGCTCTTAAAAGTACAGGAGGGGCTTTTTGCCGCCCCTGGAAATGTATCTGGCGCTGCCTCATTGGCCGAGCGCCCCTGTGTGTAAGAGCCTTTCGTCTACTCTAGGGATGCAGTAAAATTGCAGCACTACTCTGTAATTTTTTCCCTGGGACACTGCATTTTTTTCCTAAAATGAACAATGGTTTGGGGGAAAAATTGAATTCAAATTTTCGAGTGTCAAAATTCAAACATTCGAATTTTAATTCCCCTATTTGAATGTGAGATTTATCACACCTCGACCATGGAAACAGTCCTAATTAAAACATTTGCCACTTAAAACCTGCCGTGTTCATTTACAAGTCAGTGGCAGAAGTCTGTTGATCCATTAGGAGATGTTAAAAAGCCTTCCTGACATTTGAGGGTTTTTTTCGGAGAAAAGATCGATTTGTAAGAATCAAATACAAATTGAATACGATTTGAATTTTTCAGGTCAGAACCATTCAATCGAATATTAGACATTCAATTTTTTTTCCTAAACAACCTCACAGTCGGTGGGAGTATATTCGAATTTAAAAAAATTCACATAAACTCGAAATTCAACCTTTGATAAATGGGCCTCCCCGAGTAAGGGCTGATTTATCAAAAATTTTAATTTGACATTTTACTACAATTTGATTTTTTTGATGCTAAAACTCATGAATTCAAACTGATGAATTCTATTTGATGTTTATTAAGCTTTAAAAAAATGAAAAAACTCAGCCACACAGACACAGGGAGAACATACAAACTCCTTGCAGGTATAATACTGTATATGCCTTTACACTCCCAGACACATCCCGAGAAGTCAATTAACTATTTCCCTATAGTGACTCTTCTCTTCCATTTCCTCAAGTACAAATACTGTCTTGGGAATTATAATGCCTATAATGACTTCAGTGCTCCAAGAACAATGCTCATTATATATATACTATATATTCTCTCTAGGTTTAAGGTACAGCAAGCAGCACAGCAACAGAGTTATATTCAGCTTCTGTGTATAGAGGATGTGACTGTAAAAATCAATTCACCTATTTATAGCATCCACCTTAGTTTATTTAGGATCAAAATTATTGAAAAATACCAAGATTATCTCTTCGAGTATAGATGTATTAACTGTGCTGCACATTGAAAGGTCACATCTGGAATTAAATGAGACTGAAAGCAGTAAATGATCAGAAAAAAAAACAGATTCACAATTCACATTCAGTATAGAAAACTCCATAAACATATTGCCAAGATTCGACTTTTGAATTAATTTATCAGGATACTACATGTGTGGTTGATCAGTGTTATATACAGTAAATAAACAGTTGTCTTTAGTGGTATTTAGGTATAGGTGGCTTATGTTATACATTGGCCCTACTGAGTATCAGCTTTAACACAAGCTATGGTGCCTATAATAGCAGTGGGATAATAGTCTCTGGGAAGGGACTGTGACTGTGGGATATCATAGCAGGTATAGTAGGGAGAGATGGTGCCTATAGTAACAGTGGGATAATAGTCTCTGGGAAGGGAGTGTGACTGTGGGATAGCAGGTATAGTAGGGAGAGATGGTATCTATAGTAACAGTGGGATAATAGTCTCTGGGAAGGGAGTGTGACTGTGGGATAGCAGGTATAGTAGGGAGAGATGTTGCCTATAGTAACAGTGGATAATAGTCTCTAGGAAGGGAGTGTGACTGTGGGATAGCAGGTATAGTAGGGAGAGATGGTGCCTATAGTAACAGTGGATAATAGTCTCTGGGAAGGGAGTGTGACTGTGGGATAGAAGGTATAGTAGGGAGAGATGGTGCCTATAGTAACAGTGGATAATAGTCTCTGGGAAGGGAGTGTGACTGTGGGATAGCAGGTATAGTAGGGAGAGATAGTGCCTACAGTAACAGTGGGATAATAGTCTCTGGGAAGGGAATGTGACTGTGTGATAGCAGGTATTTCAGCGAGAGATGGTGCCTATCCCAGCCCCCAGTAATGCCAATTTGGTTGCGGCAATAATGGGGTTTGCGAGTTTCACAAGTGGGTCTACTGGCCTAGGGAAACCTCACCATCCAGCGGCATTTCAGAGTTCTTTACCACCTGATGGTATTTTTAGTAGTACCATTTTGACCTCGTGTAAGACAAAACTCAGTAAAGGAAAACCTTTAGTAATAGTCAGGCAATTTATTCTTACATAATACAACATAACAGTTTTGTCTGGGTAAGCTGTTGGAGTAACACACAGAATGTCAGCCAAGGACTTACCAAAGACCCACCTCTTGGTCCAGGCATTATATAGCTTTCAGAAGGCTTTTTCAATAATTGTGACAAGGGTTTCACGGAAATACCATACATAGTCTGTCTCCTCCTTGTATAATTAATGTCTAAATGATTTACTTAGTCTTACATGTTATCAAAGGAATGTTGTAACATACTGTGCCTAGCTCCAACGGTCCACAGCCTCGCAATCAGCTATCGGCTAACCAAGGCCATTGTGGTATTTCCAGTAATCTGAGCAGCACTTCAGTAGAAAGGGGCCCCAACAGACACTCTGGAATTTAAGTAACAGAGTGATGATCTTTTGTTTGTATGGCCTAGTATAAGCTATATTATTGACCATTGTCCACAGTAGACCATTAGTCCATCCTGCCTTGGGCCCTATAGCGTTATGGCGTCATAGAGGGTGGGGGTGACAAATATCAACCCTCTGACACTAGCCATTCGTCCGTCATAGGAATTGGACCGTTCCAGATATATATTATATAAACACACCCTGAGGTGGCCTTTCAGATTCCGCTCCCCTCTCACTTGGCTCTTACCTTTCCTATCGCCGTCGAGAGGAGAGAGACCAATTGTAATTTAGAATTTTACTTTTTGCTGCCCCTGGTGACCTGCGAGCTGCTGAGATTCTCAAGTCGCCTCATGGCAGCAGAAACCCTGCCACGATCAGATTCAGCCCTGGTCTTTTCTGATCTCTAAAATGACTGTATGGGGGAGGACATAGTATTTTTAAGGGTTGTTTCCATAGCAGTAGGCCGTTGTATTTCCCCAGCAGCTTTTGAGTTACAGGCAGGATAGGGTTACCACCTGACAATTAGAGGATGCTTATAAAAAATCCAATTAGCAACCCTGATTGAAAATTGATTGCATATAAACATCATTGACTCACCGCCCAGTTGCATGTGTTTGCAATAAATCCTTTTATTTGACAGTAAATCTGTTCACCTTAAGGGCTCTTACACATGGGCATTTTTTTGCTGCGCTCACCTGCGTTGCACTTTCTTCCATTCAGCTGCAGGGGAGCGCAGGATTAAACCCACTCAGTAATTGTCAAAGGCAGGTGGAATGCAACATGCTGCATCCCACCAGCATTTGGCGCTATAATGCGTCTGTGTACAGTATTGTCAAGGGGGCTGGGTACAGCCCCGTTGACAATAATTGAGTGCGTTTACACTCATTCATGGCCCTTAATAATGAAACCCCTCCCTATATTTCATCTCTAATCTCCAAATACACTCCTTCACGAAACCTACGCTCTGCTTCTGATCTTCGCCTCACTTCTCCTCTGATCACTTCTGCCCATTCTCATCTACAAGACTTCTCTCGGCTTCTGCTTTTCTCTGGAACTCTCTGCCACAAGCTGTCAGACTTTCTCCTTCTTTCCAAACTTTCAAGCGCTCCTTAAAGACCCATCTGTTTAAAGAGGCCTATTCGATGTACCTTAATTAATCATTGCTGTATCAAAAATGACAAAGTGTTTATACAATCCTAATGTCTCAATTGTACCCTAACCTTTTAGTTTGTAAACTCTAATCTCTAGGTCCTTCTAACCCCATTGTACTCTGTAATCCTTGTCTGTTATCCACCATTTATTCCCTGTTTGCTATAACTGCAGTAAAGCACTGCGTATCTTGACAGCGCTATATAAATAAATGATGATGAAATAAATGATGGTGGTTTAGTTACTCCTGCGCTCCACTGCGGCTGAATGGAAGAGGGTTCAGCAAAAAATGATTGTTTAAACGCAGAGACATAACTAGAGGCGGACGTGCCCTGGCACGGGACGTGCGGCCGGGCCCCGCCCCCTCCGGATGGCCGGAAACGGTCGCATTTACGGCCGCATTTCCCTTAGAAGAGAGAATCACAAAATTCTCCCCCTCAGCTAGCCCCCACTGTTTCTGAGGGTGTGGGGAAATAGGTACAATGATTCATGTTTGGTGGACGTGCCCTATCGCCAGGAGGTTCTGGATCAGAATTCTCTCTATGATATTTTCTGTTTTTGGTGTTCCCAGAGAACCTGGAATAGTTTTGCTAGGCTTACGACCCCAAAACCTAAACAATGCACAGTTTCGTCTTTTCACTTCCATTATGACAGCAGCTAAGAGAACTTTGGCTGGGGCTTGGAAACAAAGACAGATCCCAATAGATCCAGTTAAGAATCGGGTAGACTGGATAATGACAAGCATTTTGCTAGATTCTCATGAGAAATTTCTGTTGACATGGGGTCCTTGGTTGGTATATCGTCACGGGGTCGATATATCTTATATTCCCTTTTCTCTGTAAATGTCTACAAGGGTATTTTCGAAGTCAGAGTTGAAGTTTTGCTACTAAATTTCATTTTAATTTTATTCATTTATTTATTTCATTTTTGTGCTGTCTCCCTTTTATTTTTCAATCATTTATGTTGTAAAACGTTTGTTTGTATAATAACAGATATGTTCTCAGTATTGCAACTAGACGTGATTTTGTTTTCAAGATGTTTATTGTCACAAATTGTCTTATATATCAATGTTGTAAAACAATAAAAATTTATTGATATAAAAAGAAGAGAGTGGCGTGCGAGCTGCCGGGGGGCCCTGACGGGGTGCTGGCCCTGGCCCAATCACACCCCCTGCTCCCCTGGTAGTTACACCACTGTTTAAATGCATTCCACCGCAGGGGTGTGCAGGACGAAACGCAGTCAATTACTAGTTCCACCTGCGTTTGGCGCTTACATGCGCCTATGTACCGGTCCCTTTTAAATGAAAAAGTTGTGCTCCTTTTCCCTGGGGTGGAACGCATCTCCTCTGTACAAGCCCTAAAGCAGCCCTAAACCCCTGCATTCCGTTTTTCTGCATTCAGCCGCAGGGGAGGTTGAGACGCAACATGCTGCATTTTTCCTGTGTTCAGCGCCTACACGCGCCTGTGTGAGTACAGCCCCAATTAAAAAAGCTAAATTCGTCTATTACTACGCTCCCCTACGGCTGAACGCAGAAAAACGGAACGCAGGGGAGCGCAGCTTCAACTGCGTAAGTAAGAGCCCTACTCCTGACTTGTTTCAATTATGGTAGTCTCGGCTGCAACATATAAAGCTGATGTTTGGGGAGCCCAGTGCTTAGCTGAATGGCTACTTTCATCTGCCTATTTGAAACTGGGAAATCAATATACAAGCATCCCCGGGAGAAGCCTTCTGGGAGTTATTTAATGAGACGATCAATTGATTAGGCTTAAAGTATTTTACTGATAACACTCATATCAGTGCATTGTGCAAGAGCTCTTAGTAGGAAATAGGGATGTAGCGAACGTCGGAAAAAAAGTTCGCGAACATATTCGCGAACTTGCGTCAAAAATGTGAACGGTTCGCGAACGTCGCGAACCCCATAGACTTCAATGGGAAGGCGAATTTTAAAAGCTAGAAAAGACATTTCTGGCCAGAAAAATTATTTTAAAGTTGTTTAAAGGGTGCAACGACCTGGACAGTGGCATGCCAGAGGGGGATCAAGGGCAAAAATGTATCTGAAAAATACATTGTTGACACAGCGCTGCGTTTTGTGCTGTAAAGGGCAGAAATCACACTACGTCACAGTCAGGTGATGTTTCTGGACACGGAATGTGAAAAAGCTCACACAGCTAGGTGGCACTTGGTTAAAGACTGGGCAAACAATGCCTGCAAGGGCAACGTATACAGTAGTGGATACGGAATATATTATTGCTGCTTGAACAACGTCACTCAGGTGGTGTTTCTGGAGACGGTATTATTATTGATATTTAGACAGAATGTGAACAAGCTCACACAGCTAGGTGGCAGTTGTTTGAAAATGAAGAACACACTGGGCAAACAAATTGAAACAATGCCTGCAAGGTCAACGTATACACTACTACAGCAGTGGATACGGAATATATTATTGCTGCTTGAAAAACGTCACTCGGGTGGTGTTTCTGGAGACGGTATTATTATTGATATTTAGACAGAATGTGAACAAGCTCACACAGCTAGGTGGCAGTTGTTTGAAGAACACACTGGGCAAATAATGCCTGCAAGTGCACTACTATTGGTGCACTACTATGAAGAACAGCAAACAGCACTGGACATGTTCAGGCCCGGATTTAGGGGAAGGCCCCCTAGGCCTGGGCCTAGGGCGGCAAGATGTTAGGGGCGGCAAGCAGGTGCCCTTAACATCTCTTCAGCAGCTTGTGACGTGACTGTGCTGCGCTGCTTATGCGCCACTCTGCGCCAGCCAGCCTCCTAATTTGCAATGGTGCGCTCTCTCGCTCCTCCTACTTCAATCACGATCCCTTTTACCCTCTCAAGGCTTGATCTTTCTAACGCCCCCCTGTCCCTCTGAGGTCCTGCTTCATCTTCCGCTCCCTCCCGACATCCATTTCCGTCTCGCTCACTCGCTCACTCTGTGCCTCTCTGATATCACCTGCTGCCCTCATCGTCCATGAATTAATTTCCTGGCCGCATGTATAACTCTTCACTTCTCTGCATTGCAACTGTAACACTCTCCTCTCTCAGCCCTCCTCCCTCATTCTTAACCCGTCACCTCTCCTACAATGGTTTCTGCGTCCCCCCCCACCATAAATCTCTGGTGTCGCTCCCACCCACCGGTCCTGAGCTCCTTTCTTCCTTCACCACTCGCCGTCTGCAGCATTATGCCATGGTGAATCAATGAAGCCAGTAAAAAAGGTACAAAAATGAAAGTGGAACTAAAGGGAAACAGACTACTGGTAAGTTTTGGCACTGTGCATATTAAAATAGAGCAAGACAGACACTGCATGCACACAGAAACACTGTAGATTATAATGAATAATGCACCCCTACTGTAATTTTTAAAGATATTTAAAGTCACCTCAGAGTTACGTGACCTGTATAAAAGCACTCGGCCTGCGGCCTCGTGCTTTTATATGGTCATGTAACTCCTCGGTGACTTCTAATATCTGTATAAATAACAGTAGGGGGTGCATTATCCACTATATATTTTCTAATTATTGCAACAGTTGGTGGTAGGTTAAAAAGTATAATATACATATTGGATATATTTAAAAGTTATTTATGGTTTAATACATAATTATTTCCATTTTATTGTCTGTGTTATTTTATTTTGCATAAATGTAAAGATTCGCTTCCAGAAAATGCGGGGGGGGGGGCGGCACAGTAGCTGGGCCTAGGGGGGCAAGAAGGGTAAATCCGGCCCTGGACATGTTAAAGAACAGTAAACATTGATTACGTCTCTAAAAGTCAGACTTAATAGGCATGGATTTTAGGAAATAAATAGGCTAAATGGATGGGGCCATGTTAATTTTTCCCTTTATGTTGGGTGATTCTGTTCATTTGCTGTTTGTTCCACAGCTTTGTCGGATAGCGTCCCTGTGGGTTAATATTTATAGAACCAACATGGGAATATTTAGGTGTCAGCCAAATTTAAGGGGGAACCTATGTTACAGTTTTACTCATATATTGGTAAAACTGGGCAGATTTCAGTGCCTGGTATTCTTTAAAAGGGTTGTTCACCTTCCAAACATTTTTTTTCAGTTCAATTGTTTTCAGACTGTTCACTATAAACCAATACTTTTTTCAATAACTTTTCACCTTTTATTTTTTTTTATAGTTTCTCCAAAATCTAAGTTTAAAGTTGAATGTTCCTGTCCCTGGTGTTTGAGTCTGGCAGCTCAGTAATTCAGGTGCAGACTCTAAACTGTTACAATTTTGCAACACTAAGGACGCTTACATATGGGCTTTTTTCCTGCATTGCGCTTTCTTCCGTTCAGCCGCAGGGGAGAGCAGGAGTAGACGCACTCAATTATTCTGAAGGGGGCTGTACTCACACAGACACATGTAAGTGCCAAACGCAGGTGGGACACAGCATGTTGCATTTCACCTGCGTTCGGCGCATGCATCTGTGTGAGTACAGCCCTCTTCAGAATAATTGAGTGCGTCTACTCCTACACCAAAAATGGCCACGTGTAAGAGCCCTTAGGGCTGAACTCCATGGAACGATGGGGAAAGATCTGTTGTGCGTCGACGAAACGCATGCGATATGTCGGACATGCCGAATATAACGGAACTGATCAAGAAAACGCAGGTACACGCGATATATACGACTGACGAATAAAGACGCAGCATGCGGCATTCACATCCAACAGTCGGATGTAGTTTGTACCTGCAATTTCGTGATCAGTCCTGTTATATTCGGCACTTTCGACACATCGCATGTGTTTTGTTGCTGCGCAATGAATCATTCCATCGGGTTCAGTCCTTACAGTTGATACATTTCTCAGCAGTATCTGTGGAATAATAGCAACTATTGTATCAATTCTAGTTATTGTGACGCACCAGTATTGTTGCCGCTGTCAACGGTTTCTTTACGTTGCGCCTGCCAAATAAATTTGCCCCGTAACTAATCAATTCTAACAGCTGTCTTTAATGAAACTCAGGGATTCTGCTCAGCAGGGACAAAGATATCAAATGCATCAACTAAATGTATCAATTTAGAACAGTTTAGAGGGTCGGCGACCCCCCCAGAGCTGCTTTAGAAGGTGAAAAATTTGACTTTACTCTTCAATATTAGAAAAACTGTCACCCATAGAAAATAGAAAGTAATTGGAAAAAGTCTTCATTTTTGGAACCAACTGAACTGAAAAGTGTTGGAAAGTGAACAACCCCTTTAAAGATGTAGTTCATCTTTATGTTAGCTTTTAGTATGTTATAGAATGGATAATTCTAAGCAACTTTTCAACTGGCCTTTGTTTTTTCTTTTATATAGTTTTTGAATTATTTGCCTTCTTCTTCTGACTCTTTTCAGCTTTCAAATAGGGGTCACTAACCCCATCTAAAAGACAAATGCTGTAAAGCCACGCATTTAGGGGCACATTTACTTAGGGTCGAAGTAAAATCCTTCAACTTCGAATATCGAAGTCAAAGGATTTACCGCATTTCCTTCGTTCGTTTTTTTACAGTACTTCGACTATAGAATGGTCGAATAGTCGAACGATTTTTAGTTGGAATTGTTCGAATCGTAGTCGAAGGTCGTAGTAGCCTATTCGATGGTCGAAAGTAGACAAAAAAATACTTCGAAATTCAAAGTATTTTATTTTCTATTCCTTCACTCGAGCTAAGTAAATGTGCCCCTTACTGTTATTGCTAATTTTTATTATTCATCTTTCTATTTAGGCTTTTCCTATTGATATTCCAGACTCTTTCTAAATGCATGGTTGATAGGGTAATTTGGACCCTAGCAACCAGATTGCTTAAATTGCAAATTGTGGAGCTGCTGAATAAAAAGCTAAATAACTCAAAAACCACAAATAATTAAAAAAAGTAAAACCCATTGCAAATTGTCTCAGAATATCACTCAGAATGATGCCAGTTTTCTACTGATGTAAATTGGGCCTTTTATGGCATTACGTTTCATTGTCTTTTTGATGCCATGTGCTGCCTTTTCTTGAGCTTGACCCACTCAAAAACTGTAGATTATTGATTAGTCCATTTAAAAAAAAAAAAAAAAACCCAAATAAACATAATATATGCGTTTTTACGTGTTCAGTGCTGTTACTGGGAATTGCAACCTATTGTATGGGCTTCTCTGCTGTTATAGGTGGGCTCATCATGATGTAGTGTAATAACTAACACAGTAATACAGTATCATGAAATCTTGAAATAATTGAAATATTAAAACCATTCTGACCAACCTTACATTAAGTTACAGGGGTTGGGATACGTCCCCTTTTAGGGTAAAATAAATATTTTTAAAAGCAACGAGTAGTGATGAGCAAAATTTTTCTCCAGGTTTCGCCACAAAAAAGACGCCCATAGGGGCAGATTCTGAAAATTCCACAGTGATGGCTTCACACAGGCGAATGTTCGCTCAGACAACGCTAATTTTACAAAATGCAAAGTTGCATCCAGGGTGCCGAACGCTGTCGAATTTTCGCTACAGCTACTTCGCCAATCAAAGCGAGGATGCGCTAGCGTTCAATTATGTCTAGCGCAACTTTGTTAGAGGTCTTCGCTCACGCTAATTTGCATACGGCGGGAAAGAAGTGGTAGAAAAAAATTTCCACTAAAAAATGAGGAAGATCTATGCACTCCAATGCACTTCACCTGGTCTGAGCTGGCGAAGGCAAATCTGGCAAAAGAGGTAACGTTCAGTGAAATCCGCATCTTAGTGAATTTGCGAAGTAACATCCATTCGTCTGAACAAAAATTTGCCTGGTGATAGAGTGTGAATGAGCGCTATCGTCTGTCTTAGCTAGCGAAGTTACTCCTGCACCCGTTAGTAAATCTGCAAAGTGCCCAAAAACGGTAACCCTGGCAAATCGTTGCCAGCACTAGTCACTTCGCCCTTTAGTAAATCTGTCCCATAGACGCCAATGGGTGAAAAAAATGCTCGCTCATGAATAAATAATTTGTCTGTTGGGTGTTACACCCTTTCTTGCTTCTTTTAGGAGATGATATCCCCAAAGGAGGGATGTAATGTGCAAGTAGCAACTGGCAAGAAGCTTAAAAGGCAAAACGGAAAATACACTGTCCATTTAGCTCAGTGGATTTCCTTTAGGTAAATATATAGAGAATATTTTTAAAAATGGAGGTATGGTGGCCCTTTAATAAGAAAGGACAACAGGCCGATATGCAGTCAATTGTTTACAAATAAACATGATGAATGTATGTACCAGTCCATAGGTAGCATATTCTGATTGACAAGTATGCTGCTCAGTATTTCAAGATGACCAGTAGATAATTTTTATGTTTTCACAAATAGTGAACACGTTATGTTCTTATCCATGCTCTGTTACCTTTGTCCATAGGCCTGGCCCCACCATGGACCAGTTTGTCTGAAGACTTCACTTGCTGTATCCATGGCACTTAAAGGGGTGCTTCACCTTTATGATAACTGTTAGGATGTGATAGAGCGGCCAATTATAAGCAGCGTTTCAATTGGCCTTCGTTTTTTCTTTTTTTTTATAGTTTTTGAATTTTTTGCCTTCTTCTTCTTCTGGCCTTTCACAGGTTTCAAATGGGGGGTCAGTGAAACCATCTAAAAACAAATGCTCTTATTGAATCAGGCTGTAAAACCTAGACCATGAACGTAATGGAATATATAGAGATCAAGGCCAAGAAAGATATTCCTTTTACCATGATACAGTTTTGCTCCTTTGTCGTTCACTTTTTCATCCCTCGTTTAATTTACTGTTGGAAACTATTGAACAGTATCTATAGGTTCCTTTATAAAGCAAAATGACAGCTTCCCATCATATCTAAATCCCATGGATATTATTTTGGAGAGGTTTATTTTCCTACAGCTCGGGGATATCAATCTCTCTTTAAGATACGCACAGCACTGCTTTTGTTAGAAGGAAGTCTCCCATAACCATAACAGCTGATCATCTGCAGAGGAAACCCATTAACAAAATATTTACCCTGGAAAACCACTGTAACTTTTTTTTTTACTGGAAATGGCGAGAATTCCTTATTCGTTCTTATACATCTTTTTTAGCCATGGCATTTGCGATAGGGGGTTGGGGAGAAATATAATTAAATGGGGAAATGCAAACATTGATTTTGTGTTCCAATGTATCACCAATAGGAGGTAATAAATAGGAACATGTAATAAATAGCATTAATGAATAAAAAAGGCCAATACTGCATGCAATATTTACAATTTTTATATCTATGTTGTACTGGGTGGGGAATAAATAGATAAATATATTTATATATATATAAATATTCACAACCTTTAGGAAGAATGTAATTTATTACTTGTACTTAAAGTCATGAAACACGTTATAAGCAACAGTCACAAAGCCGGCCATAAAGGTCACAAACAGATCTTAGCCCAGTTTCCGAGTTTCACTGGGGCTCAACAACTGGATCATACTGAGGGGCCTACAGATACGGGCTGTAGGGGGGTGTGGGGGCATGGTGGGGCCCCTTGGTGGATGCAGTGAGCCCTGGATGCACCATTTCAAACCTGGCTACCAGATTATACCCTTATTTGGCACCCCCAGGACATATTTCATGCTTCTGTTGCTCCCCAACACTTTTTACAATTGAATGTGGCTCAGGTGTTAGAGAATGATATTCTGGGACAATTAGCAATTGGTTTTCAATTTTTTTATTTACTCTTTTTGAATTATACAGCTTTTGTTCAGCAGCTCTCCAGTTTGGAATTTCTGGTTGATAGAGTCCAATTTAACCTAGCAAAAAGCCAGTGGTTTGAAACACAGACAGGAAAATAAATAGAGGAGGGTCTAAACAGAAAAAAAATAGAAATAGGGACAGTAACAATTATAACTGTAGCACAGAGCAATCGTTTTTGGCTGCTGGGGTCAGTGGCCCCTGTTTGAAAGCTGGAAAGAGTAAGGCAAATAATTCAAAAACGATAGCAAAAAATGAAGACCAATTGATAAGTTGCCATAAATAGGCCATTCTATAACACACTAAAGTTACCCTGAAGGTGAGCCACCCCTTTAATGGTGATAGGGTACTACGTGTTTTATGATTATTATTATCCTTTATAATATCCTTTATATCAGAGTATATCATTCAAAAAGTGCTGGCAATAACATTTTGTAGATAAATTAAGAATAGTTAAATTTAGTAAAATTGGCCAGATTCCAGCTATTTCCATGTTTTCAATTAATAAATAGGAGCCTCTGAGAAGCTAGGAAATAGTGGTGCTAATGGTTTCTACTCTTTGTATAAACTAGGGTCAATTATAAGCGGTGAAGAATTCTGGGAAAGCCATCATGGTCTGTGCCTAGGGGAGGCAGCTATTTAAGAGCAAGAAGGCTTTCTATAATTTAAATACATGGAGTTTAAAGGGAAAGAAAGCCATTCTCTGTTGTGCCAAATTACAATAGATGCAATCTAGATAACATCTGTATTGTATCAATTCTCTGTGTATATAGTTACATGATACTAATAATTTTTTTTTTTGTTGTTGTTTTCTAGGTAAGTTTAACCATATTTACATCTGCTGTGAGCCCGGAAAGGTAGGGCACAGTTAAATTAAAATAAAGTCATGTTCCTTTATTTCTATATTATATGCCGTAAGTAGGGTAATGCAATGCTTTTAAATCTGACTGTTCTTAAGATAATGAGTTAGTGAGGCTCTGAACTTGCTCATACTGGGGCTGTAGGGTTAAAGCCGACCTGTCACCAACACATAAAAAGAAATGAAACATTGAACCCAACACTTTTTTTCATTAAAACATCCATACCTGTTATAAAGGTGTTTAAAGCGATACCGACACGTTTCTATAAAAATCAAGTCAGTATCAAGCAGTGGCGTAACTAGATCTTACTGGGCCCCACAGCAAATTATTTTTCAGGCCCCCAAAATGTTTAGAGGTTGACCTGTTTCTCCAATATTGATTGAAATTGTATATGAATTAGGGCCTCATGGGGCCCCTATACCTCCTGGGCCCCCTGCAGCTGCAGGGTCTGCTTCCTCTATAGTTACGCCCCTGGTATCAAGTATGTGCTGCACCTGGAATAGTTCCCCTCAAAGTCACCCCCAGCCCCGCGAACCTGCATTAACCGAACCTCCGACACTGAGATCTTCTGCGTTGCTTCAGTGATGCTGGGCTGGGGGCGGTGCGATCCTTCCATAGGCTAAATACGATGAAAACAAGACTTCAGCCGATGGAAGGATCGCTCCGCCCCAAGCCCAGCATCACTGAAGCAATGCAGAAGATCCATTAGTAGTGTCAGCGGGTCGGCTGGTGGCTGCACAAAGGTTCCCGGGGTTCAGAAGGGCTTTGAGAGGGGCTTTGATGGGGAACTATTCCGGGTGCAGCACATACTTGATACTGACACGTTCCTATGATTTTTATAGGAATGTGTCAGTATCGCTTTAAATATCTGAGCTCAACTATTACCCGCTCCACTGTTCAGCAATCCCTATATGTCACTGCTCTTCCTCCCTCCTAACATTCTATAATTGTGTAGGGCAGTGTGTATGGGCATTAGGTCCCCCATTTTGGTGCATACACAAGTAATAAATAAATATTGTGTAAAGTTTATTTTGCTCAACTAACTTGAAAATCATTTGAAATAATTTTTTAGGGTGACAGGTCCATTTTAATTATGAGCAGGTTTATAATCAAGCAGCAAGGGTATCACATGTCCTAATGCGACATCACTGGAAGACTAGTATTTGTCCAAACAAAATCTGAGCCCTGGAACAAACCTGCCACTTGGTTTTGCTGTTCTAAACTATGTTCATGTCATACTGTGCCTTATGTGTACCTCTATTTGGCCCAACATGCTGGTGCCCTCCAGCAGAACTTGGGTTATTCAGGGCTCTTTTAATCAGTTGGCCCATCGCCATAAGGGTTACATATTAATCTGGGTATGTTATTCTTAAACAAGTTGGTCATTCATTAACTGAAACAGGCATGGCAAACAATCCAATCCCTGATGCACCCCATTCCACCTTTGGTCATCTGCCCAAACACAGACTTCTAGTTTAGTATATGAAGCGCACCCATGGATGGGCCTGAGAAGTGTGAGTAGTGTGACTTGCTGACAGTGTAACCTGGATACCCTTACGCTGTGGGCAACTCTCAGCAGTGTGTAGTGGCCCTCTTTAAAGGACAAGGAAAGGCAAAAAAATAAAATCCCATTATTAGTTTCTTTAATGAAAAAAAACCTATCTCCAATATACTTTAATAAAAAAAAATGTGTACCGTTTTTATAAGAAACCTGACTGTATACAGTGAAATTCTCCCTTCATTTACTGCTGTGGATAGGAATTGTCAGACGGCCCCTAACTGCTGAGCAGGGAAACAATCATACTTATGAACAGCAGGGGGAGCTCCCGCCTTACTTATCAGCCATGCAGAATTCAAGCAGCTTTGTTTATGATGATCCCTAAGCAGCCCAGACCACACTGAGCATGTGCAGGGCCAGGATCAGGCAAAGATGTTTAACAAAGTTACAAGATGACAGCCCCCTGTGGCCAACTTTGAAAGCATACATCATTTGTTTAATTAGGCTAAGTTCATGTTTATGTTTAGTATACAAAATACAGCATTTCTAGCCTTATTCTGTTCTATTCCTTGTCCTTTAAGCACTTTACCCTCAGGTTGATCTGGGTGGCTCCTGGTGCACAGATCAAGCAGTTTGGAAATAACAGCAAATAAACGTCTTTACCGAGCAAGCAGGCAGGCCTCTAGTGAATGCAATAGTTCTCGATGGCAGTTTATACAAATTCACATCAATCCCAGAGATCCTCTCAATAGATTGTAACACTCATAGCTAGGAATACTCTTGGTAACTCTCCTGCCCAGTGGTAGTACTGCCTGTCTTGGTGATCCTTGCCCCAGCAGAGGTATACTCACAGTGGCAGCTCACCCACTCTCTGGTGGTGTCTTGCTCCTTGGCAAATCTCCTGCTCAAAGCTCACCCACTCATGTCTCTGTGCTGGCGGCTGAGCATCGCAAGGTTACTTACCCCACTGTCCTCTGTCCTCCTCATTTAGGCCTTGAGTTGCCCAGCTAAACAACATGGCCCTGTCTTTCTCTCCTAAAGCGACTATAAAAATGTTAACTATGCTGAACTTTAACTAACAGGCCTGGGAACTGCCCAGACCCAATCCTGTACTCCCCACAAGATGGGATCCAGGAAAAAGAGCCATGAGCATGTGCATGACGTGCACCTGAATTACTGAGCTGTCAGATTCAAACACCAGAGACACAAACATTCAACTTTACACTTAGATTTTGGAAAAGCAGTAAAAAATAAATAATGGAAAGCGATTGAAAAAAGTCTTTATTTCTGGGGCACAATCTAAAAAAAAGTGAATTGAAAAAAGTGTTTGGAAGGTGAAAAACCTCTTTAAGTGTCCAAATACAGGGGAAACTGCCTGAGAAAAACATACCTAAACCTCAGGGTCTCTACATCTATGTATGTGTGTATATATATATATATAAATATATATACAGTATATATATATATATCCCTAGCACAAATCATCATCATTTCATCATCATCATTTATTTATATAGCGCTGTCAAGATACGTACTGGGGATACTTTAGAAGGGTCGAACTTGATGGGCTTATGTTACAATGATCCACCCAACCCCTGTTACATTGGTTTTTCTGCCAGCTACACCCTACATTTCTATAAGAGTGTTTATTTGCTGTAGCTTTTTTAGCCTTTAAGATGGATTTACTGTATGAGATACTCAAGGTAATGTTGCCATCTACTGATGATTAACATACAGTGCAGCACTTTCATATTTCTTAGCACCAAGTGCCCGATCTTTGCCTCCATCCCCGTTCCAGCATGCTTGTGGATGGAGCAAGACTCTAAACAGGCCCAGATTTCTGGGAGGCCACAAAGGCCCAGCACTAGGGCAGCAAAATTGTAGGAGCAGCATGCCACCCAGCCGCATCACAAGAGGCACTGGAGACCCAGTGCTCCGGTGCTCAGGGTAGGACAGGGTCGGCGGGATACCGGTAAAAAACCCGGTGGGCCCCCAGCTCTGGTGGGCTCCGCTGGTTCAGATCTGCACCACACTTGCACACGCATACACGGGCGACGGGGGCAAATTGCCAAACTTGGAGCACTGAAGCAGCAGCCCCGGGGGTCAGAGAGGGGCCCTGCCAGTGCTTGAGAGCCTGCTAGCCCGCAGAGGATGGGGAGGATAGCACCCACTAAGTGGCCAGCACTAGGACCATGTGGCCTCAGGGAGCTGCTTTTTGAAATCAGACTGTGTCTGTCTGAGCAGGTTGGATGCTGGGCACCTGGAAGAGGGCATTTGGTCACAGTTTTGATGGGCCCTGTATTGCCCAGTCCAACCCTGGCTTTACATTGAGCAGGATAGCAGCTGCCATATTATCTTGCTTTGACATCACTTCCTGCCTGAGTTTCTCCCTACTCACTCATAGCTCTGGGCTCAGATTAAAGCAGGGAGGGGAGAGGGAGGGAGAGAGAGAGAGGAGCAAATTGAGCATGCTCAAGCCCTAGCCCTGGAGGTTTAAGCTGGAAACAGGAAGTCTGATACAGAAGCCCATGAGTACACAATAGAAGGAAAGAAATGCAGAGTTTCTTTTGACAGTGGACTCAGGGTTTACTGGTGTATTTATATAGACCTTTCTGATAAAGCTTACTTAGTTTTAGCCTTTCCTTCTCCTTTAAAAGATACATTATTCCTATATGTTTTTAAAAGATTCCACCATGTTTTTAGTTTTCTACCTAAACCCCAAATAATAGCTACTGTTCATAAGCTTGCAGTATAGTGGACATATGTATGACATTAAATGGACACTTAAGAAACATTCCTGATTTTTTTCTTCTTTTCTTTTTCTGTGTTGTATGATAATTATCCATGTTATGTCTCTATAAATATAAGACTTTATTTTCTCAGTTGTCAGTCAACTTGTTCCTGGCCAAGTTAAATTAAATTGCTTTCATCATTATTATAGTGAAAAATGGGTTTGATTTACTATTCCAATCATGAACGTAAATCAGTTATCTCCTACAGTCATGTACTACAAGTTGTTGGTGCCTGGACAATGGTTTCCCCATTGCTACTATAGGCACCATCTCTTCTGTACCTGCTATCCCACAGTCACACTCCCTTCCCAGAGACTATTATCCACTGTTACTATAGGCACCATCTCTCCCTACTATACCTGCTATCCCACAGTCACACTCCCTTCCCAGAGACTATTATCCACTGTTACTATAGGCACCATCTCTCCCTACTATACCTGCTATCCCACAGTCACACTCCCCTCCCAAAGACTATTATCCACTGTTACTATAGACACCATCTCTCCCTACTATACCTGCTATCCCACAGTCACACTCCCTTCCCAGAGACTATTATCCACTGTTACTATAGGCACCATCTCTCCCTACTATATCTGCTATCCCACAGTCACACTCCCTTCCCAGAGACTATTATCCCACTGTTACTATAGGCACCATCTCTCCCTACTATACCTGCTATCCCACAGTCACACTCCCTTCCCAGAGACTATTATCCACTGTTACTATAGGCACCATCTCTCCCTACTATACCTGCTATCCCACAGTCACACTCCCTTCCCAGAGACTATTATCCACTGTTACTATAGGCACCATCTCTCCCTACTATATCTGCTATCCCACAGTCACACTCCCTTCCCAGAGACTATTATCCCACTGTTACTATAGGCACCATCTCTCCCTACTATACCTGCTATCCCACAGTCACACTCCCTTCCCAGAGACTATTATCCACTGTTACTATAGGCACCATCTCTCCCTACTATACCTGCTATCCCACAGTCACACTCCCTTCCCAGAGACTATTATCCACTGTTACTATAGACACCATCTCTCCCTACTATACCTGCTATCCCACAGTCACACTCCCTTCCCAGAGACTATTATCCCACTGTTAATATAGACACCATCTCTCCCTACTATACTTGTTATCACTCAGTCACACTCCCTTCCCAGAGACTATTATCCACTGTTACTATAGGCACCATCTCTCCCTACTATACCTGCTATCCCACAGTCACACTCCCTTCCCAGAGACTATTATCCACTGTTACTATAGACACCATCTCTCCCTACTATACTTGTTATCCCTCAGTCACACTCCCTTCCCAGAGACTATTATCCACTGTTACTATAGGCACCATCTCTCCCTACTATACCTGCTATCCCACAGTCACACTCCCTTCCCAGAGACTATTATCCACTGTTACTATAGGCACCATCTCTCCCTACTATACCTGCTATCCCACAGTCACACTCCCTTCCCAGAGACTATTATCCCACTGTTACTATAGGCACCATCTCTCCCTACTATACCTGCTATCCCACAGTCACAGTCCCTTCCCAGAGACTATTATCCACTGTTACTATAGGCACCATCTCTCCCTACTATACCTGCTATCCCACAGTCACACTCCCTTCCCAGAGACTATTATCCACTGTTACTATAGGCACCATCTCTCCCTACTATACCTGCTATCCCACAGTCACACTCCCTTCCCAGAGACTATTATCCACTGTTACTATAGGCACCATCTCTCCCTACTATACCTGCTATCCCACAGTCACACTCCCTTCCCAGAGACTATTATCCACTGTTACTATAGACACCATCTCTCCCTACTATACCTGCTATCCCACAGTCACACTCCATTCCCAGAGACTATTATCCCACTGTTAATATAGACACCATCTCTCCCTACTATACTTGTTATCAGTCAGTCACACTCCCTTCCCAGAGACTATTATCCACTGTTACTATAGGCACCATCTCTCCCTACTATACCTGCTATCCCACAGTCACACTCCCTTCCCAGAGACTATTATCCACTGTTACTATAGACACCATCTCTCCCTACTATACTTGTTATCCCTCAGTCACACTCCCTTCCCAGAGACTATTATCCACTGTTACTATAGGCACCATCTCTCCCTACTATACCTGCTATCCCACAGTCACACTCCCTTCCCAGAGACTATTATCCACTGTTACTATAGGCACCATCTCTCCCTACTATACCTGCTATCCCACAGTCACACTCCCTTCCCAGAGACTATTATCCCACTGTTACTATAGGCACCATCTCTCCCTACTATACCTGCTATCCCACAGTCACAGTCCCTTCCCAGAGACTATTATCCACTGTTACTATAGGCACCATCTCTCCCTACTATACCTGCTATCCCACAGTCACACTCCCTTCCCAGAGACTATTATCCACTGTTACTATAGGCACCATCTCTCCCTACTATACCTGCTATCCCACAGTCACACTCCCTTCCCAGAGACTATTATCCACTGTTACTATAGACACCATCTCTCCCTACTATACCTGCTATCCCACAGTCACACTCCCTTCCCAGAGACTATTATCCCACTGTTAATATAGACACCATCTCTCCCTACTATACTTGTTATCAGTCAGTCACACTCCCTTCCCAGAGACTATTATCCACTGTTACTATAGGCACCATCTCTCCCTACTATACCTGCTATCCCACAGTCACACTCCCTTCCCAGAGACTATTATCCACTGTTACTATAGACACCATCTCTCCCTACTATACTTGTTATCCCTCAGTCACACTCCCTTCCCAGAGACTATTATCCACTGTTACTATAGGCACCATCTCTCCCTACTATACCTGCTATCCCACAGTCACACTCCCTTCCCAGAGACTATTATCCACTGTTACTATAGGCACCATCTCTCCCTACTATACCTGCTATCCCACAGTCACACTCCCTTCCCAGAGACTATTATCCCACTGTTACTATAGGCACCATCTCTCCCTACTATACCTGCTATCCCACAGTCACAGTCCCTTCCCAGAGACTATTATCCACTGTTACTATAGGCACCATCTCTCCCTACTATACCTGCTATCCCACAGTCACACTCCCTTCCCAGAGACTATTATCCACTGTTACTATAGGCACCATCTCTCCCTACTATACCTGCTTTCCCACAGTCACACTCCCTTCCCAGAGACTATTATCCACTGTTACTATAGGCACCATCTCTCCCTACTATACCTGCTATCCAACAGCCACACTCCCTTCCCAGAGACTATTATCCAACTGTTACTATAGGCACCATCTCTCCCTACTATACCTGCTATCCCACAGTCACACTCCCTTCCCAGAGACTATTATCCACTGTTACTATAGGCACCATCTCTCCCTACTATACCTGCTATCCCACAGTCACACTCCCTTCCCAGAGACTATTATCTCACTGTTACTACAGGCACCATCTCTCCCTACTATACCTGAAGGTCATGTATATGTCATGAATTATCAACACCTTATATCACTTACCATAATACATACTGTGACAGATACTATTCTGTTTTATTTAAAAATTGAGTGTACATCTCACCGCTCTTTTTACAATAGATAAACACAATTTGCACCCCTGGGTGTAATGGTGCTAGTACTCTCTCATTATCAGTCTCCTCACTGGCAGAGTTCAGTTTATCGGAGTGAAACAGTTGTCTTGTCATTGCCATACTAGCAGGCAGTTTGTGAAAGCAAAGGCTTAGGGCTGTATCACAATAATCTTAATTGTAAGAAGCTTATTTACCTGACCTTAATGAGACCGTCTGCTTTGGCAGGGCTGAGTGTAATGATTTAAAGGGAGCACAAGAGCTAAACCAGTGTCTGAATGAAGCGTGGCATGCATTTTCACATCATAGGGCTCATTACTAACAAGAGTGGAAAGTACTAGTTGCAAAAACCATGTAAATTGTAATGGTTTCTCCGCCAAAAATTTAGCATTTCCCCCAGGAGGCCAGTGGAATAGCAGCTGCCTAAAAATGAATGTGTGCACCTCAATATGTGTGTGATTAACCGAAGCGGATACAAAGTTAATTCCCCAATTGCGCACAAATTGTTGCTCCATTTTTTCTTAGTTATAGCGTGCAGAAATGGTGTTATATTCAGTGCCAATACTCACATTTTGATTCCATGGATTACTGATGCACCTTCAACTGCCCACAGACAAGAGGCGTGGGGGGTTGCTGATAATAATCACGAAGACTAAGTATCTTGGGGCACAGATCAATATGTCTTTTATGTAATATGCGGCGGCCCCAGTGTGTAATGGAATGTGTGGCCACAATTTTATGAAATGATTGAGATATTGTGAAAAAAAAATGAATTATGTTTCATGCTGGAACATTTGGTGCAGATAAATTGTGTATTTCACAAAAGGTAAATTTTTACATTTTTAAAGTTTCTTTATAAAGTATATATGTGTGATTCATGAATTGCCTGTTGGCTTAGAGAAGTGAGTGTAAATTGTTTGCACAGCCCTGAAGCAGAACTGAACCTGCAGTAAGAAAAATATAGAAAGAAAGAAGAATTGTACCAAAGTAAATAAAGAATGTGCTTAGTGTGACTTTCCTCTTAGAGCCCACATACCAGATGACAATATAGCAATATTCATCATTATTCTTTGTGCAGCCGACTTCAGTCTAACTGCCACCCATGTCCATCAATTAAGCATAGTTTCTAATTATTTGAAAGATGTTTCATAAATATTCTCAGTATTCCCATATTTTTACTTAGTACTGAATAACATTTAGGGCCACATTAACTAAAATCGATTCGAATGAAAAAAACTGAAAAAAAAACCTGAATTTCGAAGTATTTTTTTGATGGTACTTCGACCATCGAATAGGCTACTACGACCTTCGACTTCGATTCAAACAATTTCGAAACTAAAAATCGTTCGACTTTGATAGACTATTTGATAGTCGAAACACTGTCTCTTTAAAAAATACTTTGAATACATACTACCGAGGTACAATGTTAGCCTATGGGGACCTTCCCCAGCACTTTTCTTAAATTTTTTTGATCGAAGAAAAATCCTTCGATCGATCGCTTCAAATCGTTCGAATTGTTAGATTCAAAGGATTTTATCGATCGAACGATTTTTACTTCGATCGATCGATCGAAGGATTTGCGCTAAATCCTTCAAATTTGATATTCAAATTCAAAGGATTTAACTTCTAGGGTCAAATTCGAGGGTATTTTAAACCTCCAAATTCGACCCTTGATAAATGTGCCTCCCCGTAACGGCACAGTGAGATAAGCAAAACGTCTGTGTAACATATGCTACAAGGCTGTGTGGATCGGGGCCCCTGGTCCCTATATAGGGCCAGTTTACAGTAGCAAGTTTAGTAAGGATGCTGACAGTTACCCAAGTTACACCTGGCCTTTGCTGTAATGTGCTGGGAAACCAGTGGCATAACTAGTTATTACTGGGCCCCACAGCAAATTAATTTTAGGGCCCCCAACATATCCAAAGGTTGCCCTGTTTTACCAGTATATGTTGAGATTGCTCAATAATGAGGACCTCATGGGGCCCCCTATACCTCTGGGCCCCCATGCAGCCGCAGTGTCTGCTTCCTCTGTAGTTACGCCCCTGTGGGAAACGATAACACAGACAAGCAAAGCAAAAGGTTAATGTTAACACAATTGGAGATTCCCTCCCAAAAGGATTACTCTAGTAAGAAACAGCTAATCCGGTTTTAACCCCCCACAGCAGGAGGATAGAGAGAAAGAGATCGGACTTTGCTTGGGTTTCATCTCACCAGGGGCAGGTGAAGCTTCCCAGTGCCCTTTATAAGAGGCGACATTTCTACCTGCCTGGTTAGGTGCTGCCACATTCTATAGTGAAAGGAATTTAGGTAAATGGCACAGATAATTCACCATAAATAAAGACTTTTCCCAATTACTTTTTATTTTCTATTTGTGACTGTTTTTCTAAAATTGAAATGTAAAGTTTAATTTTTCACCTTTTAAAGCAGCTCTGGGAGGGGGGGGTCGCCAGATAGACAGACAGACAGACAGACAGACAGACAGATAGATAGATAATAGATAGTAGATAGACAGATAGATAGATAGATAGATAGATAGATAGATAGATAGATAGATAGATAGATCGATAGATAATAGATAGACAGACAGATAGATAGATAGATAGATAGATAGATAGATAGATAGATAGATAGATAGATAGATAGATAGATAATAGATAGATAGATAGATAGATAGATAGATGACAGATAGATGATTTATAGATAGATAGATAGATAGATAGATAGATAGATAGATAGATAGATAGATAGATAGATAGATAGATAGATAGATAGATAATAGATAGATAGATAGATGACAGATAGATGATTTATAGATAGATAGATAGATAGCACAAATATTGACCCTCGTGTAAATTTTGACACCGGCGTTAAAGTCAATTGGCATCCAAAAAATGTTGACGCACAATGTTTTTGACAAGAGCTAATATTTCGATGTGTGTTGAATTTTTGCTGCAGTTTTGCAAATTTATTGAAACACGGAGATTCGCAACGAATTTGTGCCTGGAAAATTTATTCGCCCATCACTAATAATAGATAGATAGATAGATAGATGATAGATAGATAGCCCTGCAACTCCAAGTGCTTCCCGCAATATCCTCCAACCATTTCTGCATGGTGGAAGTAGCAATTCCACCAATCTCTGTATCCTCAACAGCTTGAGATCCCCTAGTGTAGAAATATGTTTAGACCCTCATTTTAAAGAAAAACAGGAAATTAGCTCTTAAAATGACAGGGTTCACAACTCTACCTCTAAACTAGTTATATCCATGGGATGGACATGTACATGACATAACAATGCAGATAATTCTACTAGGGTTAGTTCACCTTTAAGTTAACTTTTAGTATGTTATCGAATGGCAAATTCTAAGCAACTTTTCAATTGGTCTTCATTATTTATTTTGTATTTTTTTTTTATTTAATTTAGCTAGATTGCTGAAATTGCAAACTGGAGAGTTACTGAATAAAAAGCTAAATAACTCCACCAATTATAAAAACTGAAAAATTGTCTCGGAATATCCCTCTCAGTTTTCAAGAGTCAGTGATCCCCTCCCCCTCTCCCAGAGCTGCTTTAGAAAGACAAGAATGTTGAAAAATTTTAATTTAAACTTCAATATTATTTAGTCATAAATAGAAAATAAATAGAAAATGTATAAAAAAAAAAGACTTTAAATCTGAAAATGACTGAACTGGCTTTGCAATAGCAGGGCAGTAGATTGCAACCTGCTGTGGGTTATGGGTTACCCTGCTATGGGTTACTAGAACACAATATTTGCTTCTCTCTTGGGAAAAGTGTCATCTTTGCACAAGAGCGTAATCCCGGCGCCTGTAATTGCCACTAAGGAATAATTGGGAAAGGTGCGACATGTTTTTGCTGAGTGCTATTTCTGTAAACAGATAAACAGATTTAGCCAGACAGATTCCCCCTGTGTCTGCCTCAGCCGTGCCTGTGACACTTCTTTATTAGGGCAGGTGTCACTCAGCAGGAAATCCTAGTTATCCTCTCCGGCATTTCTTTCTCTGCCTTCTCGGCCCCTGCACAAGTACCAATATATCCCCCAACCTGCACACACACACACACATATATACACATATACAGACACATATACACACACATATACAGACACACATATACACACACGCATCGGGGGGGCTTAATGGTCTCTACAGGGGACCACCGGGTCATTTCCCATCTGGATCTCATTAGGCAAGTGCCATTATCCGTATCGTTACAATGACCTTATTCTGGGATCCCACCGAACTCCTCGCCCCTCAACTGCTACGACGACCAAAGACCAAACTGAGATTTCTAAAATCCTTCAGGTATTTGTCCTTTTTTTCTTCTAATGCTTTGTGTAGTTTGTGTTGGCATGCAAGAATACTATATAACACAACATAGGAACACATGACTACTAAGTGACTACACAACTGGTATTGTTGCATGTTACCACATAATAGGGGCATAGTCTCTGTAGAATGAGCAGCGAAGCTCCTGAATTGTGTGTGTGCAGTTGTTTTTCCTTTTGCCTGAAGCAGATGGATTAGTATTAATTGCAGAAAGTATGAGCAGGATCCAGGTTAATCATATCTGGCAACTTGTACATTTCACATAAAGAAGGAACCCACATTAAACTGTTTCTTATATTAAATTTATACTCCTAATGCATGGCACTGGGAGCCCCAGAGGAGAGTATATATGATGCATGGGCAGTAACAGGTTAATGTGCAACATGTTCCCCTGATCTAAAGAGCATTTCAGCACACTGTGGCACGCTTCCATTTCATTGGCTTCTTACATTTCATATCCAAGGCAATCGGTTAAACCTTAGACAGGCGACCTTGCGCCCTCCAGATGTTCTTTCACTACTACAAGGCCACAGGCTGCCAAAAACATTGTCACACGGAGAGCGCGCTAATTACTCATTGCATCACATCAACTTGCACTGTACATTTCAAGCAAGGAAGAATTATTTTGTATACTATGGGGCAGATTTATCAAGGGTCGAATTTCGAAGTAAAAAATACTTCGAAATTCGACCATCGAATTTAAATACTTCGAATTCGAACTTTTTTTCATCAAATTTGGGTATTCTGCGGTCTAAGTAAAATTGTTCCATCGAACGATTAAATCCTTCGATTCGAACGATTTGAATGATTTTATCGTACGTTCGAACGATTTTACTTCGACTTTAAAAACTTAGAAAAATGCTGTAGAAGGTCCCCATAGGCTAACATAGCACTTCGGGAGGTTTAAGTTGGCGAAGAGACAGTACTTCGATTATCGAATATTCGAATATTCAAACTATTTTATTTTGAATGGAATTCGAAGTAAATTTGAAGTCGTAGTATCCTATTCGATGGTCAAAGTATCCAAAAAATTACTTTGAATTTCAAATTTTTTTACTTCGAAAATTCTCTCGAATTCCCTTCGATCCTTGATAAATCTGCCCTTATATATATGTTATGATTACAATTGTATACAAGTTTAAAGTGATATTATCATCAGCAAAATGTTTTTACACCTGAAATCAATCTCTCTTTGGTTGTTTGGTGTTTTTTTAAAAGGTAGAGCCGCTGATTCCTAGTTGCATAAAGCTGATTAGATTTCTGAAAGGTCAACTCTTTGCCTGATTGGTTTCCCCAAATAATTGGCAAGATCTGGTCAATGTCAGCTGTCATAATGGCTCATTATCCACAGCCCAGTGAAAAATTTGCCCAAGAGGACATGAAAACTAGTGATGTTTGGGTTTGCCCATGGGTAAGGCAGGTTTAGGCTGAAATTTAGGTGACCTTTGCGGGTTTGGGTTAGGTGTGAATCAGTCTGGTGAATAACACTCCTCTGCTCCCAAAGATTCTCTGTCTTGAAACGCACACAAAAGTAGAATAAAAAGCAAGATGTGTATACCAGTTCGGGTCCTACAATGGCGACATTTTGCAGGTTAGGGTAGGATGCAGTTTAAGGTTTTGCTGGTTAGAGTATGGTGCAGGTTGAGTTTTATTTGACCAGTACATCCAAACCTCCTCACAATAAACTTTCAAATCAGTCACAGCATGTTTATCAGTTATCTATAACTTCTGTCCTCTTCCATTCATGATGAGTGGTCCTTGTCTAGACCTTGTCTACAGGCTGGGCAAAGAAAAAAACATAAATAAAAGAAAAATGGGATCAGGCCGCACGGGTTGTGAGATCAGAGAACAAAGAGCCACTGGCCCTTTTCATGTTGGATATTGAGCATAACTGGAAGAAAGCAGATTGGCGCATGTCCACCAGAAAATATACTAAAATGTTTTTTAAAAATTAGATATTCCCAACAACGCTCCCATTCACTGCACCATTTTTCAGGAATAAAACAAACACATTTCGTTTGGCTCCTAGTTTCCCTTTAGGGTAATTTCTAATATTTAGATGCCCATGCAATTTCTTATTCTGTGGGAGGACAAAATGCTGGTTAATTGGAATTGCTGCCCAACACCATGTTCTGTTCATGGACAGGCTGTATCGCTCAGTGAGTTTTCAGTTGATTTTTAGGATTTTGTCCTTATCTCATGTCAAAATGTTCCTGGGGTGCCATATAAGGGCTTTGATTGGCTATTTGTAACCCATATATGGACTGGCAGCCTACAGGAAGCTCTGTTTAGTAGTACACCTGGTTTTTATTCAACCAAAACTTTCCTGGAATTCAAAAAAAAGCACTTGCTTTGAGGTCATTGGGAGTAAAATCCAAGGGGTTGTTGACCAATCTTTTTGCCCATTGATTGACCACTAGACAATGGACACTTCTGAACATGCACTGTTTGCACAGAAATGACGTGTTTATATAAATCTAAAGCTTGTTATAATATGAAGATGATGAATATTATATGTAAGGTAAACTATAACTTCCTTGAATACTGCATGTGACATTTCTGTTTTTATTACGTAGCTGTAATAGTGTGTTCAGTTCTCTCAAGCCTTCTTCAGGACTCTGGTAAGAACTGTAGTGTGACCTGTGTGTGTGTTCTTGTGTTTACCTTCGTTGGCGCCTCAAACACTAACTTTGTGCCATTGTGTGGAGAAACTTACCACTTTTGCAGTTTTGTCCTGTGTATTTGTTGCTGTGTGGATTTAGAACTGTGAAGTGATGTAGGTGTTACTGGATCTTGTATTATATGTCTTTGTAGAAAGTGGCTTGAAGTTTGTTACAATACTACTTTAGTATATTAGGAGTAATGTATTCTCAGCTGCAGCAGCCCTATGTAGAGAAAGCAAAGTTGTTACAGACCCATGTCATCTCACCTTCTGTGGCTAAGGTATTAAACTCAGGGTCAAGGTGTGTGCAGATTACATGTCATTGACACACGTACCATTACAAAGATGTCACTGGTGGGGAGAAGCTTGGTGTGGAGGGAACATGGCAAGTCTTTGCATTGCTACAAACATTCTCTAGTCTAAATCTAGTGTCTTCCATAGCCATCTTCATGCAGGGACTATGTCCATCATCCTGTTATAACATACAGTATAATACATTAACACCTGGGTATAACCACCTGATCTGCAACTGCCCTTAACTCACCATTCTTCCTTGGTACTTTTGTCCTAGCATCCACCTCTTTAGTTTCTTGCCCACTTCTCTCTCAACTCAACTCTAAGCTTCTGCTTTTCCTCCACAAAACTACAAATTAATTGTGGTTATTGCTAACTTTGATTGACCATGTCATCTAATTTAGCCTGTGCCCAGGAGAGAACACTTGAGACTGAAATGAACAAGTTCAATAAGAAGGTCTATCTAACACCTGCTACCTCTGTTCAACCTATCTTAAGCTCTGCTGCTTCTGATGTAATCTCTTAAACCTTTTATATGTCCTGGCCAAACCTGCTTTCAAACCTTACCTATCTTCCTGGTATATTTTTCCTGGCTGACTCTCCATTTCATCTATATCTGAAGGGCCACACCTTTCACCTAGCCCTACTGTATGTCACTGCTGGGAGGCCATCTAGACCAAATAGTAAGGACTAAGGAGAAAGCTGACACTTAGGAACTGGCAGAGTAGCCTAGAATCTGATTGCATGGTATCTGGTGGAGCAGTAGCATATTCAAAGTTCATGCACTGACTAAAGGTGGCCATACACGGAGAGATCAGCTCGTTTGGCGGTGTCGCCAAACGAGAGTATCTCTCCCCGACCCCGATATGCTCACCTTGAGGTGGGCAATATCGGGCTGATCCGATCGTGGGCCCTAGGGCCCAACGATCGGATCCTAATGGTGGCTTTAAGGGCGGTCGGATCGCGGGACCGCATCAACGAACAGATGCAGCCACGATCCGACAGGATTTTTTAGTCCCATCCGATCTCGACCGGGGAAGCCTGTTGGGGGGCCCCATACACGGGCCAATAAGCTGCTGACTCTGTCTGTGGGCAGCTTTTATCGGCCTGTGTATTGCCACCTTAAAACAGATATAAGGATAGATTGAAACACGTAAGAAGTGAATCATGGGGATATAAGTACAGGTATGGGACCTGTTATCTAGAATGCTCTGGATAACAGGCTATTCCTTAAATCTTCTAGAAAATCATTTAAAGAGACCCAATAGGCTGGTTTTGCTTCCAATAAGGATTAATTATAACTTAGTTTGGATCAAGTACAAGGGTACTTTTCTTTATTACAGAGAAAAGGGGAATTGCTTTTAAAAATCTAGATTATTTGATTATAATGGGAGTCTATGAAGCTGATCTTCCTGTAATCCTTTCTGAATAATTGGTTTCCAGATAATGGATCCCATACCTGTAACAATGGAGTGCACCCAGGAACTCAGTAAGTTAAAGGGGTTGTTCACCTTTAAAGTAACGTTTAGTATGATGTAGAGAGTAATTGACAATTAGAGAGACAATTTACAATTGGTTTTCATTTTTTAGTATTTGTGTTTTTAGCTTTGTATTTAGCTCTCCAATTTGCAATTTCAACCGTCTGGTTGCTAGGGTCCAAATTACCCTAACAACCCTGCATTAATTTCTAGAAGAGACTGGAATATGAATAGCAGAGTCCCTGAATAGAAAAATAAGTAATAAAAAGTAGCAACAACAATACATTTGCAGCCTTACAGATCATTTGTTTTTAGATGGGGTCAGTGACCCCCATATGAAAGCCGTAAAAGAGTCAGAAGAAGAAAGCAAATAACTAACAAACTATGAAAAATAAATAATGAAGACATATGCTTAAAATGAGCCATTCTATAACATATTAAAAGGTCACTTAAAGGTGAACCACCCCTTTAAGAATTTCAGCTAGGAATTGAACTGTGGATGTTGTGGTGTTTATACAAATGGCCTGTAGATGTCACTGTGCCCAGACTTATACTGTGCATACTTCAGACATTTTAAAAGTGAAAGTGAGAGTTACTGTTGTGTAATGGCTGCATGAGTCTGCTAATAAAGGACTGTTATACTCTACTCATCCTCGGCTACCAAAACATAACAGATGTGAAGGTCTGTTTATTTCAGTCCTGGCACTGGGTCATCTACACTGGTGTTCTTACACTTAGAGGCATCTCCCCATTCAGTGACCCACTATATGTAGTACCCAGGGCAGTTCCCTCAGTTTCAAGCCCCTCCTAAAATCCCTGGATAATAATCAATCCCATCTAAACTGATTCATAGAAATCCTTTTTTTTTTTTTTTTACTTTCCTTGTCACTCAGAATTATGTTGAACAGGATTTGGTGCCAAGGGAAACACAACTGTTGCCCATTCTTAATCTTTAAGGTCAGTTGTGATCTAAATTGCCTGTACACAGAGAGTCATTCTGCTGCGCTGCCCACTATAAATAGCATTATGATATGAATCTGACGGAGCAGATGACAGATAAACACTTGGAGGCTAGTACAGCGTGTCACATTTAAATGGTGATTCATTTCTGTTGCTTTGGTAATGAACCCCCTGGCATTTGGGCATTAGAACACCTTGAACAAACACAATTCAGACTCCCAGGAACACATACATAATTTATTATTTTGGACACTTTAACAAACCCACTTTGCTTTATCATTACTTCCTAATGTGTCTGTAAGTCTTTCCGCTACCCTTGCTAGAACTCTCATCCTAAGGTATTTAACCACATATTAATTTTATAACATATATTGGGGAAGCCCATTTAGCAAAGGTCAAATTTTTTCGAATTAATTTGAATTTTTTTAACTCAAATATACTCACAATTTGACTGGGAGGTTATTTATTAAAAACATTATAATGTCTAATATTCGATTGAATAGTTCGGACCCAAATTGTATTCGATTTGTACAAATTGAGTTTTTCTCCGAAAACAAAACTTGAATGTCAGGAAGGCTATTAAAATCTCAAAATTGCTCAACTGACTAGTGGTGGGCCAATAAATTCGCCTGGAACGAATTTGTAGCGAATTTCTCCGCCAGTGAATAAATTCACAAATCTCCCGCAAAAATTCACTGATTTTCACGTTTTTTCAGTGAAAATGGTCTAATTTCCAAATTTTTTCGTGAAAACATTTGAATTTCAAGTTTTTTTGTGAAATTGTTAGAATTTCACGTTTTTTTTGTGAAAACTTTAGAATTTCAAAATTTTTCTGTGAACTTTCCAATTTCAAGATTTTTCACGAATTTTCAACGTTTCGCAAATTTTGCAGGAAATTCACAAATTTTTTGGCAAAGAAAAACAGGAGAAATTTGCCCATCACTACAACTGAACTCTTCGATTGACTTGTACACGAACTCGGCAGGTTTTAGGTGGCCAATATTCAAATTAGGACTGTTTCCATGGTCGAGGTGCGATAAATCTCACATTTAATTTTACATTCAAAAAATAGGGAATTAAAATTTCGAATGTGTGAATTTTGACAGCAAGAAATTTCGAATTCTAATTAATATTCGACCCTTAATAAATCTGCTCCAATGTAGGGTTATGTATAGGACCATTAGAATTATTAAAGGGAACCTATACTTTGTTACAAACATTTTGTTTTGTTTTTTAAAACATGGAGCTTATTTATGATATGGAAAATAAAATGGGGGATCCGGCATGGTTCTATAGAAGGCTGTGGACAAAGTACATGTTTTCAGTGGTGATGTTCTCATTTTTATTTTTGACGCCTGAAGCAACATATTGGAAAAGAGATTCCAAAAACCACTGGAATTGATTGTTCCATAATGATCTTAATAAATATCTCTCTTTTCAATTGATTTGTATAACTGATGTTGAGCTTGGTGTGTGGGGAGGGTGCCAGACCCTAGGCATATACCTCTTCTGTATTTTAACATTGGTCTTGTGCATAAGTGCAGTCAGCAATGGGGGGGGGATGTCGTGGCTGTGATCACCAGGGGTGGGTAGTGTATATGGATCTCACAAACATGGACAACTATCTCTATCACAGAAAATCATCCTAAAATATTGCATATGACACTGGTATACAGTATGTATTTTTCCTTATTTGTCAATGTATTTTTTCTGTGCCAAAAATAAGTATATGACATAAATCTACTATTCGTAAACACCAGGAATTCTCTCTTGGAACTCCCATCTCTGTGCCACCAGACACTCCCAAATCCTACATGCCCTCAATCTTCCAGTTGAAACTCACCTCTTCATGCATGTCTTTACCCCACTGCTTATTTTAGGGTTCAAACCCCACAAGTCCATCATCTGTCCAGGACACCCCTCCTTTCATAACTTCTTACATTGTTGAATCAATTATCCTTCTACGTATGTTTACAAGAATATCCAGAATAGCAAATAATTGTCCATCTTAAATTTCACCGTGATTTAGACTTTAGGCTGGAGATGCAGAAAAGATCCAGTACTGAAGCATGTTTTTCTGGCATGGGTGCTGTTTGCTCCTGAGGGAACTGTACTATACTATAGCCCCACTTCTAGAGCAAGAGACAACCAGAAGTTTGAGTGGATTATTTTCCTTCAGTGATGGGTGAATTTATTCGCCAGGTGTGAATTCGTAGCATATATCCACGTTTCGGCACCGGCCACTAAATACGCAAAAATGCAGCAAAAATTTACGGGCAAATTATCACCGGCGGCAAAATTAATCTGCCACTGGCGACAATTCCGACTCCGACAATTAATAGGCGCCCGTTGACACTAATACGTGTCAGAATTGTCACCGGCGTTGGAATTGTGGCCGGCATAAGATTAATTACAATTAAAAAAATTAGCGTTTTGCAAATTTCGCTAGAAATTCGCTAATTTTTTGGCGAAACAAGAGAAATTCGCAAATCACTGTTTTCCTTTGCTCTTAGAGGATCCACAATATGTTCCTTCCTTCTAAATTTGATTCTATGTTGTGCCCTCAACACATCTCTCTTGCCATCATATGACACACTTTTGTACCTAATTCTATCTAACATGATAATTTAGCCCTATAAAACTGCATTCACCCAGTCTTTAACAAACCTGTTCTTCTCTTTCACTTTGTGTCCTGTATCCATTCACCTCCTGTATGGGTCAGCTGTGCTTCTGTTGCAGAATATCTGCACTTCTGTGCGCATTTTTTAAGTACTCCGGGGCAAATTCACTAAAGCTCAAAGTGCCTAACGCTAGCGCAAATTCGCCAGCGTGACGTCATTTCGTTACTTCGGTGATTTACCAACGGGCACTGGCGTAAATTCGCTAGCGAAGTGGACCTTCTCTAGCGCTACTTCACACCCTTACGCCAGGCAAAGTTGCGCTATGGCGAAGGGACGTAACTACGCTAATTCACTATCTTGCGCATTTTACTGAACTTTACCTCTTGCGCCAGACTTGCCTTCGCCACCTCAGACCAGGCGAAGTGGAATAGAGTAGATAGGGATTGCTTCAAAAAAAGTTGAAATTTTTTCTAAGTCCCAAAAAACGCTGGCGTCCTTTTTTAAGGGTTATAGGCTGAAAAAGATGATACATTTTTTTGGGGGGCACCCTCCTTCCCCCCTACATTTCCTAACACATGGCACCTAAACTATATAGTGGGCACATGTATAGGGCAAAATAACAACTCTATTTTATTTTATGAAGCTTTCCCAGGCTTGTGTAGTGTAATGTATTTGCTGCTACTTATACGTCTATTGTACTTTAACTTGGCGCCGTATGCAAATAAAGCATCACTTCGCTTTGCTTGACGAATTAACGCTAGCGTAACTTCGCTACCATTCACCTCCCTGAGCACAAATTCGAATTTATTGAATTTGCGTAGTGCTGGCGAAACTACGCCTTGGGAAGTGCGGTGAAAATGACGCTGGCGCAACTTCGGATCTTAGTAAATTGGCCCCTATGTGTGTGTGTGCAGAACTGGTGGCTCCAAGGAAGAACTGCACTAGGTGTCGGCAAACACCTTTTTTTCCTAAGCTATTTGCCATGTTTGTGCTTTGTATGCTCGCACAGGAGCATATGAGTTATAAGGAACATTGTTTACACTCATGCTATTTACATAGATGGAGGTTAGCTGCAAAGGTTTTCCCAATATATCAGCTTAATATCTCCCCAATCTTCAGATTCTCTCTTATCAAATGTATAACACATCTTATCCACATTTACACGGCTGGACTAGCCGACTGGAGTATCAAGTAATATCCCGGTGGGCCCCCGTCCTGGTGGCCGTATGAACTCACAGCTGGATAGGATAAAACAATCATTCAGCATTTTGGTATTCGTTTATACTATTCATACCCAAAAAAAATTAAAAAAATCAACCCCTATTCTAACGTGACTTTCCCTTTCTTATAAACCTCTCACTGCTTCTATTTGTCTTCAGAATTCCAAAGCAGTTGTGTGTAAGCTCTTGAGCTGTTTCTCCCAGAATATTTCCTCCTTGATCTCCCATAGATAGAGTTTGCTTTCCAGTCTCTCCAACAACTTGCTCACTTCCAAGTCCAAAGCCACATTTCAATTACAGATATGAAACCTGTTATCCAGAATGCTCGGGACTTGAGGCCTTCTGGATAATGAATCTTTCTGGAATTTGGATCTTCATACCTTAAGTCTACTTGAAAATCCTTTAAACATGAAATAAACCCGATAGGCTGGTTTTGATTCCAATAAAGATTAATTATATCTTAGTTGGGATCAAGTACAAACTGCTGTTTTATTATTACAGAGAAAAATAAAAGCATTTTTAGAAATGTATGTTATTTGGATATAATGGAGTCTATCGGGATGTTTTTCCGCAATTCATAGCTTTCCAGGATAACGGGTTTCTGATAAAAGATAGCTTACCTGGTCAAAAATTTCTCTGCAGCTCCCTTAACACTGTCTTCCCCAAGAAGCTTATCGTGAGTTCCTGACTTTTTTTTCGTAGGGATGTTTCCCCTTATATGAAAAAAAAAAGAACAGGACAAACCTCAATGTATTACAGTGCATTCTTGTATTTAAAGTATGTCTAGGAGCTGCCATGTTGAATGACGTGACATTCTCCCTAAGCTTCCTTACATATTGCTCCACTGCCAATACATAAGGATTACATACATTTATACACAATCTTTGTTGAACCCATCAAAAAGGCAGCCCTGTTTATAAATGCAAATAGTCTGTGAACAGCATAAGCTATAGTCTAACAGTGTATACAGAGTGTTTAAGGGGTTCAAATTATCAGCCTACCAAATAAGTGAAGGAAAACTGGAAACAAATGGATTCAGTACATCACACCCTACAGTCAACAACACAGGCATAGTGAGAAGACAATTTAAAGTATGGATCTGTGTCTGTACATGCAGAATTACTGCTGGCAGCAAGGCAGCCCCGAATCACCTCCCAACACCCCTTTATACTTGGCAGCTGTATACTGTAACATTCCTATACAATGCCCACTGACTGTGCATCTTCATTACAGTTGATTTATTAAATCATTAAGTTGGTAATGTGTAATTAAATCTGAACACTCACTTTAATATCTAAATCTTCAGCACTCTCTTGCATGCTCTGCAGTGCTCACTCATACCACTGGAGGGAGCCTCAGAGCAGCAGGAGTCCCATAGCGGAGTCAAATAGTCAAATAAATGAAGGTTTAAAGAGGTGATTCACCTTCAGGTTAACTTTTAGGGGCCGATTCACTAAATTCGAGTGAAGGATTCGAAGTAAAAAAACTTCGAATTTCGAAGTGTTTTTTGGGCTACTTCGACCATCGAATGGGCTACTTCGACCTTCGACTACGACTTCGAATCGAAGGATTCGAACTAAAAATCGTTCGACTATTCGACCATTCGATAGTCGAAGTACTGTCTCTTTAAAAAAAACTTCGACCCCCTAGTTCGGCAGATAAAAGCTACCGAAGTCAATGTTAGCCTATGGGGAAGGTCCCCATAGGCTTGCCTAAGTTTTTTTGATCGAAGGATATTCCTTCGATCGTTGGATTAAAATCCTTCGAATCGTTCGATTCGAAGGATTTAATCGTTCGATCGAATGAATAATCCTTCGATCGAATTTTCTGCGCTAAATCCTTCGACTTCAATATTCGAAGTCGAAGGATTTCAATTCCTAGTCGAATATCGAGGGTTAATAAACCCTCGATATTCGACCCTTGATACATCTGCCCCTTAGTATGTTATAGAATGGCCAATTCTAAGCAACTTTTCGAATTCTTTTGAGGTCTGAGGATTCCACAAAAGTACAACAGTTAGGGGCAGATTTATCAAAAGTCAAGGTGAATTTTCAAAGTTAAAAACTTTTTTTGTGTACTTCGACTAGGGAATAGTCCAAATTTGATTCAAATTTGAAAAAAACCTCGAAATTCGAATATTGAAATTTATCATGTACTGTCTCTTTAAATATTTCGACTTCAACCATTTTCCATCTAAAACCTGCCGAAGTGCTGTTTTAGCCTATGGGGGATCTCCTAGTATCTATTTGGAGTCGATTGGGGGACTTTGAAAAATATAATTTTTTTGGGGGGGAATGTTGAATCGAATTCGACCAAATGCTCTATTCCTTCGATCGTACGATTAGAATTCGGCTGAATACGGACCTCTTCAACCCAAAAAAAACTTTGACTTCACGTCGGTTGGTCTTTTTGAATTCGAATTTCGCCGTGTTTTCAATTCGAAATTCGACCCTTGATAAATATGCCCCTTAAAATACTGATGTAGCGACACATAATTGTCTGTTTTCTATTCCGGGGGAAGATGAGAAATTTTCATTAGCCTTGTAAACACTCTATGGAATGGATGTTATGTCTACAAGGTAGAATCCCAAGTACTCAATGAGCCTGGGAAAAAGAAGCCGTGTCTTTGATAAGCATCACTATTATCACATAGATAACAAAAGGGACACAAACTGCAAGTTATTCTAGATTTTAATAAGTCCTTTTATGCATTTGATTACAGATTTACATAGGACTGTAGAACGGAAATAATAACTCACATCCAATAAAAGAGTAATAGACACTAACATATTTATTTTCTCCAAAAAACAGTTTCGTTTATTTGTCATTTGTTTTTAACCCAAAGATTCTGGGAAGATATTTCTGGCCCAGCACACAGTTTTTTTTGTTGTTGAAGGAGTTGTTCACCTTTAAATTAACCTTTAGGGGCAGATTAATCAAGGGTCAAAGTGCAAATTTAGAATTTTGAAATTCAAATTTTCGTGTTTTTTTAGCAGAATTCGACTAGGGAATATTTAACATTTAATTCAAGTTTTTAAAAATAATTTGAAATCGATTTTCGAAATGTCTCATGTACTGGCCCTTTAAGAATTCGAATTAGACTAATTGCCACCTTATAGCTGACAAATTGCTGTTTAGCCTATGGAGGACGTCCTGGGACCAATTTAGAGTTTTTTTTGGAGAGAAAACTTGAATCAAATTCAATTCGAATTTGATTTGATTTAAATTCAATTCAACTTTGTGGTTCGATCCCAGTCATCCGAGTTTAATAATTTAGAATTTTATGAAAAATTTTGATTGGTCATTTTTTATTCTAATTTCGAGCTCATGGGAGTTTATGGGAGTTTTTACAAGCCCCCATGAACTCTAAATTTGACCCTTGATAAATCCGCCCCTCAGTAGAGAGTGATAGTCTGAGACAATTTGCAATTGGTTTACATTTTTTATAGTAGTTCTGGCATCAATTCAGAAACATTTCAATATACCCTCTAATACAATGCCTATACGCAGGGCGGACATTAGAAATCACGGGGAACCGTACAACAACATTTTCAGAGCTCCGCCCACCCCGGCCCTCAAGCCCCACCCCAGATCCCGGCCACACCACAGTTAAAAGATCACGCAGACATCACGCAAAAAAAGTTAACCCCCCCACACACGCAAGTTATAAAAAGCTATTGATGGTCAGGGCCCCTTATAAGTTAAAACAAAAATTTCTGGTCCCAGGGCCCCCCATAAAGGTTTTTTAAAAAAAAAAAAAAAATTGGTGGTCAGGGCCCCCTACAAGTTAAAAAAAATAATTTGTGACCAGGGCCCCCCTACAAGTTAAAAAAAAAACATTGGATCCAGGGCCCCCCATAAAAGTTTTTTTTTTTTTTAAAAAAAACATTGGTGCCAGGGCCCCCCTTCCAAGTAAAAAAAAATTGGGGCCCAAAGAATATTTTTTAAAAAAACATTGGTGCCAGGGCCCCCCTTCCAAGTAAAAAAAAATTGGGGCCCAAAGAATATTTTTTAAAAAAACATTGGTGCCAGGGCCCCCCTTCCAAGTAAAAAAAAATTGGGCCCCAAAGAATATTTTTTAATAAAACATTGGTGGCAGGGCCCCCCTTACAAGTAAAAAAGAAATGGGGCTCCAGAGAATATTTAAAAAAAAACATTGGTGCCAGGGCCCCCCTTACAAGTTAAAAAAAAAATTGGGGCACCGGGGAATATTTTTTAGAAAACATTGGTGGCAGGGGCCTATAGAGTATTACAATAATACATTGGTGGCCAGGGAATTAAAAAAACAAAACACATTGGTGTTCAGTAGAATTGAACTCATGGCTTTAGGACTTCAACTTCGCCTTATATCGTGACTTTGGGTCTTTTCTCCGCTTCCTGACTTCAATTTCGACTGTTTTCAGGACTTCGGATCTTTTTGCGGCTTCGGGTCTTTTCGCCGCTTCGGAACTTCGGCCGTTTGACTTTTCAGCACTTCCACATTTTGGCTGTTAGGGATTTCGGAAGGACGGGACGGCTTTGGCACTGTCAAGGGGGGTCGGCTCTTTCAAAAAGTTCAGCACTGCCGGGCCCCCCTTCAGGCCCAGGCCTGGTACACTTATACCCCCTGTGACCCCCTGATGGTGGCCCTGCCTATACGTCTCAGTTGTGGTAGCCTCCATGTTACCCAGCACATGGGCTGATGTCCAACAACACCATTACTGCTCTAAAATTAAATCCTGGTCTGGATCACCATAGGAGGCTCATAAATCCCAGGTGTAATATTACTCTAGTGAATCCTATGTCAGATGTCTTTCCAAACAACAAAATAAAGTTTGATCCATCTGTCTGTCTGTATAGAAACTCACACAGACATGGGGAGAACATCCAAACTCTTTGCAGATTGTGCCTTGGATGGAATTGAACCTAGAACCTACATAGCATAAGGCCTTCTGAAAAAAGAAGGTATTTATTTATCTGTATCAGACAGTTCCTCCATTGCATAAATGATGATGATGATATACATAGCACTACCTTAATACCAAAAATGAGAGTATAACTCTCACATACAGCATTATGGGAGGAGACCCACCAGTCTGACCTCCAAGTAGTCAAGGAAGTTGTCAGGAGAAAGAAAGAGGCTGCTCTGATGTTCTGCATAGGATAGATGTGAGAAAGGTTTGTAATCATTTTCCTAAGCAGAAGAACATCAGAGCAGCCTCTTTCTTTCTCCTGACAACTTTATTGACTACTTGGAGGTCAGACTTGCCAGAAAATGGCCAGCAGGTGGCACTGCTGTAACAAAACTAATTTATACTAACAATACATGAATCCTTTAATATCTTGGAATAAAAAATAAATAAATAATGAATGTAAATTGCAAAAGTTCTTAGAATGGCACCCTAATCAATTTTACATTCACTTATTTTTAAGGATTATTTATCCTTTAACTCTTTCACTTTATGCCCTGCTAATCTATTCCCCTTTAGGTGGGTCCGGTGACACAGAACTTCTGAGGTTACTGGATATTATCAGTTTCAGTACAGTTAAGCACAAGGGCCGCCACTAGGGGAGGGGCTTGTGGAAGACTGCTCAGAGTTTTAGATGATTATGGGCGGGATTTAGAAATAATGGGCATGGCTGAGTGTACTGGAAATGCGACCATTGTATTTGCAGAGCCCATAAACCAGGGTGCCCAAGTGAATTATAACTGAATTATAACTGAGACCCCATGAGAGGAGGGCCCAGGTAATTCACAAGATGGCAAAAAATTTGCCAAATGCATTAAAGTCTATGGGGTATATTTATCAAAGAGTGAAGTTAATAGTGAAGTTCCGCCACTAGAGTGAAATTCCGCCACTTCCCATTCATTACTATGGGGTTTTTAAAGGCGTATTTATCAAAGGGTGAAATTTCACTTTCACCCATTGATAAATACGCCTTTCAAAATCCCATAGAAATGAATGGAGAGCTGCAGAATTTCACTCTAGTGGCGGAATTTCCCTCTTTGATAAATTTACCCCTATGGGCGACAATTTTTGTCTTTTTTCGGTGGCAATTTTTGTCTTTTTTCCTGGTGAAAACTTCAGCTCATCACTAATGTTTACATGTATGTATAGAAACCTGCTTATAGAAACTCACACAGACATGGGGAGAACATACAAACTCTTTGCAGATTGTGCCTTGGATGGAATTGAACCTAGAACCTAGAGACATGCAAATCAAGTTTGGATATATGGCTCTGAACTATTAGGCTATGTCTGTGCTATAAAACCAGCGGTACTGGATGCATAGTTGGTCAAAGGGACATAAAGGAGTAATTTGCATGTCTCCACCCATGATGCCTTATGTGATAGTTAAACTCTCATTTTGGTTTTTAGGCAGTGCTATGTATATGGCACGAGACAAGTAAATACCTTCTGTTTTCAGAAGGCCTTATGCAGCATGTTTTGCACATGAAGGGCTTTTTGGCTCATTTTAGCCCGTCTCACCCTAACCAGGCTAGATTCTTTGCTTCACTAATCTAGAAGCTACAAACAACTGTGCTTTGGCAGAGCATTCTACACAATCATGGTGCCTAGTTTATAGAAAGAAGAACCATAATAAAGAAATGTATTTTTATCTTCAGTCTTGAAGGAGTTATAGCCAAATTGTATATTGTTTTTATGAGTAAATTATTATTGAGAAGGATCAGTTCCATTTATTTGGATGGTTTAGTGCCGCACCAGTGACAATGTGCCCCAGAGAGGCGCTGCTCTTGAAAGGTTATTATCTGCTGAAACCCTGAAACAACGTCCTACTGGCCCTGGAATCCTTCTCCTTGAACTCTCCTGTTATGACTGTCTCACTTGGAATGCTGTGTTTTTTCTACTGCATCCTAATTATTTCCCAGCTCCTAACGAGAGGGGCCTCCGCTCATTTTCTGGTCTGTGATTTCGCTGTGAATCTGTTACAGCTTGTCGCAATGCTACAGAATGAGAAGTGAAATAGGTACAGTCTTATATGGGCAGGATTCTCTTATGGACCCCCTAATTATGTTATGGGACACCCACATATTGTCAATACTAAAAAAAACATGGAATGGTTTAGTTCATACCCAATACCTGGGGCTAGTGATGGGCGAATTTATGCGACAGGCGCAAATTTGTGGCGAATTTGCATGATTCACCGCCGGCAAATAAATTCGCGAAACGGCCGCAAAAATTTGCTGGCGAAAAATCGGCGGCGTCAACAAATAACGAGATGCCGGCGCCATTTTGCGAAATTTTCAGCGAAACGACGCAAATTCACCCATCACTACCTGGGGCCTTTCCTCTCTCTAAGAACATGTACTAAACTGTTCCCAGTGTGTTTGTGGCTCCAGGCTGTCACAAGGACATTTAAAGGATAAGTAAACCTTAAAAATAAATGAATGTAAGATTGACGAGGGTACTATTCTAAGCACTTTTGAAAATGACATTCATTATTTTTTTTTTATTCCAAGATATTAAAGGATATATGTACTGTTAATATAAATTCATTTTGTTACAACAATGCCACCTGCTGGTCAGTTTCCCACCAGTCTGACCACCAAGTAGTCAAGGAAGTTGTCAGGAGAAAGAGGCTGCTCTGTTGTTCTTCTGCTTAGGAAAGATGTGAGAAAGGTTTCTGATCCTTTTCCTAAGCAGAAGAACTGTCCCCAGTGTGTTTGTGGCTCCAGGCTGTCACAAGGACATTTAAAGGATAAGTAAACCTTAAAAATAAGTGAATGTAAGATTGATGAGTATATACCTCAAAAGTTCTGTGTCACCGGACCTACCTAAAGTGGGAAACAGTGGTGGCAAAGTATAGATTAACAGGGCATAAAATCAAGACAGTTAAGATCAAATATGGGCTGAATTATTATTATTATTATTATTATTAGAGACCAATTCTAAAAGATAGATGATAGATAGATAGATAGATAGATAGATAGATAGATAGATAGATAGATAGATAGATAGATAGATAGACTGATAGATGATAGACAGATAGATAGATAGATAGATAGATAGATAGATAGATAGATAGATAGATAGATAGACTGATAGATGATAGACAGATAGATAGATAGATAGATAGATGACAGATAGATAATATATAGATAGATATATACATGATAGATAATATATAGATAGATATATACATGATAGATAGATAGATAGATAGATAGATAGATAGATAGATAGATAGATAGATAGATAGATAGATAGATGATAGATAGATAGATAATAGATAGATAGATAGATAGATAGATAGATAGATAGATAGATAGATAGATAGATGATAGATAGATAGATACTGTAGATAGATAGATAGATAGATAGATAGATGATAGATAGATAGATAGATAGATAGATAGATAGATAGATAGATAGATAGATAGATAGAATTAGATTTCTTACTTGTAGTAAACTGATTGATTGATTACTATTACTTATGAAAATGGTTGTTCACTTTTAAATGAACCCTCCTCCCAATTTAATATCTCTCAATGTTTCAGCCAGATTCCGGGGGCCTATTTCAAGATGAAGATGTTTATGGGAAAAAAACCAAGGGACAAAATGATGTTCCTGTGGTTGATAAATGACAGTAGAAAAACTCCCAGGTTTATCATGTGACTTCCTTTCCTTGGGCTACTTTTATAAACAGGAAACTACTTGTCACTGATTGTGCCTGATCATGGCATGTTCAAGAGTCTGAAAAAGGATGGGCAGAAAGTGTATTGCTTTGCACCAATCTTTTGCACTTTGCACCATATCCAATGTCTGCAAATTACCCTTTATGTCCCTTACACACAGCTACACACTCGCCTTGCAAAATCTGCATCAGTCAGTCCAGTGATTTGACAGCGAGTGTGAAAATGTGTCTCATACCTGGAAAGGGTCAGAATTTGCTCAATCAAAGTGTGGGAACAGTTCTGCTAGAGATCTGCCTTTTACTCTCTCCAATAACAGACCTGCCTCCGGTTACACTGTTTATTAGGAGGTGTCTTGCATGCGCCTGTAAAACTGTAGCTGAAATAAACCAGAACCATGTCTGTATTCAGATTCATCTTTTTGGAAGCCATTTATAGTCAATAAATAGTGGAAAATAATATTTTCATGCATATATATGGTAAAAACCTATAGGGTATCTAGGCTTGGGACTGTGCATGTGTTTACATATGGGTCAGTGTCCTGGTTAGGTTTATGAATGGCGGGTTTTAATTCAGTTATTTTCTGGCTCCCTTTAATCTTTATATAACCATTTAAATTCTGGAACTGCTTTAAGGCAGGCTGTTGTTTCTCCCACTCAATGTAACTGAATGTGTCACAGTGGGACCTGGATTTTCCATTGAGTGCTGTTCTTAGATCTACAAGGCAGCTGTTATCTTGTGTTAGGGAGCTGTTATCTGGCTACCTTCCCAATGTTCTCCCATTGTTCTGTTGTTAGGCTGCTGGGGGGGAGGGGTGATTGAAGTACAGCAGTAAAAAGTGACTGAAGTTAATCAGAGCACAAGTCACAGAACTGGGGGCAGCTGGGAAACGGACAATATGTCTAGCCCAGGGGCGCTTTTAGTTGTAGTTTATCAGCTGTCATTTGAGAGATGACCTGACATCACTGGGCACAAAGGCAACTGAAGATGAAGACACCAAGCTAATCTCCTAAAGATGGCCTTATAGAGTCTGATTTACAAGATATCCAACCAATTAGCCTGTTTGATTGATTGGATACACATTCAGGCTGCAATGACACAAATCTGTCTGACCATTGGATGGTGCAAAGTCAGGCTCATGCAGTTATGGGGTTGGTAATGAATCATCATTTCTTTAATTAGTAATAAGTATCACACATTTGATCAATAGCAAGGTAGCATCTTAACTGCCATGTCAGATTTAGGCACCACATGCGCAATAGATGATGGGATTATATCAGTATAGCCTGTGTAGTATATTATTATTCCATGGAATGCATTATTAATTCTCATTTTACTGCTGCGCTTAATGATTATCCATGAAAAGGAACCCTGCTGTTTTGACCTTAAAGCCTGGTACCATTTAGTACAGTTATGGGATCTGTTATCTGGAAACCCTTTATCCAGAAAGCACCTATTTATGAAAAAGCCATCTCCCATAGACTACATTTTGTCCAAGTAATCCAAAATTTTAAAAATTATTTTCTCTTTAATAAATAAAATAGTACTTGTACTTGTGCCAAACTAAGATATAATTAATCCTTATTGTAAGCAAAACCAGCCTATTGGGTTTATTTAATCAATTTTTTTAAATCTATGGTACAATGGTCTTAATTATGGAAAGATCCATTATCTGGCAAATCCCAGGTCCCGAGCATTCTGAATTACAAGTCCCAAACCTATATTCCTCAACTGTATTTAAATTGCCATAACTAAATCCTATGTACGACACATGATGTGGGGATTTGGTTTAACTTGTACATCAACTCCAACCAATAATAAAACAGGGAGTCTAAGGGCAAGGGCACACTTAATGGATCGTCCCAGCATTGGCTGGGAAGGGGGTCCACCTGAAATCAAGACAGTGTCAGACTGGCCCGGCGGGATACCAGGAAAAAACCCGGTGGGCCCGACCCCTAATGGGCCCCGCCGGGCCAGTCCCCCGTCCCGATCATCCTTAAAAGAAAATAAGTTTTTTTTATGTGCCGCACATCGCCATTTGCGCATGCGCGCTGCACCTTTTACTGAGGAGCGGCACCTACACGCAGGCCAGTCCCCTGTCCCGATCATCCTTAAAAGAAAATAAGTTTTTTTTATGTGCCGCACATCGCCATTTGCGCATGCGCGCTGCACCTTTTACTGAGGAGCTGCACCTACACGCAGGCAGCCGAGCAGTGCCTTCGTGCAAGCGTGTTCGGCGAGTCATAGTAGGGAGGCAGGGGGGTCGGAGGGGGCCCTGGACATTAGTCCCGGTGGGCCCCGGGCCCCCCAGTCCGACCCTGAATCAAGACACTGTCATACTCCATGGCTGCTAAAACAAATAGGTTGGGCACCTTTAAAGGGGATGTTTACCTTTAAATCAAAACTGATGTAGAGAGTGATATTCTGAGACAATTTGGTTTTCATTTTTCATATTTTTTTGTTGTTGAGTTATTTAGCTTTTTATTCAGCACTCCGCTCACTGTTCAACTCTTTGCGATTTCAGCTGGTTGCTAGAGTCAAAATTACCCCCATTTGACAGCTGGAAAGAGTCAGAAGAAGAAGGCAAATTATTCAAAAACTAAAATGAAGCAAATTTGAAGGCCAATTGTAAAGTTGCATTTTATAACATATTAAAAGTTAACTTAAAGGAGAAATAAAGCGTAACTAAAGAAGTAGCTAGAAATGTTGTATGTTATGTTTTGGGCTTCTGTACCAGCCCAAGGCAATCACAGCCCTTTAGCAGTTAAGATCTGTGTCTCCAAAGATGCCCCAGTAGCTCCCCATCTTCTTTTCTGCTGATTCACTGCACATGCTCTGTGCTGCTGTCACTTACTGCGCTTAGGGACCCACTCACAATATACAGTACACATAGAATAGAAATGTCACAATATAAGGCTGATTAGTAATTAATACAGATCATTACTACATGGCAGCACAGAAACCAGTGCAATTAGCATCAGAATTTAATAATCAGCCCTGTAGCATCAGCTTATATTACAGACCAACCTCATTTTCTGCTGGATAATTAGTGACGACCCCTAAGCTTAGCTTCTCAACAGCTGCTCAGAGCCCACTGAGCATGTGAGTGTCACAGACACTTTCCAAGATGGTGACCCCCTTGAAGTCCTGGATCATTGCTGCTATTGACAAGCCAAAACTTTAGGCTGGTGCAAAAAAATTTGTATGTAAATTAAGGTGAAACACCCCTTTAATACGTGTGTAAATCCAGTGCTTTATTAGAAATCTAGTAGAATATTCCAGGTTTCAGATTACTATCTGATCCCTTTATCCTGCTTCTTTTATAATATTCTTTATTTTTATTTAATATTGAAATTAGAATTTAGAATCGAGGATAGTGTTCATCATGATGCTTCTATACAGCACATTTTATGTGTTAATGTGGGGCAGCGTGGGACAGTTTATTGGACAGTACAAGTTTCCTCTTTCATACAGGATCAGGGCAGGTTTGAAGATCAGTCAGCAGCAGCACTTGTAGTGAAATTTGCTTTGTGCAGAGGATAAAGGTGAGGAATGTGGTGGCAGGGGAGCAAGCATTGCATAACTCCCAGGCAAATACACTCGGGTGTGTGTGTTGTTACCGGGTAGGTTTGTCCTGGAAACAGCATTATGGTGCATCAGACACACTGCATCAGAGGCTCCATTCTCCAATATAGACAAATAATATAGATTCATCCCTCTGATAAGTCAGTTACTTGTAGCTGCTGAGGTTCTACCTCCAAATTGCACTTTTGCACAAAAGTCAAACATGCCACAACCTGGTTGCTTGGGTAAACAGAACCCTAGCAACCATATAGACAATTTTTGTTAATGCTATTTTGTATTACTCATCTTTCTATTCAGGCTTCTCCTACCGATATTCCAGTCTCTTATTCAAATCAATGCATGGTTGCTACGGTAATGTGGACCCTAGCAATCAGATTTCTGAAACTGCAAATTGGAGAGCTGGTGAATAAAAAGCTAAATAACTCAAAAAACGTAAATAATAAAAAATTAAAAGCTATTGCAACTTGTCTCAGAATATCCTTCTCTACACTATACACAAAGTTAATTTACAGATGAACAACCCCTTTGAAAAAAAAATGATATAATAAGTGCAAATTATTAAAACAATATCAGTGTTCATAATTTAGAGGTGAACTTAAAAAAAAAGTGAACTTGCCCTTTAATTCTAGTTTCAGAATTTTTTTTTTTACACCGCCTTACACCAAACTATCTGCAGTTGGTTGGGGCCATGAGAACAGTAAAAACTGATTTGGGGCTTTGTTTTCCCTTTGATATGGTTTGTTGGATTCCGCATGGCGTTTATTGTGACATCAGTCACTGAGCTGTGTGAGTAATATTTACATGACCCAGTGCAGTTTAGCCTGCAAGTCAGAGACTAGTCTGGGAAGTCATGTGGGCGGATTTCGCAGGTAAATCCTGTGTGAAGTGGATTAGAAAAAAAGAAGAGAACAAAAAAAGCAACAATTTCCAGTAGTGATGGGAGGCTGCACTCACTGCTAGTAGTGACATATTGTAGATGTGCGAGGATCTTGTTTGTCTGTGGGTTACATGTATTTCCACACTGGCTCCAGGGGTGTGGGACCCAATCCTTGGCAGCCTTATAAGACCCGGAGACGGCAGAGAAAAGAGACGTTAAGAGGCTCTTTCAACAGCTGAGCTTTTATGTGACCTACATGGGGAATCCATTCAAACTGCTGTTCCTCCCCTGGAAATTCAAGACACAAGAGAGAGGCACTGACACTTCCTAACACAGATCTGGATCCAGCCCCGGCAGGAGAGAGCTCTCGCTATCAGCAGGACCCAACTCTCACAAGCATTTCTCTGTTTTTTTCCCTATGGATTATTATTGCATGGCACAACAAGGCATGGCAGGCACATATTAGTCTGCAACAGCTCCCTTCTACTCTCGTTACATTAATTAAAATGAGCATTATCCTGAAGCCGAGATCCAGATCCACCAGCTCCCTGCGGACAACAGATGCCATTTGGTAAAGTATTTATATATGCGTGTATATCTCTTTAATTGTAGTCCCGAAGAAGCTTGTTAACTCATTTTATTCTGCTGGCAGCTCTTGTAAAATATTCAGTGCAAAGTATTGGGGAGTTTCTTGGCAAGAGAGAGAGGGGATAAGGCCTGGGCCCCCAGCATAACAGGGGCCTATCAGTGTAATGTGCAACCTGCCAACCTACAGCTATGTTTGAACTGCAATGGGGGATGCAGGGAGTTTTAGTTTAGCAATTACTGAAATGTGGGTCTCGCATGCCTGATATCTATCTCCGTCTCCCAAGATGTGGGCTCAGAATTTTACTAGCCTTTTCTATATCAACTAAAGCTTGGCTAAGTACACTGGGGGTAGAAGTTGGCGACAGAGGCAGAATTTGATCTATTTCCAGGGCTCTTACACACAGGCGGTTCTACCTGCGTTGCGCTTTTTTCAGTTCAGACGCAGGGGATCACAGGAGTAGAGGCACTCAATTATTGTAAAGGGGCTGTACTTACACAGACTCATGTAAGCGCCAGACTCAGGTTGGGACGCAGCATGTTGCATTTCACCTGCGTTTGTGTGAGTACAGCCCCCTTCAAAATAATTGACTGTGTCTACTCCTGCGCTCCCCTGCGGCTGAACGGAAGAAAGCGCAACGCAGGGGAACGCAGGTAATACTGCCCATGTGTAAGAGTCCTAAAGCATGGAAAGTGTTAATCAATACTATAATCATGACATGGTCTGGCACCTTCACTCTCTGCTGGAAAACACACCACCTGGGGGTATTATTTTAGTGAGAACTGCAAATAAATTATCCTGTCCCAGGAATCCCTTGCGCCCTTCCTGGGCTGTGCACATGCGCAGTAAAGTAAAATTGAAACTTCAATGCATGAAGCTGTGCTGCAAAAATGAAGATCCCAGGGCAAAGAAGAGCTGAACCTTTTCATTCACCTTTACACCATTCACCATTACAATTTACTGTTCCGCCTGTTGCATCTACATTGTCGTTGTTTTATTGCAATACTAAATGCCTTTAATCACTGTCTACAATATTTAACACTCTGACTACGGGGCAGGAAATTACATTTTACAGTGATAGCTGGGAAACTGGAGAAATCTCTCCCAGAAGTGGTTATACTGGCAGATACAGTGGATATGTGCAATGCAGGGTTGGATGCCTCTTTAGTAAGGGTTAAAACGTACCTCCCAACTGTCCCTTTTTAGGAGGGACAGTCCCTCTTTTGACAGCTCAACCCGCCGCAGTCCCTCATTTGTACTGGAAAGTCCCTCTTTTCTCTGCACTGAACAGCCAGACAAAGAAACAAAGTTTCTCACTTAATTGGCTTTTAGCAGAGAGCCCAGAACAGCTGCAAATAAGATACTTTGTAACAATTTTGAGACACAAAAACACAGTTTAGATAAGGAGAAATATTTTCAAACTTTCATAAGCTGCCAAATTTTGTAAAACAAACATGGTAATTAGGGGGTGTGGCCACCGAAAGGGGTGTGGTCAACAAAAATTGCTGCGCTACGTGCAGGAAAAATTTTTTTGTCCCTCTTTTTACTTCCAAAATGTTGGGAGGTATGGTTAAAATAAAGCAATAAATGTTGAACCCACACGTGAACCCATTACTCCTTTGGTTCAGGAGGACTTTCCTCTGCTTCTGTTGTAAATCTGAATGTTGGACTTTTACAAAGCAGAGGTTTGAAGTTTTCTAACCTGATCAATAGGTGTTTTTTTTTTTTTTCAATCTCCATTACTATGTAAGGGCCCTTACACACGGGCAGTTTTACCTCTGCTTCCCTGCATTGCGCTTTCTTCCGTTCAGCCGCAGGGAAGCGCAGTAGTAGATGCAGTCAATTATTTTGAAGGGGGCTATACTCACACAGATGCATGCATGCACCGAACACAGGTGAAATGCAACATGCTACATTTGGCAATTAGTACAGCCCCTAACAAAATAATTGACTGCGTCTACTCCTGCGCTACCATGCGGCTGAACGTAAGAAAGTGCAACCCAGGGGAGCGCAGGTAAAACCCCCTGTGTGTAAGAGCCCTAACAGGCAGCAAAGGAATATTCCTTGTCCTTTGTTGTCAGGTAAGATCCCACAAGTTTTATCTGTAGCCCACAGAGCACTGTTAGAACTGAGAAGGTGATGTGATCCCTATTCACAATGACAATTCCTCTTTAATGTCTGTGAAACTGGACTGGAAACTGGAGGGGTGGACTGGGAGTTGTAGTTTAGCATCTGTAATATGAATATTATCATTTCTCTTTTCATGCACCGCAATTTAGTTGTAAAACTACAACTCTCAACATCCCTCAGTAGGCAAAAAAGGGGGGCAATTGTGCTTGTAAAGCATCAAGAACACTAGGCAGTGACTAGCCCTGGTTCAGACTGGATTAATAGAATGATAGTATGTTGGTATGTAGCTGACATACTTCTGACTGCTAAGGACAGTGATGCCGGTAACCAGAAATCAGAATAGATTGTGAAGCAAGGCTTGACTTGTTGTTTGGTTTTAATGCTTCTCTACTCTGGCCCTCTGTTATTTCTATATGCCAGCTATTCACTGTTGCTAGGGTTTATCAGCCTAGCAACTAGCAGAAACTGGTTGCAGGTCGATGTAAAATATCACTAGTAAGGTTTCAGATATAGGAACCGATTACTGAAAGGCTCAATGTGATAGCAGGCAAACATCACTTTTTATGCCCATTCTGTTGAACTATATAAAGCTTACTGTATAAAAGCCTACATTGTTTAAATGGTTGGGGGCTGAGGCCCCATAAATGTGTTTTGCCCTGTGCACTGCCAACATTTAAAATATCACTGATTACAGAGAGGTGCCATGACTATTATTGGTCTGATATCAGTTGGCTCTGGAAAATTTCCACTCTCTCCCCATTGATAGAACCGACTGCCCTTTTCTCATTGTCACCTAGCTCTGGGCTACATATGTACTAAGAGCACAGGGATAAGATGTTCTGCAGAGACTGTGTGACTGGCGGCTGAACACGGAATCCTGTTTCAGAGGTCAGTGCTTAGGCTGCAGCAATTTCTCCTTTTGTAGACAGGACAGAATGTAAGTGATTTCACATTATGTTCATAGATGGACTCCCTCCCTATACACACAAGAACTCTCTCCTTATACACAGCAATACCCATGTGCACTCCCCCCCCCCCCCCATACCCAGGAGCACTCCCTCAGTATACTCAGAAATACCCAGGGACACTCCCTCCCTATACCTAGGCATACCGATTGGCACTCCCTCCCTATACCCATGGGCACTCCCTCCCTATACCTAGGTATACCCATGTGCACTCCCTCCCCATACATAGAATGTGTAAGTAGATGGCTTTAATATTTTCTACATGCAAAAAAAGTAAGTTTGGTGATACCTTTTATTGGCTAACTGAATAAGTAACAATTGCAAGCTTTCAGAGCACACAGGCCCCTTCCTACACAATTAGGAATTGGACAAGAAAAAAGCAATGATACAGGTAAGGGTTCCACTAGGTGGATTAAGAGTGGAACCCTTACATGTATCTTCACTTTTTTCTTGTCCAATTCCTAATTGCGTGTTAACATTACCCTATTCTGTCTTGGTCTAGTACAAACTATGTGACCTGATGAAATCCAGACCCCTGGACTATTAACAACCCATCCTAATTACTTTTATTTTCTCTACAAGTTATCTCTGTCTATCTGTAACTTTCTAATGTATTGCCCATAAACCCTTTTTCAGTGATCTAACAGTAAATATAATGTGCCTTTTCTGCTTTCATTTGTATTTGGCCCGATGAAGGGTCCTGTGTGTTCCGAAAGCTTGCAACTGTTACTTATACAGTTAGCCAATAAAAGGTATCGCCAAACTTTACTTTTTCTGCATTTTTTCAATGACTAACATGGTACAACATTTTAAAACTATATTTTCTACATAAAATTTACATTTGTGGTTAGTACATTTTATGAAAATGGCAAAGACATGTGCATTAGTGATGTAAGAATCTTTGCCCCAGTTCCCAGCATTCTGCCAGGCAATAACCAGCATCCTAGAGCCAGAGGGCCAAATGCTGGGTTGGTGTAGTTGGTTGTATAATAGTATATTCTGCACCTCTCCAGAATTGGCTCAAGTACAATCCTGATCAGACCTTTAAAAGCCAGTGTTGACAGTTATAGTTTCACGAGATCTACAGAGTAGCAAGTTGGATGTTATTTTAAATTGCAGGCTTTTATTTCAGTATAAGTATTCATGGATAAATGAAGCCTGTTTTGCAGTGGATGGAGAAATGTCAGTGAAACCAACTGGAGCCAGGGTATTGATTGAAAGCTTTTTATGGTGCATCCTAGACTTTCACTTCACCCTCGTCTAAGCCTTAAACCTTATTTTTGTCTCTTACGTCCTCTTTACCGCTGATTTCTTATCCTCTCAGAAGTGCATCTTTCATTTCAGTGTGTGTGTGTGTGTGTGTGTAAACAGAAAGACAAACATAAAGAGAGATATATATATATATATATATATAGTGTCAGACTGGGGCACCAGGGCCTTACTAGAGAACCTGACCTCTGGGTCCATTTGGTGACATCATCAATGATGGTTCCTGCGGGAGAGGTGTACAGAAGAATTCTGCTGCGTCCCATGGGGTGAAGGCAGACTGTTGGTGCAGTAGACTTTCAGGGCCATTAGGTGGTGACACATCTTGATAAAAAGGGTCCATTGGACCACCCAAGGGAACACTGGATATTCAAAATATCCCAAGGGATCCTGGGTGGTCCTTTGATTTTCTAAACATGGTTGTGCTGTGACCTGTGCTTCCTCTCCGGATGGTTTGCAGCCTGTATTGACCTTTGTCCTCAACCCAAATGCCTTTTCAGACCCACAGGCCTCGCATAACACTGGGGGAAGTATTTGACACTGAGTTTCAATGGCACCCAACCAGTAAGGGATATATATTTATATGAGCAAAAGGGGGGAAACCATAGAAAATGATGAAAGGACTGTTTAAAAAAAAAAAAAATGGCGGAATGATACGGCGTATATTTTTTACTAATTTTTTTTCTTAGATGGAATGTAAAATACCGACATTAAATCGCATGGCGTAAAATGACACACAACTTGGTAAAGTTCTCATTTATTTTCAACAGCTTTTTGCATCATTTTTTTTTCCCGTCTAATTTTGTTTTACACAGCATAATAAATAAGTCCCTAAGTGTCGGCCTCAGCAGTCTGTGACAGAAGAGCTCATCATATAAACCAGGGCTGTCCAACTGCCTAAATGTGCTCCTTCAAGGTATTTTTAAGGCCTGTCTGTTGTTTCCTTAGAGCAGAGATCCCCAACCTTTTTTTTTTTTTTTTTTTTTTTTTATACCCGTGAGCCACTTTCAAATGTAAATAAATGTTGGAGAGCAACATAAGCATGCAGAGAGTTCCTGGGGTGCCAAATAATGGACGTGGCTGGATATTGGTAGTGTCTGTGTGGATGGCAGCCTACAAGAGGTTCTGATTGGCAGTACACATGGTTTTTATGCAAGTAAAGTTTGCCTTCCAGCCAGGAATTGAAAAAGAAATACCTGCTTTGAGGTCACTGAGCGCAACATCCAAGGGGTCAGAGAGCAAGATGTTGCTCCCAAGCCACTGGTTGGGGATCAATGCCTCAGAGCCTGGGTATGACTTCATATAATCCAGCCCAAACACATGCAGCATGGTAGATAACTTGCCCACCACATGGAAAGAGCACTGATATCAACTATTAAAGGGGACGTAAAGGCAAAAAATAAAATCCCATTTTTACTTTCTGTAATGAAAAAGAAATCTATCTCCAATAACCTTTAATTAAAAAACGTGTACCATTTTTATAATAAACCTGACTGTATGCAGTGAAATTCCCCCTTCGTTTTACTTGCTCTGACTGCTGTGGATAGGAAACCTCAGATGGTCCCTAACTGCTCTGTAGGGAAACTGATCAGCCCCCCACCTTACTTCCCAGAACTCAAGCAGCTTTGTTTGTTTCCCTGTAGAGCTGCCGGCGACCGTGTAGAGATTTGTATCCACAGACCCTGTGCAATCTGTATATTCTGATTATTAATCAGAATTATTATATAATTGCTGTATCAACTTCTATGGCAGAAATTATTTGACTTGGTGTTTTGATAATTTATGACAATACCTAAGCTTAACCCCACAACAGAAGCCCAGACAACACTGAGCATGTGCATAGTCTTGGTCTTGCAAAGATGTTTAGCAAAGTTACAAGATGGTGACCCCCTGCGGCCAACTTTGAAAACGTAAATCATTTGTTTAATTAGGCTTCTTGTGCAGTAAGTTTATGTTTTGTAAACAAAATACAGCATTTCTAGCATTATTCTATTTTAGACTATAGTTCCCCTTTAAGGTCCTGCTTACTTACCCGTTATTCAGTTTTGGAGTGCCATTTTCCATATAGAGCCCCAATGGTTAACCTCTTCCCCAGGCAAAATCTTGTAGCCTTTGGATAAACAATATGATGCAGCCTCTATTGGTATGTATAAGAGCGGGTAAATACTGTAATTGTTTTGGAAATGTTATACAGTATGTATTAGTGATAATCCTGTGTGTTTGGAGTTTTGTCATCTGAATAATGATGTTGGCCTTGTGCCAATGTCATCATTAGAGTAGTGCAGGGCTAATCATTATAGCAGATGAGTTATGTCACAGTTCTTAGTTATATTATAATCACACAGCTGAAGTATCACACCCTGCCTGAAAATCGCACAGAACACTGTGAATTTGGCATCATTAATTAAAGAAGAGCTGTGTTTTAGTATAGACGTTCCGCAATAAATGTAAGATCTGGGATGCAACTCTTGAGTAACAGGATATTAATTTGGGAAACCCAGATCCTCAGGTCCCACAACCCTGCTGTACATTATAAGAAGTTTTTAAAGGCACAGACCAGGACCATATTAAGGCCACAAAGCTCAGGGGTAACTATTTGTGGCCTTTATCATTATCAGTTTGGAATAAAGAAGTATTAGTTTTGGACACAGCCAGCACAGTATTTATTTGTGATAAGCTTCTGTGTTTCACGTTTTATAATGTGAATAGAGATATCACACCAGTGTAAGTGTATTTATTATAATAGATGAGTCATTAGTAATTATACAAGTGAAACATCATCCCTGACCTAGAAGTCCAATAGGGAGTATTAGAGGTGGGTGCTGGGAAATGGCTTTCTCCTCTGTGGACACACCCTGAGAAATAATTAGGGGAAATATGAGTCAGTTTATATTTTTTGGAGAGTTTTTTACCCTACTTTATATTCTTTTTCTACCTATTTACTGCATAATTTGCACAGTTGCAATACACGCATACCACTCATTTGTTCTCAATCCATCCAAAAGGATATTAAATGCAGAAATATATGACCGTTCATTTACCCATTCATTTCTCATAAAGGAAACCAGTGCTGTACAGAGCTTCTTTACATTTTAGGTACATAAATGGGATCCCTTATCCAGAAACACATTATCCAGACAGCTCTGACTTATGGGAAGGCCATCTCCCATAAACTCCAATTGTAATCAAATAATTTTGATTTTTAAAAATGATTCCCTTTTTCTCTGCAATAATAAAACAGTAGCTTGTACTTGATCCCAACTAAGATATAATTAATCCATTTTGGGGACATTCTATCGGGTTTAATTCATGTTTAAAGATCTAAGGTGTGGAGTTTCAAATTACTGAAAAACCCCTTATCTGGAAAATTCCCGGTCCCGAGCATTATGAATAACAGGCCCCATACCTGCGCTGTTTTGGATGATGTTTGCCCAAAAACAACAACACAGGACCTGCTAATAAACATAATTGTGTATGATTATCAGCCACAGAGAAGGAACACTAGGTAGCCATCATAAGCTATTTCCCGAATCCATCCAGCAAGTTCTGGAAAATAAAGTGTAAATTAACTCATACTGAACTGAGCCCTTGTCTGCCACCAGCCTACTGTATATGCCCTGAAAGCAGCTGACTGGTATGGACAGATATTTCCAAGGCTTCCCCTAATTGTTTAACGCTCATTTTATGCTGATTGACAAATTGTTATATTTTAATTATGCATTATGTATTTAGTGTGCGCTCTCTAACTTCTATATAATAACCATATCAGTAGCTTTATTTGCTGTATGGGATCTGCTATCCAGAATGCTCGGGATCTGGGATTTTCCAGATAAGGGACATCTCTGTAATTTGGCTCTTACCTTGAATCTACTAGAAAATCATGTAAACATTAAATAAACCCAAATAGGCTTGTTCTGCTTCCAATAAGGATGAATTAATATATTAGGATCAAGTACAATGCATTGTTTTATCATTACAGAGAAAAGGGAGATCATTTTTACAAATTTGGACTATTTGATTATAATGGAGTCTTTCTGTAATTTGGAGCTTGCTGGATAACGGATTTCTGGATAATGGATCCCATACCTTTGTGTGTGTGTGTGTATGACTATATACACTGACTAATCAAATAATAATATTCATCTCTGGGGCTTTTTTTTTTGGAAACTTGGTTGCATTTCAAGAAATTGCAAGTACCTAGGAATGCACAAATGGGAGGAAGCCTTGGCAAATCTAAGCAATCTGTCTAATGATGTATAAACAGGGGGAGATCCAGCAGGCTCTGCACCATATAAGGACATTGGAAGTGTGTGAGTCAAGGCAGCAGCCTATTTCATGGGCTTGTCCTCTTGGTCCCCTTCCATCTGACAGTTCTGCAGCCATGATCTCCTCAGCTGCAGTTTTACTCTAAATCTAGGTGAAAGGGGTCCTCTAGTGGTCAGCAGAGGATTTCAGGGGGGGGGGGTTTATCTTAAGGAGTCAAGGTGGCTACTCTGTTGTAGGTAAAACATGGGTTAGAGCTGAGGGGCCCCCAAGGGCAAGGACCTGATGCATAATAAACCATTCACTGATTGTTTCTTAACTTTGATTTGTTTTATGACCACACTCGTCAGCTACCACACAGCACCATATGGGCTTATTTTCTTCCTCCGCAGGTCTGTACTTGGCTTGGTCCATTTTAGTGATATCAGTTCTACACTTAATAAAGCACAAGGGGTGTAATGTATGAAATACACGGTTAAATGGGAACTCCGCACAAACATAACTTAAGCTTTTGAAAAGTAAACATAATTTCAAGCAAATTTGCAATATACATCAATTAAAAAATATGCAGTCTTTTTGTGATTTTTTAAATTTTTGGAACAGTTCCCTATGCCTAGCCCCCTGCTCTCCTGCTGATCTGTTTGACTACTTTGCTGAGCTGGCTGACTACTGTTACTTTGTATCAACAGCCATCTGTCCTCAGCCTGCATCCTCCAAACCCCACAATTCCCTGAACACGTGATTTCAGTAAGGAATGGAATATCAAAGTGCAATGCATTGTGGGTTATGTAGTCTGTAAGCTGTGGAGAAGTTACAATTTGTAACATCAGTGTTTAGTCCCTCCTTTCCTGCCAGGATTTCAAATGATACAGAATACCTGTTAAACAGCTGGATAGAAAATGGCATTTAGTCATACTTTTTGAAGAAACAGGTAACTGTGATGGATATATTAGGGGTTTCTGTGTGATGTGGGCCTCTTTATCAAATTTTGGTTTGGAAGCCGGAATTCCCCTTTAAGAAGTTGCAGTACTGAGTAGCTAATCATTCTCTGTATTGTGTGGGCTGTGACCCTGTTTATGAAACTGTGTGCTAATATACTATATAGATCACATTCATGCACATTGGCATTCCAGCCTTTACATACCAAAGTCACCATATCTTGTGTTACTAATGTCAAAGCTTATTTCTTCTTTCTAAAGTAAGAATTACTAAAATAAAGGCATAGTAGGCTTTTTGTGGCCCTCCCATTGTTGTTCTTACAATTGTGCCTTTTGGTTAAAACCGGTTTGTCACAATAAGTGTTTGCGGCTTTAAGAACCACACTGACATTTCTAAAATAATACACATCTGAAATTGTTTTTTAATGCCGCTTTACTGTTTGTATTGTGAGATCTGCCTTGTCATGAGCGCAGGGCCAGGCTCAGCATGCATAGAATTGTCTATATGAATGAGGCAATTCAAGGAGGACAGCCCCATGCTAATTAGCTGGATTGTATTTTAACTTTCCCTTTAAGTGCCGTTGATTCTACGCCGCAGGGCTCCAGTTTGATCTGTGTCACACTATGTACTAGCAGCAGGTGGACAGCACAAGCAACATGACCCTATCATGGAAAGGTTTTGTGAACACATTTTAAAATAAAGAAGAACATCTAATTGTATGTACATTTTGATGCTATGGGCCTCCTTGTCCATCCCAGGATTGCTAGCTAATATAGCTTCCCATAGAAATGGCAGATGTAGTGAGTAGATGAGTAGATGAGTAGATAAGTATATAGTAGTGAGTAGATGATAATGAAGAAAACCACAAAGTTATACAGGAACGGGATCCGTTAGCCAGAAAGCTCAGAATAACGGAAAGTACATCTCCCATAGCTTTCATTTTAATCAAATAATGCACATTTTTAAAAACAATTTCCTTTTTCTCTGTAATAATAAAACAGTAGCTTGTACTTGATCCCAACTAAGATATTATTAATCCTTATTGGAAGCAAATCCAGCTTATTGGGTTTGTTTAATGTTTACATGATTTTCTAGTAGACTTAAAGTGGACCCATCACCCAGCCATAAAAATCTATATAATAAAAGTCCTTCTTAAATTAAATATGAAATCCAATTTCTTTTTTTTCATTGAAGCATTCATAGCTGTTGTAAACTCATTTAAATATATCAGCTGTCAATCAAGTATTGCCTACCCCGCCTCTATGCCTAGGCATAGAGGCGGGGCAAGCAATTACTTTCACTTTCCATTCAGCACTTCCTAGATGTCACTGCTCTCCCCACATTCCCCCAGCTCTCTTAACGATTTAATTGTGTATGGGGATGGACATTGGGTCCCTGTCCCCTGGTGCACAAACAAGATTCTGAGATGATACAAGGCTTGCGTTAATAACAGTGTCCACAAAATGGCTCCTTCCTGGCTGCTATAATTATGAGTTCCCAGACTGATGGAAACAATATTCAAATAATGTATAAAGTGTAATTAAAGTTCATTTTGCTTGACTAACATGATAAAATAGGATTTGGATAATTTTGTTTGGGTGACGGGTCCCCTTTAAGGTATGAAGATCCAAATTACAGAAATATCCGTTATAAAGAAAACCCCAGGTCCTAAGCATTCTGAATAACAGGCACCATACATGTATTAATCTTAACACCCCTCTGCAAATGTTTCACTTCCTTGCATGATCTGGCTGGCTGATGATATGAAACCAAACACGAGTCGGATGATGCATATTGGACATAGAGGTTGCGCCAATAAATGAGACCTAGCATAACGGAAGCAATACAGTTGTTCCGGAATATGCTTAAAATCATGATTCTTATGCCTTCACCTTTAAATTCTTATATTACATGGTTAGTTGCTTGTAACTGCAGTTGCAAGGTTCAGTTAAAATACAGGATCAAGATTATCTGTACAACTTGTAGAAACTGCATAATGTTACTAAAATGTATGTAACTTCAGCTGTGGCACTTTAGTTATTTCCCAACAGTTCCCATAGTTGGGGGATCTCTTATAATAACGATAGATGCCGTATTATATTGTTTAAAGACCAAATTGGTGCTTCTGTTGCGCTTACTGCGTATGAGTGTTCCCTTTCTCATGCACGCACGTCTTGATTCCAGTGCACAATTTAGTACTGATTCAGGACAACCCATCATTCCACGGGGTCAGTTTTTAAAGGAAATTTTTGATGGGTCCAGAATTTTTTTACACTGCCAGATTTAAAATAGAGAAACAACTACTGTTGTTGGTTATTTTTCTGTAAAGGACTAAGGGTGTCCTGTAGGCTGTACTGGAAGAGACAAACAGAAAGAATGGTACCTGCAAGAATCCTCTAGTTCATTGAAAGCAAGCAAAACAAATGCCTAGGCTAGCCTTGCTCACTGTATGGTATTTGGGTTGTTGGAATCATTGCAATGTGCACAGGATGCAGTACAATGCAATGTTTTCTTTAGTACTATGGCAAAAAAAACTACAGGGCTTTGTATGCACAAGTCATGAGTTTTTGTTTTTCCCTCTGATTAAAGCAAAGAATTGTTCTAAAGATCTAAATTGGTTTTCTGTTCTAATAAAACCAAACCCAACATTATGGTAGCAAGGAACCAGTCCCCTCCTATAATATAAATGAATGACAGAATTAGTGCTGAGAATTATTGAAGGGTAGACTTTTCCTTTAATTAAATGCTTGCAAAGCAAAGAAACCCCAGATCATGACAAGATGATTACATACAAACTGTCACATTTATTGCATGAAAAAAAGAGTGACTTTTCCTTCTCTGTCCATAGCAGTGAGCAGTTACGTACTAATGAATATTTTGCAAGCCGAAGACAAAGAGAGATTGTACACGAACTGGCTAGTTTCATAACTAACACTACTTTATAACTGTGTCATTGGGATGAGTGCCTGGAACATGCATAAAAATTGTTAAACCTGTCTATTTGCCTATGATTAGGAAAACAGTTTAGAATAGTTTGCAGTTCTTATGGCCAAGGAGCTGTATAAGAATTATTGCTGTCTCCATGATGGTTGGGTGACTCAATGATGCCTGCGTCCAAAGACAAACAAACATCTCATTGTGTGTCTTTCAGCAATTGTTGAACAATGGGGCTATTTGTGGGATATCTGGACAACTGCTAAAGCAGAGGAAACAGATTTGTACCTGAATTGCCCTGGTGCCACTTACCTATCTGTATTTAGTTGTCTAGAACAGTGATCCCCAACCAGTAGGGCGCGAGCAACATGTTGCAACATGTTGCTCACCAACCCCTTGTGTTTAAAATATTTTATTTGATTTTCATATTAAACAAATGAAATCAAAATGACAACAAATGTTATGCAGATGAAGAAAATATGTTGCAAAGGACCACCAACCCCTTGGATGTTGCTCTCCGGGTCCTCAAACCTGGTGCTTATTTTTGACATTCCAAGCTTGAAAGCAAGTTTTAATTGCATAAACACTAAAGTACAGTACCAAGTAGAGGCTCCTATAGGCTGCCAGTCCACATATGGGCTATTAAATAGCCAATAAGAGCCCTTATTTGGCAACCCAAGGGACTTTTTGATGCTTGTGTTGCTCCCCAACTCTTTTTACATTTGAATGTGGCTGACAGGTTAAAAAGGTTGGGGACTCCTGGTCTAGAATAATCAATATTGTGTGTGCTTCAACCGCTTTATCTAACCTTGTGCGTTGGGTGCAAAGCAGTCTGGAAACCCTTGTCAGAGGTTACATAGACATAGAAAAAATACCGCTGTAACACCTCTTTTTTGTAAAGAATTGAATTTATTAGGCTGCCTGTTTGTCTAACCTAACAAATTCAGTTTTTCACTTTTTGCAACAAAGAGTTGCTGCAGCTGCATTTTTTCTAGTATTTAGTTGTCTGGGCAGTAATTTAGTGGTGGTATGTGTTATTTTCATACTACATCGGCCTACTTATTGTGTGCTTTAATTAATTGTAATTATCATGCAATGGGTTGGGCTTAGGCCATAAATAGAGGAGTAAGAGGGGGAAGCCAGTCTTACTTTGGGAACAGCAGGAGGAAGAGTGTTTCCCTCCCGCCCGCCCAACAAGGAGGGTTGGGAGATCAGTCGCAGCTCAGGTGTAGTGGGGCTCCACTAATGGGTAGCCGAAAGGGCGCTATAGTGTTAAGGTGAACTTGACCTGGGGCTAGGCTTGGGCACAGCAGGCATGGAAGGAAGTGATCGAGACTTAGGGGCCGATTCACGAAGGGTCGAATATCGAGGGTTAATTAACCCTCGATATTCGACTAGGAACTAAAATCGTTCGACTTCGAATATCGAAGTCGAACGATTTTGTGCAAATCCTGCGATCGATCGAAGGATTTTTCATTTGATCGAACGATTAAATCCTTCGAATCGAACGATTCGAAGGATTTTAATCCAACGATCGAAGGAAAATCCCAGGCAAGCCTATGGGGACCTTCCCCATAGGCTAACATTGACTTCGGTAGCTTTTAGCTGCCGAAGTAGGGGGTCAAAGTTTTTCTTAAAGAGACAGTACTTCGACTATCGAATGGTCGAATAGTCGAACGATTTTTAGTTCGAATCGTTCGATTCGAAGTCGAAGGTCGTAGTCGAAGGTCGAAGTAGCCCATTCGATGGTCGAAGTAGCCCAAAAAAACTTCGAAATTCAAAGTTTTTTTCATTCGAACCCTTCACTCGAATTTAGTGAATCAGCCCCTTAGTCTTAGGCTGGAGAAAATGGTTGGTTAACAGGAATACTATACGTTATTACAAGTTATTGTGAAATGTTATATGCAGCCTTCAGTGCCTAATAGTTTACACAACATGTTATTAATTAATTGATATATGCAGCCTTTAGTGGCTAATGTGTTTTATGCATGTGGTTACTCAATTTGGTGATAATAATAATGAGGTTTGTTTGGGAGATATTTTACAGAAGCTTAAATAAGGTTAAGCAATAAAAACAACCTGCGGCCTTTTCACCCAAAACGATTGTTGTTATTTTATGGGGAGTAGGTGGGTGTTGGGGCTGACATTGAGTCATACATAAGTCAAGTGTTTTCTAAACAATTTTCTAAGGGGACCTCAATAAACTTGTGGAATCAGCTTTGTGACCAGGGTCGAACTGGGCTGACATGAGCTTGCACCATTGGAGGGGATTACACCTGGGGTGGGGGCCGGGGGGACCTGAAACAGCCACTCGGTGGGCCAAAATCCTAATCCAACAATGTTTGTGACCCTAAAAATATCTTATAATTTATACAATATGGGGCCTATTTATCATGCTGTATAAGGGGATGGAAGTATCACTGGTGATGTTGCCCAGAGCAACTAATCAGAAATTAGGTTTTTACAGTTAAAGTGACCATACACGCAGCAATATTGGTGAGTGGACAGTGGGAGACAAGGCGACTGATATCGTCAAAAAGCCTCAGGGGCTCAGATGGGGCCTCAATGCTGTGGGCCCAGATCCCTAGTCCAACACTGTCTAGGGTTGATATTGGTGTGTGTTTTGATGCACAAAATTAGAGATGCACCGAATCCACTATTTGGGATTCAGCCGAATCCCCGAATCCTTAGTGAAAGATTTGGCTGAATACCGAACCAAATCCAAATCCTAATTTGCATATGCAGGAAAGGAAAAAGTGGAAAAAATTCTTCTTTTGTGACGAAAGTCACGTGATTTCCCTACCCGCCCTTAATTTACATATGCAAATTAGGTTTCGAATTAATTTCGGCCAGGCACAAGGATTCGGGTGAATCCTGCTTAAAAAGGCCTAATCCTGAACCGAATCCTGGATTCAGTGCATCCCTACACAAAATACAATGTCACCAACCATAAATGATATCTAAATAAACATATAAGATGTTCTTATAGTCACATTGGCTACTATGTGTTACTAGACCTTGGGCAATCTTTCTTCAGGCAGCGTTTGCTGGTCACCTGCCAACACCTGACTGGTTGTTATTAAACCTTGTGTTCATTTCAGACCCAAGAGAGGCAATAAAATATTTGTGAGTGTCCTAGACCTTTGAAATTGTTTAATTTTGCAAAGAACTCCCAGCAGGTGCTTGATGCAGAGGAATTGGTGAAACATTTCTACTCTTATTCATAAGAATGTTATCTTCCATATATATATTGCATTCCAACAGGCTTCTACTTCCTGGTGTCTGTTCTTGTTGCAGGCTGTTATGGATCAATGCCAGTATAACTGCGGGAAATAAACATTTCCTGTGACCTGCGGGGCATCATCCATTGATCCCAAAAGGAAATCCCACTGATCAAATGATACAATATGTTGGATTCCTACCAATTATTACTATTATCCATATGCTGTCAACACTCTTTTCCTTTGTAGAATACCTTACCTCTTTGGGCTAATTGTCTCTACTTACTCTGCCACTGTACTGAAACCCTCCTATACAGATAAGCTGTTAGAATCCAGTATTAAGTAACTTAATATTCAGTATGAATTTTGGTGTGAGCAGAAAAACATAGCACAATACTGAAACCCTCCTATACAGATAAGCTGATAGAATTCAATATTAATTAACTTAAAATTCAGCACAAATTGTGGTGTGAGTAGAAAAACAGCACAATATTTTGCACTTTGCACAAATTTAGTGCAAAATTTAGTAAATGAGCCCTTACATATTATCCATTCTGTGAATCACAATATGCTTGTGACTGCAAAATAAATATTATCAGGGCAGAATTGTTTCTATAAATACAAAAATGGAACTGCATTTTTGTGTTGACAAAATTCATTTTACAACCTAAAAATATCTTTGTGTTCACATAATTCATGGAATAAACAGCTTCAGAGGCAGTAATTTAAACTGCAGGTGCTTTCTTTATTCAGCAATGCAAACATTACATGTTTCAGGTCAGAGCCCTTTCTCAAGTGTGCAGGGTGCAAAGGATTGTGGGATTAAATACCCTCCTCCTCCTTTCCAGGAACCTCCCCCAATTAGCTTATTATAGTAAAAAATGGGTAATAGCAAATATAAAGTAGAGGAAATTACAATATACACATCAGGTCAGATATACCAATGTCCGTTCATAGTCCATCCATTGTCTTTTAAAGTCCATATCAGGGAAATTGCCACTCCGCTAACCCTGGTAACATGATACATATCATAAGTACTGCAAATATAAAGCCTACTTAAAAGGATGAACGAGAACCATGTAGATACCAATAGCAATAATATTAGCTGAGCATATTATTATATAGCACCAGCTCAATGTAAGTGTAGCTCCTGTAACATTTTCCATTCTCCATTTTCCCCTGGAGTTGCCTGTTTGCAAACCTTTCACCCCGGCCTTCTATCACTCCTGTCATCTACCATTTTTTCAGATTTCCCCATCTGGCCTAGAACTGGCACGGCCGTTCCTGCCACGAGGCAAGGTGAGTATCTTGCCTCAGGTGGTAGGGAACGGCCAGTTACAATGGGCAGCAAAAAGCCGCCTCCTGTAACTTTAGAGCCGAATTTCCGTTTTTTAAACTGGAAATTCGGCTCTGCTAGTGCAGAAAGCACAGTACGCGCCACAACTTTTGACCCGCCAAATTGGGGATGTTCACGCTGGAGAAGAGGTGCTTAAGGGGTGATATGATGACTATGTATAAATATATAAGGGGATCATATAATAATCTCTCTAATGTTTTATTTACCAGTAGGTCTTTCCAGCTGACACAAGGTCACCCATTCCCATTAGAAGAAAAGAGGTTCCGCCTAAATATTGGGAAGGGGTTTGTTACAGTGAGAGCTGTGAATCAGTGGTACAGGCTGATACATTAGATAGCTTTAAGAAGGGGTTGGATGGTGTTTAGCAGGTGAGGGAATACAGGGTTATGGGAGATAGCTCATAGTCCAAGTTGATCCAGGGACTGGTCCCATTGCCATTTTGGAGTCAGGAAGGAATTTTTTCCCCCTCTGAGGCAAATTGGAGAGGCTTCAGATGGGTTTTTTTTTTTTGCCTTCCTCTGGATCAACTGGCAGAAATTAAAAAGAAAAAAGAAAAAAAAAAAAGGTTGAACTCGATGGACATGTGTCTTTTTTCAACCTTACTTACTATGTTACTATGTATGTTACTATGTTACTTACTATGATGGTAAACTTTTAAGCGCGGAGCAGGAGAGGGGGCCAGCAGCCCACGGATCGCCCCTGAGAACTGGGTACGCAGCATGAGTATTTAGTTACGTGGAAGACCCTGTATTAATTTGCAGTAAGCATTTGTGACATCAGCAGCGCTTTGTGCGCATCTGCAGTGATGTCATTGGTCTCCTCCCAGGTGCCACGCCCACCCCATATTCTCTTCTTTAGTCACTGTAAATCAACACCTTAAAAAATTTTTTTGTTGGGATTAAATACATTCTTTAATTGTAAATTGTATTTTGTGACCACAAAAGTAACAAAATGTAAATCATACAAAAGGTATTCTATGTTTCAAAATTTACGGTCGCCCCATATGTTGGTACTGCATGTAAATATAGTTACACTGATAGAAGTGTAAAATGAACTTGATGCCAACGTCTTCCATTGTCTTTTTTTTATCACAGCTATATTCCCAAGTGAGCGTAATGTAAAACCTGATACTAGGCTCTTTGACTGCCAAGAACAGCACAAATTTAGAAACAAGTCTGATAACATATTTCTCCTGTATTAGGACTGAACTACCCAGCAGGGATGGTCACGTACATTTCTGTTACCCACATGTGTTGGTTTGGTTGTAGTGACAACTCAGTTCAACAAAATATTAGGTTTCTATTTGATGGATGCTACAAAAACATTGAATCTAAATTTGCAGTTTATTAAGAGATTAATGACATTTCTGGATGCTTTCTAATGGAAACCCATGTATTAGTAGCGCCCCCCCATAAAAAATAGTTATTTTTATGAATGGAAAACCCAAATCTGCTGTAAATTTACTGAAAATACACATAGAAGGAATAACAAGAAAAACATGCTTTATGAATCAACACATCCCTTACAAAATAAGAGTGGCCATAATGTTATTATAACTCACAGTATGATTTATTATTTACTGGTTTTGGGTTTTCATGGTCTTACAGAAAATATGTTCTACATTTCAGCAAGATGATGGCTACACAAACTAGACTGGGTAGGGGTATAAAAAAACATCTGTTGGCTTTATGGGACTGAAGGGCCGATTCACTAACTTTGAGTGAAGGATTCGAAGTAAAAAAAACTTCGAATTTCGAAGGTTTTTTTGGGCTACTTCGACCATCGAATGGGCTACTTCAACCTTCGACTACGACTTTGAATCAAAGGATTCGAACTAAAAATCGTTCGACTATTCGACCATTCGATAGTCGAAGTACTGTCTCTTTAAAAAAATCTTCGACCCCCTAGTTTGCCATCTAAAAGCTACTGAAGTCAATGTTAGCCTATGGGGAAGGTCCCCATAGGCTTGCCTAACTTTTTTTGATCGAAGGATATTCCTTCGATCGTTGGATTTAAATCCTTTGAATCGTTAGATTCGAAGGATTTAATCGTTCGATTCAAAGGATTTAATCGTTCGATCGAAGGAATAATCCTTCGATCGTGCAATCGCACTATTTGCACTAAATCCTTCGACTTTGATATTCGAAGTCGAAGGATTTCAATTCCCAGTCGAATATCGAGGGTTAATTAACCCTCGATATTCGACTCTTAGTGAATCAGCCCCTGAGTGTATGATGGCTGGACACCATTTGTGGTTTGGAAATGATAATGCTGCCCTATACAAAACAAAAGATGCTTCTAGTTCCCCTTTAAAGCTGTGTATAATGCATGACCAATAGCACAGTAAATTGACTCTGCAATTTATTTAATTAATCACTGAATTGGGAGAATATTTAATTTTTATATTGTGCTTCCATGCCCCAGCCGGGCCCTGTTTGGAAGTCTCTGCCTTTCCTCAGAGGAAACAGTCTCACACCTTGGCTTGCTGTCTATATTTAAATATGCATGTGGCAAAAAACAAGGCTGGCTTTGTCTAGCATTGTGGAAGTGTCAGTGGTATTTCCAGTTTTGGAATAGTAGTAAGATGAATGAGTATCGTCGACAGGATTTACTTTGTCCCATTTGGAGAGTCATTAATTGAATGATGTGTTCATATGCTAGCATGAGTAATGCCCCCTACAGGCAGTTCGCAGTAATTCTCTTAATGAACTGAGAAGGTAAAGGTATATCCCATTCTGTTATTTGGAAACCCATTGTCCAGAAAGACATCCTGGAATACCATCTTCCATAAGACTCTATTATCAAATAACTTACATTTTTAGAAATTATTTCTTTTTTCCCTGTAATAATAAAACAGTACATTGAACTTGATTAATTAGGCTTAAGGTATGGAGATCCATATTGCAGAAAGATCCCTTATCTGGAAAACCCCAGGTCCCGAGCATTCTTGTCCTATAAAGGGTGTGCACAATAAAAACACAGACAAAGTGGTATGGCAAAAGAAATGTTATTTATAAAAATAATGTTTGATCACCAAAAAAAAATCCTTAGAATACATAGCAATTCCATCAGAAATAAAGTGTAAATACATGCTACCACAATGTGGTCAAAAGCAGATATGCAAAAGGAAGGGGATACACTGGCCATAGAATGTGAATTACCCCAACATTTCGCCAATAAGCCTTTTTTCAAGGGGATTCTGGTGTGTAGAATATTCATGGGCGGATTTTCACTAAGGCTTGGGGAGGCTAAGCCTCCCCAAATCTCCCTGTTTGCATTAAAAGAATAAATTAAAAGAAATGTATTTAAAAAAACTGATGCCTTACAGAGTTGGTTGACTTGCACTATGCGGTTGAAAAGAACGTTTGTATCCAGCTCTTATTCGGAAGGTTGCCTGCCTCCCACTTAAAATTATAGCTTTTATAAACTGCTCGCAAACTGAGGCAGGAAGGCTGTCAGACGCTACGTTCAGAAGCCGGGTGAAGAGGTGACGTCACGGATCACAGACGTCGGCTTTTAGACATTCCTAAGCACGTTACGATCTCTGGAGTTTGCATGAAGGAATGACTGTGGGCTGCTGAGCTGATCCTTGTCGGTCTGTTTTTTTGTCTGGTATGTGTTACCATTTCCAAGTATTCTATGGTCTCTAGGTTCTGGGGCAATATGGAGTGCAAGAAAGAAGGAAGTAAGACAGTAGGGCTGCAGGCCTGTAGCTATTCTACACAGGAAGGGGCAGGTGTCAGGTTTTTTTTACACTTAAACTTAAATAGAAACATATACAAAGTGTAACCAATGTGATGGAACAAGTAAGTACTGCGTTTACCTTGCAGCCACAATTTGGTTGGGTTTTAATTTTTATCTTATGCCTATCTCTTATCAGACACCCTTACACGCAGAAATACAGTAATCAGTTCTTTATTGATGCTTCTCTCTTGCAAATAATAATAGACAACACAATGCCCCTTTCACCTGTCAGTGAATGAAATGCATTATGTTGGATCATGGGGCAACAGGGTCAGAATGGAACCTTGGGGTCCCACCTGGGCTGCAAAACGTAGTGTCCTCCTGGCAGTCCCCGGGGGCCCCCTCCTGACCTCTGAAATGCAGCGATGTGGCAAAACAGCTGGTCAGTCAGGGGAGCAGTTCTGAGAGCCCAGTCGCCACCGGCCCAGTCCGACCCTGTGGGCAAATCTTGGAGCCTAACAGTGCCAGACCAAGGGGAAAGCATGGCAAAGGAAAGCATGTGCGAGCTGGGGGGAAGGGGCGTTGGAGTGAGTAGAAGTCAAGATTCCTCCACTTGCTGTGGAGAAACTTGGAACCAGTGATTCTCTAGGACCCTGAATTAGGGAGTAGGCATTGTGCCTTAGTCATTGTACCTCTTCTGCTTACCCCTAGTTCTGATCCTGACGGCAAGGTCTGTCACCTGGACAGTGCGCCAGTATTCTAATAACATTTTTCAGAATAGAAGAGGAGAAAGTAATTGTTAAAAGCTAAAAAGGAAAGAAAAATAAGCAATAAAAACATTAAAATTGTACATGCAAATAGTCTGTTTTTTGGTTGCCACGGCAACGACCTATGGCGACCAGAGGGCAGGCTAGGAAAGAAAATAATTTTAAAAATAAAGATAAAATGAAAGGATGCTTAAAATAATCTTTCTAGAACTTATAAAAAGTTACCTTGAAAGTAAATTTCCCTTTGAAATCATCCATGTGATTTGAATGGGACAATTAGACAACCATTCAATTGGTAGTTATTAAAGGGTATCTAAACCAAAAAATAAACTTGGCCATGGTGCTTCTCTGTGAATTTTTGCATTCTACAGTCGTTTTATATTTTTAATAGTTTCTGAGATATTTGCATTTTCAGAATAATAACATCAGTCTCAACATAGTCAGCAACCAAAGGGTTAACTGAATATAGAAAGTACATAAGAAACTGCATAGGCAGTTGTAGTCCCTGAAAGTTAAAGGAAAACTACACCCCCAAAATGAATACCTAAGCAACAGAAAGTTTATAAATTAAGGGGCATATTAAAGAATCTTACCAAAATGGTATATATTTAAGTAAATATTGCCCTTTTACATCTCTTGCCTTGAGCTACCATTTCATGATGGTCTCTGTGCTGTCTCAGAGATCACCTGACCAGAAATACTGCAGCTCTAACTGTAACAGGAAGAAGTGTGGGAGCAAAAGACACAACTCTGTGTGTTAATTGGCTCATGTGACCTAACATGTATGGTTTGTTGGTATGTTTGTGAGTACAGTGAATCCTACGATCCCAGGAGGCGGCCCTTATTTTTTAATATGGCAATTTTCTATTTATGATTACCCAATGGCACATACTACTAAAAAGTATATTATTATGCAAATGGTTTATTTACATGAAGCAGGGCTTTACATAATGAGCTGTTTTATGCAATATCTTTTTATAGAGACCCACATTCTTTCGGGTATAGTTTTCTTTTAAAAAGAGCTTCATATAAAACTGTTGAGCTGAAGCCAGTTGTTCAACTGTATACAACTTCTAAAATCTCAGAAGCAAATAAAAATACAAAATGGAAGTAAATTTGCAAAAGCCAGAGGACCACTCTGATGGCTTTTTACAGTTCATGTTTGTAATGTATGGCCATCTTTAGCCTCCCCAAATGAAAAAATCACCCTCCGCCTATGAGAATATTATAAACACTACAGATACCCTGGTCAATAAGCCCCACTGCCTTTTATGGGGGCACTTTTGGGTTTTCATTATTAAAACAGAGTGCCCTTCACTGATCTATATTTCCAAGCATTCTTGATATACAGTAATAGTGTTCACACCACTGTAATGATTTATAAGGTAGAGTCCTGTACCTGGTCGGTTATCCACTGGTACCTGTCAAATACCAGAAAGGGTTCTGGGCAGAAAACTGGTGCGGGTAGTCCACAGGTAACCCTCCTGGGTACCCAGCTATGTTGCAGGACTAGTCCCTCATACCCTCTCCTGGGTTTGTGGTAAGATTTCTTTCCTTACCAAGCAGAGTAGGGTCCCGTGCGATGCCAATTCCGGGTAAAAGTGACACCACTTCCTGGTTAAAAGTGACATCACGTCCGGGTAAAAAGTGACATCACCAGAGTTCATTCTATTGGTGAATATGCTTAATTGATATTTGAGGCCTATGGCAACAGCTTGCACTTAAGGTACCAAATGTGACATACTAAACGATACTTCTCATATACACAGTGGATCACTTTGTTTACGGCCTATTTTCTCTTTTTCTTTTTTTTTATTATCTTTTTGTTTTTTTTATTTTTCTTTATCTTTCTATATCTTTTCCTTTGTAAAGCAATATACTGTACTATGCATCTATGTGCATTATGATGTTTTTGTAAACAGTCTTACGGGAAAAGTGAAAATTGATCAAAATAAAAAGAAAGTTGACAAAAAAGTGACATCACTTCCGGGTAAAAAGTGATACCACATCCGGGTAAAAAGTGACACCACGTCCGTGTAAAATGTGACATCACTAGGGATGGGTGAATTTGACCTGTTTTGTTTCACCCAAAATTCGCCGCCGGCAATATGGCGCTGATGCCCATTAAAGTCTATGGGTGTCAAAAATATATTGCCACACGTCTTTTTGATGCATGACGCCATAAAAGTCTACAGGCGAAACAAGGCGAAAAAATTCTCCCATCCCTAGACATCAGTTCCAGGTAAAAAGTGACATCACTTCCGGGTAAAAAGTGACAACATGTCCGGTTAAAAGTGATAGGGTCGGAGGGGAAGCAAGCTGTTTGCCAGCTGGGTCGGTCAGTGAGTCTGGGTGGCGGGTGCTGGTCGGCTTGCAGGTTTGTGGGACCGGGTCAGGCACAGGTCTGCCCGATTGGACCCATGCAGTACTCTATTATAAGGGCTTCTTACAAACATAAGTGCTAAATAGCACAGGTGCAGACATGTCAACTCACCCGACAATCTTTATCCAACAGATTTTTTGGAAAGTCACCATAATTTAACCCCCCTCTCACTTGGTCAACTGCAGTAACAGACCTGGTCACCCACTGTCACCCACTTTTCACCCAAATCCTTGTTTACATGCTCCATTACAATGCATAGCAATGTCACCAAAACTCCTCTGAAACTGCAGAGCAGTGAATTATATGACTGTGTGCTATACATTATTAATCCTATCACATGGACACAGCTACTGCCACCCTTGTGTTTACTTCTCTTTCTCTTGTTTCAGCTTCGATGTGGACAATGGCACCACATCGGGACGGAGTCCCCTGGATCCCATGACAAGCCCGGGATCAGGGCTGATTCTTCAAGCCAACTTTGTCCACAGTCAGCGAAGGGAATCCTTCTTGTACAGGTCAGACAGTGACTATGAACTGTCTCCAAAGTCCATGTCCAGGAACTCCTCCATTGCTAGTGATATGTAAGTATCTAATCTCATTGCACACCTTTAGTATGTTGCAGAGAGTACTATTCTGAGACAATTTGCTATCGGTCATTTTTTTTTATTTGTAGTTTTTGAATTACTTTGCTTTTTGTTCAGCTGCACTCCAGTGTAGGAATTTTAACAACCATCTGATTGCTAGGGTCCAAATTACCCTAGCAACCAGGCAGTGGTTTGAATGGGAGATAGGAATATGAGTGGATCGTAATGGCATAACTAGATGTTACTAAGCCCCATAGCAAATTAATTATATGGTCCCCAACATATTCAGAGGTTGTCTTGTTTTATAAATACCTGTATATATATTGAATTTGCCTCATGGGGCACAGTGTTGGACTAGGGGCCCAGGGCCCTGCTGCCTTAGGGAGAGCCATGGTGTAGGTAGCAGGTCTGGGCCAGCGGGGCCCAAGAGAGCCGGGCTCACCAGGCTGGCCCAGTCCGACCCTGATAGGGCCCCCTATACCAGCTGGACCCACCTTCATCCCCAGGGTTTGCTTCCTCTGTAGTTATACCCCTGAAGGAGAGGGACTGAATAGAAAGATAAGTAATAAAAAATATCAATAAAAAAGTTTTTTGGCTGCCAGGGTCAGTGACTCTGGAAAGCTGGAAAGATTTAGAAGACAAAACAAAATAATTAAAAATATATATATTAAAAAAAGACCAATTGAAAAGTTGCTGACAACTTTTGCCTACATACAATTTATTTGCATAAATTGTAAAGTGCTGCAGAAAATATATATTAGTATGTTTGTTTATTATTATTATTATTATTAGTAGTAGTTGTTGTGCCTAGTGGTAGATACAAACTTTTGCAGCTCATACTGCAAGCATTGGGGACAAAACAAACTAAATTTTGCAATCTATAATTGTCCTAATTTTGGAGTTCATAAATGCAATCGTGGGGGTTAATAAAAGAACAGCCTTCCTAGTAATCAGTTCAGGAGGAACATGTGCTGGAAGAGATAAGAGCTTCAGAATGTGTCACCATTACTATTAATACAATAAGTGGTTCCTCCTGCTCATTCCCTGATAACATTGGCTGGAATGTGTGATCAGTGCCATGAACCAGCACATCATGGGAATCTAACCAGGTATATAATTATATTTAGCCTGCAAATGAGCGGGTGTAGGGATTAGGGATGTAGCGAACTGCCGATTTGGTGTTCACGAACGCCGTTCGCGAACACCGGCAAAAAATGCGAACGTTCGCGGACAGTTTGCGAACTTCGAACACCCGCTAAAATCGTTCGATTCGAACGATCAAAGGATTTTAATCATTCGATCGAAGGATTTTCATTCGATCGAATGCTAAAATCATTCGAATCGAACGATCGAACGTTTTAAGCATTCGAATGAATGAAAAATCATTCGATCGAACGTTTTAAAATCGTTCGATCATTCGATTAGAACGATTTTTAGCGTTTGATTGAATGAAAATCATTCGATCGAATGCTTACAATCGTTCGAACGAATGGAAATCGTTCGATTTTTAGCGGTCGAAGGAATTGAATGGTCGAATGGTCGAGCGATTTTTATTCGAATCGAACGCGAACTCAAAATGCGAACATTCCCAAACGTTCGCGAACATTCGGCGGACGCGAACGGTCGAAGTCGCGCGAACTAGTTCGCAGGCGAACAGTTCGCTACATCCCTAGTAGGGATCCTTATAGTTCATATTCTCAAAAGAAGTGATTAAATATGCACAGACAACACATCATTTTATTAGAATCAGATCTGAACAAACTTCCAGAGCAGTCTCTAACCAGGAGGTGGGGTTGGCAGCTGTCTTGTTGGACAACAAATCCCATCATCCTCAGTGGCCAGTTCTCAGCTGCTGCGGTGCTTGTGAAATTGGCATTTCTAGTTTAGAAGCATGTGATGGAATTTGACAGATTAGTAACAAATGAGCTCTGACTGGCAATGCAGAACACGTGATAAATATGTGCCTGAACTGGCCAGCCAAGTGAACATAAAGATCCATCACCAATATATATCCACAACCTGCTGCAGACTTTTACTGTTAGCATTTTATACTCCATGACTATGAATATTTTCATTCATCCAGGTCATGGGATATCTAGTATAGGTAAATCTAAAAACAAATGGACTTGCTGAGTAACCCAGCAGGTATCTATTGGGGTTTTTTTTTTTTTGCCCATGCACAGGCCAATAGGCTGCCAATATAGTCAATAATGGGTGATTAGTAATTGTCTAAAACGGGCAAAATAATGTTTGACTGCTTCAATGTTACTAGTCTTGAGTAAAGTTTACCTTTGCTTTATGAATGCTTTAGTAAGTGATGACTAACTATAAGTGCAGCATTGCATGTTCCTATATGACATGGATTTTTTCAGTGTTAATTAGTTGCCACGAATACAGAATGGGAATTTGCTCTGAGCCACCTATTATAAGTCTGTTGGCAGACACTCCATTACAGTACTGGTATCATAGTACAGGTATATTTAGTGTATCAACCTATCCTGATGTGTAGGTACAGGATCACTGCCTCTTCACCTCTCTTTATTAAAATGCAGCAACTTTCTAAAGGAAAAAACATATTTCTGAATCTTTAATATTTCCCCCTGTTCTCATATAAGTAGGGATGCCCCAAATCCAGGATCCGGTTCGGGATTTGGCCAGGATTCGGCCTTTTACAGCAGGATTCGACCGAATCCTTCTGCCTGGCCGAGTATGCAAATTAGGGGTGGAGAGGGAAATCATGTGATAGTTTGTCAAAAAACAAGGAAGCAAAAAATGTTTTTCCCTTCCCACCCATAATTTGCATATGCAAATTAGGATTCAGATTCAGTTTGGTATTCTGCCAAATCTTTCGCGAAGGATTCGGGGGTTCGGCCGAATCCAAAATAGTGGATTCAGCGCATCCCTAATCACAAGGTGTACTTCCTTTAGACAGCGCTGTCATTACTTAATGAGCAATAGCAACCCTTAGGGAATACGGTTGTACATAGAAATCTCAGGGGTCCATTTACTAAAGCGTGATAAAAATATTCGCACAAAATATAGACAAATTTGTCGCCAAATATATTTTCGCCAGTTTACTAACCTGCGGTAAATATAAATTTGCGAATTTTCTTGCGCAAAAATATGTTTTCGCTAGTTATCGCATTCACTGAAAATAACGCTCCGTACACATTAACGCCTGGTTTACTAAACAGTGAAATGTGCAAAAGACTAAATTTACACAAGAATATTCGCATCATTTTACCGCCACCTATGTAGTGGGTATTCGCCAAAAAATTCTCAAGGGGCAGGAAATTTCCCTTAATACTTTTTTTTTTTTACCCATCATTCTTTGCTGACAGGAGAGAGATCTGTAGCTATTGCTGACAGGATGATTTGGCTTCTGCTTCTATCTGGTGCAACAGCAGCAGTTTCAGCTCAGAGGCGTATTATTGGCAGCGGCATCACAGTCCAAGGATTCGTCAGCCTCTACGCTTTTTTGGTTTCATTGTGATTGGCTACATTAAACTGTGCATTTCTATAAAGCAAAGAGATTGACTGGTATCATTTCTTGTTCCTATGATTCTATTGGCAGAAAGGTTTATATGATGCAGACATGTTTGATTGGTGTTACTCTGGTGATGTTGTTGGATTGTATAATCATCAGTCAATAAAGTTCATGAGTTTTGAAGATGCATTTGTGGCCATAAATGTCACAGTAAAAATTGCCATAATAACCGTCATAAAACAAGACTATTTTATAGCATAAATATTCACAAAAACGTAATTTGTCTCCAGAAAATTCACAAATCGCTAAAATTACCGCTAACGTAAGCTGGTTCATTAACGTAGTTACCGCAAGTGATGGCAATGACTTCTGAGCACATCGCTGTTTAGTAAACGTAGTTGCTGCGAATATTCTGGTGGAAAAATATTCTCAGCGATAACATGCAGAAACTTAAAGTCAGATTTACCGCACTTTAGTAAACGGACCCCTCAGTATCCTGCGCCGACACGTGTATGGCAATTGGCCAGATCCAAGAGCCCAGGACTGGGAAAGTGGCATTTTCTGTGGGGACTGACATTCCCGTCTTTCAACAGATCTTCTTTTGGATATTTATTGAAGACAAATGCCATTCTTCCATGATCCTAAATCTAAAAATAGATAATTTAATTATGAGTTTAGCTACTACGCACTAAATATAACGTTGCATGTATTACTTGAGACATGCAGCTCACAGTATGGGGGACACACAATCCCTGATGAAACATTGTGTACTCCTCAGTATGGGGTGAAGAAGGGACACCTACAGGGTTTATAGGTAATGATGCAAGTAGAGTTCCCAGTGCAAAATCTAAGCATGTCTAGAAAAAAAATACCTATTCTTTTCTTTAACCCACTCTAGCCACCCTTTTTGCTGCATTGTGTGCTGTATGTTGACAATGAATTCTTGGTGGTATATAATGTGAGCACAGGGCATCCCAGGAATCAATAGCAACTACAAGCCCCTACAACCACCAACCCTAATGGAAGGCCCATTTCCAAGTAAAGCAGTAGCTCAAGTCTTTATAAGTTAAAAAGGCTTTATTAGGATATGCATAGGCCTATGAGTAAGTGCACAAAACGCGTTAGGCCTATGCAATCAAGACTTGAGTTACTGCTTTACTTGGAAATGGGCCTCACTCCATTTGGATTTTTGCACATTGGAAATATTGATTGGCAACCTTTGAACTGGGGGTTACCTTGGTAAGAAACCATTTCATTAGCTTCATTATTTTTTTTCATTTATTTGTTTTGTTTCCTTATCTTTAGACTATCGATTTATTGACTTTGCCCTTGGATGCAGCCATACACCAGTATTTGTGTATTCATTTATATATATATATATATATATAACCAAAGGAACGGTGCACTCCGTAGACAAAATGAATACCTGGGTGCCAGCATGGGAAATAAGCAGTGAAAAAGGATTGCTGCACTCACAGTGTTTTAGTGAAAAAACAAAAAAATGTTTTATTATTAAGCCTCAACGTTTCGATCCTCCACAGGGATCTTCGTAAGGAGCAAAAACAAACCAGTTTGTTTGTTTTTGCTCCTGACGAAGATCCCTGTGGGGGATCGAAACGTTGAGGCTTAATAATAAAACATTTTTTTGTTTTTTCACTAAAACCCTGTGAGTGCCGCAATCCTTTTTCACTATATATATATATATATATATATATATATATATATATATATATAGACACACACAATATGGCCAAAAGTATATGGACATCCAATCTACAGTAATTATAAGATTTGGCTATTATTGACAATTCTATGCTTTATACTATAGCATCCTACTTTGCAGCACCTGTTTCAGCAGGATAAGTAGCCCATGTATTGTGTAAGGTTGATACTAAATTGGGTTTGCAGACATGGGAGTGGAAGAACTTGATTGACCCTGACCTACACCCAAAGGATTGGCCCTGACCTGCACCCAAAGGCCTGGGAGCCCAACGTGGGCTCTCAACCTCAATTATCGTCCTGTGGCTGAATGAAAGCAAATGCTAACAACAATGTGAGCGGTGAACAGCTTCATATTAATATCCTTGGTCTTTGGAATGAGATTTTGGACAGGCAGGTGTCCTCGTACTTTTGGCCATATAGTGTGTATAATTGTTTTTTTGGGGACTTTTGTCCTTTGTAGGCAAATCAATGGTCTGCTTTACAGTGAAACGAACATAGCCGTTATTCTGCACTGTTAGTTGCTCTAAAATGCTGACATCAGTTATGCAAAGTGTCCTCTCCAGCTGTCAGTTAGCAATAGCCATCTGAACTCAATTCAATGGCAAGAATGTTATTGTTATTCTTATTGTCTGCTTGCGGGGCTTTGTAAGAAGTTTTTTTTATGCACTCGGAGCTCCTAGTAATATCCCCATAATTGAATATATTTAAAGTATACCTAGCATGGTATCCAACCAAAAAAGAAAAATGGCAGGCACTCACAGATCCCACCTAGCATGGGGCCCACTCCCACCACCCACATCCAAGTTATAGTATGAACCTGCTGCATTTTAGTTCTGTAAACATTAATTGTAACCTGTCCCAACCATGAGCCCAACCAGGTGCCTTGCTTTCCCCATGATGCAGATCAAGGACTCATGCCAAGTGTCCCAGTCTGACAATTAAGATTGGTAAATGAAGGCCTTCCTCTACTAATTTGGGAATTTGATGCCAAAGCAAGTTGCATCACTTGGTGGTGGAGCAGCTACAACCATTGTTATTAGGGATGCACCGAATCCAGTATTCAGTTCGGGATTCAGCCTTTTTCAGCAGGATTCGGATTCGGCCGAATCCTTCTGCACAGCCAAACCGAATCTGAACCCTAATTAGCATATGCAAATTAGGGGTGGAGAGGTAAATTGCATGACTTTTTGTCACAAAACAAGGAAGTAAAATTTTTTTCCCCTTCCCACCCCTAATTTGCATATGCTAATTGGGGTTCGGATTTGGTTTGGTATTCGGCCGAATCTTTCACAAAGGATTCGGGGGTTCGGCCGAATCCAAAATAGTGGATTCGGTGCATCCCTAATTGTTATGTATACATAATAAAATACCTTTTTCTGGCTCGTCCCCCATACCCGTAGTTGCGGGATGTGTGCACTCCAATTGGGGTTCTTTAAGGGGTGGTTTACCTTTTTTTTTTTTTTTTTTTTGCCTTTTTCTTCTGACTTTTTCCAGCTTTTAAATAGGGGGTCACTGACCCCATCTAAAAAAGCAAATGCTCTGTAAGGCTACACACATATTGTTGTTGCTACTTTTTATTGCTCATCTTACTATTTTGTCTCTCTCCTATTCAAATCTCTCATTCAAATCAGTGCCTGGTTGCTAGGGTAATTTGGACCCAGATTGGAGCCAGATTGCTGAAATTACAAACTGAAGAACTGATGAATAAAAAGCTAAATGCATTTAAAAAAAAAAAACACGCAAATAATTAAAAATGAAAACCAGTTGCAAATTGTCAGGCTATACCTTGATACTGTATGAGCTATACAGCGAAGTAAATATAAGCCCACCCTAGAAATATATATTTTCTGTCTGGTATGATACTGTCCCTTTAACAGTACAGCTTGGTTGTTTTCCACTGCTGGAGACACAGGGTTCTGATTTGACTAATCTAAATGACATTTTTATTTAGTAAATATAACTAAACCAGTAACGTTTCCCATAGAACAAAGTCAAAATAAAACCAAATAAAATGGCACAGATACCAATGGGAAAAAATGGAGGAAATACAAGATTTCAGCCCTGTAGTTATTTTTTTATGTGAATATAGATTTGTTTTCCAAATATGCCGACCATGGCTCTGCCAATGATGGATTTTCCCTGCAAAATATTTAAGGGATTTACTTTTCTATAAAAAACTGACTCCACTGGGATAAAATACAGACGGGTTGATGTCTCCAAGGGCCAATGTACATAAGTAGTAATAACATTAGCAGGAATTCACTTATAAATCGCTGATATACTTAAAGGGAAAACATGTTTTTTTTTCAAAACGCATCAGTTAATAGTGCTACTCCAGCAGAATTCTGCTCTGAAATCCATTTCTCAAAAGGGCAAACAGATTTTTTATATTCAATTTTGAAATCTGACATGGGGCTAGACATTTTGTCAATTTCCCAGCTGCCCCCAGTCATGTGACTAGTGCCTCCACTTTAGGAGAAAAATGCTTTCTGTCAGGCTGCTGTTTTTCCTTCTCAATGTAACTGAATGTGTCTCAGTGGGACATGGGTTTTTACTATTGAGTGCTGTTCTTAGATCTACCAGGCAGCTGTTATCTTGTGTTAGGGAGCTGTTATCTGGTTACCTTCCCATTGTTCTCTTGTTTGGCTGCTGGGGAGAAAAGGGAGGGGATGATATCACTCTAACTTGCAGTACAGCAGTAAAGAGTGATTGAAGTTTATCAGAGCACAAGTCACATGACTTGGGGCAGCTGGGAAATTGACAATATGTCTAGCCCCATGTCACATTTTAAAATTGAAAATAAAAAAATCTGTTTGCTCTTTTGAGAAATGGATTTCAGTGCAGAATTCTGCTGGAGCAGTACTATTAACTGATTCATTTTGAAAAAAATTTTTTTCCCATGACAGTATCCCTTTAATACACTTGTCTGCGTATATTACATATATTCTATGAAATGTGAATAGTCCCATCAATGAATAATATTCCTATAATACAGGTATTGGATCCGTTATCTGGAAACCCTTTATCCAGAAAGCTCCGAATGACGGGATGCCCGTCTCCCATAGACTCTGTTTTATCCAAATAATTCAGATTTTTTTAAAAAAATGTCCCTTTTATCCGTAATAATAAAACAATACCTGGTACTTGATCCCAACTAAGATAGAATTAATCCTTATTGGAAGCAAAACCAGCCTACTGGGTGCATTTAATGTTTACATGATTTTCTAGTAGATTTATGAAGATCCAAATTACATAAAGATCCCTTATCCAGAAAGCCCCAGGTCCTGAGCATTCTGGATAACAGGTCCCATACCTGTATATCAGAAATGGCAATACAGTCTAATATAAAGTAATATCATTATAATAATCACCTCTTGGTGATGTCAGAGAGATTTAATTGCATCATTTTTATGTCAAATGTGGCAATTCTGTATGGGGTAAGGGTCATACAAGTTAGGGAGCATGGGCATTATCATATAACTGTCAGTTATTAGACTTAAAGAGACCTCATTTATCTATCTACTGACTTTTTGCCCCAAGAGTCCCTGCAATACTAGTGAGTAAATACCCTGCAATGCCCCAGGCAAATGCCAAACACCATACTTCTTGTTCAGTCTAAATGGCAAAAGCTTCAATTCCTGATGCGGGAAGCATCTCCGGACTCTCCTCTGCTCAGTTGTGCTACAAACATCAATAGCCAATAAATGAAAAACAAAACAACAATGAATGAAAATTGCAAAAGTGCTGAGAAGAGCAATTGGACAAAAAGGTGGGTGGATGGTATATGTTGCCTTAAAGGAATTGTTCAGGGTAAAACATAAAAACGGTGTAAATAGATAGTATGTGCAAAATAAAAAAATATTTCTAATATAGTTAGTTAGGCAAAAATGTATAAAGGCTGGAGTGACTGGATGTCGAACAGAACAGAACACTATTTCCTGCTTTGCAGCTTTCTTGGTTTCCACTGATTGGTTACTGCCTGGTAAACAATCAGTGACTTGAAGGAGGTATGGGATCCATTATCCAGAAACCCCTTATCCAGAAAGCTCTAGATTACGGGAAGGCCGTCTTCCATAGACTCCATTTTATCCATAAAATCCAAATTATTTCCTTTTCTCATAATAATAAAACAGGACCTTGTACGTGATCCAAGCTAAGATATAATTAATCCGTATTGGAAACAAAACCAGCCTATTGGGTTTCTTTAATGTTTTATTATTGATCATGAGTTAATTAATGATGGGCTTATTAATGACTTTCTAGTAGACTTAGGGGCAGATTTATCAAAGGTCGAATTTCAAAGTGAAATATACTTAGAAATTCGACCATCGAATGGCTATACTTCGACTTCGAATGTCGAAGTTTTTTTTACCGAATTTGACTGTTATTTGGTCGAAGTAAAATCGTTCGATCGTACGATTAAATCGTTCGAAGGAACGATTTAAACGATTTCAGCGATCGATCAAACGATTTTACTTCGACTGCAAAAAAAATATTTGGCGAACTATTGAAGTCAAAGTTTTTTTAAAGAGACAGTACTTCGATTATCGAATGGTCGTATATTGGAACGATTTTTACTTGGAATAGAAGTCAAAGTAAATTCAAAGTCGTAGTATCCTATTCGATGGTCGAAGTATCCAAAAAATTACTTTGAATTTCAAATTTTTTTACTTCAAAAATACCCTCGAATTCACTTCGACCCTTGATAAATCTGCCCCTTATGGTACGAAAATCCAAATTAAGGAAACATCTGTTCTCCAGAAAACTCTAGTTCCTTTGCATTCTGGATAACAGGTCCCATAACTGTAATTATTTTCAAGTCCCCCATAAGGAATTATGGTGATTTTCTCATATCTTGTGTTTTGCAGACATGGAGATGACTTGATTGTAACACCATTTGCTCAGGTACGTACTCCACATACATTGTGTGTGTATTGTGTGTGTAATTTAGGAGTGGCCACAAGGTGGTGTTGTACTACAGCTTCCAGCATCACCAACAGTGGGACCTGCAGGGGACCATGAACCATTAGTTGTAGAATCCCCAGCTGGATCCTTATTATATTATTATAGGCAGGGCCGGGCCAAGGTATTTTGGCACCCTAGGCAAGGGCTTCAATCAGTGCCCCCCCCCCAGCCAAAAATCCATCATAATGCCCCAAACATCTGTGTACCTGTGCCAGCAGCCAGTGTCGGACTGGGCCAGCGGGAAACCGGGAAAAAACCCGGTGGGCCCCCAGCCCCCCTCCCCCAATGTTCTGCCCCCCCTCCGCCGATGTCTTGGCCCCCAAATAAAAATTAATCGGTGCGCCGGTATCGCATGCACGTCGGTGTTTGCACATGCGCACCGGCATTTGCACACACACCAGCGTGTGCCGAGATGTTTGCGCATGCGCGCGGATGTGCGGCCAGACGTTCGTGCATGCGCATGGGGGGCCAGAGTATATTTACCCGGTGGGCCCCCCCATGTCCAGTCCGACCCTGCCATCATATTAACCCCATTTGTACGTGTGCCATCAGCAGCCAATCCCTCATATTGACCCCAATCTATACTTGTGCCAGCAGGAGCCAAAAATCCACCATATTGCCAACAAATATGTAGCAGCAGCCAAGAGGGAGGTGGGGAGTGCCCACAGTACAAATCACAGGCAAGAGGGGGTTGGAATAAGTAGCGTTCCTAGAGGGGGGCGGGCCCTGGTGCGTGACGCGCAGCCGGGCCCCGCCCCCCTCAGTACGGCCCACATTTTCAGTGGCGCACGGGCTGCCAGGGGGCCCTGAGGGGGTGCGGGCCCTGGCCCGCTCGCACCCCCTGCTCCCCTGGTAGTTCTGCCACTGGTTGGAATAGGTGGTTTATAAAATTAAAAAACTATTAAAGACCAATCAAACCAGGGTTTAAAAAAAAAAAAGTGCGCCCCCCATCATGATTGCGCCCTAGGCGGCCGCCTAGTTTGCCTACCCCTAGTTCAGGTGCTGATTATAGGTGCAGTACCTTCTACAATGCAAAAGGCTGCAAGAAACACTGACTAATATATTCTATATCTTCTGTGTATTTCCTCACCAGACTGTTGTCCCTTATATTAGTTAAGGCCATTCTATAGCAAATGCATGTGAAACTGGTGTTTTGGGATCTATATGATGTCTTCTCCCCCCCCCCTTCTTTGTAACCCCAGGCTTCTAATGATATGTGATCTCCAGCTATTGAAACTGTTCACAAATGATCAGTTCTGCCCAAAGATTTTCTGGGGTTTTATATAAATGTGGTTCAATCTGCTGATGAAATGACATCACTATGAATGTAACCATAGTTGGTAATATAATTGTAGCCTAAATGAACAGAGAAACAAATTGTCTCTATCCCCTTCTATACTGTAGTATAGAAGGGCCCTCATTGTGGCACTCACTCAGTTTGGCCCCCAATAGTGGACACCTGCTAAAGAAGGAGCTCAATCCCTGCAATACAGTGACATCTAGTGGCAACATAATGCAGTTGCAGAAAGAAAAGTGCATACCCACCAGGGATATGAAGCTGGCCATAGACTCAAAGATACAGTTGTACGAAACGAAGATTCTTACTATTTACGGATCGGTTATAGAGTGTGCCGACATTTTTTGTACCATGGCATCGGTTGTTTAGCCGATCAGAGAGGTTAGAAAGTTTCTTTCCGAAAATGATAAGATCTCTGCATGTATTGCCTATCTGACGATATCAATGGGTGACTGACTGTCATTACTATTTGTCAGGCATGACTTTTGCACGATTACTGTCTGTCAATTAATGGTCAGAACATCATCTGATGTATTTTTCCTACTTATTAATCTGAATGGTTAATGGTAGATCGTTAGAATGAAAGGAATGAGCGTTCGTCTCTTAAAGGAGAAAATCTGCACAGCTATGGCCAGTTTAACTCTTTATTTCTCTATTCTACCTAAGCCGCTGGGAGTCATATATATATTTTATTTTATAGGGCCAGTCATTCATTCACCCTAGTTAATAGTTACCTGAACATGCTATAGGCCAATGGGCTGTGCAAAATTCTCCATGATGGCTGCCCCTTACAATACAGATATTTTGTTATGAGATCCACTTATACCTGTGATATTAATCATGCCATGTCTTTCCCTTCTCAGGTACTGGCCAGTCTGCGCACTGTAAGGAATAATTTTGCTGTACTAACCAATTTGCAAGATCGGGCACCCAGCAAGTGAGTACTATGGCATCTATTTAAAGGGCAACAAGATGTGTGACTCTGTAAAGTCCCTCCATAATAACTGTCTTTGTTGTGGCCCGGTGGCTAGTAGAGGATTTGTGATGTGGCTATAATGTTTGTCTGTGCAGTAGACACAGGAGAAACTCACTTGCCAGGACCACCAGAGCACAGGGGCACAAGTGGTGCATTTTAGAGATGATCCCCATAAATAATGCCTTGCGCACATCTTTACAGGTCAATTAAAGGGGAACTATCTCAAAAAATGTTAAGTAAACGTTATCATGCTAAAATAAGAATGTTCTAAATAGAATTAGTAATTAGTATAGTAATTATTAATTATAACAGACCTTGTTTCTGAAATAATCAAGTTACTCTTCATTCTCGATCTCTAAGCATCTGTTTTTCTTCATTCTGTCTTCATGCAGGAGTTAGGAGTCTGGTTTTGATTGACAGGTAAAGGGGCGGTTCCCCTTTAAGTATGTTATAGAAAGGCTAATTCTAAGCAACTTTTCAATTCCATTTTGATTTTTTTCTAACTTATAGTTTTTGAATTATTTGCCTCCTTTTTCCTGACTCTTTCTAACTTTCAAATGGGGGTAACTGGCCCCATGTGAAGATCAAATGTTTTGCAAGGCTACAAAGTTATCATTATACCTACTTTTTAATAATAATTTTTTCTAGTCTGCCCCTCTCCTGTTCATATTCCAGTCTCTTGTTCAAATCAATGCTTGGTTGCTAGGGTAATTTGAACCCCATTAACCAGCTTGGAGAGCTGCTGAATAAAAAGCTAAATATCTCAAAAAACACAAATTATAAAAAATGTAAACCAATTGTAAATTGTCTCAGAATTAGTGATGGGTGAATTTATTCGGCAGGCGCGAATTCGCAGCGAATTTGCGCGATTCGCCGCCGGCAAATAAATTCGCGAAACGCCCACGAAATTCGCCAATGTCAAAAATGAGACGGCGCCGTTTCGTGAATTCTTCGCCGAAACGGTGCAAATTCGCCCATAACTACTCAGAATATCACCCTCTACATCATACTAAAAGTTAATTTAAAGGTGAAACCTCCCTTTAAGTCTTTGGGGACTGGGCTCCTTTTGCCTAATAGCTCACTCTTTCAAAACCAACAGAAATCTGGTCTCTCTACATGTTGTATTTGTTCTGAAGTCCGTTAGATTGTTAGATTATGTTTGTGCTAGGATCAGTTATTTGAGTGAGCTCTAATACACCTACTAGAAAAGGGAGCCCCCCTAATTATATTAGATCTATAAATAAAAATCGGATACCAAAGTCCAACTGAATGAAAGAAACAGATGCTGAAAGAGAGATAATGAAGACAAACTTCATTATATTAGACACTGTGCAGATTTTTAATTGATTATATTTACAAACTTCATTCTTTCAGTAGGATGAACCTTATATTAAGGGGCAGATTTATCAAGGGTCGAATTTCGAAGTGGAAAATACTTCGAAATTCGACCATCGAATAGAATCCTCCGACACTCAAATTTGTAGTCGGAGGATTTTATTCATTGTACGATCGTATTACCATCCTAGTACGATCGTACTATAGTACTTCGAATCGTACAATTCAAAGGATTTTATCGTATGATTGCACGATTTTCCTTCGATAATAAAAAAAACTTAGAAAATTGCTCTGGAAGGTCCCCATAGGTTAACATAGCACTTCGGCAGGTTTAAGTTGGTGAACTATTGAAGTCGACGTTTTTTTAAAGAGACAGTACTTTGATTGTACGGTCGAATAATCGAATAATTTTTACTTCGAAACGAAGTCGAAGTAAATTTGAAGTCGTAGTATCCTATTCGATGGTCGAAGTATTCAAAAAAAATTACTTTGAAATTCGAACTTTTTGTATTTTGAAAATTCACTCGAACCTTAGTAAATCTGCCCCTAAATGTTTATTTTTGCCATAGTTTCCCTCTAAATACGGATTATGCAAGGCATTGTAGCATTCTGATTCTTAGCTAAAGAAGAGTTGACTACTGTATTAATGGGTACATGCAGTCAGAACCAGTGGTACAAAGAGCAGCCAGACCAGCAATTACATTTACAGATACAATTTAAATCATTAAAAATTTGTGGCCAATTTCTTGAAATAACATTTTGTTTCATGATATTTGCATTTAGTGGAGCAACAGCAATCTGTGTTCCTGTCGCTGGTGGGAATAAAAGTTACAATAGGCACAATAGGTAGTGATGAGTGAATTTTATTCCATGTATCGTTTGGGCACAAATTTCTGAGTTTTGCCACCGGCGATAAGTTTTGTGGAACAGCTGCAAAAATTCACTACACAAGTTTTGTGTGAGACAAAGGTGCGACAAGAATGTCGAGTTTTGAATTCTCGTAGTGTCGCAAATATTTTGGCAAAACAGGACAGATTCCCTCATCACTACAGGGCAGATTTATTAACGTTGGCATGGCAAATGGAATTTTCTAATATTTTTTTTGTGTTGAAACTCACAAATTCAAAATTAAAAGCACCAATTCAAATGTTAATTCAAATGTGAGATGTATCACACCTGGACCCTGGAAACAGTTGTAATTTGAATATTGGTCACCTAAAACCTGACATTCTGACATTCAAGGGTTTTTTTTTTTCGGAGGAAAACAATTCAAATTCAATTTGAATTTGATTATTCGATTGCACATTAGACGTTCAGGTTTTTTCATAAATAAATTCCCATTAGAGTTGTGAGTACATTCGAATTTATTTGAGTAAAAAAAAATCACATAAATTTGAAATTTGACCATTGATATGGAACCCTCCTAACAGTTGTCACACAATGTGCTGCTCTGATAGCTGCAACTTTTTACACAATGAAAGTGAAACAACAGCTCCACCTGCTGGTCATTAAACACTGACCGACCGGGTACAGTCAGTAGAAAGTTAAGTTTGTGCACAAAGGAAAGGCTTGTGATGTTGCTATGCAAAGAATTAAGTGAGCAGAGAAGAGTCATCTGAGGGCAGAGACACACGTCAGATTCGGGGAGATTAGTCACCCAGCGACAAATCTCGGAGAGCTTCGTTTTACGTAGTCGCCCCGAAGTTGCCTCGCGAGGAAGCTTCCAGCGACTTCGGAAAACGAATTGAATTGATCTGATTTCATTTTCATTCTAGCCAGTGGGAAGACAGGGATAGGCAGTTTGGGGAGTCGCCCTGAAGAAGAGGAGAGTTGTCACTGGTCGACTAATCACCCTGAATCTGCCTGTGTGTCTCTGCCCTGACATTCCCTGGTCAGCAGAGAGCAGAGCAACATCACAAGATTTTCCTTTTCTAGCTTGATTTTCTACTGACCATGTCTAGTTGGCCAAAATGAATAACAGATGCCACTGTTTCTAATTCATTATATTAGCCATTTAAGGGCTCTTGCTGACGAGCGGTTGTAGCTGCGCTCCCCTTGCGTTCTGTTTTTCTGCGTTCAGCCGCAGGGGAGCGCAGGAATAGACGCATTGTGTTTTTTCCAATGGGGCTGTACTCACACAGGCGCGTGAAGGCGCCAAACACAGGAAAAATGCAGCATGTTGCGTCTCAACCTGCGTTCGGTGCCTACATGCGCCTGTGTGAGTACAGCCCCATTGGAAAAAACATAATGCGTCTATTCCTGCGCTCCCCTGCGGCTGAACGCAGAAAAACGGAACGCAGGGGAGCGCAGCTACAACTGCTCGTCAGTAAGAGCCCTTATAACCTCAACTGTCTTGCTAATTAAAAAAAACCTTTAATTGCCTTCTAGAGCAATGACTCAGACTGCAACAGGCTCACTGAGCTTATACTGGGGAAAAGAGAGCAATGCAGAGCAATGCATGCACCCGAGCACTGGATCAGCCAGAAACCATGCAGGACTTGTCACTCTGAATCTGATTAGTGATGATGATTCACTGCAAATTTCTGGGTCTAGCCACAAAAGTTTTCGCAAAACTGTGTCAAAAATTTGCCTCGCAGCTCGTTTCACTTCACACGACAAAACAAATAAGACATGCGACAACCACATAAATCATTTTATCTTTCCCCTCTCCTTCCATATTAACCAAAGGCATCTGAGCTGTCCCACTGTCTATATAAGGACATACATATACATATATGGTTTATTTTAATGTGGGATACAAAGCACCTGGGTATTATCTGTTGGTGGTTAGATTTATTATTAGCTGTGCCTGTGTTAGTAAGCTAATAGTAATATATAAACTATAGATTGTACTTTTTGCTTAAAGAGCAACATAGTGTCGTAGACTCGTAGTAGATACCATTACAAGAGATGAAGTCAAAAATTACAGACATGTTTTTAAATTGGCAACAGGGAGACCTTTTTTTTCTATTGAAAAAGCAATTGTAGCCTAGTGGATAGGAGGTCCTCTAACAATGTAGGGTTGTGGAGCAGCAAACAATGCACGTGGTTTTGCCCTCCCAATTTTAAATGGAGGACCCAAAGGAGAAACAAGGTGCCAAAAAAAAAACGCCCGTAGACTTGTGTAGTTTGCTACAAAATACTCACAACAAAAATAACGTCTCTCGGCAAAAACGCTTTGCACATCTTTTCTGTGCAAATTATTTCCCAGTTTTGCGAAATGGGACAAATTTACTCATCACTAAATCTGATGACTTTGTGTCTTCTTTCAGTTTCAGCGACTGTTCTCATCTAACGTCTTTTCCTTCTCTCTTTTTTTTTATTAAGACGATCCACAATGTGTAACCAACCATCCATCAACAAAGCCACTATACCAGGTAAGTCCCCAGATTTCAAGTGTGTTGCTGCTCTGCAGTTTGGGGTATAAGATGCTCTGCTCATCTGTATTGTTTGGTATGAAATGCACTGCTTTTCTACAGTTAGTGGTGTGAAGTGCACTGCCCTGCAGTTTGGGGTATGAAATGCACTGCTGCTTTGCTGTTGAGTGTATGAAATGTGCTGCAGTTGGTGGTGTGAAATGCATTGCTGCTCTGCAGTTGGAATAAAATGTGCTGCTAATCTGCAGTATTAGGTTCGAATGCACTGCTGCTCTTCATTTGATGATATGAAATGCACTGCTGCTCTGCAGCTGGGGGGTATGAACTGTTCTGCGGTTGGCAGTATGCAATCTCTTTCTGCTCTGCAGTTGGGGGAATAAAATCTACTGCTGATCTGCAGCATACCTTCCAACTGTCCTGTCTTCTGTGGGACGGTCCCGATTTTTTTTTTTTCATTCCGCCTGCAGATTTTTATTAAAAAGTTCAGAGATTGATCTCCTGCACTGACACCAGAAAAAGATACAAAGTTTCTGAAACAATTAAAATAAGAGGCTTTTTTGACAGAGAGCCCTGAACACTCAGCACTCGCACTTAGATACATGTGTAACAATTTAAGATAAGCAAAGATACAATTCTAACTATTTAAAGCAGGTCTCTTGGGAGAACTGAGGCTCACATTTTAAATAATAATTTCAGCTTCATTAGCAAAACACATAAAACATGGCCCTAAAACTCTCAGAAATGTGTTCAAACTTTCCATAACCTGCCAAATTTTGTAAAATGGATATGGTAATATAGGGGGTGTGGCCATAAAATGGGTGAGGTCAAAAATTATTTTTATATAAAATATCTTTCCATTTTTCAAATGTTGGGAGGTATGCCGCAATGTTTGGTATGAAATGTACTGGCACACTGCAGTTGGTGGTTTTGCATTAGTCTTATGCATTGGGTTCTATGCAGATAATTGGCTTTCCTCTAAGGGTCAGTAAAAGTTAAAGATGTTGGGCTTTTTCATGTATTTTCTTTCAAATGGACAGTAAAGCTGGGCTGTTGGACTACAAAGAGCGTTACTTTTCTGCATGTTCCTACATTGACATATGAGCCTCACCATCACCATCTAGTGGTTGATAAGAAGATTGCACTGTTGCACCTGATTGTATAAGGAGTAATTCACTGTACTGTAGAATTGTTCCCTTTCTGCACTGGCTCCTCTTCTTGTTTCTTATATAAAAATGAGTTTTTCTCATGTTGGGACATTGGCAGAAACAGGTTGATCGTATTCATATTCAGTCGGCTAAATCTCAGCCCTTGCATTGGCTGGTAAGGCTTTCTTGGAGATGCAGTTCAATTGCAGCTGGAGCATCACAGGCTAAGTCATCTCTGCTCAGCAAATTGTGCAGCCCACTGCCCGCAACAATAAAGAGACCACGGGGTGTGGAACTTTGTAGCCACACTACAGGGGGCGCTGTCTCTTGTGTTGTGCCTTCAGAAGGCTTTGGGAGAAGCTGGACCACTCATATGGAAATTGAAATAGAGACAGATCTGTGTTAATCAGCTCAGGCCAGTAAAGGCTGCACCATCTCTGTTGCTGTTTGTGTCTGGTGGAGCTGCTTATGACACTACAATGTATACACATGTCTCCTGGTGCAGCTTTCCGATGCTAAAGGGTTATAACATGACATTAAAGCTGTATGATATGTTCCAATTATTAACGGAGTTGGTTTGTACCCGATTTCTCATTGAAAGGAGTAACTTATCATCCAGGGCCCCGGGTGCAATATTTGCAACCTGTTTTCCCCCTTGAGACACACAACCCGAAAAGCACACACCAAACACCACCCCGTTTCCAATATCACAAACTGCCATTGCTGTGCCTCAAATGGGCCCTGTGATTGTGGGTTAAAAAAAAAAGTTACCGGCAGACCTGGGGGCATTATTATATAGCCTTGGCCTCATTAAGTGACCCAACTGCATGGGGCACCGCACATTAAACAAACATGAGACTTACCAACCAAACTGGCCCTGCTCACAAGAGCTCACATAATAAATGCTCACGCAAGAGCTGAGATACAGACACCCTTGTATATCTTGTATAGATGGGCTGCGGGGGATGGGGTTATGAAGTTAGGCATAAGTTATGAAGTTATAAGTTATGAAGTTACCAATTGATATAAAATGTGCTGATTGGAAGTCAAATTAATCATATTTAACCTGTAAATAGTGGATGTGCAAATTAGTGATGCACCGAATCCACTATTTTAGATCCGGCCGAAACCCCCGAATCCGTCGCAAAAGATTCGGCCGAATACCGAACCAAATCCAAACCCTAATTTGCATATGCTAATTTGGGGTGGGAAGGGGGAAACTTTTTTTTACTTCCTTGTTTTGTGGAAAAAAAGTCACGTGATTTCCCTCCCCGCCCCTAATTTGCATATGCAAAATAGGATTCCAATCAGCACATTGTATATGAATCCGAATCCTGCTGAAAAAGGCTGAATCCTGGCCGAATCCCGAACCAAATCCTGGATTCGGCGCATCCCTAGTGCAAATTAATATTCACTTGAATGTAAAAATAAATATGTCCTGCTTGTATATGATATGGACACTAGAGGGCAGGAGAGACCAAGAAATGCTCATCTTAAGAAAATGTCTTGTTTATAGAATGATCAGCTGTATCACTGTGTATAAATATACAGGCTCCTTCAGGGCTAGGGATGGCACATGTCTAACTGGTAGTCAGAATAGGCCCTGGTATTTCAAGTACACAGAGGCCCAATCAGCTCCCACAGTCTATGGCATCTTCCAGTAGTCACAATCCACAGATTTCCAGTCTGAGCCTGGGATGGCACAAGTGTAGCCTGACTTATCATATACAAGGCCACCATTAGAAATAACGTGGCCCCATGCTCCCCTCAGTGGGCCCAAGCTATTAGTTCACTGGCTAGGTGCCCTGAGTGCTGGCCCCTGTCAACTAATTAGAAACCCTCTGCTCCCACATAAAACTGCCAGCTAAATTCCCTATCATAATCATATCCCACTGTGCCCAAAATATGCCCTTGATCCACCATAAACCCTGCATGTGTCTTGGGTCATTTGTTCACCTCAGGTATCCTCTGTCCTTTTCACTGATCTGCTCCTGATCATAGTTCTACATGGGCTCCTTGAGGTTCTTTAGCACCGACAGCCACGCTAATGGGTGCAGTGTGAGCATAATAAGTGGGGGTGATTTACTAACACCCGTCAAAATTTCCCAGTGTTGTAGACCCTAGCAAGCAATCAGCAATTAGCTTTGATCGGTCTGCTGTGGGTAGAATAAGGAAAATAAATATCTAAATGGTTCTGGGGTCCATGGCTGGAGAGAAGAAAGGAAAGTAGCTTGGGCATAGGTGCATTTTGTCCCTTTTTAAGACAAAAGGAAGTGCTCAAAACAGTAAAATTGTATGATGTCAGGTCGCACGGCCTGAGCATAAAATGGCATTTGCCATGTTGAGTAAATTTGTTACTTTATATAGGATATAAACAACCCTCAGTCTGAGCCCAAACCTTGTTTTTATGATGACGTTAAAAAACAGTTTAGTTTTTTGATGTTACTGTTCCTTTAAGTAAGGAATAAATAATGAAGTATTGCCCTGCAGTGGTAAAACTGGTGTGTTTGCTTCAGAAACACTACTATAGTTTATATAAACAAGCTGCTGTGTAACCATGGGGACAGCAATTCAAGCACAAGACAAATAGTAGATAACAGATAAGCTATGTAGAATCCCATTGTATACTTCAGAGTTTATCTGTTATCAGCTGTGTATCCTGTGCCTTTTCTCCTTTTTCAACTTTGAATGGCTCCCCCCATGACTACACAGCAGCTTGTTTACATAAACTATAGTAGAGCTGCTGAAGCAAACACACCAGTTTTACCAGTGCAGGAAACAGTGCATTATATTTTAATTAATTTAATGCACTTTCATTTGTTGGCGTTACTGTTCCTTTAATTTTCTTACTACAGGGTTTTCCACGTAAGGAATCCTGTCTCTATGCAGATAACCTGAACTTTGTAATCAGAGGGATATAATAACTTATTCAAAGCACTTCAGCAAATAGATTTCAACTCACAATGGATGAATCTGAAGGTATAATTCTTTTATTGCAGTTTCCTGAATATTCGCACTACTTTGTTACTCAGAGCCTTGCAAATGATATGATATCTAATATGATGGGGGGGTGTGCTGATCCTGGCTAGTGATGGACGAATTTGTCCCGTTTTGCTTAGCTTTATTGACGCAGGCGTCAAACTAGACATGGGCATAGAAATTCGTGTTTTGTCGTTTTGCGAATTTTGCGGGAAATTTGCAAATTTTTCGGCTAAGCGAAACGGCAAAAAATTCATGAAATGCAAATTTTCATGCCTGCGTCAATTCTGACGCTCGTGTTCATTTTGATACCGGCGTTAAAGTCAATGGGCGGCAGAATAATGTTGATGCACAACGGTTTGGATGCGAGTAATTTATTCACTGGTGGTGAAACACAGAAATTCCCTTCAAATTCGCACCTGGCGAATTTATTCGCCCATTACTAATTCTGACCAGTCAGCCAATGACGGCTGGGGCTCACCAGGTTTTCTCCCGGTGGTTGACTGAGCCAGTCCTGATAACTTATAGTGCAAATTTACCCAGAGTTTATAAATAAATCTTATATACACATAAGCACCACCCCAGCCTGTCCATCGTGAAAACAGTACTGCGAAATTCAGAGGTGCAGGGTAGGGTGTAAACACTGAAAAACATGGCGGCTTCAGCTTGTTTTTTTGCACTTCCTCAAGGTGAGTCAAAAAGCTCTATAGCCTCTGCCTTGTGCCATACTTTATTCCGGCACATAAATCCTGCCACCAAAATCTGCAGAATATTCACTGGGGGTCATTTACAGTGGGGAAATTTGCCCTGGTTCAATAACCCATGGCAACCAATCAGTTTTTTGCTTTTGTTATCAGGGGCGCTGCTAACTTTAAGAGCCAAATGTCTGGTTATTAAATAAGAAATTCGGCTGATGACACATTACAGAAGCTTATTTGTACTAACGGATATATGCTCTCATTGGAGTTTGCTTCTGATTATGCTGAAACTGATGAACGTATTGTTTCTTCATGTGTTCTCATATTGCATTTCCTTGTACTTCTATGCTCTGCAATCATTTCTTTGCTTTTTTGAAAATAAAGAATATATAAAAAAAATAAGAAATTTGGCTCTTCTAGTGCAAATAGCACAGGTGCGCTCTTTACACTAATAATGTGCCTCCTCCTTGGACCTGCTTCTGCGCAAGAAGGGTCAGCGCTGGGGAGAGTCAAGGGGCACAGAATCACCCTGTTCTTTATTTTGTAGTGTAGCTAATCACTAGTGATGGGCGAATCGGTGCGAAAAATGTGCAAAACTTATTGAAGTCAATGGGAGTCCGAATAATTTTGACGAGCGACATTTATTATGCGGGTGACGATTTTGACATCAATTTTTTTGGACGCAAATTGTTGCAGCAGTTTCACTAATTATTTCGCTTGCGACAAAATGCAAGAAATTCACCGAAAATTGGTGTCTGGCGGATTAATTCGCCCATTACTACTAATCACCAACTGGATTCTGTGAATTACTATCCAGGTACTAATTTACCCTCTGTTGGAAAATGATCCATATAGACCCTAAAATATATTATCAGAGAGGCTCCCACTGATAGAATATCAACACACGTGCAATGATCAACAATATTATATACTGTGGGGGCACAGACACAAGTAAAGTCACAGTGTTTTCAAAAAAAGATAAATATTTGTGCACTTTTAATTAAGGAATGGGGACAGAACATTTCATAGAACTGTATGTATTGTGTCCAGTTGCTTATTTCACTTTCCCCGCTTGATCTTATATAAGGAACTGTTCTGACTCAGCAGCCGGAGTCCGGATAAGGTTGAGGGGGGATTAAAATACTAAACTATTGTCTAGCTCTGCTGACATCTTGTGTCTCCATCAGGCTCGGACTGGCAATCTGTGGGTTCTGGCAAATGCCAGAGGGGCTGCTATAAGGTCCCATAGAAAGTCAGTATTTAGTGGGCTGGTGGGAGCTGTTTGGGCCTCTATGTGGGCTGATTGGGCCTCTGTGTACCTGAAATGCCAGGGCCTATTTTAATTCTCAGTCCGGACCTGGTCTCCATCTTGCACTGGAGATTTGTCTGATTCTCGGGAATTCCCTAAACTCAAAGCACCTTTGTTTCCTTGACATTTTTTTAAAGGGGAACTCCACTCTGAAACACTTTTTTTGCAAAATTAAAGAATATCATTTCCATATGCATCTGTCACACATTTTTTTTAAGTACTTTTAGTTATTTGCAAATGTAAGTGCAACTGAATGTGTAATTTTTAGCCTCTCTGGTCTTGAAACAAGAGTCGGGTCCAGGCCGGGACTGGCAATCTGTGGGTTCTGGCAAATGCCAGAGAGGCTGCTATAAGGTCCCATAGAAAGTCAGTATTTAGTGGGCTGGTGGGGGCTGTTTGGGCTTCTTTGTGGGCTGATTGGGCCTCTGTTTACTTGAAATGCCAGGGCCTATTTTAATTTTCAGTCCAGACCTGGTCGGGTCTCCTAATTAGCTGGCCTCCACTACATTCTTTCAGGAGGGCAGAGAATAAACAGCCTGAGAGATACTGAATTTGGTAGCAATGACACTTACAAACCTTTAAACATTCTTGATTAATATATGCCGATTCATTTATTTACAAAAAACTTTTTTAGACGGGGGACCCTTTAGTCCCTAGAGTGTGCACTTCACAAACATTCAGGTAGGAATGTCTGACCTCATCTATCATCTTGGGGTTGGAGTTAGGTTGCCACCTCGCTGGTAAAAATGATGGCTGATCCCAATGTTATTAATAAGGAAAAAAGATAAATATATAGGAAGGCCGGTATTTTTTTCCAGAAAAGGTGGCAACCCTAGTTGGAGTTCAGCAGTCACTCATGGGCTATTGCCTAGAATTTATTATACTGAATAATATGATATAAATACAGATGGGATCTGTTATCCAGAAACCCCTTATCCAGAAAGCTCAGAATTACAAGAAGGCCATATCCTATAGACTCCATTTTATCCAGATCATCCATATTTTTTAAATCTTTTCTCTGAAATAATAAAACAGTACATTGTGCTTGATCCAAACTAAGATATAATTAATCCTTATTGGAAGCAAAAACAGCCTATTGGGTTTATTTAAACACTACATGATTTTCTATTAGGCTTAAGGTATGAAGATCCATATTTGGAAAGATCTGCTATCTGGAAAACCCCAAGTCCCAAGCATCGGTAGACAAGGGAGTCCTTGAACGGAGTCAAGCCAGAGGTGTATGGTGTTATACAGTATAATGATTTACTACAAGTATGGGAGCCGTTATCCGGAAACCCATTATCTAGAAAGCTCCGAATTACAATAAGGCTGTCTTCCATAGACTCCATTATAATCAAATACTCCATTTTTGTTTTTATAAATTATTTTGTTTTTCTCTGTAATAATAAAACAATTCCTTGTATTTTATCCAAACTAAGATATAATTGATCCTAATCCTTGAAAGCAAATCTAGCCTATTGGCTATGACGATTTTCATTCATCCAGGTCATGGGATATCTAATAAGTAATTCAAAAAACAACTGGACTTGCTGAGTAATTATTGAAGACGTTTCACTACTCATCCGAGCAGCTCCAGTTGTTTTTTGAATTACTTATCTTAGATCTAGCCTAATGGGTTTATTTAATATTTACATGATTTTCTAGTAGACTTATGGCTGGAAGATCCAAATTATGGAGTACAGGTATCTGTTATCCAGAAAACCACAGGTGCCAAGCATTCTGGATAACAGATACCTGTACTACTAATATACAGTGCTGTTGTTCTAAATATAGTTACCCTTGGCTAATACACACACTCATATACACCTCTCCTTCTTGTAGTGCTCTTCTTTTCTTTTCTTTTTGCTATAGATATGTTTAGATATGTCATTTTTGGATTTATTTAATAACTGTACAGAGTACAGAGTACAGAGCTAGGTGCACAGATTTGCACCCAAAAGACTATACATTGTTATTGTGCATAAGCCAGTGTTCCCCAATGTGCATATTAGTGCAGCTGAAGGGCAAGGTGTAGCCCATAAAAGTGCAAGTGCTGTTTTTTTGCAGCTGTTAAATCAACACAGCATTGATGGGCTTTGGTTGGCACTGAGGGGAGCAGTGACCCGTCACCCAGACATAAAAATCTGTAAAAGTCCTTCTTAAATTAAATGAAATCCAATTTATTTTTTTAATTAAAACATTCATAGCTGTTGTAAACTCATTTAAAAATCTCAGCTGTCAATCAAGTATTCCCTACCCCGCCTCTATGCCTAGGCATAGAGGTGGGGCAAACAATTACTTTCACTTTCCATTCAGCACTTCCTAGATATCACCGTTCTCCCTACATTCCCCCAGCTCTCTTAACGATTTATTTGTGTAACCAGGGCATGGGGATGGACATTGGGTCCTTGTCCCCTGGTGCACAAACAAGAGATGATACAAGGCTTGCGTTAATAACAGTGTCCACAAAATGGCTCACAAAAATTGCTGTAATTATGAGTTCCCAGACTGATGGAAACAAGATTCAAATAATCAAGTTCATTTTGCTTGACTAACATGATAAAATAGGATTTGGATCATTTTGTTTGGGTGACGGGTCCCCTTTAAGTGTGGTATTAGCAATATAACAATATTTCACTGTCTACTGAGATAGGTATCAACATGGAGTGAATTATGAGGGTGCCAAAATGTGTCCTATTACATCAGCTCATCCTTTTGGGAAATTCAGTGGGCGCAACATTGGCACAATTTTCTACACAAAGAGGTTGTTCCTAGAAATGCCATCAGTGGGTCAGCATTGCTGCAATGGGGCTTTGGGTAATAATTCAAGCAAGGTGTTATCGGTATGCAGTTGTGCGGAACAGTAGAAGGACTTGTAAGCCAGGACAATATATTCTTCTCAGGTACCTGAATGAGAGTTCTGTTTTAGCAAGGATTCACGATTTGCCTGATGTGCCCAGTGTTCCCCAGTGAGCAGTGTTTGTACAGTGTGGCTGCACTAAAGCAACTACTTAGTGGAAATACGGTTGTTATGCTCATGTCGTTCAATGGTCGGGCAAACTTTGCTGATTGCTGAAATACAATTTCCTTTCTCTTGAACAATTCCATAAATTAGAGGAACAGTAAAACCAAAAAAAAAAATTGTGTTTTAAAGAAAAAACAATATAATATACTGGTGCCCTGCACTGGCAAAACTGGTTTGTTTGCTTCAGAAAAACTACTAGAGGTTATATAAACAAGCTGAGGTGTAGCTGTGGGGCAGCCATTCAAGCATAGGATACATAGTGGATAAAGTATTGAAGAATCGCTTTGTATGCTGTAAGACTTATCTGTTATCTACTGTGTATCCTGTGATTGAATGGTTGCCCCTATAGCTTTACAGCAGCTTGTTTATATAAACTATAGTAGAGTTTCTGAAGCAAACACACCAGTGTTACCAGTGCAAGGCAACAGTACATTATATTTTCATTACTTGAGGACACTTACAATTTTTGGTGGTACTGTTCCTTTTAGCACTGAAACTCTGTGATAGTCTAATGGTTCATGACGGAGCACAATATGAAAACATCAGCACCCTATTAAAGGGTTGGGCATTCGGATTTAACGTCACCATAAAGTAGTTATATAAAGAACCCTTTTTGTGAGCAGCTTTAGAAATGTAGGAACAAATCTTTTTATGTGCTTATAAAATTCCATCTCTGCATATTCAAACTACCTATGCATGTAGGATTGGGAGCTGCCACATTACTTGCCTTGGCTCATGCACATACCTCCCAACTGTCCCGTTTTTGCGTAGGACAGGGCTGATTTTGACAGCTCAACCCGGAGTCCCGGATTGTTACTGAAATGTCCGGCTATTCTATTTGATCTCCTGCTCGGCCACAAACATATACAATTCTAAAAACTTAAAGGGGAATTCCACAAAAACAAAATTTCAACCAAATTTGCAATGTACATCATTTAAAAAATGCAGACTTTTCATGATTTTTAATGGTTTATGACACTTCCCTTAGCCTAGCCCCCTGCTCTCCTGCTGATCTGTCTGACTACTTTGTGAGCTGGCTGACTACTGTTACTTTGTATCCTTAGCCTGCATCCTCCAAACCCCACAATTCCCTGCACACGTGATTTCAATAAGGAAAGGAACATCATAGTGCAATGCATTGTGGGTTATGTAGTTCCTGCATGCTGTCTGTAAGCTGTGGAGAAGTTGTTACAATTTGTAACATCAGTGTTTAGTCCCTCCTTCCCTGCCAGGATTTCAAATGATGCAGAAAGAGAAGAACTGTTAAACAGCTGGATTTCAGCATAGAAAATGCCATTTATTCATACTTTTTGAAGAAACAGGTAACTGTGATGGGTATATTAGGGTGTCTGTGTTATGTGGCCTCTTTATCAAATTTTGGTTTGGAAGCCGGAGTTCCCCATTAATTGGCTTTTGTCAGAGAGCCCAGAATAGGTGTCAGGTGCATTTAGATACATTTCTTACAAATGATAAGCAAAGAAACAATTGTAACAATTTAAGATAAGCAGGTCTCTTGGGGAAACTGTGGGTCACAGTTTAAATGGCAATTCACCTTCATTAGCAAAACTGTAATAACACATAAAAAACACAGGAATGTGTTTGAACTGCTAAATTTTGTAAAATGAATATGGTAATTAGGGGGTGTAGCCACAAAAATGGGCGTAGTCAAAAATGTTGCAAAAAAATCTTTTTCTCTATTTCTATTTACAAAATGTTGGGAGGTAGGTATGAATTCTAAATAGTTACCGAACTCTATGTATGATTCCGGTGAACAGACGCCCCAACTTAAATGGCATCATCAGAGTCGGCCCCGCCAGCCAGCCGCCCAAGGCAACCCGGCTGGCTGCAGCGCCGACTTGGTGCGCACATGCTCGAACAGACATGTGCACACGTGAATGGACGCTGGCGAGCATGCACAAATGGACACTAGCGTGTATGTCCTAACGGACACTGGTGCGCATGCGCCAATGGACGCGCAAGCCAACTCTACAGAAGAGAGGGGACCGGATTAGGGGTAGGCAGGCAGCATGGAAGGTACTTGCCTGGCGCCCCTCCAGCTTTGCACCCTAGGCACGTGCCTACTCTGTCTACCCCTAGTTCTGGCCCTGGGCATTATTGTATCTGAATGTGTCACATGATATAACTCATCAAGAACAGATCACACCTAGATAATGAGTACCCATATAATGTAATGGCACCAGCCTTACACAAAATGTTCCATTAACATAGTGGCATGTCTCTGACATTCCCTATAAAGAGCAATCAGGGTACATTCATTGGTATCAGCAAGGGTTACATGCACTCCAAGGCATCATTGGTTACAAATCCAAATCCTTATTAATTGCTGCTTAAAGCTATGCTCTTCCCAATCTCGTTGGTAATTGGTTAAAAATCAATGAAGAATAACCTGAACTGTCTGAATGAGCCCATATTAAAATATGTCCGGTTGTTCCTCAGCGACCAAAGTATCAGGTCAGTTGGGGCGGCCAAACCAAGGCAAGATCTTCCCGTGTATGGGCAACTTTATTTATAGACCCCCACCTTATAGTGTTCAGTGAAACAGATTCCTAAACCCGTAATGTCATGGCTTTTTCTTTGCGCTTGAAGGTGACACGGTTTCATTGGCACAAAGTGAATATTGGGTTTTATGTTTGCCCAATGCATTTGTGAAGGATTCAGTAATGGTACATGCCAAGGTTAAACAGCACTACTTGATGAATAAAGTGGCACACAAAGTATGTATTGCCTTCCCTATAGATACACTAGAATTAAAAAATCACCCACCCTGTATCTATAGTAATACAGTAAATGTCATTTTTCGGTGTAAATGATTTCTGACACCTTGTAGCCAGGCTGGGAATGCAGTGAGAATGTGACATCATGGCTCCCCGTGGTTGATGGGGATATTTTATAAACAAGCGGATCAGGTTTGCTCCTTATCTCCAGGCAACGTTTCGTTTGTGACATCAGAGCCGGACAAACAGCTCTCTGGAGTTAGTGCTTCCCTCGGCGGAAAAAACACCTACAGATCTCACTCCATCATTCCACATGCAGCAGAGAGAAAATAGATGATGACACGTTAGAGGAATAAATTGCAGACACGTTCAGTGGTAAAGGAGGAAAATTAATGCGTACTGTATTACAGGTATCGGATCAGTTATCTGGCAACCAGTAATCCAGAAAGCTCCGAAAAGACCATCTCCCATAGACTCCATTTTAATCAAATAATTCAAGTTTTTTAAAAATTTGTTCTTTTTTCTCTCTAATTATTAAAACAGTACCCTGTACTTGATCCAAACTGATATAATTAATCCCTATTGGAGACAGAACAGTCCTGTTGGGTTTAATAAATGGTTACATGATATTTTAGTAGACTCAAGATATAGAGATCCAAATTACGGAACAACCCCTTATACAGAATACATCTAATTCCAGAGCATTCTGGATAACATGTCCCATACCTGTACTCAGGCCAAGTATGGGACCTGTTATCCAGAATGCTCGGGACCTGGGGTTTTCCGGATAATGGATCTTCATACCTTAAAGCTCCCCATAGATGTGACGATTCTTCTTGCAGAACGACCGATTTTAGGGAAGTCCGACCAATCCTTCAAAATTATCGTGCGGTTAGTGGGATTCGAACGATCGTACATCTTACGATTTTTCGGCCGACATCTGTCAGGAAATTGATCGGCCAGGTCAAAAAATCTTTGTCGGTCCCAGTGCAATCTATCCATGTTTGCAGGGCCAAGCAGGCAGCTCCCCTTTGTTTTCCTGGCAAATTGGTCTTTTTAGTTGATGGTAAATTCGTACGATCGTTCCGAGAAAATTCGTGGTCTCATGATGAGGATCGGATCTTTTAAAAATCTCAACATCTATGGCCAGCTTAAGTCTACTAGAAAATTATGTAAATATTAAATAAACCCAATAGGCTGGTTTCCAATAAGGATTAATTATATCTCAGTTTGGATCAAGTACAAGCTACTGTTTTATTATTACAGAGAAAAAAAGAAATCATTTTTAAAATTGGGATTATTTGGATAAAATGGAGTCTATGGGAGACTGGCTTTCCGTAATTTAGATCTTTCTGGATAATGGGTTTCCAGATAATGGATCCCATACCTGTACAAAATTCATTCTTTTACCATGGACTTTTTAATTCTAGGGACTGGGGTGCAGGTTATAATGCCTGTGTAGCTGAGTCAAGGCTCCCACCAGGCTGGTGCTTTGACACATTCGGTATGAATTCCAATATAAACAAATACAAACATAAATTGCCCTAATTGTAGTCATGGTAGTGTTGTTTAAAGGCTTAGCTTTTGGCTATGATGAAAATTTGAGGCTGAAAAACGTTGGGAAATATTTGTGGGTAAGTGTAAGGCCTGTGCAATGGAGAGATTGCCTAAAGGTAACAATTCCATTGGAAAAAATAAATATCAGGTCCCTGCTTCTGTGTAGAGCATATATTAGATGCAAATATTGGCTGCTGCTCTTTTTTTCCACTAGGTGTCAGTGTTCTCAATACTGTCCTGAAATTGTCTATACTGAAAGCAAGAGTACAGTGACAATCAGTGCAAACCTGCAACTATACATGTTTATGTTTCACTGTTATATAGATTTATAGCTATCACTATCAATAACCTCTGTGCCATTAACTGAGCTTGATTCACTTATAGGTCCCTATTTTTAGCTCCCACCGTGGACTTCGATCTTGTGTCGGGACCTGGGAAATTTCATGTTCCACTTGGACTTTTATCTCTCAGGGAGTGTGATTGGCAGGCAGGAGTATTTTGCATATACTGGTCATAGATATTTATCTGGTTTCTGCTGCTCCATTACCAAATGATGGCATAGTAACCATATAAGGCCATGAACAAAACAGTCGCCTATAATATGAAAGATTCTAAATCTAGACTTATATGGCTTTCACCACTGCAAAGTAGAGATACTTAGGGGCAAATTCCCTAACCGGCGAAAATTTGCCAGCAACAGCTTCGCAGCCATCGCAACACTTCTCCAGGCATAAATTCGCTAAGACAAGGCTAATTCACTAAAGTGCAAAGTTGCGTCCAGGGTGCCGAACGCTGACTGAATTTCCGCTAGCGTTGATTCAGCAATCAAAGCGAAGATGCGGTAGCGTTGCCTAATTTGCATACGGCGGGAAATGGTAAAATTACATGGACGTAAATGTTGCAGCAAATACATTACATTACACAAGTCCAGGGAACCTTAATAAAAAGAGTAAAGTTTAAATAATCCCCTACACATGAGCCCACTGTATAGTTTATGTTAGAAAATGGAGGGGGGGAACCCGGTTACCCAAAAAAATTTTTACAGACTTTTGCTGGCTATCACTCGGGAAAAAGGAATAGATGCCACTGTTTTTTGGGACTTTTGGAATTGAGGAAGTCCTATGCACTTCATTGCAGTGGCGTAACTACCGGGGGAGCAGGGGGTGCGATTGGGCCAGGGCCCGCACCCCCTCAGGGCCCCCCGGCAGCTCACGCGCCACTTATTCCGACCAGTTCCAGGTGTACGGAGGGGGGCGGGGGCCCGGCTGCGCGTCCTGCGCCAGGGCCCGCCCCCCTCTAGTTACGTTGCTGCTTCATTGCACTTCATCTGCTCTGAGGTGGCGAAGGCAAGTCTGGCGAATGAGGTAACGTTCAGTAAAATCCGCATCTTAGTGAATTTGCAGAGTTACAGTATGTCCGTTCGCCAGAGCGAAAATTCTCCTGGTGTAAGCGTGTTAAGCAACGCTAGCGTCAATCTCCTTTGTTAGTGAAGTGACGCCTGTGACGTTAGGAAATCGCTGGCGAATTTTCACTAGCGTTAGTCACTTTGCTCTTTAGGCATTCTGCCCCATTAATTGGAATGGGGATGGAGAGCTGAGAACGCTAAATGCAAGCAGAGCAAACAGACTGTGGGAGGCAGTCGCTTGTGAGCTAACATTTAAATAAAACACAAGACTCGGTTTTTCCTTTTCGTGGGTGAAGGTCAGCTACAGCTTTTTTTAAAACCATATTTGCCAAAAAAACGATAACCCTGTCCTTGCCATGTTATACCAAACCCAGGTTACCGCAGATGCCAGCCACCGCAGCCGTGGTGGGCATGTAAAGGGAAAAACTTACTGGCCATACCCAAATGGCAAGGACCAAAAACAATTACCCGCCAACAGCTGTGACAATAACATATAAAAAAAATATATATATATATATATATATATATATATATATATATAGTTATTATTTTTTTTTTAATAACACACAATTCTTAACAATATGGAAGACAATCCATTGAAAACATTTTTTAACCCATAAATGTAACAATAAAAGTGTAACAGTGTAAGGGGTGGGGAGGTGGGATAATCGGCCGCCTTTAGGGGAGACCAGACACGCTGCCAGCCTGCATAGTGCTCCAGGTGCCTGTGATGTCACAAGAGGAGGAGGATAAGCCCCCTTGTTATAACAGCCCTCCCTTAGTGCCATCAACCAATCCTTCCACCCCATGTAGCCATTCCCAGGGTCCCCTCTGCTCTTAGTACCTCCCCACAGTCCCGGGCACCCTTGGTTACCCACTTTGGTGCCTTGCAAAACCACAGTCCTTCCAAAATTGGAGACTGGCTAATGAAAGAAAATATAGCTTTCCAATGTAGTAGTTGTCTGTCCCTCGCTAATCTGTACGCTGCTGTTTTTTTTACTATTGAAACAATGTAGCAGAAGTTAGCCAATTGACAGGCCTTACATTTACTAATATCTATAAAATTGTTGATCATATAAGTTGCTTAGAATTATATTTTCTTTAGTCAATGTTATTTTTGGGTTAAATCCCCGCAAATCATAAAGGCTTTCTTGAGAGAGATCATTTAAATAGCTTGATTTCATTTTTGCAAAGTGTATTTTTTTTTTTACCCAGAATGCGGCATACCATTAGTCCATGAGGTGTAGTTGTGTCAGTTGTGTCCAGTTCTTCATAGGCCGTGTGCAGGACACTTGTGTATTGACTCATTTTGGAGACAATTGTGCTGAAAATTGTGTCTGCATGCGTGTCATGGATTTGCGTCAGGATGGAGCATCAAAAAAAATGAAGCATTTTGGAGCATTTTGCATCAAAAAGATGTTTGTCCTTGATTCTTTAGGCCTGAGCCTGCTGCGTGTATTGACAGTTTGAACCCTGGAATTACCTCCAGCTTGAAGATGGTGATACTTCAGGGTGCCCCTTCGTCATTAGGCCTAGTTGCGCATGATTCAGGACAGGAGGTGGGATGGACGCACTGGTGCTGAGTGTAACTATAGGGAAGTGCACTGGAAAGTACCTTTAATGAATGGCGTCAAAGCTAACACTGACTGTACCTACTTTTTCTTGAATTGTGGCTGCAGTGGTAAATGAACCCTTAAATCTCTCTGTCACGGGAGTGCAAAGGAGTGACTCGGTACAATAAACAGACAATTCAGCCGTTACTTTGCAAGCCGAGTGTAATGCCCCTTTAAGGCACTGTCTAGCCCTATGTTATGCCAGTGAATGCCCTCTAACCACCTCCCCATGAGCCGATGCGACTGTAAATGAGAGGAGACTATGGAAAATTGGAAATTTTCCTCTGCCTGACCCTGATGCGGCTACGAGCCCTGAGAGTCCCCAGGTGTGCACTTAATGCTTTGTGGGAATTTTACTAAGAAATGGAACTGAGGAATTTAAGGGAATCTTCCATAAAGTAAAGTTACATAAAGCATTACGCAGTACAATAGCAGTTCACTACAAGACAGAAGCTCTAAGCAAAGACAGTAAAACCTTTACGGAAGGTAGAGGAAAACCCATAAACAGAATTATATAGATATGTACCTTCCATAAAGCTTTTACTGTCTTTGCTTACAGGTTCTTTTGTCTGTTGGATTCAGTGCATAGATCTCCTGAATAGTTACATAATAGTTACAGCCCATGACAAGGTATGGGAGACCCCTTGAAAACATTATTTTTTTTTAATATTGGTTTATATTTGTTATATTTCCTTGTACACTGCCTACCCAGACCATTTGTTTTGACTTTGCTATCTTTGTGTTCCTTACTACAAGATTTAATCTACCATTGCCTGCATGTTAAACCAACTTGTGCCATACCTACCTTCCTTCCTTGCCTGTACCTGTAATTAAAGGAGAACTAAACTGCTGTTAATCAAAAATCCCCATCTCCTTCCCTCCATTGCCCCCCACCCTGCTTTCTCCCTCCTTAGTTGCTTACTTGAAAAAGTGTCCCTGGCATTAACGTTGGTATATTTATGCAGAGTAGCGCAGCGGAACATTTGGCGCCATCTTCAGTATCTTCAGATTCCTCACGGAAGTGATCGCATACACAAGAATTTTTCGCACATGTGCAGTTGGTGCCAGTCTGGTATTCGTACCTATTATGCATTCTCCGGAAAGCTCCAAAGATTGACGAAGGAAAATGAGAGGATTCAAAGATACTGAAGATGGCATCCAAGAGCTCTACTGCACTACTGTGCATGAAAATGCCAACGTTAATGCCAGGGACACTTTTTCAAGTAAGGTACTAAGGAGGGAGAGAGCAGGGAAGGGGGCCAATGGAGGGAAGGGGATGGGGGTTTACAATTTATGGGGGTTTAGTTCTCCTTTAAGTATTTATCCTGCCCTGCCTATGCCCCAGTTCCCTACTTTCACCTTGCCTTCCAGTCCTTAAGGACCAATGCCCCCTGAAAGCCCAAATAGGCCCTGGTCCTGATAGTTGGGGGCAAAATTCGCTAACCAGCAAAAATTCACCAGCGATGGCTTCGCTCACATTGCAACACTTCGCCTGGTGAAAATCGCCCAGACAACGCTAATTCACTAAAATGCGAAATTGCGTCCAGGGCGCCGAATGATGGCAAAGTTTCTCTAGCATTAATTCGGCAAGCAAAGCTAAGTTCCGCTAGCGTTGGCTTATTGGCAAACGGTGGGAAGTTAAATTTCAATGGACATATGTTGCAGCAAATACATTACATTACACAATAAAATAGTTGTTATATTGCCCAACACGAGTCCAGTGTATAGTTTATGTGCCATATGTAAGTTTAATGTAGGGGGGAAGCCGGGTACCCTAAAAAAATTTACGCTGTTTTGCAGCCTATCACTCTGAAAAACTGAAAAGTCGCCAGCGTTTTTTGGGACTTTTCAAAATTTTCTATTTTTTTTTTTTGAGGAACTCCTATCTACTCTATTGCACTTCGCATGGTCTGAGGGTGAATAAGTAACGCTCTTTCGCCAGAGCAAAATTTTGCCTGGTGTAAGAGTGTGAAGTAGCGCTAGAGTCTATCTCCTTTGCTAGCGAATTTGCGCCAGCGTTAGTCACTTCACCCTTTAGTAAATTTGCCCCTTAAAGAGGTGGTTCACCTTTAAGTTAACTTGAAGTATGTTATAGAATGGATAACGCTAAGCAACTTTTTAATTGGCCTTCATTTATCCTTTTTTTTTTATATATATAGTTTATGAATTATTTGCCACCTTCTAACCTTGTTCCACCTTTCAAATGAGGGTGATTGAAAACAAATGCGCTGTAAGGATTCAAATTTATTGTTATTGCTACTTTGCATTACTATTATTTCTATTCAGGCCCTCTCATCCATATTCTGGTCTTGTGTTCAAATCAATGCATGGTTGCTGGGGTAATTTGGACCATAGAAACCAGATTGCTGCAATTGCAAACCGGAGAGCTGTTGAGTAAAAAGCTAAATAACTCAAAAACCTCAAATAATAAAAAATAAAAACCAATTGCAAATTGTCTCAGACTCTGCCATACTAAAAGTTATTTTAAAGGAGAAGGAAAGCTACCGAAGCAGTTCATTGCCAATAGATTAGCCACAATAGTGCAAGCTTTAACACTATATTTATTCTGTAGAATGCTTTACCATACCTGAGTAAACAGCTCTGGAAGCGCTCTGTTTGTTTAGGATAGCAGCTGCCATATTATCTTGGTGTAACATCACTTCCTGCCTGAGTCTCTCCCTGCTCATTCATAGCTCTGGGCTCAGATTACAGCTGGAAGGGGAGGAGGGAAGAGGGAAAAGGAAGGGGAGAGGGAGAGAGGAGCAAACTGAGCATGCTCAAGCCCTAGCCCTGGATGTTTATTCTGAAAACAGGAAGTCTGATACAGAAGTCCATGTGTGCACAGTAGAAGGAAAGACATACTGGCGCAAATTCACTAAGCCGCGAAGTGCCGAACGCTAGCGTTAATTCGCGTTTGGCATTTTCGCTACTGCGCATGCTGGCGTAGTTTCGCTAGTGTTACTTCGCACCCTTACGCCAGGCGAATTTTCGCTAGCGACAAAACTACGCAAATGCACTAACTTGCGCAGTGTACTGAACGCTACCTTTTACGCTAGACTTCCTTCGCCACCTCAGACCTTGCGAAGCGCAATAGAGTAGATAGGGATTGTTTCCAAAAAAACACTGGCGTGTTTTCTACAGGATGGGTTATAGGCTGAAAAAGATTGAAAATTTCCCCCCCCCTACATTTCCTGACTCATGGCAACTTACCTAGACAGTGGGCACATGTGTAGGGCAAAATAAAATTTATATTTGCAGATTTGAAGGTTTTCTTGGCATTTGTAGTGCTGATACATATTCCTCCATTGAAATTTGAATTTCGCGCCGTATGCAAATTAGCCTTCGCTAGCGTAACTTCGCTTTACATAGCGAATCAACGCTAGCACAACTTCGCAACCTTACGCTACCCCTGTGCGCAACTTCGGATTTTAGTGAATTTGCGGAGCGCTGGCGAAACTACGCCTATCGAAGTGCGGCGAAGCTCGGCGAAGTTGCGCCTGGCGCAACTTCACATCTTAGTGAATTTGCCCCACTGTGTTTCTTTTGACAGAGAGCAGCATTACTTTGAGGGTTTACTGTTCTATTTATATAGACCTTTCTGATAAAGCTTAATTAATTTTAGCCTTTCCTTCTCCTTTAAAGGTCAGCAACCCCTTTAATTGTTATATTGCAGTTTTATATTAACTTCTGTTTCTTTTCAAACCTACTGTATTTCTAAAATTAATTATTTTATATGAGCGTCTTTCCTTTAATTGTGCTTTAATCCATTACATACACAATGTTAAAGTAAGCTAAGGCCGGGATACTGAGCCAAGCACCCGCAAAGCATGGCAATGAATAGCACCAGGCAAAGGAGTCGGTCATAAGCAGTGAAGCCCATGTCAGTACAAAGGAAACGCGCTGTTGGATAAAGTATTTGGGGCAAGTGCTGGCCGGTGCTTAGGCAAAGCCAATAAGAACTGTTACAGCTGTCGCTAATAAGTAAGAAAATCAGAATAATCAAGGAGTGAGAATGAGAATTAGCCGGCACTAATCCATGTTGCATAACAAGGAATCCTTTATGTACTGACCTGAAATTGGATCTTAGCTGCCTGGGATTCAAGTTTATTAGTAGTTAATGCGTACATCATTGTACCTGCTGCTTGGTTCCCCATCGTTGCTGTGAGGGCAAGCCGAGACCAGTATGAAACTGTGTCTCAAAGGAATGGTTTTGGGGGGATTGTGATTGCTCAATTGTGAAAGAGACCTTTTTTTAATGAAGAATTTAACTTTATTTGTAGCGCAGCCTCTATTTCCTTTACCCACAGAGGTTTTGATTTAATTCCTCTATTAGATCAGGCAAGAAACTCATGAATTTAAAAAAAAAAAACGTGGAAATAAACCCAGCATACATTTTTACCCAATGAAACTTTAGTTTTCTAATCACATCCTTTTCATCCATCTCCTAATTTCTGATGCCTTTTTCTTGCTGTGTTGGTGCAAGAGGAGTGTCTGTAATACAATTCCTTGGAACATGAGAGGCTCTTTGTGACATTGGAAAATCCCTTGTTTTCTGCTCCCACTGACAGCTCAGGAGAAATGTGTTCATGGCGTCACATCAAACCCCTCACGTGCAACATATGGCTAAACGCTGCCAAAATGGAGTTGTGTTACTAAAATAAGCCCTGAAGCCCTCTGGCTATTGGTAAATCTTGGTAGCATTTGCATTTCGGTTTGCTAGTAGTCATAATATTTTCACCCTGAATAATCAGCCTTAGACTTCAGTAGAGCAGCACCAACCTCTGGAGGTGCTGTTCTATTGGGAATGTCTGGTCCAAAACATGAAATATTGCAACTCCCACTCACATAAAGAATGCTATAAATGTGGATTAAAAAAAAGACATGCCTCTGCAGTATAAGTAAGTAAAAAATAAATACTGTTGAATAGTTGTTATGAATGTTTATGGGAAAGTTGCACATTCAGACACCTAGACAGCAGTGTTATATACAACTGTGTTCAGAATAATAGCTGTTACAAGTAGAAGACCCTATGTGAAGCCAAGCTATTAGGGATGGGCGAATTTGACCCATTTCGTTTCGCCAAAAATTCGCCGCCGGCGAAATATCGCAGACGCCCATTAAAGTCTATGGGCGTCAAAACATTTTGTCGCACGGCGAAATTATTTTGTCGCGCGTCTTTTTTTTGGACGCACGCCGCCATACAAGTCTATGGGCGTCATTTTTTTGGCAAAACGAGGCGAAAAAATTCGCCCATCCCTACAAGCTATGGCAAGAAGCCCATACAAAGTCCCATTCAAGACACAATACACAGTGAAGCCGGTGGCACAAGCATCATGATATGAGGATGTTTCTCATACTATGGGTTTGGGCCTATTTATCATAAAACCAGGGATCATGGATCCGTTTCAATATATCAAAATACTTGAAGAGGTCATGTTGCCTTATGCCGAAAAGGAAATGTCCTTGAAATGGGAGTTTCAACAAGACAACCACCCAAAACACACCAGTATAGAGCAACATCTTGGTTCCAGACCAACAAGATTGACGTTATGGAGTGGCCGGCCCAATCCCCGGACCTTAATCCAATAGAAAACTTGTGGGGTGACAGTAAAAATTATGTTTCTGAGGCAATAGCAAGAAACGCACAATTGTGAAATATAACAAGTACCAGAAGTTGGTGGACTCCATGCATAGGGTTGCCACCTGGTCGGTATTTTACCAGCCTGGCCGGTAAAAATGATGCTTGGTACCAATGTTATTAATAGGAAAAAACGTCAAGAATATAGGAAGGCCGGTATTTTTTTCCAGAAAAGATGGCAACCTTATCCATGCAACACAGATGTGCAGCAGTTCTTAGAAACACTGCTTATACAACTAAATATTAGTTCAGTGATTCAAAAAAAGCAAAATCTTGAAACATTTTTCAGTTATACAGTGAATGTTTGAGTTTGTATAGAAGCATGCAGACACTGCTATTTTTTGGAAAAGCCTAATGTTCAGTTTTCTTCACTTTCTGTAAAGGAATAACACAAATCTGATCCATTTTATTCATCTTTTGATTTGGAATAGAATGTGCAGTGGAAATCAAAACTTGTATAAGCATTTTGAACTTTATTCCGTTTTTTAAACAGACTGCTATTATTCTGAACACAACTGCACATGCTGGGGTACAGTACCTCCAGCAGGAACAGTGACTTCAAAAACACCATAAACTCTGTAAACATTTGTGCTGGACTGGATTTTAAGCTGTGGCTGATTGTCAGCAGGCAGAGCAGCCTGGGAATGTAGTAGACATAAGTCTGCTGATATTCTGCAGCCAGTTTGTACAAGTAACACATGATTTGGCTCAGAGCGGTGCCTGTATTTGCTCTGATTTTAGCAGTAAGCACACGCAGCTATTCAGATTAGATATATGTATCAGCAGCAACAACAGCCTTACCAGGAAATGTTTTCCATCTCTGCTGGGCTTTTTGGACCAGTGATTAAGTGGAAACTTTGGCTGGCTGCTGATAACTGCATAGCATTGCTATAGGAGTATTCTTAGAAAATGGGGCCTGTTTTGATGCTTGATCTGACTACACCTCTGGCACGAAGTGGTATATATATATATATATATATATATATATATATATATATATATATATATATATACATATACATATATATATATACATATATATATATATATATATATATATATATATATATATATATATATATCTCCGCTATCTTATCATTTCCTCTTCCTGATAGATGCACCCATATGCAGATTATAGAGATTATAGAGAACTAAACCCTAAAAATGAATGTGGCTAAAAATACCATATTTTATATACTGAATTTATTGCACCAGCCAAAAGTTTCAGCTTGTCAATAGCAGCAATGATCCAGGACTTCAGACTTGTCACAGGGGGTCACCATCTTGGAAAGTGTCTGTGACACTCACATGCTCAGTGGGCTCTGAGCAGCTGTTGAGAAGCTAAGCTTAGGGGTCGTCACTAATTATCCAGCAGAAAATTAGTTTTGTTTGTAATATAAACTGATGCTACAGGGCAGATTATTACATTCTGATGCTAATTGCACTGGTTTCTGTGCTGCCATGTAGTATTTATCTGCATTAATTACTAATCAGCCTTATATTGTGACATTTCTATTCTATGTGTTCTGTATATTGTGAGTGGGTCCCTAAGCTCAGTAAGTGACAGCAGCACAGAGCATGTGCAGTGAATCAGCAGAAAAGAAGATGGGGAGCTACTGAGGCATCTTTGGAGACACAGATCTTTACTGCTAATGGCCTATGTTTGCCTTGGGCTGGTACAGAAGCCCAAAATATAATGTACAACATTTCTAGCTGCTTCTTTAGTTAAGCTTTAGTTCTTCTTTAAAGTACAGCAGGAGGGGGCATTGGGCAGGGCTGTTACACAGTGTTTATTCGGTAAGTTAATAATAATGATGCAGACCTAAAGCCTTTCCCTTTTACCCCTCATTTACCCCTGCGTTTCTTGGGGGGGGGGAGGAGGGGCAAGATCTCTAGCTCCTCATTACGGAAGCATCCCTATATATACTGTAGGTGCTGAGATTGGTGTATCTTTCAGTAGAAACTGTAAACACTTTGCCTTTCTATATATATAATGGTCTTGTACTCTAGTAGCTGCAAATTACTGGGTAGTGTATAGCATCAGCAGCATTGCAAAGTGCACACCAGGAACAAATAAACAATCAATAATGACGTATGTGCATTAATTTGGAGGACACACATTGCCATCCTCTTATATTGGGTCATCCTCAACATATAAAATCCAAGCAGTAGAAATGGATTTATCTTTGTCCTCACGGCAGCAAGGTTAGCCTTTTTTTATGCTGTAATTCCCTTTACAGGGTTCTATTCCTGAACAAAAGAAGCCAACAGAATATGCCTGTTCTCCTGCTCATTAATGCTGTGCATCACCAGCACATGATGGGAGAATACAAGGTTCAGCTCCAGAGAGAACTGCGCTACTCCCCTTGTGCTATTTGTCATGTTGCCCATGATCACATGGTTGACGTGACATCACTGAGAAACACACTAGCAACAACCAATCAATGGGCGCCGGCTGCTGTTGATAACTGACAAGGCGAATGTTGCTTCGATGCTTTGATTTATCAACATTTTTGCACTTTTCTTTTCTTTTTTTTTTTTGTAACTGAAGATTTTCTATTGGCAGTCAGCACAATGAAAAAAAAAAACTTTAAATGTTCACTGAAAGCCCCCCACAGGCTATCCATGAAAGGGAACACCTTATGCAGTATTAAATAGTGCACAGATATTGTTGTCTCAAACAACGTTCCCCGAGATTCTTGCTTCTGATCTCCGCTGCTGGCTGAGCAGAATCTATAACACCATGTTAGAAGAATGAGCTTGACGATCAAGGGAGACAAAGTGTCACCTTGATGTGCGTGTTCTTTTCAGCTCTGCTATGAGCACTGGGGGCCACCAAATTCACAGAAATACTGCAAGCATCTACCAGTGCTTTTAAATGGCATTGGGGATAGTGCTCATACATAGAGGACCCCCCTTTAATCCTTCCTTCAGTAGCCATAGCCATTGTTATTAAAGGAGAAGGAAAGTCATCTTGCACTTGGGGGTGCCAAATGTTAGGCACTTCCAAGTGATTGTATTTACTTATCTATCAGCCCGGGGTTATACCAGTGAGCACCACGGAGCGATCCTCTTCCGTCTTGGTGAATTCATACAGGATTATTTATATATATATATATATATATATATATATATATATATATATATATATATATATATATATATATATATATATATATGGGTCTGGACTGGGAGTCAAAATAGGTCCTGGTATTCCAGTACAGAGAGTCCCAATCAGCTCCCCACCAGCCCACTAAATAGTAACTTCCTATGGCATCTTATAGCAGCCCCTCTGGCATTTGCCAGAACCCACAGATTGCCAGTCCGGGCCTGTATATCTATATATTTTACAGTGCTTTACTGAGGCCATACATCATTCACATAGTCCTTGCCTTAAAGGAGTTTACAATAACAGGTCCCTATCCAAGGGCCTAGACACTCAAGCTCCTAGGGCCTAGGTTGGCAGCTTTAAGTGGGTGGCTCTCGGCTGCCTATAGGGTAAATATCATTTTCTAAATTTAAAAAAAACATCCACCATCTGCCACTGGGGGGGGAGGTTGAGGGGTAGGGGTGCATGCTTCCCAACATTTTTTAAATAAAAAGAGGGACAAAAAAATTGCTGTGCCGAAATTTTTTGACCACGCCCGTTTTGTGGCCACACCCCCTAATTACCATGTTCATTTTACAAAATTTTGCAGGTTATAAAAGTTTGAACATATTTCTGTGTTTTTTTTCCAGTTATTACTGTTTTGCTAATGAAGATGAATTGCCCTTTAAGCTATGAGTCTAACTTTTACCAAGGGACCTGTTATCTTATATTGTTACAATTACTTATTTGCTTATGTAAAAATTGGGCTCTCTGCCAAAAGCCAATTAAGTTAGAAACGTTGTTTCTTTTTCTGGCTGTTCAGTGCAAAGAAAAACTGAATTTTCCAGTACAAATAAGGGATTGCCGGATGAGCTGTCAAAAGAGGGACTGTCCCTCTAAAAACGGGACAGTTGGGAGGTATGGGGGGTGTACTTGGTTGATATACCGCAGGCGGAAGTGACACAAAGATGAGAATTATCATACTTCCACAACACATCTTTTTCGTACTGCACATGTGCCCATAGGGTGCACTAAGATCCGGTGCTGCTCGAGGTTCCTATGTCCCTATTGCATTCACACCCTATAGCCCCGGTTGACCTGTCTGTATGTTATTTGGAGTGTGGGAGGAAACCACAGGAAAATAATGCAAGCACAGAGAGAACATATAAACACTTTAAAGATAGGGCCCTGTCTGGAAATTCACTTAGGTCCCCAAGGCAGACATACAATAAAACTAGCTTTCATTTTCCTGCTCCTTACCCTGTGACTCCTAATTATTTTCTGCCCATTGCCATACTTATCATGTGATTCTTAAATTACCCGAAACACAGACTGGGATGGATTTTAACCAGGTACTCCATTAGGACAAGGACTGATGTGAATGATGTATACAGGCACATTAAGGGGCAATTTTACTAAGGGTAGAATTTCGAAATATAAAAAACTTCAAAATTTGACCATCGAATTAAAAAACTTCGAATTCGAATATCGAATTCGAAGTTTTTTCAACAAATTTGGCAATCCTACGATCAAATAAAAATTGTTCGATCGAACGATTTTTATTCGACCAAAAAGTGCTGAAAAAATGCTGTGGAAGGTCCCCATAGGCTAACATTGCACTTCGGTAGCTTTAATTTGGCGAAGTTTTTTTAAAGAGACAGTACTTTGATTATCGAATGGTCGAATATTCGAACAATTTTTACTTCGATTCGAAGTTGAAGTAAATTCGAAGTCGTAGTATCCTATTCGATGGTCGAAGTACCCAAATTACTTCGAAATTCGAACTTTTTTAACTTTGAAAATTCACTCGAGCTTAGTAAATCTGCCCCTAACTGTCTCCGGATTAAATTGACCTAAGTATAAATGTAATAGTGACCACAAATTGTAAGCTCACTGGGGCAAGGTCTGATATAAATGATGTCAGAAATGATGGCAATGGATAATATATGGGTACTGGCTCTTGGAACATCAAGCCCCCTTCCAGAAGTGATCATGCCCACCCCAGGTTATATATATATTTAGGCAAAATGGTCGCTCACAGACTGTCAGCATGGCATCCTATATAATACTCTTTTGGCATTAACCTGGCAGAGCAAAATGTGTTTTTCCCATGCAAACATTTTCCTGTGCATTTAAATACAAAATACAATTTTCCCTGCCAGTTAATGACATACAACTTAACTGTGAAGAGGCACATTCATTAAATCTTGTGCGTATTAACAGCCTGCTAATAGACATGAAGTAGTGGAAAATAGCACCTGATATTATTCCAGCTCTGTACTGTACCTTTATACAAGGTCTTCTCAGAAAAGAAAATTCTAGAAAATTCATAACAAACTTGTTCCATTCACAACTACAATTCCCAGCAGCAGGCCCGGATTTGCAGCAAGGCCGCATAGGCCCGGGCCTAGGGCGGCAAAAAAATAGGGGCGGCATGCCGCCCAGCCGCATTATGGGGACGCGTGTGTTTTTTCGCCGGCGCGCTGGGAGGGGGAGGTGAGGTGGGCGCTAGGACCGCGCGGCCTAGGGGAGCCCCTTATTGAAATCCGGTGCTGCCCAGCAGGCCAGGGGTGCAGGAGGTTTTTAGCTAATGAACATTATTATGTTTATGTGAAAGTGTACTGTATATAATACATGAGCCATGGATAAGCAGAAACATATACCCATATTATTAAGAGGCTATAAAATATGTCCCTATATATAGTGCTTAGTGATGTCATCCGTCCATGCTTAATGATGACACTGGTGCCCTGTGAAATGTGTTTATTATAATAAATAATATATTGTACCCATTACTCTACAATATGAGCGGTCACCTTAGTGTTTCATGACCTGCCACTCCCTGTTGACATCTAATATGCTTACATTTCACAACAGGGGGTACATTATTGTTATTATATACTGAAAGGCCATCTCCCACACTCCGTTTTATTAAAATAATCCAAATTTTCAAAAATGATTCCTTTTTCTCTGTAATAATAAAACAGTACATTAACTTTGATCCAAACTAAGATACTAAGAACTAATCCTTAATGAAAGCAAAACCAGCCTATTTTGTTTAATTAATATTTACTTAAGGTATAACAATAAAAATTATGCAAAGATCTGTTATCTGGAAAACCCAAGCATTCTAGATAACAGGCCCCATACCTATACATATCATTTAACAAAGAATGCTGCACTCACAGGTCTTCGTAAAACAAAAACAAAAATGTTTTCATTGAACTTTTTTTTTTTTCAGTAAAAATATTTTTATTTTGTCGCTAAGACCTGTGAGTGCACCATTCTTTAACTTCTTTACAATTCTTAACCTTTATATATATATATATATAGTAAACTTTGAAGGAGTCGGCACTCTACTCTACTCGGAATATCTATCTACAAAGAAGGTCCGCACTCTCAGGTCTTAAAAAATAAAAATGTTTATTGTATATACTGTATATATATATATATATATATATATATATATATATATATATATATATATATATATATAATATCAAAACAGGGGGGTTGTGGGAGCACTCTAAAGGCTTTAAGATATATATATTAGTATAATAAATGCTATTGCATATGGTGATCCTTTGCTTTTAAAATTGGGCGTTTGTTTTGGGAATATTTCTCCTTTAATAGCCTGATTGTTGGCTGGGGAGGATTTAGCCCTCAGTGAAAAAACAGCGTTCAACGGACATTGATCACAGGTAATGCTAAAATGCACATAAAATATAAAACAAGTTAGGGACCGCCATTCGGGGTTTACCTTGACGTGGTATGGTGTTGTTAATTAGCCACTCGTTTCCTATATTTCCCAGCATCCTCTTAGAGCTAGTGTCTGCCAGAGGATGCTGGGAGAGTTTTTTGGCATCTGGAGAACCAAGGGTTGCAGCTCTGTGCATTAAATCAAAGAGCCTTTCCGTTTACAGTGCAGATAAGCAAGAATCCCATTCGTCTGATTGTGTGAATTTCTCATTTGCATGTGAAATGTGAAGGCCACATAATGTACGTGCATGTCTGCCTTTGATGGGGGGGAAGTAAAAAGCATAAAAGGCAGGATGAGTGATGTAAGAGCCTAGGAAAGAGGGGTCCCTGACAATTCAGAAAGACTGGGCACCTGTTTAAATTAGGGATGTTTAAGCTTCAAATCTGAAACATGAGAATATATTTTTTTATTTTTATAAAATTATAGAATATCACAAATACAAAATGCAACAAAAAATAGCTATCTACCTATCTGTCTATCTATTTGTTTAGCTATTTTGTATTTATTCATCAAACTATTCATCTATTATCTGTGTTATCTATCCATCTGTATATATCTACCTAATTTTATTATTACAGGAGAAGGAAAGCAATTGGCAATAGATTAGCCACAATAGTGCAAGCTATAAGACAATTTTTATTCTGCAGAATGCTTTACCATATCCAAGTAAATGGCTCTAAAAGCTCTTCTGTTTGTTTAGAATAGCAGCTGCCATATTAGCTTGTTGTGACATCACTTCCTGCCTGAGTCTTTCCCTGCTTACTCATAGCTCTGGGCTCAGATTACAGCAGAGGGGGGAGAGAGGAGCAAACTGAGCATGCTCAAGCCCTAGCCCTGGAGGTTTAAGATGAAAACAGGAAGTCTGATACAGAAGCTCATGTGTACACAAAATAAGGAAAGAAATGCTGTGTTTCTTTTGACAGAGGACTCAGAGCTGCATTACTCTGAGGGTTACTGGTGTATTTATATAGACCGTTCTGATACTTACTTACTTTTAGCCTTTCTTTCTCCTTTAAAGAACGTAACAGAATCTGCTATGTAGTAACCGGACTCTAAAGCTGGCCATAGATGTTGAGATTTTGAAAAGATCCGATCCTCATCGCGAGACCACGATTTTCGTGGAACGATCGTACGAATTGACCATCAACTAAAAAGACACAATTTGCCAGGAAAACAAAGGGGAGCTGCCTGCTTGGCCCTGCAAACATACAGATGAAGCCACTTGGATTTGTGAGTTAAATGCGTCATGACTCAGGGGTAATTGAAGAAACTGTGTTATCTTAAGTCATCTTAACTCATTTAATGCATTTAACCTTTTCATTAGCATACCAAAGCTCCATTGTTCACAATGGTGAATGCTTTAATTAGATGGGATGTTGTGACACAGTTTTCTGTGTTAAATGAGATGAATGGGATATCTGTGTTTAGCTATTCTGTGTCAAACAGACAAACCAAAGTGGCTGCATCTGTAGATAGATTGCACTGGGACTAGGGATGGCGCGAACTGTTCGCCGGCGAACTTGTTCGCGCGAACATCGGGTGTTCGCGCTCGCCGGAAGTTCGCGAACGTCGCGCGACGTTCGCCATTTTGGGTTCGCCATTGTTGGCGCTTTTTTTTGCCCTCTCACCCCAGACCAGCAGGTACATGGCAGCCAATCAGGAAGCTCTCCCCTGGACCACTCCCCTTCCCTATAAAAACCGAAGCCCTGCAGCGTTTTTTCACTCTGCCTGTGTGTGCTGAAGAGATAGTGTAGGGAGAGAGCTGCTGCCTGTTAGTGATTTCAGGGACAGTTGAAAGTTTGCTGGCTAGTAATCGTTTTGATACTGCTCTGTTATTGGAGGGACAGAAGTCTGCAGGGGTTTGAGGGACATTTAAGCTTAGGTAGCTTTGCTGGCTAGTAATCTACCTTCTACTGCAGTGCTCTGTATGTAGCTGCAGTGGGCAGCTGTCCTGCTTCTGATCTCATCTGCTGACTGCTGCAATAACAGTAGTCCTTGTAAGGACTGCTTTTATTTATTTTTTTGTTGTTTTACTACTACTACTACTACTACTACTACTATAAGAGCCCAGTGCTATTAGTCTAGCAGTGTTGGGGAGTGGGACTGGTGTGCTAATCTGCTGCTCCTAGTAGTTCAGCAGCACCAACTTTAATTTTTTTTTTTTTAATATTCATTTTTTTTTTATTTTACTTTTTTTTATTTTACTACCGCTGTAGTAGTGTATAAGTTGACCTTTTAGGCATTATTTGCCCTGTAGGCATTTTTTGCCCAGTGTGTTATTCAACCAACTGCCATCTAGCTGTGTGACCTTGTTCACATTCTGTCTAAATATCCATAATATTACCGTCTCCAGAAAAAACACCGGCGTGACTTTTTTCAAGCAGCCATAATAAATTTTACGTAATCCGTATCCATCGCTGTAGTAGTGTATAAGTTGACCTTTTAGGCATTATTTGCCCTGTAGGCATTTTTTGCCCAGTGTGTTATTCAACCAACTGCCATCTAGCTGTGTGACCTTGTTCACATTCTGTCTAAATATCCATAATATTACCGTCTCCAGAAAAAACACTGGAGTGACTTTTTTCAAGCAGCCATAATAAATTTTACGTAATCCGTATCCATCGCTGTAGTAGTGTATAAGTTGACCTTTTAGGCATTATTTGCCCTGTAGGCATTTTTTGCCCAGTGTGTTATTCAACCAACTGCCATCTAGCTGTGTGACCTTGTTCACATTCTGTCTAAATATCCATAATATTACCGTCTCCAGAAAAAACACCGGAGTGACTTTTTTCAAGCAGCCATAATAAATTTTACGTAATCCGTATCCATCGCTGTAGTAGTGTATAAGTTGACCTTTTAGGCATTTTTTGCCCAGTGTGTTATTCAACCAACTGCCATCTAGCTGTGTGACCTTGTTCACATTCTGTCTAAATATCCATAATATTACCGTCTCCAGAAAAAACACCGGAGTGACTTTTTTCAAGCAGCCATAATAAATTTTACGAGATCCGTATCCACCGCTGTAGTAGTGTATACGTTGATCTTGTGGGCAGTATTTGCACAGTGTTTTCTTCAAACCGCCATCTAGCTGTGTGAGCTTGTTCACATTTTGTCTAAATATTGATAATATTATCGTCTCTAGAAAAACCACTTGAGTTACTTTTTTTCAAGCAGCATTCATATATTTTACGTAATTCGTATCCACCGCTGTGTATACGTTGACCGTGTAGGCATTATTTGCACACTGTTTTCTTCAAACCGCCATCTAGCTGTGTGAGCTTGTTCACATTTTGTCTAAATATTGATAATATTATCGTCTCTAGAAAAAACACTTGAGTTACTTTTTTTCAAGCAGCATTCATATATTTTACGTAATCCGTATCCACCGCTGTGTATACGTTGACCTTGTAGGCATTATTTGCACACTGTTTTCTTCAAACCGCCATCTAGCTGTGTGAGCTTGTTCACATTTTGTCTAAATATTGATAATATTATCGTCTCTAGAAAAACCTCTTGAGTTACTTTTTTTCAAGCAGCATTCATATATTTTACGTAATCCGTATCCACCGCTGTGTATACGTTGACCTTGTGGGCATTATTTGCACACTGTTTTCTTCAAACCGCCATCTAGCTGTGTGAGCTTGTTCACATTTTGTCTAAATATTGATAATATTATCGTCTCTAGAAAAACCACTTGAGTTATTTTTTTTCAAGCAGCATTCATATATTTTACGTAATCCGTATCCACCGCTGTGTATACGTTGACCTTGTAGGCATTATTTGCACACTGTTTTCTTCAAACCGCCATCTAGCTGTGTGTATTATCGTTTCCAGAAAAACCAACTGAGTTTTTGTTGTTGTTGTTTTTTTAAAAATAATGCCAGGCAAAGGCAGGCCGCCACGCAGAGGCCGTGCTAGGGGCCGTGCTGCTATGCAATCCTGTGGCCCTAGCAAATTGCCCAGTTTTAAAAAGCCAATGACCCTGAACTCCCAAAATGCTGAAGAGGTAGTTGACTGGCTTACACAGCACACCCCATCCTCTACCGTTTCTAACTTTACCACAACATCCTCCTCATCCTCCACTGCTATGGCCACCCCACGTAACACTTCCTCCACCACCGGTGCCCCTTCTTCACTGGAGTCAGAGGAGTTATTTTCCCATGAGTTTCTTGAACTGAGTAATGCGCAACCATTATTGCCAGAAGAAGATGAAGGAGATGAGGACGTTACACCAGATTTAATTCTGGCAGAGAACACGACAGAGATGGACATAATGAGTGATGAGGAGGAGGTCCCCGCTGCTGCTTCCTTCTGTGATGTGTCAGAAGAAATTGATGCATCTGAGGAGAATGATGATGAGGAGATTGATGTTTTGTGGGTGCCTAGTAGAAGAGAGCAAGAGGAGGGTAGTTCAGATGGAGAGACGGAGAGTCAGAGAGGCAGTAGGAGAATAAGACTTAGAAGAAGCAGGGAGGACAGCCCGCAGGGATCAGTAGGGCAACAACATGTATCGGCACCTGTGTTCAGCTGGCCAACGCACCCGCCATTGCCGCCAATGCCGCCAACTTCTACTGTTACCGCCAGATCGCACACTTCCAAAAAGTCAGCAGTGTGGGATTTTTTTAATGTGTGTGCCTCTGACAAAAGCATTGTAATTTGCAATGAGTGCAGTCAGAAACTGAGCCTTGGTAAGCCCAACAGCCACATAGGTACAACTTCTATGCGAAGGCACATGAGCGGCAAGCACAAAGCACTTTGGGAGCAACACCTCAAAGGCAACAGGCAAACTAAAAGCCACACTCCTTCTGGTCCAGCATCTTACTGCTCTACCTCTGCTCTCCTTGACCCGTCTGAACCACCCTCCACTCCGCCTTCCACCTTGACCACCTGTTCCCATTCCCAGTCATCTGCCACCAGCCAAGTTTCTGTGAAGGCCATGTTTGAGCGTAAGAAGCCAATGTCTGACTGTCACCCCCTTGCCCGGCGTCTGACAGCTGGCTTGTCTGCACTCTTAGCCCGCCAGCTTTTACCATACCAGCTGGTGGACTCTGAGGCCTTCCGCAAATTTGTAGCAATTGGGACACCGCAGTGGAAGGTACCCAGCCGCAATTTTTTTTCTAAAAAGGGAATACCACACCTGTACCAACATGTGCAGAGCCAAGTTACCGCATCTCTGTCACTTAGTGTTGGGCCAAAGGTCCATATGACTACTGACGCATGGTCCTCCAAGCATGGTCAGGGCAGGTATGTCACCTACACTGCCCACTGGGTGAACTTGGTAATGGCTGGGAAGCAGGGAATGGGTAGCTCAACAACAACAACAGTGGAGTTGGTGTCACCGCCACGGATTGCACGCGGTTCTGCCACCACCTCTACTCCTCCATCGCTCTCTACCTCGTCTTCTTCCTCTTCTTCTTCTTACTCTGCTGCTGGGTCCTCCTTCTCCTCCTCCACACCTGTGCACCCCCAGCTCCCCCTAGGCTATTCGACGTGCCAGGTACGCCGTTGTCACGCTGTCTTGGGGATGACGTGCCTGGAAAGCAAAAACCATACCGGATCTGTACTCCTGTCATCTCTGCAGTCACAGGCCGATCGGTGGCTGACCCCACACCAACTGCAGATCGGAAAAGTGGTGTGTGACAATGGAAGCAATCTGTTGGCAGCGTTGAGACTGGGCAATTTAACACATGTGCCCTGCATGGCACATGTGTTAAATTTAATAGTCCAACGTTTTGTCTCCAAGTACCCAGGATTCCAGGACGTTCTCACCCAGTCCAGAAAGGTGTCGGCCCATTTCAGACGTTCCTACACAGCCATGGCACGCCTTGCTGACATTCAGCAGCTCTACAACATGCCAGTCAGGCGTTTGATTTCTGACAGCCAGACTCGCTGGAATTCAACGCTCCTTATGTTGGAACGTCTGCTGCAACAACAAAGGGCCGTCAACGAGTACCTTTTTGAACTGGGTGGTAGGACTGGATCTGCAGAGCTGGGGATTTTTTTCCCCCGTTACTGGGTGCTTATGCGCGATGCCTGCAGGCTCATGCGACCTTTTGAAGAGGTGACAAATATGGTCAGTCGCACCGAAGGCACCATCAGCGACCTAATACCCTTCGCTTTCTTCCTGGAGCGTGCCGTGCGACGAGTGACAGATGAGGCTGTAGACCAGCGTGACGAGGAGCTGGAAGCACACGATTTATGGTCGGAATCACCAGAACGAACCCAGGCACCTGCTGCAACGCAGGGAGAGGTGCCAGAAGTGGAGTCAGAGGAGGAAGGTGGCTTTGTGGAGGAGGAGGAGGAGGACCAACAGGAGCAGGCTTCCCAGGGGGCTAGTGGTGACCTTTTGGGGACCCCTGGTCTTGTACGTGGCTGGGGGGAGGAGACCGTGGATGATGCAGTCCTTGATAATGAGGAAGCGGAGATGGATAGCTCTGCATCCAACCTTGTGAGAATGGGGTCTTTCATGCTGTCATGCCTGTTGAAGGACCCCCGTATCAAGAGGCTTAAGGAGAAGGACCTGTACTGGGTCGCAACGCTACTAGACCCTCGGTACAAGCATAAAGTGTCAGAAATGTTACCAACATACCACAAGTCCGAAAAGATGCGGCATTTACAAACCAGCCTGCAAAACATGTTGTACAATGCTTTTAAGGGTGATGTCACTTCAGGAACTCATCAACATTCCAGGGGCAGAGGTGCCAGTAATCCTGCCACGAGCACACCTGCAAGGACAAAGCCCTTTGGCCGGTCTGTAACATCAGACATGCAAATGTTTTTCTGTCCAAGGCAGCGCCACAACCCTTCTGGATCCACCCTCAAAGAACGCCTCGACCGGCAGGTAGCGGACTACCTGGCATTAACTGCAGATATCGACACTCTGAGGAGCGATGAACCCCTGGACTACTGGGTGCGCAGGCTTGATCTGTGGCCAGAGCTGTCACAATTTGCCATGAACCTCTTGTCTTGCCCAGCCTCAAGTGTGCTCTCAGAAAGGACCTTCAGTGCAGCAGGAGGGATTGTAACTGAGAAGAGAACTCGCCTAGGTCACAAAAGTGTCGATTACCTGACCTTTATTAAAATGAATGAGGGGTGGATCTCGGAGGGTTACTGCACGCCGGAAGACTTGTTCTGACTTCTATGCAGCTGTCCTTCTCTTCAAGCCTCATGACTCCACACACAGCTGTCCTTTAGCGTCCTCCTCCCTCCGCCACCGTTACAAACTAGGGTGCAAACCGTACTGGTTTAATTTTTTCTGGCCTCTGTGCTTCAGTGGCTGCAACCAAAAAAACGGGGCAAACAATGTCTACAAGGTCAACGTATGGCGAAAAATGACTATTTTCAGCATTTATATGGCATATTTTTTCTGGCAACTGTGCTTCAGTGGCTGCGTCCAAAAAAATGCATATTTTCTGCATTTATATGGCATAATTTTTCTGGCCTCTGTGCTTCAGTGGCTGCAACCAAAAAAATTTATATTTTCAGCATTTATATGGCATAATTTTTCTGTCAACTGTGCTTCAGTGGCTGCGACCAAAAAAATGCATATTTTCTGCATTTATATGGCATAATTTTTCTGGCCTCTGTGCTTCAGTGGCTGCAACCAAAAAAATGTATATTTTCAGCATTTATATGGCATAATTTTTCTGTCAACTGTGCTTCAGTGGCTGCGACCAAAAAAATGCATATTTTCTGCATTTATATGGCATAATTTTTCTGGCCTCTGTGCTTCAGTGGCTGCAACCAAAAAAATTTATATTTTCAGCATTTATATGGCATAATTTTTCTGGCAACTGTGCTTCAGTGGCTGCGGCCAAAAAAAACTGGGCAAACAATGCCTACAAGGTCAACGTCGTTGACCTTGTAGGCATTGTTTGCCCAGTTTTTTTGGCCGCAGCCACTGAAGCACAGAGGCCAGAAAAAATATGCCATATAAATGCTGAAAATAGTCATTTTTTGCCATACGTTGACTCAACGTATATGGCAAAAAATGACTATTTTCAGCATTTATATGGCATATTTTTTCTGGCAACTGTGCTTCAGTGGCTGCGACCAAAAAAACTGGGCAAACAATGCCTACAAGGTCAACGTATGGCAAAAAATGACTATTTTCAGCATTTATATGGCATATTTTTTCTGGCAACTGTGCTTCAGTGGCTGCGTCCAAAAAAACTAGGCAAACAATGTCTACAAGGTCAACGTATGACGAAAAATTACTATTTTCAGCATTTATATGGCATATTTTTTCTGGCAACTGTGCTTCAGTGGCTGCGTCCAAAATAAACTGGGCAAACAATGTCTACAAGGTCAACGTATGGCGAAAAATGACTATTTTCAGCATTTATATGGCATATTTTTTCTGGCAACTGTGCTTCAGTGGCTGCGTCCAAAAAAACTGGGCAAACAATGCCTACAAGGTCAACGTATGGCAGTTGTTTAAAGAGAACAGTAGATTACTAGCCAGCAAAGCTACCTAAGCTAAAATGTCCCTCAAATCCCTGCAGACTTCTGTCCCTCCAATAACAGAGCAGTATCAAGCAGATTACTAGCCAGCAAACTTACTATCATCTGTCCCTGAAATCACTAACAGCTCTCCCCCTACACTATCTCTTCCAAGCACACACAGGCAGATTTTTCAGATACATTTTTGCCCTTGATCCCCCTCTGGCATGCCACTGTCCAGGTCGTTGCACCCTTTAAACAACTTTAAAATCATTTTTCTGGCCAGAAATGTCTTTTTTAGATGTTAAAGTTCGCCTTCCCATTGAAGTCTATGGGGTTCGCGAACCGTTCGCGAACCGCTCGCATTTTTGCGCAAGTTCGCGAATATGTTCGCGAACTTTTTTTCCGACGTTCGCTACATCCCTAACTGGGACCGACAAAGATTTTTTGACCTGGCCGATCAATTTCCTGACAGATGTCGGCCGAAAAATCGTAAGATGATCAATCGTTCGAATCCCACTAACCGCATGATAATTTTGAAGGATTGGTCGGACTTCCCTAAAATCGGTTGTTCGGCAAGAAGAATCGTCGCGTCTATGTGGAGCTTTACGCAGCATCTTCAGCAGATGCAGAATAAACAGTGAACATTTTAAAATGTTATACCTGGTTGCTGGGAGCAGTGACCTTAGCAACTAAAAAAAGGTAGACAGCACTTTTAATTTTACAGGCATGGGATCTATTATGCAGAATGATTGGGACTTTCAAAGAGTTTTATTTTCTGTAATTTGGATCTCTGTAAATCTACTAAAAAACATTTAAAGGTTAAATAAACTTGTTTGACTTCATGAAGCTTAGTTATCGTCATGCACAGCAAAATTATTTTTAAAACTTTACCATTATTTGTTTAAAATGACTGATGGCCTTCTCACAATTCAGCGTTTTCTAGATATTGTTTTTCCAAATTAAGGATTCCATACCTGTACTAATAACTATAGTTATTTTTCTTTGCTTTCAGGTCACTTCCTATTAATCTAATATTCTGATATGCAAATAGCTGTTTGGTTGCTGATTTTCCGTGAACCTTGCAGAAAAAAAAAGTTCTAATACTAAAAAATGCTAATTCATTAATAATACGAAATAAAAGTAGAGCAATCGCGTTGTTTCTGGCTCTGCAGAGGCCACGGAGCTCGAGAAGCCCAGTTTGTATATTCCAAATCCGCTGCTGAATGGTGTTTATTCAATATCGTCTCATTGCTGAAACACATAGCAGATTAATTTAACATGGAACACTAAGGTTAGGATGAAAAAGTACCTCCGTTGTAGGGTTATTTCTAAATAAACATTGCAGTGTGCTCATTTTCTTTTAGGATCAGTTCATTTCTTGAAATTTAAACAAATGAAAAAAATTGGAATGGATTAAAAAAATCTGCAAACATTTTTTTTTTCTGAGAGTTGATTTTGAGATGAGTAAAATAAGTAAATATAACAATAAACCCCCCCCCCCCCCGTCTCTGCTAATGAATTCTAAAGCAGGGAATCCAGTCCACAGATTCCAGGAAGCCGAGCCAACTGTGAACAAGAGTAGCCTCTGAGGGCTGGTTTCTGATGTCGCATTAAGCATGATAAGCATGCCATTGACGTCAGTAGAGTCATCATTTGTGAGAATGACACTCCTGCTTTTAAAAACCACATCGAGCAATTGCAATGCTTTGAAAAATGAAAAGCCTGCTATGGGGAGTGGTGGTGGAGAACATTAGCAGGAGCTGAACTCCTTTTTTTTTCTGGTGCCTTTTGTAAATAGTGGGATAATGTTAGAAGGGGAGAAAACTAGAGGGAAAAAAAGCCCAAAACAGCCACTATTTCCCAATGAGGCATGATACAAATAAAATAACATGTAAATAAAGATCAGGTTAACTTAAACAAGCAGGCCTACAATTGAATGAGGAAAATAAAAATGTCTCTTTGGAATTACCGAATTTGCCTACAACACCCAAGCCTGGGAGAGGAACCATGGAACAGGCAGTCGGCCCAGTTGCTGCAAATGTTTCGCATAGCAAACGCACCGGGAACGTGGCCTTGAGGCAGTCATTAATTATTGGGTGAGAACGGCCCCCGCTTCCCAATTAATTTTTTTCCTCTATACATATTTGAGGGGAGTCGGACAGACGTTTGTAGTTCCTTAACAGCTCAATAAGCATATTATGGGGTAAATTTACTAAGCGGCGAAAATTTGCCAGCGACAGCTTCACAGCCATCGCAACACTTCACCAGGTGAAAATTCACTCGGACAACACTAATACTAAAATGCGAAGTTGCATCCAGGGCGCCGAATTCTTGCAAATTTTTGCTAGCGTTACTTCGGCAATCACAGTGAAAATACGCTAGCTTTCAATTATGCCGAGCGCAACTTTGTTTGAGTTCTTTGCTCAGGCTAATTTGTAGACGGCGGAAAATTTAAAGTTGACTGGACGTATATGTTGCAGCAAATACATTACGTTACACAAGTCCAGGAAACCTTAATAAAGAAAACGGAGTTGTTATAATGCCCTACACATGAGCCCAATGTATAGTTTATGTTCCTTATGTTAGAAAATGTATGGGGGAAGCTGGTTACCCAAAAAAATTGAAGGACTTTTGCAGGCTGTCACTCTGAAAAAAGGAAGACGCCAGCGTTTTTTGGCAGTTAGAAACTTTTTCCACTCAAAATATAATGTAAGTAACAGAAGATTGAGGAAGATCTATGCACTCCTTTGTACTTCGCCTAGTCTGAGCTGGAGAAGATAAGTCTGGCGAAATAGGTAACATTCAGTAAAGTCCGTATCTTAGTGAATTTGCAGAGTAAAGTCCATTCGCCAGAGCCAAAATTCACCTGGCGATAGAGTGTGAATGACCACTAGCGTCTCCCTCTTTCCATGCCCCACCCCAATCCAACCCGACCCCACCCATTCCTGCCCCGACTCCGTCCACTCCCAACCCGACTGGCTTCCTCAACAATAAGAGAGAGCGGCTGGGGAGCAGAAGCAAACCCCACAGTCCGGGACCCCCTGCGACTATGAGGGTCTGCTTCCTTTATAGTTACACCACTGTTGCGATCTGTAGAGAGAGAACCTTTGATTTGTTTTATATGTGACTAGAGCTGGAAAATATTGAGCAAGACACAGTTAATAGTCTGCAATCAGGGAGTATGAAAGTACAACAATTTGTAGGTTGGAAGTGAAGAAAGTTCAACTCTGTCGTCAAATTGGGTGGGATGAATAAATACAGAGATGTGTAAACAGCCATTAATTTGATTGCATTCTGGCCCATAAAGCAATATTATATGCATATAAAGGGGTGAATGACATTCATAGGCTGCAATCTGAAACATGATGGGGAAACTGGCAGATGAAAATATGAATAAAATGTATTCTCTAATTCCATGGATCACTGTTTTTGCAAAGTAGTACTGATCATTATATATCTTTGCTTGCCTTGTATCCACATAGCCCATACTGCCCTTTCTTCATATTTGCTAGAGGAATATAAATTGTTTATGAAAAGTTATTAAACCTTCTTTTTGACCTGAAATTGTAAATAAGAATCATCCAAAATAGGAGTTAAATCCAGTTATTAAATAAGACATGTAACACCTTTCTTGCAGGTGGTGTTGGATTTGTATGAAAATACTTTTTTATTAGACTTAGGGGGTTATTTATCACAGTACGAATTTATCTCAATATTTCCTGAAAAAAAACTCAGACCAAATCCGCACAGGTTTTTCGGCTTATTTATTAATGCTCTTTCCCGAAAATGTTTTTTGAGGGAAAAAATCCAAAAAAAATCATGAAAAATATGAATTTTTTAGAATTTCCTCCCGAAAACCCCGAAAACTTCAGATAATGTTTTTTCACAAAAAAATTTCAGACTTTATACAAAAAACCCCACAAAGTTTTGGGGTTTTTGGCATTCAGAGTTTAGTAAATAACCCCCTTAATGAATGCTGCATAATTGTTACAAATCGTAGAACCACATTATATAACACTCATTATTTGGGTAACATTTGGTGCACGTAAGGGCTGGAAAAATTGAATCACTCCCTGTTTATATGTATGTTTGCTTTTACAAATATTTTTCTCAAAACTTGATAGCCCAATTGTTTTCAATATCAGATGCAACAGACAATATTTTGCTGCTTTTGAGCTCAGAAAACTTGGCATATGGTTATAGTGTCTTGAACATAAGTAGAGTATTGAGGCAGTTGCGTAATTCAGTGCTAAGCCTAGACAGTGAATACTGGAACGAAAATCTGGATCCCCAGGACTTCTTCACAGCACACTAACCTTATTTATCAGTTACAAATAATCACCTAAGGTCGGCATAGGATCTAGTTTAGCTTTTCAAAGTTCATCCAACTATTAGTTGGAGCATGGCGACCATATCCCCTTACCCAAAGGCGTGAAAACTGAACAAATAACCACCTCAAAACAGAGATTGGAGACCTCAAACAAAGCCATTTTTACTGAAGTCATGTTGCCATAGATACCAAGTGATAGAAAATACAGTCCGTGGTATAAGCTGTTGAACTGTTGCTTCTCGATGATGGGGCTGACAGCTACAAGGCTCTTCCAAGGCATCGGTGAGGAACATATTGTATTGAGAATCTCTCCATAAACAGCAACACTTTCTGATATCATGCTAAGTAATTGTTCTAGATCACAGTACTTTAAGTCGGTTAGAAACAACTAAATAGAACTACAATGAGAGAAACTTATGCAACAGTTGTAGGATAGGAAGGAGCATAACAATCCGCAGACTTGGCTGCAAAATTTCTTTATTATCACAACATGTTTCGGATCATCATGGATCCTTTTTCAAGTGAAAAATACAATTACAAAAAAGACCAATTTATAACACAACACCCACAATGTTACTCCTCCCTCAGTGGCATCATATGTTAATCAATCAATTATTTAAAGTAGCGTGTATTTCCCATCTTAAAGACGTGTAATATCCACCAGAGGAACTGTGCACCTTGCAACACACTGCAACATTAAAAACAATGTAACATTTAAAATATAACCTTAATACTTAGAAAAAACATTAAAATTAATACAAAATTTTTTTTAAATTCATAAAAGAATTACTTGAAAATTAGGTACTACTCATTTCAGAGTCTGCCTACCATATGTGTCCGAAAACTGTGTCACTATTTTGGAAGATATTTCCTTTCTGCTGTCTATTAGACAATAAATTATTCTTAAATTCTTTTTAGATAACTTTCTTTAGAATACTTTTTTAAGGTACTTTTTTTAAAGTTACTATTTTCATACTTTTTTAAAAAAAGACAAGCCAGTACATTTCGAAGCGATAAATAAATAGTTCTTACCGTACCTACACAAATATATATGGGAGTCAGGATCAAAGGAGTCTAGAAAAAGAAAAATCCATAATTCAAATTAATACAATTCATAAGAAGCACTTTACACTCCATGCTTCATTTAGACCTTTGGGGGCCAATGTATTTAGCCTCATGATCCACCTAGCTTCTCTTTGAAGCATTTTTTGTTTGAAGTTGCCCCCTCTATTCAGTGGTTTTACTAATTCTAAAACAGCCCATTTCAGTTGTCCATGTGTATGTTTAGCCAGGTTAAAATGCCGGGCTACTGCTGTATCGGTCTGTGTATTATGTTTAAAGTTACGTATATCATTCTTATGTTCCTTTATTCTAGTTTTGATGTTCCTCACTGTTTGGCCTATATACACTAACCCGCATGGGCATTTCACCATATAGATTACCCCTTTAGAATTACAGGTCGCATAGTCATTAAGTTTAATTTTTGTGCCTTGTGTCGGATGATCGATATTGTCACCTTTTATGATCGATGCACAGCAAATGCAGTTGAGGCACGGGAATGTACCTTTCCTGGGTGTCCCTAGAAATCTCTGTTTGTTCTCCTTTATTGGAGCTGCTGGACATAAAACATCCCGAATACTTTTACCTTTTTTGTAACAAAATAAGATAGGTTCTGCAAACAGTTTCCCAAACTTACTATCCCCTTGTAAGATAGGCCAATATTTTCTTAGCACTTTTTCTATTTCTTTATTGTGTTTCACATATTTAGAAATAAAGGGAATCCGATTATTGGTGTTCTTTCCTTTTCTATTTTTTGTGTTAGGGGCTAACAAACTTTCTCTTTTTATAGTACCCACTTGGGGCACTGCGGAGACCACATTTCACCAGACAGCAAACTATAAAATCTTTTCTATTAAGGATCAGGGGACTATTAACTTGGAAGGGTTTCCCAATGTGCATGGAGACCCAACAGTTATCTTCTGCAAAGCACAGAGGTTACTACAGTATTTGTAGTGCTACTAAACTAGCTGGGCAGATCTTCTAGACAAGGTCTGATAATCTGAATCTATTTTATAGCCCATGGGCTCAATAGAGGGAATAGAAACAAGCTCACACTGATGTCAGTGAGGATCACCCTGACTATGTTTGGAGTGTGAGAGGAAAGTAAACGAGAAAACCCAACGCAGACCCAGGGAGAACTTACTGCTGTAAATAGGTGTCCAGGTCACAACGATTTTCTCAAGTCACAGACCACTCCTTGCCACACATGAATGTAAGTGAATAATTGCAAATATAGCATCTTCTTGCCTTGAATAAAGCATATTTTTATGGCTGGACAATTAAGCAGAACAAATGATTGAATCATGAGTTTCCTGATTCCACAAGAAGAGAAATCATGCAGTCTGGTTGTGCAGTGTCCATACTTGAAGTCATGTATATTGGGGTATTCTTTTCTTTTGTTTTAACAACCAATCTGTGTCTCTTCAGCTGTTGCTGAGCTACAGCTTCTAGAATTTAAAAGCTGCAGGCTTGTTTAGTGTCTGATTGGAACTAGATGTTGGTACGCTCTTCAGGAACCTATAAAGTATAGGGTTCAACTAAATTGAACAAAACATGCATACATTATTATGAATAACACAATTTCGTTGTCTGTATTAGTTAAAATGAGTTACTCCCATTGACATCTAAGCACAGTTTCTTAACCTTTGTCTCAGGGGTATGAAATTAAAAAGATTCTGACACCAGAAATTAAACTCTTTTTTTACATCTATCATAACATTGCCTTTAAATGGCACTTATAACTTTGCCATAAAGTATTTGCACAATGCTTTTACATTACCTGTCTGATGCCCCATGTTCCTGTATAAGGGGGCTGCCATATTTGTGCAGCACGAGTCCATTAGCATTAGAAACTGAGGCTGAGATGGCACAGTCAGGTTGGCAAAACAGTCAGGTTTAGAAACTAATAACTAAAAATTACTCACGAAAAAAACCTCTCTGCAAAAAATGATCAACATGACCTATAGCTACCTTTTAATGTACATTCGTATTTTAAAAAGTAGTTTTTTAGTATCAGTATTACTTTAAGTTTACCAGTTGCATCTGTGCCTACCAACTGATATCTGACCTGATGGTAGAGTCCTGCAGCAAGTCGGGTACCCGCAGGTTACCAGTAAAACCCTGCGGTACCCTGCGGGTTGCGGATAGAAGTTCAGGGTGCGGGTATAGACACGAGTCGGCGGTTCTGCGGGTTTGCGGGTCACGGGTAGGGCCACGGGTCTCCTCAATAGAGATATTTACTCCTTTTTTCGGGTCACGTCTACTTCCGTTGACGTCACTTCCGGTTTACAATGAGAGCACTTCCTGTTTTACTCCTTTTTTTCTAATCACGGCTACTTCTGATGATGTCACTTCTGGTTTACAATGACAGCACTTCCTGATTCTTGATGGTCAGCGGGTTGCAGGTCCGGGTTGCGGATAAGGTACTTGCGGGTCGGGTCGGGTTGCGGGTCCAGGCGGGTAAGGTTGTGGGTCCGGGTTGCGGATTGCAGATTGCGGGTACGGGTCAGGTCCCAAAAAATGAACCTGTGCAGGACTCTACCTGATGGGTCTCTGTAGGGATCCATAGTCCAATTGTTGGCCCTAATTGTAGAGTAAACATTTGCCCTGTGTGCTTCTAGCCCTAAGTGACCATATTGCTGCAGTGTATAAATAGGGGACTAGTGAAGTAAAGTTTTATTATTTGGAGAGCTAAAGTTGGTGTGATGTGTTCTGTTTGTGTGCAGGCAAAATGTTTTAACCAATTTATATATGTAAGGCACTGTTATGTCTTGTTTCTGATGGGTGATGCAATAGCTTCCATTATCCCATGATCTGGCAAATGTCACTGTGCATATCTTCTACTCATAACAATCAGCTATTTCCAATGAAAGCTGTTGTCATCCAGACGCCATTTGACTTACACCACCTACAAGTTAGCTCCGTGACAGAGAATGATACAAAAGGCTCACTGATATTTACTAGAGCACTGACACGTCTACTGGTGGATGTTTTATAGATATCAGAAGCAGCATTTGAAATATTTAAGCAATGTCCCTAGATAATGTCAACACAATGGAACATAGAGCTAATGACATGTATTGAGAGTGTGGGCCATTAAAATGTTGATATCTTTGCTACAAGGAACTCTGACAGAGCAAATGGGATTTTATATATATATATATATATATATATATATATATATATATATATATATATATATATATATATATAGATATATATATATATATATATAGATATATATATATATATATATAGATATATATATATATATATATAGATACATATATATATATATATATATATATAGATACATATATATATATATATAGATATATAGATACATATATATATATATATATATATAGATACATATATATATATATATATATATATATATATATATATAGCGAAAAAGTTGCGGCACTCACAGGGTTTGTGAATCAAAAAAAGGGCAGTTTTATTAGAACTCAGCATTTTGATCGCTCGCAGGGATCTTCGTCAGGAGTGACAAACCCATCGTCAGGAGTGGTTTTGTAACTCCTGACGAAGATCCCTGTGAGGGATCGAAACAAATTAACCTGTTTCATTTGGGTGAAGGAAGTTATATAGAAGTGATACAGTAGATGCAGTTGACTTGGGATGGCTATCGATACAGTGCCATATAAACCTTTGCTGTCCAGGGCCGGATTTGCCCTGAGGGCGCCCAGAGGCCGGCGTTCTCCGTCGCCCCCTCCCTCTCTAAAGATAGCGCGCATCCGCATCCGCTCAGAGGCCGGCGTCCTCCGTCACCCCTTCCCTCTCTCAATATAGCGCGCATGCGCATCCTCTTAGCTTTGTTTCGGAGCATTAGCCGCTCAGCGCTAGTGCTCTGACAAAAAACTGCTTTTGCGGCTGGGCAGCATGCCGCCCCTTAATTGATGCCGCCCTAGGCCCGGGCCTATGCGGCCTTGCCGCAAATCCGGGCCTGTTGCTGTCTTAACAAGGTCTGTTGGTCTTGGTGGTGGTATTTGTAGATGCATAGAGAACTGGTGCATTCTTTAATTGCACAAGGGTTCTAATTTTGTGCCCACAGTGTGTCCACTGCGTGGGTGACACCAGACTATACACAACTAATGAAATCACCATCCAGGATGTGTCATTCGTTTATGGGAATCTGGACAATCTGGCAATCTGAGCATCTAAAGCTGGTCCAACACAGAGTCGGCAGCTTATCAGCCTGTGCGTGGGACCCTCCGATGGTCAGATGTCGATCAGGCAAGGTTAAAAATACTGTTGCAAGGCCACATCTGTCTGACCGCCAGTATTGACAGCATTATCATCCAATCGTTGGCCCCCAGGGCCCACAATCGGATTAGCCCGATATCGCCCACCTCAATGTGGGCATATCGGGGAGAGATCCACTCATTTTGCGATGTTGCCAAATGAGCGGAAATCTCCCCGATATGCCCACATTGAGGTGGGCAATATCGGGCGGTAGGATCATGGGACCGCATCTATGAATCGATGTGGCCTGATCCGACGAGATTTTTAACCCTGCCCGAGGGGTTTAAAATCCTGTCAATAAAAACATCAATAAAACAGAGAAGGTTCTGCTACTCCAATGAAAGGAGAATGCTTTGAACGATTTAATCTGCTATGTATTTCCAACAGGCTCATTCTTGCAACCAATTTGGCTAGGATTTGAGTTTTAAAAGAACAATGAAGCAATAGCTATGGATTAGTGTCTAACAATCACCCCGTCCCATTAGAAGGCTTATGAAGCAATGCATACATTGTTTAAATTCTTGGTATGCAGCGACGGGTGTAAACTTGACCACATCCAGCAGCTGATCCTGCTAAGGCTTGCGGTGATGCAATTTCATCCGAGACAACACATACTAAGGATCAGTTCTGGAGGCTTGTGCAAAGTGGGATGGTTATTGCTACGTTTGTCATCCCACAATGCAGCATTTACCAAGAATTCCACTGTAAAAGTGAGGGCCCACAATATAGTAAAACACAACGTGCATGGATTTTACCAATGTGGGACAAATTGCCCCCATGAGTGTCTGTGGAAGTGAAATTAGATTGTCAGCTTCACTAGAGAAGGGATTGATGGCAATAATGCAATTCTTTGTGAAGTGATGCTTTTGGGATACATTTGGTCTCTCCATAAGAAAAAACGCTCATTGAATTTTTTGCATTTGGAGCGAGAAAAATTGTTGCGTGCGTAAAATTTGTCATGCATAAAAACACTCATTGATCTCAATGCGTTTTGCGAAATTTCTCGTTTTTTTATGTAGTTTCTCCAATTTTTCAGCGAACCTGGACAGATTTGCTCATCGCTATATTTGACTGCACATTTGTAGTGATTCAACCAACCACATTGGACCTCTGGCCTGATAAGTTGACTGTTGCACCAAACATAGTCAAATTGCCTTGTCTTTATAGAATTGGTCATGCACAACTACTGCTGAATTGCAGATACAGTGCCTTGCAAAAGTCTTCACCCCCCTTGGCATTTTTCATGTTTTGTTGCCTCACAAGCTGGAATTATAATGGATTGTTTGAGAGTTTGCACCGTTTCATTTACAGAACATGCCTACAACTTTTTTTTTTTTTTTTTGTAACGCAAACAACTAGGACAAAATAACAGAAATCTTCAACGTGTTTAACTGTTCACCCCCCTAAAGTCAGTACTTAGAGCCACCTTTTGCGGCAATTACAGTGCAAGTCGCTTTGGATAAGTCTCTATGAGCGTGTCACATCTTGCCACTGGGATTTTTGCCCATTCCTCAAAGAAAAACTGCTACAGCTCCTTCATGTTGGATGGTTTTCCCAGCCTGGCCCAGCCCTGGGATTGAGGTCTGGACTTTGACTAGGCCATTCCAACACATTTAAATGTTTAGCTTAAACCACTCGAGTGTTGCTTTAGTAGTATGCTCCGTCCCAGTCTCAAATCACAGGCAGACTAACACAGTTTTTGCTCAAGAATATCTCTGTATTTAGCACCATCCAACCCTCGACTCAGACCAGTTTCCGAGTCCCTGATGCTGAAAAACATCCCCACAGCATGATGTTGCCACCACCATGTTTCACTGTGGCGATGGTGTTCTTGGGGTACTGGGATGTGTTGGATTTGTGCCAGACATAGCATTTTCCTTGGTGGCTGAAAAGATCAATTTTAGTCTTATTTGACCAGAGCACCTTCCTCCATACATTTGGGGAGTCGCCCACCTTTTGGCAAACTCAAAACGTGCCTTCTTATTTTTAACTTTAAGTAATGGCTTTTTTTCTGGCCACTCTTCCATAAAACCCAGCTCTATGGAGTGTACGGCTTATTGTGGTCCTATGGACAGATACTCCAGTCTCTGCTGTAGAACTCTGCAATTCCTTCAGGGTTACCTTTAGCTGCCTCTCTGATTAATGACCTCCTTGCCTGGTCTGTGAGTTTTGGTGGGTGTCCCTCTTTTGGCAGGTTTGTTGTGGTACCATTATTGTGGCACCATGTCAGAAAAGGTGTTTTTATACTGACAGATCATGTGACATATGCACACAGGTGGACTTCATTTCACTAATTATGTGACTTTTGAAGGTAATTGGTTGCACCAGGATTTTTTAGGGGCTTCATGGCAAAAGAGGTGAATACAAATGCACATGGCAATTTTCAGTTTTTTTTATATATAATTTTCTCATTTCACTTCACCAACTTAGACTATTTTATGAAGATCCATCATAAAAAATAACATTAAGAAACATTTCAATAACAGGTTGAAAAATGTAACAAAATAGGTAAAAAGCCAAGGGGGTGGATACATTTGCACGGCAGTGTATACCACTTATTGGTGGGTTGGCTCACTGTGTTCGTGGCTGGCTCTTGACCCTTTGCATATCCTCTTCCAAGAGGCCTCACACATATGTAATCAGGCAAAGCATTCAGGAGTGACCAGACTATATAAAGAAGTCTCCCCATCTTTAAGGTGACCACTTTGTGAAGAACTGGACTGATTTTGACCAAAAGCTGGGACTGAGATGTCTTGCACTTTGTTCTGTCCACATATAATTCAGTTACTCAGTGCTTTGGGTTATTCATATTTAGTGATGCCTCCTCTTGGTAGGTAAATGGTAGGTAAATGGGACAGATAAGAACACAAGAGGATCTGCAGAATCCTCACAGCTCTGAGACTCAATAAGGTCAAGTGAAATAGGACCAGAGCTCAAGGAAAGGGGAACACCAAGGGTCACTGTTTCTGTGTGGGTAGGGTAGGTTCCAGGGTACTTGTCATGGGGCTCTTTATACAGTATGAAATGAATGAGTTTAGTTTGGTGCAAACGGTTGTCATGACTAAAGCAGCCAAGTTTTTCTTTCGGAATCTGCACATGCAGATGTTTATACACTGACTTCCTTTTCCAATGCAACTACTGTAATATTTCAGGGGCGGCTTTGTTTACTGGCTTAATGACTTGCATGACGTGCATTTCCTACCAGTTTGCAGAAGAAGAGAGCAATATGGTGCAGTACGTGCTGGAAGACCAGCGACTCTCAACATGTTGCTTACAATGGTAATAAGCGTGCCAGACACAAATGAAATACAGTATGCAGCACTGTGATCTGATCTCTGGTAGAATTCCTGAGATTATGATGTGGTTTTGAAGAACAACTGTTATATAAAACACTTCAGTTATAGTTCTTTATAATATAGAAATATATACCATTTTGTGACAGAATTGGTAATCTCCATCTTTAAAACTCTCCGTAAAACACACACAAATGTAAATGGTATATACAGTATGTGTGGCTGAGAAATGGAAAGAGGGTTTAGCTTCTTCCATGAAAGCTGTGGACAGAATATATAATACAAATATACAGTACAGTTACATTACACCCTAAAAGTGATGTCAGTCATTCACATCTAGAAACTGTAAAACATAAGCAGGACTGCCTTGCATGCCATGTTGGTTGGTTGTGGATTGGTTGGTATTTCAAGCAAGATGCACCTGTGAATTGCATTAGGTATGGACCCAAACCTCTGGCCATTATTAACATATAAGCAGAACACAAGCTACCTCAAAAAGAGTTAATCCTGTAGGTAGTTTAGGTGAGCATTCCCCAGTTTCTCATACCCTCACCCCACCCCCCAAAAGTTTATAAACCTCCTCCCTGGTAAATATAAAAGGAGCAATGCTTCAGAATAAGAATAAGGATACCAGGAGTCACTCTGGAGTTCCATTACCTGCAAATTAGTGGCATTGTACGGGCACGTACGTTTCGGCCAGCACTCTAGCCTTTCTCAAAAGTGAGAAAGGCTAGACTGCTGGCCGAAGCTTTAGTTCTTATTTTTGACTAATAAACACCATTATTTCTTTGTAAGACCTGTGAGTGTGAGCCTCCTTCTGGTGTATAAATCTGGTGTATATATCTGGTGTGTATATATATATATATATATATATATATATATATATATATGGTACAGCCTGCTGCCAGTGGCTTAATTAGATTATACTGGGCCCCACAGCATATTAATTTTAGGGCCCCCAAAATATAAAGAGATTTTGCTGTTTTACCAAAATATATAGAATTGCTCATTAATTAAGGTCTCATGGGGCCCCCCAGCAGCCAAAGCGTCTGCTTTCTCTGTAGTTGTGCCCCTGCCCGCAGCCATGACCTAAAGCATTACTGATATCAGAGCTCATTTATGAACAAAATGGAGCTCAAGTGCCATGGGCAGCATCTAAATCGCCATGTTTTTTTTTACCCATAACATATTTTGATTCCTCATAATTCATTGTGGTTGCAAGCGTTAGAAAACAATGAACCTAATACAATTCAGGGTAATGAGTTAAAATTAAGGCATTTGATGTGAATTGGACAAGACTTTGCTGAAACTCTTTGGTGTTCGAACGTCGTCATTTCTGGCTTGCTGCTCCCATGGCCACAGACAATCGAGCTGTAATTCCCCTACGTCAATAGGGGCACCGCTTGCAATTCAACAAATTATGAATAGTTGTACTGGGAGTAAAAAGCAGCACACATATACTGTAAACATGCACCATTGATGCCCCCCCCCCAAGTTAAAATAAAAACACTGGTGGTCAGTAGGGATGTAGCGAACGTCGGAAAAAAAGTTCGCGAACATATTCGCGAACTTGCGCAAAAATGCGAGCGGTTCGCGAACCCCATAGACTTCAATGGGAAGGCGAACTTTAACATCTAAAAAAGACATTTCTGGCCAGAAAAATGATTTTAAAGTTGTTTAAAGGGTGCAACGACCTGGACAGTGGCATGCCAGAGGGGGATCAAGGGCAAAAATGTATCTGAAAAATCTGCCTGTGTGTTCTTGGAAGAGATAGTGTAGGGGGAGAGCTGTTAGTGATTTCAGGGACAGATGATAGTAAGTTTGCTGGCTAGTAATCTGCTTGATACTGCTCTGTATTGGAGGGACAGAAGTCTGCAGGGATTTGAGGGACATGTTAGCTTAGGTAGCTTTGCTGGCTAGTAATCTACTGTTCTCTTTAAACAACTGCCATACGTTGACCTTGTAGGCATTGTTTGCCCAGTTTTTTTGGACGCAGCCACTGAAGCACAGTTGCCAGAAAAAATATGCCATATAAATGCTGAAAATAGTAATTTTTCGCCATACATTGACCTTGTAGACATTGTTTGCCCAGTTTTTTTGGACGCAGCCACTGAAGCACAGTTGCCAGAAAAAATATGCCATATAAATGCTGAAAATAGTAATTTTTCGCCATACGTTGACCTTGTAGACATTGTTTGCCCAGTTTTTTTGGACGCAGCCACTGAAGCACAGTTGCCAGAAAAAATATGCCATATAAATGCTGAAAATAGTCATTTTTTGCCATACGTTGACCTTGTAGGCATTGTTTGCCCAGTTTTTTTGGTCGCAGCCACTGAAGCACAGTTGCCAGAAAAAATATGCCATATAAATGCTGAAAATAGTCATTTTTTGCCATATACGTTGAGTCAACGTATGGCAAAAAATGACTATTTTCAGCATTTATATGGCATATTTTTTCTGGCCTCTGTGCTTCAGTGGCTGCGGCCAAAAAAACTGGGCAAACAATGCCTACAAGGTCAACGTCGTTGACCTTGTAGGCATTGTTTGCCCAGTTTTTTTGGCCGCAGCCACTGAAGCACAGAGGCCAGAAAAAATATGCCATATAAATGCTGAAAATAGTCATTTTTTTGGTCGCAGCCACTGAAGCACAGTTGCCAGAAAAATTATGCCATATAAATGCTGAAAATATAAATTTTTTTGGTTGCAGCCACTGAAGCACAGAGGCCAGAAAAATTATGCCATATAAATGCAGAAAATATGCATTTTTTTGGTCGCAGCCACTGAAGCACAGTTGACAGAAAAATTATGCCATATAAATGCTGAAAATATAAATTTTTTTGGTTGCAGCCACTGAAGCACAGAGGCCAGAAAAATTATGCCATGTAAATGCAGAAAATATGCATTTTTTTGGTCGCAGCCACTGAAGCACAGTTGACAGAAAAATTATGCCATATAAATGCTGAAAATATAAATTTTTTTGGTTGCAGCCACTGAAGCACAGAGGCCAGAAAAATTATGCCATATAAATGCAGAAAATATGCATTTTTTTGGTTGCAGCCACTGAAGCACAGAGGCCAGAAAAATTATGCCATATAAATGCAGAAAATATGCATTTTTTTGGACGCAGCCACTGAAGCACAGTTGCCAGAAAAAATATGCCATATAAATGCTGAAAATAGTCATTTTTCGCCATACGTTGACCTTGTAGACATTGTTTGCCCAGTTTTTTTGGTTGCAGCCACTGAAGCACAGAGGCCAGAAAAAATTAAACCAGTAGGGTTTGCACCCTAGTTTGTAACGGTGGCGGAGGGAGGAGGACGCTGAGGCTTGAAGAGAAGGACAGCTGCATAGAAGTCAGAACAAGTCTTCCGGCGTGCAGTAACCCTCCGAGATCCACCCCTCATTCATTTTAATAAAGGTCAGGTAATCGACACTTTTGTGACCTAGGCGAGTTCTCTTCTCAGTTACAATCCCTCCTGCTGCACTGAAGGTCCTTTCTGAGAGCACACTTGAGGCTGGGCAAGACAAGAGGTTCATGGCAAATTGTGACAGCTCTGGCCACAGATCAAGCCTGTGCACCCAGTAGTCCAGGGGTTCATCGCTCCTCAGAGTGTCGATATCTGCAGTTAATGCCAGGTAGTCCGCTACCTGCCGGTCGAGGCGTTCTTTGAGGGTGGATCCAGAAGGGTTGTGGCGCTGCCTTGGACAGAAAAACATTTGCATGTCTGACGTTACAGACCGGCCAAAGGGCTTTGTCCTTGCAGGTGTGCTCGTGGCAGGATTACTGGCACCTCTGCCCCTGGAATGTTGATGAGTTCCTGAAGTGACATCACCCTTAAAAGCATTGTACAACATGTTTTGCAGGCTGGTTTGTAAATGCCGCATCTTTTTGGACTTGTGGTATGTTGGTAACATTTCTGACACTTTATGCTTGTACCGAGGGTCTAGTAGCGTTGCGACCCAGTACAGGTCCTTCTCCTTAAGCCTCTTGATACGGGGGTCCTTCAACAGGCATGACAGCATGAAAGACCCCATTCTCACAAGGTTGGATGCAGAGCTATCCATTTCCGCTTCCTCATTATCAAGGACTGCATCATCCACGGTCTCCTCCCCCCAGCCACGTACAAGACCAGGGGTCCCCAAAAGGTCACCACTAGCCCCCTGGGAAGCCTGCTCCTGTTGGTCCTCCTCCTCCTCCTCCACAAAGCCACCTTCCTCCTCTGACTCCACTTCTGGCACCTCTCCCTGCGTTGCAGCAGGTGCCTGGGTTCGTTCTGGTGATTCCGACCATAAATCGTGCGCTTCCAGCTCCTCGTCACGCTGGTCTACAGCCTCATCTGTCACTCGTCGCACGGCACGCTCCAGGAAGAAAGCAAAGGGTATTAGGTCGCTGATGGTGCCTTCGGTGCGACTGACCATATTTGTCACCTCTTCAAAAGGTCGCATGAGCCTGCAGGCATCGCGCATAAGCACCCAGTAACGGGGGAAAAAAATCCCCAGCTCTGCAGATCCAGTCCTACCACCCAGTTCAAAAAGGTACTCGTTGACGGCCCTTTGTTGTTGCAGCAGACGTTCCAACATAAGGAGCGTTGAATTCCAGCGAGTCTGGCTGTCAGAAATCAAATGCCTGACTGGCATGTTGTAGCGCTGCTGAATGTCAGCAAGGCGTGCCATGGCTGTGTAGGAACGTCTGAAATGGGCCGACACCTTTCTGGACTGGGTGAGAACGTCCTGGAATCCTGGGTACTTGGAGACAAAACGTTGGACTATTAAATTTAACACATGTGCCATGCAGGGCACATGTGTTAAATTGCCCAGTCTCAACGCTGCCAACAGATTGCTTCCATTGTCACACACCACTTTTCCGATCTGCAGTTGGTGTGGGGTCAGCCACCGATCGGCCTGTGACTGCAGAGATGACAGGAGTACAGATCCGGTATGGTTTTTGCTTTCCAGGCACGTCATCCCCAAGACAGCGTGACAACGGCGTACCTGGCACGTCGAATAGCCTAGGGGGAGCTGGGGGTGCACAGGTGTGGAGGAGGAGAAGGAGGACCCAGCAGCAGAGTAAGAAGAAGAAGAGGAAGAAGACGAGGTAGAGAGCGATGGAGGAGTAGAGGTGGTGGCAGAACCGCGTGCAATCCGTGGCGGTGACACCAACTCCACTGTTGTTGTTGTTGAGCTACCCATTCCCTGCTTCCCAGCCATTACCAAGTTCACCCAGTGGGCAGTGTAGGTGACATACCTGCCCTGACCATGCTTGGAGGACCATGCGTCAGTAGTCATATGGACCTTTGGCCCAACACTAAGTGACAGAGATGCGGTAACTTGGCTCTGCACATGTTGGTACAGGTGTGGTATTCCCTTTTTAGAAAAAAAATTGCGGCTGGGTACCTTCCACTGCGGTGTCCCAATTGCTACAAATTTGCGGAAGGCCTCAGAGTCCACCAGCTGGTATGGTAAAAGCTGGCGGGCTAAGAGTGCAGACAAGCCAGCTGTCAGACGCCGGGCAAGGGGGTGACAGTCAGACATTGGCTTCTTACGCTCAAACATGGCCTTCACAGAAACTTGGCTGGTGGCAGATGACTGGGAATGGGAACAGGTGGTCAAGGTGGAAGGCGGAGTGGAGGGTGGTTCAGACGGGTCAAGGAGAGCAGAGGTAGAGCAGTAAGATGCTGGACCAGAAGGAGTGTGGCTTTTAGTTTGCCTGTTGCCTTTGAGGTGTTGCTCCCAAAGTGCTTTGTGCTTGCCGCTCATGTGCCTTCGCATAGAAGTTGTACCTATGTGGCTGTTGGGCTTACCAAGGCTCAGTTTCTGACTGCACTCATTGCAAATTACAATGCTTTTGTCAGAGGCACACACATTAAAAAAATCCCACACTGCTGACTTTTTGGAAGTGTGCGATCTGGCGGTAACAGTAGAAGTTGGCGGCATTGGCGGCAATGGCGGGTGCGTTGGCCAGCTGAACACAGGTGCCGATACATGTTGTTGCCCTACTGATCCCTGCGGGCTGTCCTCCCTGCTTCTTCTAAGTCTTATTCTCCTACTGCCTCTCTGACTCTCCGTCTCTCCATCTGAACTACCCTCCTCTTGCTCTCTTCTACTAGGCACCCACAAAACATCAATCTCCTCATCATCATTCTCCTCAGATGCATCAATTTCTTCTGACACATCACAGAAGGAAGCAGCAGCGGGGACCTCCTCCTCATCACTCATCATTATGTCCATCTCTGTCGTGTTCTCTGCCAGAATTAAATCTGGTGTAACGTCCTCATCTCCTTCATCTTCTTCTGGCAATAATGGTTGCGCATTACTCAGTTCAAGAAACTCATGGGAAAATAACTCCTCTGACTCCAGTGAAGAAGGGGCACCGGTGGTGGAGGAAGTGTTACGTGGGGTGGCCATAGCAGAGGAGGATGAGGAGGATGCTGTGGTAAAGTTAGAAACGGTAGAGGATGGGGTGTGCTGTGTAAGCCAGTCAACTACCTCTTCAGCATTTTGGGAGTTCAGGGTCATTGGCTTTTTAAAACTGGGCAATTTGCTAGGGCCACAGGATTGCATAGCAGCACGGCCCCTAGCACGGCCTCTGCGTGGCGGCCTGCCTTTGCCTGGCATTATTTTTAAAAAAACAACAACAACAAAAACTCAGTTGGTTTTTCTGGAAACGATAATACACACAGCTAGATGGCGGTTTGAAGAAAACAGTGTGCAAATAATGCCTACAAGGTCAACGTATACACAGCGGTGGATACGGATTACGTAAAATATATGAATGCTGCTTGAAAAAAAGTAACTCAAGTGGTTTTTCTAGAGACGATAATATTATCAATATTTAGACAAAATGTGAACAAGCTCACACAGCTAGATGGCGGTTTGAAGAAAACACTGCGCAAATAATGCCTACAAGGTCAACGTATACACAGCGGTGGATACGGATTACGTAAAATATATGAATGCTGCTTGAAAAAAAGTAACTCAAGTGGTTTTTCTAGAGACGATAATATTATCAATATTTAGACAAAATGTGAACAAGCTCACACAGCTAGATGGCGGTTTGAAGAAAACACTGTGCAAATAATGCCTACAAGGTCAACGTATACACAGCGGTGGATACGGATTACGTAAAATATATGAATGCTGCTTGAAAAAAAGTAACTCAAGTGGTTTTTCTAGAGACGATAATATTATCAATATTTAGACAAAATGTGAACAAGCTCACACAGCTAGATGGCGGTTTGAAGAAAACACTGTGCAAATAATGCCTACAAGGTCTACGTATACACAGCGGTGGATACGGATTACGTAAAATATATGAATGCTGCTTGAAAAAAGTAACTCAAGTGGTTTTTCTAGAGACGATAATATTATCAATATTTAGACAAAATGTGAACAAGCTCACACAGCTAGATGGCGGTTTGAAGAAAACACTGTGCAAATACTGCCCACAAGATCAACGTATACACTACTACAGCGGTGGATACGGATCTCGTAAAATTTATTATGGCTGCTTGAAAAAAGTCACTCCGGTGTTTTTTCTGGAGACGGTAATATTATGGATATTTAGACAGAATGTGAACAAGGTCACACAGCTAGATGGCAGTTGGTTGAATAACACACTGGGCAAAAAATGCCTACAGGGCAAATAATGCCTAAAAGGTCAACTTATACACTACTACAGCGATGGATACAGATTACGTAAAATATGTTATGGCTGCTTGAAAAAAGTCACTCCGGTGTTTTTTCTGGAGACGGTAATATTATGGATATTTAGACAGAATGTGAACAAGGTCACACAGCTAGATGGCAGTTGGTTGAATAACACACTGGGCAAAAAATGCCTACAGGGCAAATAATGCCTAAAAGGTCAACTTATACACTACTACAGCGATGGATACGGATTACGTAAAATATATTATGGCTGCTTGAAAAAAGTCACTCCGGTGTTTTTTCTGGAGACGGTAATATTATGGATATTTAGACAGAATGTGAACAAGGTCACACAGCTAGATGGCAGTTGGTTGAATAACACACTGGGCAAAAAATGCCTACAGGGCAAATAATGCCTAAAAGGTCAACTTATACACTACTACAGCGATGGATACAGATTACGTAAAATATGTTATGGCTGCTTGAAAAAAGTCACTCCGGTGTTTTTTCTGGAGACGGTAATATTATGGATATTTAGACAGAATGTGAACAAGGTCACACAGCTAGATGGCAGTTGGTTGAATAACACACTGGGCAAAAAATGCCTACAGGGCAAATAATGCTTAAAGGTCAACTTATACACTACTACAGCGATGGATACAGATTACGTAAAATATGTTATGGCTGCTTGAAAAAAGTCACTCCGGTGTTTTTTCTGGAGACGGTAATATTATGGATATTTAGACAGAATGTGAACAAGGTCACACAGCTAGATGGCAGTTGGTTGAATAACACACTGGGCAAAAAATGCCTACAGGGCAAATAATGCCTAAAAGGTCAACTTATACACTACTACAGCGATGGATACGGATTACGTAAAATATATTATGGCTGCTTGAAAAAAGTCACTCCGGTGTTTTTTCTGGAGACGGTAATATTATGGATATTTAGACAGAATGTGAACAAGGTCACACAGCTAGATGGCAGTTGGTTGAATAACACACTGGGCAAAAAATGCCTACAGGGCAAATAATGCCTAAAAGGTCAACTTATACACTACTACAGCGGTAGTAAAATAAAAAAAAGTAAAATAAAAAAAAAAATGAATATTAAAAAAAAAAAAATTAAAGTTGGTGCTGCTGAACTACTAGGAGCAGCAGATTAGCACACCAGTCCCACTCCCCAACACTGCTAGACTAATAGCACTGGGCTCTTATAGTAGTAGTAGTAGTAGTAGTAAAACAACAAAAAAATAAATAAAAGCAGTCCTTACAAGGACTACTGTTATTGCAGCAGTCAGCAGATGAGATCAGAAGCAGGACAGCTGCCCACTGCAGCTACATACAGAGCACTGCAGTAGAAGGTAGATTACTAGCCAGCAAAGCTACCTAAGCTTAAATGTCCCTCAAACCCCTGCAGACTTCTGTCCCTCCAATAACAGAGCAGTATCAAAACGATTACCAGCCAGCAAACTTTCAACTGTCCCTGAAATCACTAACAGGCAGCAGCTCTCTCCCTACACTATCTCTTCAGCACACACAGGCAGAGTGAAAAAACGCTGCAGGGCTTCGGTTTTTATAGGGAAGGGGAGTGGTCCAGGGGAGAGCTTCCTGATTGGCTGCCATGTACCTGCTGGTCTGGGGTGAGAGGGCAAAAAAAAGCGCCAACAATGGCGAACCCAAAATGGCGAACGTCGCGCGACGTTCGCGAACTTCCGGCGAGCGCGAACACCCGATGTTCGCGCGAACAAGTTCGCCGGCGAACAGTTCGCGCCATCCCTAGTGGTCAGCGCCCTCATAAAACAATAAAAAAATTGATGGTTCCCCCCCCCCCCACATAAATGTGAAAAAACATTGGTGGGCAGGGTCTAGTCCATTAAAGTAAAATAGAACATTGGTGGCCAGTGATTAAAAAAAAAAAAGTTTGGCTTTGGCTCCCATTTGGTGGCTTTTCTTCAGCTCCCTTTGGTAGCTCCCAGCTTCCCTGCTTCTCTGGCAGCAGACAGATGGCTAATCCCAGCCTGAATCCACTACTTGCATAGACCCAACAACATGCATATGGATTTTTTTAAAAAATGTACACACTTGTATAACGCTGTTGTAGCCCAAAGTACTTACAGTGGCCCTAGAGGAACATATACACAAAGCTTAGTTCAGGGTTTCCACTTCCCTTCATATCTAATCTAAATGATGAAGGATGCATTCATTTATTGATTCCCATCAAGATTAAAACAGTCTCTTCTCCTCAAATTTTAGTAGGTTTTTTTTTTGTTTTGTTTTTCTGGCATTGATTGGCTCATGTCATATGTTTGCTCTCATGTATGGCATATTTCCCTGACGTGCGCAGGCCGTGTATTGGGGGGAGCAGACTCCAGCTGATGCAGGCAGAATGGAAAGGATGTGGAAAAGCAGGAGGTGGGGTAGCGACAAGCTTTGATGCATGTATTATTCTGAGACACGAGTTCCATGCTGATGTTAAACATTGTCATATACATACAAACAAAGGGTTTAACCCCAAACTGATTCACAGGAACCTGAAGGTCGGGCTGTGTGCAATGTTGACTTTTATTTGCAGCTTGGATTGGGTTATTTCTGATTTAAAATCTCCCATCATGAATTAATAGACCAAGGAAATGGATATGTGTAATTGTTTTATTATGACGTGAATATTAGTTCTGACTTTAATTCCCCCCTCTTATTGTGCCAGGTAGAGTACAGATAGTGTAGGCACACTGCATAGGGCGTATTTTACCCTACAATAGCCCAGCTGAGCTCTTTAGTATAGAGGTCTTTCTGCAGATAATGGCAAAGCATTTTGCTATCTCTAGGGCACTAGTGTGTTTTTTTGTAATTAGCATTCCTCCAGTGATCCTATGCCATGTCCGATGAGCTGCTAGGCCATGCGTCCTTGTATAGGGATTATAACAAAATAGGAGGCTCATTGGCAATGGTATAAATAGATGATAGTCCACCTAGCAACATCAATTCAGGACCCTAAAACATTGCTCTGTTGATCTATTCTACCAAGATACATTGCATTTGCTCTTAAATTTGGGCCTTACTGGATCCTCTACACTCCTGCAACTGCAGGGTCTGCTTCCTCTGTAGTTATGCACCTGCTCATTGGAAGTGATGATAAAGGTTTTAGCCATGCCTATGCCTAGGATTAAGTGTCTGAGGGACATGAAACGTGTAAAGGCCCCCATACATAGGCGATAAAAGCTACTGACAGACAGAATCAGCAGCTTATTGGCCCGTGTGTGGGGTCCTCCGACGGGCTTCCACGATCAAATATCTGGCCGATCAACATCACCAAACGAGCGGATCTTCCTGTGTATGGCCACCTTAAGGCTTGAGATGATTCTCTAAATAAAGATTTTTCTACTTTTTAACGACTTTTGGTCTGATCTACATGTGGTTTCCAGTGTGCCCTGAACCTTTTATTTCTCTTTGCATGGATTGTGAGCTCCCCTGAGATGATGGCCTGGGGCAGGAGCACCTGGGCCACTATTCTACCTTGGTGAGTTTTTCATAACAAGTGAATGTTTTTATGCTTATATATGTAGTCTGAAAGGTGATAACAAGCAAGCCAGCCCTAAAAGATTTAAGTTGTCATGTATGACCATAGTGCAGTGAGCAAAGTGCCACTTTGAGCACAATTGCCTTATTTTGAACCCACAATTCATAATCCATGGGCACGTACCTTTTCTGCCTAGCCTAGTCTGAGCTCTCATCCGCCAGTGCTGCTTATCCCCATGCGTTGGACTGTTTGCCTGTCTCTGCTACTGACACATGTCACTGTGGGAACTTAGAAGATACTGCCTAGATCAGAGGTGGCAGTAGCTCCAGGGCTCCCCAGAATCAATAGGCCCGACTCAGCTTGATTCGGAAAACAAGAGGCAGGAAGGACTGAGCGGCATTGAGCACAACCATACAGGGGTATAAAGTTGTTTGTAACTGTCCAAACACTTTTTTCAATTCAGTTGGTGCACTTTGTGCAATATGTTGGTGCTCTAAAAATACACGTTAATAATAATAATGAATTGTCCAGTAGAAGTAAAGACTTTTTTTCAATTGCTTTGCATTTTTTCTACTACTCATAGCACTCTAATGCTTATCAGGCAAATATTTTCTTATGATAAACGGTGCATCTGCATGCAGGGAAATACACCTATTTTATGACTTAGCACAAATTCAAATGTGTTAAAATAACTGTGACTATTTAATAGAAAATAAGTATTTGTTATGGAGTGGTCCTAATCAACAGTGGGCGGAAGCAGACCCAATGGCTGTTGGAAGGGCCCAATGAGGTACCAAGTTTAGACTCGATTTTTAAATATACTGCTATTTAGAGACCCAGATTTCCATTTTGGTCGTTTCATTTTGAGTCACATCACCGTTGGCATGTTAAGGGTTGTGCACTTATTGGATTAAAATTGCGTTTCCATTAATGTCAGTTATCCTGCTGCACTGTGTTTTGTTTTACCAGGCTCCATAAATCTCTAAAAGTATTTTGGAACTCCAAATTGTGGACAAAGTGCCACTGGCATCTGCCTAGGAGCCAGCCTCATAGTGCATGTCTCTGTTTTTTTTCATATTACATGCATATACCTTATGAGGCAGACATAAGTCCTTGGGGCAGTTTTCCTAAAGGGTGAAGTGGCCAACGCTAAAGTCAATACGCTTGTGTTACCGCCTGCAGAGACCTCGCCGATTTCCTAACAGGTGCAGGTGTCACTTTGCTAGTGAAGGAGATAGACGCTAGCATTGCTTCGCACTCTTAACGGCAGGCGAATTCACTAAGATGCAGATTTTACTGAATGTTACCTCATTCGCGAGACTTCCCTTCCCCAGCTCAGACCATCTGCCGAATTTTCGCCGGTTAGGGAATTGGCCCCCTTATGTATTAAAAATTATGAAAGTGCAAACAATGGGTAAAATGTATCTTGCAATTTTTCCCAATTAAATTTACACTTTGTGCCCCGAAGTGCAACACTAAAATGGAATGCTGACTACAGGAGGGGAGGGAGATTGGCCTCTTATGGGCATCGCCTGGAATGCTTGCCCTAGGGGAGAATTTACAAACTGGGATGAACCGAGGCAGTAAGACATCAGGAAACCTTGTATTTAAGCAAATAAGGATGCCCAAGAATACAAGAGGATACACAGCTAGAGCCACCAACCTCCCTTCCCCTCCTGTATACAGCAGTGGCAAATGCATTCTGTGCCATATACAGAGAGAAGCACTAATCTTTGCACTCCATTCCATGAGGCTCATTTATAAACAGTGGACAAATATGCTCTTGGGCAGTAACCCATAGCAACCAATGAAAGGTTGTTCAACCTGCAGGTGGCTGAAAATACCCAGTCACTGGTTGCTATGGGTTACTGCCCAAGTATTTGCCCACTGTTTATTTGCCCACTGTTTATAAATGAGCCCCCGTGAGCAGTTAGGGTTTTACTCAAGAGCAGTAGATGCAATAGTAGCATGGGTAGCATGTAAATTGCAAAAGTCATCCTTGTGCACTTATCTTACTGTGGACAAGCAAACACTGACCAATTGATATGTTTAGGCAGAAGGTTAGTTAGGTGACAGGTCTACAAGCATGGCCATTGGAACTGAGGAGTGATGGGCTACCTATTGGGCATTACTGGTCTATGTTATCAGGGTCAGCATTGTCGTAACTTCTGTTGCCTGTAGTTCACCTAGGTCCCCCTCCTTTGAACTTGCGTCTCCTACCTGCCGGACACACTAGAAGACACACCAACAATTTTGCTGTATTGCAGCTCCGATGAGTCCCAAGGGGGTGCGGGCCTGGGTGTGATCACTCCCACTGTACCACCAGTAGTTACACCACTGAGGGTCAGGGAGGTTCTATAGACAGGAGGTTGGAGTAGGAAGATAGATGGCATAAAAATCTGTGTTGCACAGTAGTGATGTGCGGGCAGACATGATACCCGCTGGACCCACGGTTTTGGGGTGAGGTCGGCTGAGGGTTTTTCTCAACCCGCACATCACTGTTGCACAGGGAAAACAATGACCAAACATCACATAGAGCCTGGCCAGGGGGCCCAGGAGGTATAGGGGCCCCATGAGGCCCTATATAAAATGTATTTGTATAAAATCAATAAATATTGATAAAAACAAGTCAACCTCTAGACATTTGGGGGTCTAAAAAAATAATTTGCTGTGGGGCTCAGTGATATCTAGTTACGCCACTGGCAGTGATGGCACTTTTCCAGTGCAAATGTCATCATTAAAACAAAACAAAATAAAATAAACTAACACGGACTGTAGGTTTCAATTTATATTGCAAGAAGATTACTTTTGGGGAATTCTCTCCATATAGGCTAGGGCCAGATGGGGGGGAAATCTGCCTGCTGAAATCGGCAGGCCAAATTCAGCCCCTAACCGCTAGCAGAATCCTCTTCTTATCTTCTTCGCATCCAGAAACTTTGTTTTGTCTCCGGCGTGAACACAATCAGCTGATTTTGGTGAAGAAACACAAGACTTTGCATTTTGAGGCAAAATCCACAGAGTTTGTTTACACCGGAGCCAATATAAGGTTTCTGGATGCAAAGAGCGGAGGAGATTCTACCAGCGGTCGGGTCAAAATCAGCCTGCGGATTTCAGCCCGGTCTGGCTCCTAGTCTTAGTAATTGTACTGGCAGAAACAATAGGAAACAGCCAAACAACCTGTGCTCTGCACCTTGTACTGAATATAAAATGTGGTAGGGTTGCACTGGGCCTATGGAACACCAGGAACAATCCCACCAACCCAGACCTGCTCCGAACTTTGATCACTCCACCTCCGGTCGCAGCCACCATAGGAAGTTTAGATATGCAGCATGTCCAGGAGTGTGGGGTAGTGTGGACCCATGCAGTGGCAGTCCCAGTGGGCCATGGACATCGCAATCTGACATTGAAATAGTTTACAAGCTGCAGAACGCAGCAGGCCCGGACTGGCAATCTGTGGGCTCTGGCAAATGCCAGAGGGGCTGCTATAAGTTCCCATAGAAATTCAATATTTAGTGGGCTGGTGGGGGCTGTTTGGGCCACTGAGTTGGCTGATTGGTCCTCTGTGTACCGGAAATGCCAGGGCCTATTTTAATACTCAGTCCGGACCTGGAACGCAGCATCAGCGTGCACGAGTTAGCATAGAACTGGAGCTCCCTAATGTCCCCATCTGAATGGCATTCCACCCCATATGAATATGACACTGGTGGAGTAACAACTGGGAAGGGTGGGGAAGGCCCAGGAGGTGTCATGCAGAGCATAGCATTGTGGTGTCTGCACAAACTGGGGCTCCTGAACATATTAATGGCAATGCTGAAGACAGGTAGCTCTGTATCTATCAGGCAAGGGGGTAGAGTGTAGATCTCTGTGCTCTGTTTTGGATGCAAATACCTGGGGCAAGGCAGCATTCAATGTGCAGAAACATGGCGGATTTTGCTAGTTTTTTTGCACTTTACATCCTGCCCTGCAGATACTAAATAACTAATATTACTATTTATACAAGAAAGAGTGAGGTTATTAATAAAGGCCCATTAAGTGATACTATACCTTCAATAATGAAATAAAATAAAAAGACGATATCTCTACTACAGACCGGGTGCATACGATCTATTCATGGCTTACTTAGTACATGTCTTTGCTGATATGTTGCCAAAGGAATGTTTTATTTGTGAGCGGCTTAGTGGCTGGCTGAGAGTATTTGTATTTTGTAAAATACATCCCGAGTATTTGCATTTAACCGTTGAATTCCTTGAAGCAGTCAGAGATCAATGGCAAGTAGAATACAGTACAAGGTGCTTGAGCAGTTAAAGGGGTGAGGGAATATTTACATTTGGCCTTTGTGACGTACGGAATATCAAGTTGCTCAGCTCTGTGGTTTTTTTAGGCCGATTCACAGTATTATGTTTTGACATGTGTCAACTACCTGCGTCATCTCAGCCAAACCGCTCCCTAGCATGATTTGTTTTTGTTCGTTTACTAATGGATCTGAAGCCGAGTACTGTAAAGGTTTAGCTGCACAAAGTATTATTTCCCCAGGCCACGCAGCAGAAGAGTGTAATCGCTTGTCTAGCTCATACTGTGTCAGACATAGTATAGAGAATGAGCCACAAGGATGTGTTTAATATTTAACTGATTTGTTTATATCTTGTGGCAAGATGTCCCTGTATTACAATAGACATTTAGAATATGTAGGCTTATGTCATACAGGCGTATTAATAGCTTCTACATCTAACTAACCAGATATAGGGTCAGTTCTTCTCTGTGAAGCAGGTACTTATTTCTGTATGGGATATGAGCCTTTCCCTCACACATAAAATACTTTCATATCTGTGCATGCAGTGCATTGTAAGTCCCAAAAAAATATAAAGAGAAGTGTAAACTGACAAGAAGAGAGTTGTCTTACCTGTGCTTCTTGATATATAAAGGGCACCGCTAGAGGGCATGCAATAGAACTAATTATTGGGCCCGTGGGGCACAGTTTGGGTCTCAGTGCACTTGAAATGCCAGGGCCTATTTTGAATCTCAGTCTGGACCTAATCTAAACCCTCAGTAAACCTGGGCTTTATCAAGTGTACCTCTGGTGCAGTGCTGCTTTATATGATTTTTAAATAGCAGTGATACTGTAATAATGATATACCACCCATTCATGCCCAATTTACATCTGTCCTTCTTTGGGGCCATGAACATCCCTTATATGATAGTGTGCTTCAGCTGTTCCTTCTGGGTCAACGTCCGATTTACCTTCACATTTAAAAATCTACTTGTTTGGTGAGATCTCCAGACAAACAGCTCTTTCCCCAATATGCCCACCTTGAGGGCAGATCTGCACAGACCACCCTAGGCATACCGGTCAGCCACTTCTACCCCCCATCCCCGGGGGGTCTGGACCAGGCTTAGGAGAAAGAAGATGGTAAATGTTTGCTACCCCCATTTCGTTGCATCATAGGCACATGCTTCTTCTGCTTATCCCTAGTTCTGGCCCTGGATCTGGATTTGCTGAACACAAGGGCAGTAATTACAGGGCATCAGAGCAGGGGTCACATCAATATGGTCCTAACTCTGACAAAATATTAAATCAGATAAATTACCAACACGGTCTGTAAGGTTGCGTCATCAGCTTATATCTACCCATGTATGGTCACCTTTAGACATGTCCTTGAAGATGGGGTTATCAGAAAAATGGGGCATGTTTTAAGGCCCTATTCACTGTGGTGTGATTGCTGTACCTTTGGACTTGTGTAGCAGCTGTTATTTGGCTGCGATAGTATTAAGCACAAAATTATTAAATTCTTTAAACAATTCAACTTTACTCCAAGTAACTAACCATAACAGAACCTAGTTAGTTTGTCAGCCTAGACAGTGGCTTACAATGCCAGTCTGATATTGCTGAATTTTGGTTTATTGGGCTTCCTGAAAAACCTTGCACCACAGCAATGCCAAAGGACACATTAGTGGTGGAGTTTGTATGTACAGAGGTCATTAAGTGCCATAAAAATACAAAAGTCATCCTGCGTGTGTGAGTTGCTTAGAAGAAAAGTGTAAGAAGACACCGCTCTTCTGTTAGGATTCCCCCAGCCATGATTTCAGGATTAATAAAATATCCGGTTTCACCGTTGCATAGAGAGTTTCTTAGTGCCATTTGCGCAATCAGATGGCTGGGTACTTAGTGCTGGCATCCACTAAATACTTAGTCACTGATGTCAGTTTCGCTGTGTGGTTTTGAATCATTCCAAAGTACCCTACGCGAAATATGAATTATCGATCAGTCCTAAAGCCAATATACTGCATTGACTGCATGCTCGGGTCATAGAAAAATCTATAACAGACCTGTTTTTCCAGCTGTTGCTGAATATACTTGAATTGGGGAAAAGGATTTACCTACTACTTTATTACTTAATATAATTATATCTTAAAATTCAACTTTAATGTTTCATGTGCCTACAGTAAATTCTGGGGTATTTAAAGAGCCAGCTGGTGGGCCTTGTGAAGACATGTAGCCAAGTAGGAGAACCTTTATCCTTCTAATGAGGTTGTCTAAAAATAAAAATCATTAGCTTGAAATAGAAGTCCCCGTTTACCCCTTATAACTTTTTTTCCTGATTATCCTGCCTTTAGTGTACTTTTCCTTTTTTTTTTTTGATAGAGCTCTCATCTGTCCTTGTTCGTTCTCTCTATTTTCTTGTATAACCATCTCTAACTCTCAGGATTAAGCTTTCGCCTATTATCTCTTCACTCTCTCTACAATCCCTTAAAGTTTATTTTCTTCGGTTCCTTTCTTTTTTATTGATCTATCGTCTGTCTTTCTGTCTCTTTGCTTTCTTCCATGATCCATCAGACTCTTGGACTTTCAGCATTATGTCTCCATCTTTCATCTCATTATGCTTTCTGCCACTCCTTCAATAGCTCCATCTGTTTATTGAGCTATCATTTATCCTTGGTTGTTGCCCTCTCCTTTCTTCTTTAGCCATCTCTGACTCTCAGCATTATGATTCCATCCTTTATCTCTCCACCCTTTCTGCCATTCCTTCATCTTCCTTTCCTTCAGTTCCTTTCATTGAGCTATCACCTAGATCCCTCTCCTTTCTTCCATAGTCATCTCTGACTCTCAGCATTATATTTCCAACTTTTATCTCTTCACCCTTTCTGTCATTCCTTCAGCTTCCTTTACTTTTTTTATTGAGCTATCATCTGTCCTTACTTGTTTCTCTCTTGTTTTTTTTCCATCCCCATCCTCCATCCCATCACCCTTTCTGCCTTTCCTTAAACTTTATTTCTTTTGGTTCCTTCCTTTTATTGTGCTATCATATGTCCTTGCTTGTTCTCCAATCCTTTCTCTTTCCTTTCTTCCATCACCAACTCTAACTATCAGCATAAAGTATTTGTCCTTCTCCTTATCATCTTTTCTGCTCTCATTTTATCATCTTTAGATACTTCCATCATTGTTCTTTTTATTCATCTCTGTTCACCACTGCCCTCTCATTCCATTTTCCATATTCTCCCATCACGGGCAATTTCCCACGAACAGATCTTTATTGGATAGATATGTAGCAGCCTTGGTTGTGGGCCACTATATGTTACTATCTGTATCTATTTCTCTATGCACATCAAAAGGCATTTAGAGTTTATACATCTTGGCAATCCCAAAATGACCCCAGCATTCTTTCTAGCAAATACATTTCAGGAATTTGCAACGGGCCTGTTAGATTTGGATGTTAGTATATGGTTGCAATGCGATTCTTGTAGTATTGCCTTTCAGTGTCTTTGCTGCATATTGTGTTCTGATAGCAGATGTATAAATTCCTCTTATTTTTCCCATATCGCTTGCTGCTCAAATTCTTTGTGCTGCTTTAAAAAAAAATAAATGCCAATTAGTCCTGTCATGCATGTGTCAAAACTATCACTTCTTCTGTCACATTTACACCTGCCCCAAATAACGTCTGTCCAGTCATAGAAGATAATGTGTCCTTAGATCTTTGCCTGTTAGGAACAGCCAAACTGTATCTGTATCTTTATATTATACTAAATGCCACAACAATTAGGACCCATTTACAAAGGGTTAAGTGCAATCCTGAGTGCAAAATTGCAGCCCTTAGACAGAGACACCTCTCCTGCACTAAAGGTTTGCATTGGGCAGCCCTGTACTTAATGCATTCAATACGTTTACTTTGGTTTCCCTAATGTGTGCGTAATGAATGTCATGAAAATCATGGGGCATCTATGTGCTGCCAGCCTGTCTACAGCATTGAGAAAGACAGATTGTGCCACATACAGAGAAAGGTGCAACTGTCCCATACTATTGCACAACATGTGTATTTCATGGGGCAAGCTTCAACATTCAAAATATATGAGAAAATTTGACTTTCTTAGCTTCTCCAGTAGATGTTATTGTTGTAAGTTCTTTTCTGCTGGTTATTTTACATTTTTCAATAAAATTCTTGCCTGCGCGACGCCAGACATGGAATTCAGCCACAATGCCTTTGTCTTGCGTCAGCACCAGACCACATTGGAATTCATCCACTGAGGGTAACAGTTCAAGAAGGGATTTCACTTCTGTTTGTATTGATGGCATTATAGTAGAATTGCATCTGGATTTTATATGAAGCATGACACATGTTAGAGACTCAAGCCCTTGGCAATAGAAATGTGTTATGCTTCGCTGTGCCGTATAAAAGGGGACATTAAAACTTTGCGCCTGAGGGCAATTCCACACATGGCATTTTGTCCAACACAGTGACACATTGGCAGTAATATTCCCAAATTACTTTCCATTATACATAATAGTGCTGGAATCGAACACACAAGCAATTATCATCCCAAACCTAGAGTTCTGTGCAGATGTAATTTATACTACCCACAATTCTATTGCCACTGGCATTAGATCAGTGGTGAAAAAAATGTTTTTGGGTGAAGAACCCGTTAAATTCTGTTCCTAAGACCTTCCAACCCTTTCATTTGTGATAAAAAAAGCAAAACCCTAATTGCAGGCCATTATCTTGATCCAGAATCAATGTTGTTCTATTTGAAAGAATTTGACTGAATCTTTAAATAAATATATAGATTACATTATGCCAGTTTATATGAATGCAGGTTTAGAAAACAAGATCCTGTCCTCTTTAACAAGGGCAGGGAATGACAAAGAAACAAATCAATAAACACAATAAAACATGCCCAGTGGATGAATAAGAAAAATAAATAAGGTTTAATTATTGCTTCCGAAGGTAAACCATGGCTATATTGGCTTTGAGAAATCTATCAATCAAATCAAAATTCACATGTGGAGCACTTTAAAGTGGTGGGTCACCTTGACACTTTTAAAATGTTTTTAAAAGTAATAAAAAAAAACAGTACTTTGTACTTTATCCCAAATAAGATATAATTAATCCTTATTGGAGGTAAAACCTGCCTATTGTGGTTATTTGATGTTTAATTGAATTTCTAGTACAATGAAGGTATGAATGTCCAAATTATGGAAACATCCATTATCCAGAAAACCCCAGGCCCTAAGCATTCTGGATAGCAGGTCTCATACCATTGGTATGTATGGTTATAGTTGTTATTATTTGCAGTATTGTTGGTAATCAAGCTGTGATCTGAGTCCTGGGTATTGAGTTTCCGCAAGACATTGGGGTATATTTATCAAAGAGTGAAGTTCCGCAACTAGAGTGAAATTCCGCCACTCTCCATTCATTTCTATGGGATTTTTATAGGCGTATTTATCAAAGGGTGAACTTTCACTTCACCCATTGATAAATACGCCTTTTTAAAATCCCATAGAAATGAATTGAGAGCTGTGGAATTTCACTCTAGTGGCGGAACTTCACTCTTTGATAAATTTACCCCATTGGGTAGAACTAACCCAGGAGTATTATAATGCTTAGGAATGTCCCATCATCTATCAGGACAACTTGCATTCTTCTGCTACAGGTTATAAAAAGCAGGTTTAGGCAGCCTCTTTCACGGCTGTTTCAGAACTGCACCTTCTACCTTATTCCTGCCTCCCCAGGTCAGTGCATCGGAGAATGTTGAAAACAAAGCAAGCAAGAGAGCAGAAGTCCATCTCTATTTAAAGCAGTGCTGCTGTGCAAAATGTGGCAGCAAAGTCAAGTCTGACAAAAAAACTAACTTTTACTGTTTCGGTGTTCACCCACAGAAAGGTTTAAGACTCCTGTTTACAGAAGACTCTGAACAGTTAGTTTAAGTCACACCCAATGAGGTGCTGTAAATGTAAGAATGCCCGGATGACATCACTCACCTGTGTTCTGAACTGATAGGAAACTATTTGCTAAGAGGGAGGCACAGACATTCAGACAATATTCGGCTGGTTCATTCTTTTCATGTAACAGCGAGTCTCCCCTATCTTTCATAGGTATTGTATCCCCTGCATAACTATTCTAATGGGCCTGCTTGCATAGTCACTGATCTGTGCAATATATAGGGCATGGCAGAAGGTCAGGTATATGTCAAACGAGGATGCAGGTATTTTTTTGTAGCATATTCAAAGCTTCATTCTCCCTTTAAGCTATGGTTGGTAACAAATGATATTTGGCATTCACCTACAAACCAGCACCATGTTGCTAAGTTGCTTTATGAGTCTCAGTAGAGAATAAAGTGCTTTAAATAAGTGACTGTGCTGTCCAGGGTGCTGAACACATGACCTTTGGCTCATTACTAAATAGTGACCATTTTAAGAGGGTAATGTAATAAAAGTTGTGAACTTTGCAGCGGGTCTAGTAACCTATAACAACAAAGAAGAACAATGAAACCTAGGGGCAAATTCACTAACCTCCGTAAATTCGCCAGCGACGGCTTCGCTCACATCGCAACACTTCGCCAGGCATAGATTCGCCAGGACAATGGTAAACCCGAAGTTGCGTCCAGGGCGCCGAACTCTGGTGAAGTTGTGCTAGCGTTGGCTAATTTGCATACGGCGGGAAGTTAAAGTTGAATGGATATGTTGCAGCAAATACATTACATTACACAAGGCCAGGGAAACCTTAATAAAATGAAGTAGAGTTGTTATAATGCCCTACACATGAGCCCACTGTATAGTTTATGTGCCATATGGTAGGAAATGTAGGGGGGAGACCAGGTACCCAAAAAAAATTTTTATGTACTTTTGCAGGCTATCACCCTGAAAAAACTAAGACTAAAAATTGAATAAGCCCTATTCATTCCATTGCACTTCGCCTGGTCTGAGCTGGCAAAGGCAAGTCTGACGGAACACGTAACGTTCAGTAAAATGCGCATCTTAGTGAATTTGCAAAGTAACGCTCTTTCACCAGAGTGAAACTTCCCCAGGCGTAAGAGTGTGAAGTAGCGCTAGAGTCTATCTCCTTCACTAGCGAAGTTACGCCAGCGCCTGTTAGTAAATCTGCAAAGTACTGAAATGATGTCACGCTGCCGAATTTTTGCTAACGTTAGTCCCTTCACCCTTTTCTAAATTTGCCCCCTAGGATCTAAACATTATGCTGGGACCCTGGGTCAGTGTTCTTTTTAAAAAAAAACAAAAAAAAAAAACAAAAAAAAAAAACAGGATATATCTAGTATAGGTAAATTGTACTTCTTCAGTTCAAGCTGCTCGGATGAGTAGTGAAACGTCTTCATTGATTACTCAGCAAGTCCATTTGTTATAAAATTTACCTATACTAGATATACCATGACCTGGATGAATGAAAATCTTCATAATCATAACCCAGGATATGTTTTGTACAGTTGATACAAATGTATTTCTTTTTCCCAGTGAGCCCCTGCATTACTTTGGGACACATTGATAGTAGGAAACTTCTTGTTTCTTTACAGAACATGCCCATATCTTCATTCAGTGAATGGGGTTCCTGGGAAGAAGCAATAACATGCAAGCTTCAAGCGACTGTACAAAACAAACCCCAGGCTGATGGAGGCAAAAGCCTTGAGGTTTTAGGTTAGTAATTGGGGGCAGATTTACTCGAGGATGAAAATTCACCAGCGACCGCTTTGCAGCCATCGCTACACTTCACCTAGCGAAAATTTGCTCAGACAGCGCTAATTCACTGAAATGCAGAGTTCATCGTGGGCGCCGAACACTTCCGACATTTCGCTAGCGTTACTTCGGCAATGCGAGCAATTGAAAGAGAAGATGCGCTAGCATTCATTTCTGCCTAGCGCAAATTTGCTAGAGGTCTTGCGCTCATGTTCATTTGCATTTGGCGGGAAATTTAAAGTTGACTGGACGTATATGTTGCAGCAAATACATTACATTACACAAGTCCAGGGAACCATAATAAAGAAAATAGAGTTTTTATAATGCCCTACACATGAGCCCAGTGTATAGTTAATATTCCAAATGTTAGAAAATGTATGGGGGAACCCGGTTACCCAAAAAAAATTTTAAGGACTTTTGCAGTATATCACTCTGAAAAAAGGAAAAGATGCCAGCGTTTTTTAGACTTAGCTTTTTCCACAAAAATATGATGTAAGTAACAGAAGAATGAGGAAGATCTATACACTCCATTGCACTTCACCTGGTCTGAGCTGGCGAAGGTAAGTCTGGCAAGAGGTGATGTTCAGGAAAATCTGCATTTCATTGAATTTACAGAGCAATGTCCATTCGCCAGAGTGAATTGTCGGCTGGCGATAGAATGCGAATGACCGCTATCATCGACCTCTTTTGTTAGCAAAGTGACGCCTGTGCCCTTTAGTAAATTGGCGATGTCCCTGCAGGCGGTAATGCTAGCGAATTGACGCTAGCATTAGCCACTTCGCCCTCGAGTAAATCTGCCCCTTGGAGTCACTGCAGTGTGTTTAACAAATTGGCAACCCCAGTGAACTTGGGTTTTATTGTTCTTTAAACTGGTGAACAGTAAATGCTACCTGCTGACTTCTTACTAGAAGTTCTTAGAACTCCTACAAATATTGCCCCTATTAAATTTCCTACACGCTGAGCTAGGAACCTGGCTCAATGACTGTTTAAGCACTGTAACAGTCTACAGGTTATGTTAGCCCTGCCCTCTTCATACTCACTTGCACTCAGTGTTTGCGAAGAAGGGTGTTGAGTAAAGCTTCTAGAACCCCTTCACCTACCCAGAAGATTTAGAGGTTAGAGGGCATAAACATATAAACAAAGAGTAAATTATCTTCTTAAGTATTCCACAGTGAGCATTTGATCTTATTTCCATTCCTAAGTCACATTGACTGAAACTAGTGATTTGTGTAAGGCCACCTCTTGCTGATATATAAGTAAGTCTAAGATTTACTGGTTTCATACAAATTCAATCTTGGTAATCCATAGCCTTAAATCTTCAGGTACAGAGACGGAATATGGTCATGACACCTTAGTTTTCATGTCATGGAAATGCAAGATATTATAAAGATAATTAGGGTTGTAGTAGCATTAACATGTTCAATGTTTGCAGTGTTATTTCAGAGCGGGAAGAGACATGAGCTTGGGCATGGGTGCTTCTGTGATGACTAGGGGTGAGGACATCTATTTGCAATATTCCGTATCCTTGTGACCAGCTTATATCCATGTGTTACTTAAGTAGCGTAATATTGCTGAAAAAACGGCAATCGTTTTGTTTTTAAACATGAATCGTGTGTGCTCTACCAAAGCATGTACAAGGCTAGTGATGGAATATACTCATCCTTTCTTGTACTACTATAGAACAGCACCAAACCTTTCATTTAAAAGAAAGGGTGTCTGGCCCAACATCTCAGCTGTAGTTGTACAGTTGCAAAGAGAAGTGTCTTGGTGGAACTACAATAACTACAGTTGCCTGAGGTTACCCACATACCTGCCAAGTTTATGTTATGCAGAAGAATAAATGGCAAGTACCTGTTTTTTCTTTGTCAGAGCGTTTCTTCTTTAATATAGAACCATTAAGAATACAGAATCTCTTAGTGAAATAGGTAATAATATAAGGGGTCTAGTAATAAAAGCATCCTTTAAACTTGGAAAAAACGTAAAAAATAAAAGACGGAAATCATTTTAAAAAGTCTTTATTTCTGGTGAACAATCTGAAAACAACAGAACGTTAAACAAGTGTTTGGAAGGTGAACGCCAAATTTAATGTTAACAGAGGAAGGCTTTTGGCGACAGTGATTATAAATGAGATAGTAACCATGTATTAATGGAACATATGTCAGCAATTTGTTATGACCTCTTTGACAGCTCTGCTGTACCTTTCTGGGATCCAGGCCTGGATTTGTGGAATTGCCTGGGCCTAGGGCAGCAGAATTTTAGGGGGCGGCATGCCACCCAGCCACACCCACATTGGTTCAGAAGCACTGGGGATTCACAGGAGATACAATATTTTTTTAAATTCCTTGTACACCAATCCCCAGTAGTCTAAAACCGAGCTAAAAATGTGTGCACGTGCACAAAGGGAAAGGAGGGGAAAGGGGCAATGAACGGCAGCGGGCCTACAGGCTACTGCTATGTAAATCCGGCCCTGCTCAGATCTACAGCCATGCACCCACCCTCAAGTGTGAGCTGGATCGGAGAGACAGATCAAAATAACCTCCTGTGGATCCACCATGGGATAATGTAATATAGAGTAAAGGTGCTGATAGATTGGCAGACATTGGTGCCAATTCTTATTGATCAGTGTGTGTGACTAAGATAATTGCTGTGGCTGGTTGAGTTGGGTGGGCAGGGTTCCCAGAAAACTTTACTCTAGCATCTTAGTGGGCTGTAGTTCATGTTCAGTGCCCATGTACTGCCCTTCATATGATTGGACTTCTCTTCAGAGGTTCCTATAAGCCCATTGGGCAAAGACATTCTTGTTTGAAATTTAAACCATAATCTTCATGACCAGCTTCATCCTTGTTATGAACAAAACCCAAGTTCTGAGTAACCTGCAAATCCTATCCGCTATCTTCATTTGGACTCTCAGACTCACTTACTATTCCTTTATACATATTTATGTTTATTTGTAAACATTCATGGGGTCCTTTAGTTTTAACCATTTGCCAAGGCCCAAGGCAATGCCAAATTTGATGAAGACTATTAAGTTTAGAGCAGGCTTTGGAAGTTAGAGCACCAGCTACAGCTCTGATTCTCAGTGGGACAGGCACCTTCTTCACGCTCTCGTTGTCACAATTAAACCAGGGGTGGGTGTGATACAGACAAAGGAGTAATTACTGTTAACAAGCATCACTGCATTAAATAAAACATAAGGAATAGCTATTTCCTTACCAGGGAGCAGGTAAATTGCCAAGAAGGAGAAATCAATAGTCTTTATTTCAGGGCACTTAAAATAAGCGACCAATACAGCTCCCGCGACCAATGCCGATCCCACGACAAAACGCCGAAAATTGTGCTGTCGTCTGTAATGGTACTAAGATAACTGGCAAATTGTTGAAGAATGGCATAGGATGCAGTACTTACAGATAGTTGATATCACCAGCAAGCAATAACAATCTGTAGCCAGAGAGATACAGTACTGTACTGTAATAAATCGGGTATAATAGACTGACTATAGAAAAGTGCGATTCCTCCCCTTTATAATTCATATAGATAGAATAGTAGTGTAATTCTATCCTTTCATAAATATATTTTCTGGCTCCAATCCCTATGCCTAGTTTCCTTAAACTTAGTGGACATTTATTCTGCCATCCTGCCAACCAAGAAAAATCCCTAAATGATAACTGATGATAGCAAAGTTGACCATAAATCAGATCATCATAAGTGCAATTATACATGGCCGGTCTGGAGATTTATCATGTATGCAAGGGGCATTTTTTAAGGGTCCCGTATTCTACTTGTTGGCAGCATACACCACCTAGAGTACCTAGGTAATTGGTGGACTAATAATTCATACCTCCCAACTGTCCCTTTTTCAGAGGGACAGTCCCTCTTTTGACAGCTCAACCCGCAGTCCCTCACTTATACTGGAGAGTCCCTCCTTTCTATGCACTGAACAGCCAGAAAAAGAAACAAAGTTTCTCACTTAATTGGCTTTTAGCAGAGAGCCCAGAACAGCTAACAGGTGCAAATAAGATACTTTGTAACAATTTTGAGACACAAAAACACAGTTTAGATAAGGAGAAATATTTTCAAACTTTCATAACCTGCCAAATTTTGTAAAACAAACATGATAATTAGGGGGTGTGGCCACAGAAAGGGGTGTGGTCAAAAAAATTGCTGCGCTACGTGCGGGAAAACATTTTTTGTCCCTCTTTTTACTTCCAAAATGTTGGGAGGTGTGATAATTGGTGCATCCAGGGGGGTAGAGATCTCCTAGCTTAATGTTATCAGGGCCGGATTTACATCCCGCTGTCATTGATCGCCCCTGTCCTACCCTTTTATTTGCTCAAATTTTCATCATTGGGACTGGAGCAATGGGGATTGGCACACAAAAAAATTAAAAAAACGTTATATCTAATGCGCTTTCCCGGTGTTTCTGAGCCAATGTGGGTGTGGTTGGGCAGCATGCCACCCCCTAAAATCCTGCTGCCCTAGGCTTGTGCCTTGGTGGCCTTTCCACAAATCCGGGCCTGAATGTTATAGGGCCCTATGATTACTAATGGTGGCCCTTACTTTCAGATCTTCACGCTCCCCCAATAGCAAACAGCCACATGTAAAGCAGCACTGAAGTAAAGTCCTACTATCAACGTTTGCCATCTTTCTTTACCACCTCTCTAGTACCTAAAGTTGCTGCTCTGGGGGCAGTCCCCCATAACTGTACCCCCAAGACAACCCTAAAACTAAATTATCAGCCTAGTCTCAAGATCATGTCGGTTATTGAATATGGTCCCTGATCCAATCCCTGGCAGATTGCTTCCAACTGATTACCATGAAAGCTAAATGCAGAGTCCAATCAAAAATGTAAAAATCCTTTAAGTAGGAGTAACCAATTAGAAAATTTGGTGGTGGATACGGTGGTGGGGGCTGCATTTAGGGTTGCCACCTTTTCTGGGAAAAAATACCGGCCTTCCTATATATTTTTTTCCCTATTAATAACATTGGGATCAGCCGTCATTTTTACCGGGCAGGTGGCAACCCTAGCTGCATTACATGCTTTATTTTCAAGCTAGTGTATTATGGAATTAAGGAATCTGTGACTACATTCTAAAGGGGGGTACTAGTAACATGGGGCAGGTGGATATAACTCGGAATAAAATCAGTTTTCCTTGAATAGCCCAAAGAAATTAATTTGCAAAGTTATATTCCAAGTGTAAGTGTGTTATTGTTGTGTTTCTCCAGCAATAAAGAGTATCTCGTTGCAGGCAGTGCCAGGGACACAAGCAGGGAGATCTGTTTTTACCCCAGTGCTGTATATGCCAGACTAACAGAGGAGAGAGAGGCAGCAGTAGCCTGTAACTGTATCTGGGGCTGCTGCCTGCAGTCTGCACTGGGATCCAGCTGTCAGCTCCATGCCAGGATTTCTGTCCCTCCCCCACTCTCTCTCTCTCTCACACACACACAAATTCTCTCTCTCTGTCTGTCTGTCTCTTTCTCTCTCCAGCTTTTGGTTTTGGTTCAAAGAAATCTGTAGGCTCCCTTAGTGGGATGATGATGAGGAGGATGCCACATTGAAAGTCTGGGATGTGGCTGGATACCTTGGAGGCACAAGCAGATCACGTTCCTTTGCCCTGATCCATGTGTGCAGCTATGGGGAGTATGGTGCTGCAGGACAGTGGCAAGGAGGAAGCAGGGAATCTCATCAGACTTTGCAGCTCTTTGCTGTCCCTTTAATACCCAGGCTGGTAGCAGCAGGCAGGACAAGGAAGGAGGCTTAATAACCATTGCAAAAGAAGCGCAATCTTCTGTCTTTTTATGACTCCTTTAACTGACAGATAAGCACTGTATTATTAGTTCAAGGAGACTAGCCGTGTGACACTGGGTGCTGCATGTGTTTTATGGCTCTTGGAATGTCATAGCCCAGGCTTGGAGGATCAGTAAGCCACAAGTGGGACTGCTTTTCCCTAGGGCACTTGTGCTGCTGGACTTTTATTCTCTCCAGGGTGTTTTTGGTAACATTATGAAGGATCCCTCATGTATAACCACTGGTCATCAGAGCATGGCAGTGTATGGCAGAATGGACCCTTTGGATTTTGAGGTTAGCCCTGTGAAACGTCTGAAAACTGAGTATCCTTTCCCCTATCTCTTGACAGAGGAGGCCTATCAAAAACTGGCCGGAGAGACCCTGGAGGAGCTGGACTGGTGCTTGGACCAACTGGAGACTTTACAGACCAGGCACTCTGTCAGTGAGATGGCTTCAAATAAGGTAAGGACCCTTCTATTACCTTGCAATGGCAGCTGGGCAGAGGGCATGTGAATGGCATGTTAGAGATCCTTGGCATTGCACAGTATAAATGCCATGGCTGATACTCTGATTTGTTGACGGTTGCTTGCAGATGGAGGGCAATATTGAGCCTGGGTGCAAAACAGGATGGATAACTGCAGGCATGCATAACCTTTCTTTGATGGAAAACAGGTTAAAAACTATATGCAGAAGATTAGGAATCTTATGTTTGAGTCTCTTTAGCTTTTGCAGAGCAGTTAAGTGGAGGAGGCGGGGAACTGTAGTTGAACAGCAGCTGGAAAAACAAAGTGTGAGATCTGAATGGAAATGTTAGTATATGGTACCGATCACTGTGTTCTGTCCAATGCTAAATGAATGTGTTCTAGTAAAAGGGTTAATTGATTGCAGAGCATTTTGTGTGCTGTTTGCATTTGAGTGTGTGTATCCAGGCTCCCTGTCCCTACTTCCCCTGCTGCTTTGCCAGAAACCAGGGTAAAATCCTTTATTCTGTAATGTAGAGATCTTTACCTCGTGGTTGCTTATGTACAGAGAGGGAATGTTGGGTGTTGTAGTTCATTTATAGTCTGGAGTGCCAAGGGTTGAGAACTTTGATAGGGTACAGACTGCATTGATCAAGGTGCCGATATGCTGCAGTGAAAGGGCTGTTGGAACAAAAAGGCTTCACCATCCTCTCACCTCTTCCCTATAACCTCTAATAGAAAACAGGTTAAAAGTCTGCAGTAAGTCAGCGATCCTAAACCTGTATCTAATCTACAACAGTTCAGCAGGGAATTCTGGGAGTTGTAGTTTAAAGGGCTGTTAAGAATGCCTATTGGAGGCAGTCAGAATTCATGGTGCAACTACCTGTTGCTTTCCAGAACTTAACTTGTACAAGAGAGAGGGTGTGCAATATTGGTACAGTTTTAATGTGTGCAGAAATGCCTTTTCCTTGATCCATACCCAAAGATCCGTTCAGAAAAGCACCTGGATTTAGGTAGTGCCCCTTCTTGGTTCATGTCATTAATTGCTCCCATGGCCCTGCCAAAAGGTACATGGTGTTGATTGTGCAGACATATCTATTGGGGCAGGTGAATGTTCTGAGCTTTGTAGTGCTGTGATCTCATGGCACCTATGTGTTGGCTCACATATATCACATACGGTCAGAGAGTGAATGGATGTAAAGCTCATCCGTGGCTCCATACATCATACCCTATTCCCTCTCTCCTGCTTTATTGCTGCTCAAGTTTAACCAGTTAGAGAATAAACTAAAATAACACTGGTGGTGGTAATGATTTAAATACAGCGGGACTCTCCGGGGTTTTATGACTGTATGGAGGGGGGGGATTACAAATAGAGAGCCCTGCATTATTTTATTGCTGCCAGTATTTAGGATATAAATGGGTCAGAACGCGCGTATTACCATGTGGCAGGCCAATTAGACATCTGACATATTTATATAACCCGTTTCCATCCAGGGAAAGCCAAGCTCTCATTTCCACATACACACGCAGCATATGGAAGTCATCAGCGGATTAGGCGACAGTATAAAAACGTATGGCGTCACATTTGTTTGGCCGCTGCACCGGTGCCAACAGGCAGAGCACAGGAATCCACATACAAGCTGCAGGGTGGCTAAATATTTATTGTGCAAATAGAGAAAAAGAACTTATATGTCAATGTTTCCACAGGGCCGCCGAGCACTTTATTCTCACACACCAAGCTGCACAGGTCTGCGGCCTCCAGTGCCCCCCAGCAAATTAATTTTAGGGCCCCCAACATATCCAAAGATTGTCCTGTTTTACCAATATATATTGAAATTGCTCATTATTTGGGCTTCATGGGGCCCCCCTATACCTCCTGTGCCCCCCTGTCGCAGGGTCTGCTTCCTCTGTAGTTACACCCCTGACGGCCGCCTTGTTTGTCTGCTTAGGGCTGAGCTGGATCGGCTCATTACGGCTTATTCTGCAGATAAGCTGATTAGCCGTGTGGCCATTTGCCCATTATAGCGTTGAGACGGAAGCACTGACATATGCTCTTCAGTAATCGCAGGTGCAAGATGGAGGCTCATCCGGCACAATAGGAGGGTTTTATTGAACAATGTGCGTGCTTGGCAAAATAAAGCATCCCATTGTTATTGTTATTGTGGTTAAACTATGTATTCCAGCATGCTCAGTACTGGGAGATACAGTTTAACAACACACAGACGGCTGCAACTGCCAAGTTGAAAAGTTGTCTGCTGTATAGTAGCATTTCTCTGTGCTGCAGGAGGGCCCTGGTTACGTGTGGGTCGCCGCTCTGCTTGTGACTGTCGATCGCTCATTTGCCGGGAGACACAAGATGGCTTTTTTTTTTGTGAAGGTCACTCTGTGAGGCCACACCCACCATTACATCAGTAAATTAATATTACAGTCACATACTGACTGTGTGTACACAGGGGTCTATGCCGCTCACAGGCTGCTATCTCAAGGCCTCGCTATTGTGCACAATGCTGCGCGTGTGTTTTGTATACCGTACGTGGAATAATGATTTCGGTGTATACACTAGTTGTGTATGTATTATATAGGCCACATATGATTTTATATCGAATATTCCTCTTACTGTGCCCGATAAAGCAAGTCCAGCTGGATGTCTGCTTGTCTACCAGGTCCATAAACATGTAGTGCATCAGCTTATCGTCCCACTTAAGGGCAGAGTCACATAGTCAGATTCGGAGAGATTAGTCGCCCGGCGACAAGTCTCCTTTTGCCTCACGAGGAAACTTTGGACGGCTTTGAAATACGAAGAGCTCCGAATGCCATCATGTCAGCGATTTACATTCTAGCCGACGGGAAGGCAAGGGAAGGCTGTTAGTCGCCCCGAACAAGAGTAGATATATCGCCAGGCGACTGATCTCCCCGAATCTGACCGTCTGTCTCTGCCCTAAAGGAAAGACAGGTCTAATAGATGCTTGTTTTCCCACTGGCTTCCCATTGAAATCTTAACTAAGCAGCAATTGTCTCGGAGTCGGCAGCTTATTGGCCTGTGTATGGGGCCCCCCGACGGGCTTCACTGATCGAGATCTGGTCGAAAGTCAGCCAGATCTCGATCGGATGGGACTAAAAATCCCGTTGGATCGCGGCCGCATCTGTTGGTTGATGCAGTCCCGGGATCCGACTGCCCCTAAAGCCACCCTAGGGCCCACAATCGGATCATAGTTCTCCTGATGTGTTATAATACCCTAACAACAGCCTACAACAGGGATCCCCAACCTTTTTTACCGAGCCACATTTAAATGTAAAAAGAGTTGGGGAGCAACACAAGTAAAAATCCAAGTTCATAGAGAGTTTCAAATAAGGACATTGATTCACAATTTGGTAGCAACATGTAAACTGACAGCCTAAAGAAAGGCTCTGTTTGGAAGTGCACATGGTCTTTGTACCTTAAAAATGAGGCAACTGGATTTAACATGTATTTGGAGATGCTGGTAACTGTAGTTCTGTAACAGCTGCAGTGCTGTAGGTTGTCCTGTTTTATTTAATTGTTTTTCTACCTTGGATGTTAGCGCCAGCCTTCCTGCATGACTTTTAGTGGGCCTATCTTCCCTACCTCAGCCTGGTCTCTGAGCTGCAGTTATTGGAAGTGCAGAGGTATCGGATCTCAGACTATGAAGGTTAACAAAGGTCTTTCTTTACGGCCACAGAGAGCTTCAAATCACTGATAAAATGCACTTATGAAACTCAATCCTCAATGCAATTTCAGTTTCCCTACCAGTCAGCGAGGAAACTGGTATTTATAAAGCAGGGAAGTCCATCCCGTGGCTAGTATGGCACTACAATTCCCAGCATGCTCTGTCAGCCTTCGGAATAGTAACCTTTAGGTGCAACAAAGAAACTTTCTTTAAAAGAAAAAATACAGGGGAACTGTTCACTATGTAATCCTATGTCATTGTTCCAGGCTCCTGGCTTTTCACATCAGCCCTGTGTTTATTTAGCGTGTGTGCATTTACAATCATCTGATCTCTGTAAGCACAGACACTAATGCACGGCATTGTGGCACGCTTGGGAGGAGCATGTGTGTGTGTGTGTTTTTTTTTTAAGTACGGTAAATGGAGTTGTTTAGTGGAGATTACCATCAGGTTGTTCAGTAATCGTGAGGCAAACACCTCGTTCAAACAGAGAGATTAAGGCACCATCTCCCTTCTGTGTAACCAGAGCTGCATGGGAATGGGGCACAGAGTGTCAGCGGTGGGTACAAGGGAAAAATGAGCCTAGCACATGTAACACCTATTTGGGCTGCACAGCACACAAATAGTTAAACTGTCCAGCTAGCAGTAGAAACATGGGTTACATGCGACCTCACACAACAGGGTCAGGGCCTTCGCCATGTGGAAGTGTTCCCTCTATGGTGTAGTGCAACTACATCCCCCAGGCTACTGTGCATACAACAAACAAATTGGGCGCCAGGAGGTTCTTGCAGTAAAACAGAAACGGTTTATTAACTATGCACGAGGCAAGTGACCACAGGTTTCGTACTCACGCAGGAGCTTGAGGAAAACAGCACATTTCGAGAGTTCACACAGAACAAGGCATTAGGCATTTCTCACAGAGGAAAGATCTCCATTAGGCATTTGCAGTATTACACACATTCCCTCCTGGAAGTTGTCAGGCAAGTAGCTTCTACCCTACAGTCCCTCTTCACTGAGGTCCCTGACTGGAGGCAACACACAGAGCCTCTGGGAAGCTACTCCCTTACTGCAAATCCTTGTTGGAGCTTCAGCTGCTCTTTCTCTCTCACCTCTCTCTGCCTTTCTCTCCTAGAGAGACTATGACAAGTCTGCCCTAGTGTAACTGTTCCTCATTCACGGGGTTACCTGGTCCCCGACTTCTTCTCCAAAAGCACATGGGCCTTTCTGGGCCTAGCTGTGCTCAGGCTCCCCTGAGCACACCCAGCTGGATCACCATCCACAGGCCAAAGAGGAAGTGGCCACTCCCTACACACACTATATAGCAGTGTAGCAGGGGAGTGTCATTCTCTCCTGGCAGATCACTCCAAGAAAAAAGGTGGGGGCCTTAAAGCTGCAGGGCAGATTAACCCATAGCCATAGGGGCCCCTACACACATTTACTTTTGTGCACAATCCCCGCAGTGAGCTGAGCTTTATATCTGCAGGCAAATGTGTTATTCTGGTCACTCTCCCAATGTAATATATATATCCTGACAGGTCCGGACTGAGAATTAAAATAGGCCCTGGCATTTCAGGTACACAGAGGCCCAAACAGCCCACACAGAGGCCCAAACAGCCCCCACCAGCCCACTAAATACTGACTTTCTATGGCACCTTATAGCAGCCCCTCTGGCATTTGCCAGAACCCACAGATTGCCAGTCCGGGCCTGTATCCTGATGACGATCTTCTGTAGATCGCAACGCGCTGATGCGATAATGGATGAATAAAGTTTCTTCTCTTTTTTCACAATTTGAAATTGTTGCCGTGAGTGCTTTCTTCAATGCAATTATATAATATATAATCAATGAAGGAAAAGTCCGCACTCATGGGTCTTGTGAAAAAAGCTTCTTAGTGTTTATTCGACGTTTCGGCTCATGAACGCGAGCCGTCCTCTTTGTTCCAGCACCTGGGCAGCTTCTAGTGCTCTGTGTGCACCAGGCCCACTTATCTTTGTGTATATATTTATATATACTGTATATATATATATATATATATAGGGAATAAAGTACCCCTATTGTAAAATATAAGGATATTATAAGTTACTGAGGAGTTCCATGACCATATAAAAGCATGCTTTTATACAGGCCATGGAACTCAGAGGTTACTTCTAATATCCTCATATTTTCCAACAAGGGGTACTTTATTTATTATAATACACACGTTTTAGTCAGTCATGTGACAAAAATGACATCACTACTCACCGTTTATAACTGGTGACATCACTTGTCATCGTTTATATGGATATAATTTACAGGAAATTCATGGCTTTTGTGTAATACCTACATGGGTTTTGTAGGTTTGGAAGTGACAGCTGCAAATACCTAGTTGTGACCCTGCGACTTGTGCCAAGGTAATGTGTCTCTATCTTTTGTGTATTAATATTAACAAGAATTGGGTGCATAGTTTGTGGTTCTAGTAGCTCCGATATAATTATCTCTGGAGTAAGGTCAGATCAACAACATGTTCAGGCTGGAGAAACCAATGTATTTGTTGTTCTTTTTTATCTATATACCCCAGCATATTCATTCATATCTGTGCCTGTCTCTGCAGAGTTTACAATCTAAGGTCCCCATCACATAAACACGGCACAATTGTACCAGGAACCTGTTTTCCTGCTTTGGTACATGCCACAATCCAGTTAACTGTATTACTCCTCTGTTACTATCAGTTTCTTTACCATTCAAAATTCAATAATGGGAAAAGTATAGCTAGATATCATTCAGAATCAACTGAAGGCTGCTGGTCTCTGGATGTCCTATACTGTTACTAGGTTTGCCACCTTTTCTGAAAAAAAATAACGGTCTTCCTATAAATTTAGCTTTTTTCCCTATTAATAACATTGGGATCAACCATAATTTTTACCGGCCAGGCCGGTAAAACACAGGCCAGGTGGCAACCCTAGCTGTTACAGTTTTGTTATATAAACTTACAATCTGTGATCTTTTCAAATAAAGTTTTTCTAAAAGTATTGCTCTAAATCAAGGGAAAAACATCCTACTTCGGTCTTTCTTAGCTACAGATTATGGGCATTGTACTCCAGCAGCTAGACCTTGACTACAATACCCAGCATGCTTTAAACTGATATGTTGGAGCATCCTGGGAATTGTAGTGCAGGTGCATCATAATGGGGACTAAGTAAAGAGAAGCACTGACTTCTAGCTGGTGAGTTTAAAACTGGATTCAATTTCAATGAGATATCCATTCAGAATGAAGCAGAATAAAATGCATCACAGCAGCACAGGGGATTTAGGCAAAGACTATAATGGGCCCCCTGTGTTGTTCTCCCTGATAACGTGAATGTTCTGTGTGCAATAAAAAAATATAAATAAGAGTAATATTAGAAATTCAATCATTATAAACCATTTTAGCTCCCAAATAACCCCCTCCTTATAAATAGATAGGGGAAGGACCAGCTGTAAATATAACTCTGCTGAGGTTCCCTCGGTAGATTCCTTCAGGTCTAATTCTGAGTCTATGATAGGAGATTACAGATTAGAGATATGTAACTGCTGTTTAGGGACAGCTACAAACTACAATAATAATTTGACCACAGCAAGCAATCCTGATGATGTGAAGGCTATTGGGCCGAAACATGTAGTGCTGGACATTCCTGAAATAAATCACATGATGATACCATAAGACATGTTGTGCTCTCCAGTGACTATTTTCTGTATACTTCCAAACAGATCCCCCGAGTCCTGTGCATCAACGCCCAGATATAGCAGTACTTTCTCTGTTCTCCGGCCCTCGCTGGGAAAACGCAGATTTCTTCATTTGTTGACTTTAGCAAGACATACTGTACTTCAAATGTGTTTCCTATTCTGCTTGGTGATTCCACAAGCCTGACATTTTTGGGATTTCTTTTTAATTGGTCATGCCTGAGGAATGGCACGGTGGAATGCACCCATGTTTGGGACACTGTGGCACTCCAGCAGCTGTGTATAGCATGCCCGCTAGGAGCTAGATGGTGGCACCGTCTGAGATGAATTGCCAGGTCATTGTAGAACCCACACTTTATAGTATTGGTGCCTTTATATAGGCAAAATTCAAAATGTGATAATTGGCCATCTAAGCGTTCTGGGAGCATGAGGCTGATTAACCAATGCAATCCTTTGTTAACCATGTATGTATACCTTAACCATATTACCATATCAGATGTTTGCTTTCAACCACCTGCAAGTAAATGCTGCCTGTTTATTGGTTGCTGTCTTTTTATTTTACCCTAAATCAGCAGAGATCACATTATAGCCAATGTCATTTCCTGCATCTCATCAGATTCTGCACAGGGATAAGCAACCCATCTGCCCTACTGCTTCCCCCTCCCCAGCCCTACTCTAATGAGACCTGAATATTAGTAGCATTAGGATGACATTCAGAAGTAGAAGCTGCAGTTACTTCACCGTTAAATTAACGTTTAATAAAAATAATGTAGACGTTGACATTCTGAGACAATTTGCAGATCCCAGAACAGCCATTTGGTTCAGATAAGATAGGTTGTAACAATTTTGAGATAAGCAAATAAGTAATTGTAACAATTTAGATAACAGGTCTCTTGGGAGAAGTTAAGCTGGCCATAGACGCAAAGATCCGATCGTATGAATTGAGGATTTGTACAATTTTTGGACCGTGTGTAGAGTGTCTTCATTTCATTCATTGTAGACCGGTCGTTTGGTCGATCGGACAGGTTAATAGATTTCTGTCGGCTGCCGATAATATCTCTGCATGTATTGCCAATTAACGATTTTCAGTTGGAGACTGTCACTAGCTTTGGTCGGACATAACTATCGTACGATTGCTGTCAGGGGCAGAACATCAGCTGATCTGTTCTTTTACTACTTTATTTGATCTGAATGGTTAGTGGCAGGTCGGGAGATGGGGAAGTCTGATCATTCGAGGATTCGTACAATCGGATCTTTGCATCTATGGCCAGCTTTAGACTCAGCTTAAAGGGCAATTCACCTTCATTAGCAAAACTGTAATAACTGAAAAAAAACCCAGAAATATGTTCAAACTTTCATAACCTGCCAAATGTTGTAAAATTAACATGGTAATTGGAGGGTGCGGCCAAAAAATGGGCGTGGTCATTTTTTTTGCCATGCTACGCATGCCAAATTTTTTGTTCCTCTTTTTATTTCCAAAATGTTGGGAGGTATGGATTATGCCATCATAGCATTCTGTTTTCCCAGCATCCTCTACACTGCACTGGGCAAACAGATTCTTTGCCCATTACTCTACTTCCACCATTCCTTTCCTTTAAGGACATAGGTTGCTGATTATTATGTCTTACACCAGGGCAATTAGCTTTTGTCAGACTGTATATGTTGCGGCTAAGACCAGCTCCCGGGCTGCAATTGTGACATTCCTACTGTTTGATATAAAAGATAAATGCATGGCACGTTATTGTCACATTATTCGGTACTTGTGACCTGCAAACAAGGTATTTCTCTAGATCACAAAGTGGTGCAGCAACACTGACGGCATTTGGCAGTGGATTAAAAGCTGTCATATTACATTTGCCGTACATATATCCCACAGGGGCTGTAATTATGTGATAAAGGCGCTTACATAATCGCTTACAATGCATTTAATCATGTCTAGGTGACATCACAATTTAATTGCTTTGTAACCTACTGTGAACCTTCCAGGGACATTTAAGGTGAGAAGTAGGGGAACTGAGCGGGGCATGAACCTAATGAATCTATGGGCGTCTTTTTCGCGAAAAATTTTGCTCATCGCTAATTACTGGGCTTAAAGGGGATGTAAAGGCAAAAACTCCTATTTTTACTTTCTTTAATAAAAATAAATCTGTCTCCAATATATTTTAATTAAAAAATGTATACTGTTTTTATAAGAAACATGACTGTATGCAGTGAAATTCCACCTTCGTTTTACGTGCTCTGACTACTGCAGATAGGAAACAATGGTCCCCGGCTGCTCTGTGGAGAAACAATCATACTTTCAAACAGCAGGGGGAGCCCCCCACCTTACTTTTCTGAACTCAAGCAGCTTTGTTTATTTCCCTATAAAGCAGCCGATGACTTTAGAGCTTTGTATCCGCAGACCCAGTGCAGTCTGTATTTTCTGATTATTAGTCAGTCTTGCTCTATCGGCTTCTGGCAGAAATGAATTGACTGAAGCCCAGACCACACTGAGCATGTGCATAGTCTTGGTCTTGCAAAGATTAGTTACAAGATGACAGCCCCCTGCGGCCAACTTTGAAAGAATAAATTATTTGTTTTATTAGGCTTTTGGTGCAGTAAGTTCATGTTTATTTTTAGTATACAAAATACAGCATTTCGAGCATTATTCTATTTTAGATTTTAGTTCCCCTTTAAGTGCAGTTGGTCTCATTCTGAAATTACTTAGAATTGCTCAGTTAAGGTACATATGTGTAATATTTCTGTTGGATGGGTATCGAGAAGACTTTTCATTAAAACTGAATTTTGCTTGAGTTTATATAAAAGTGTGAGTTGTCATATGTTTTGGCTTTAGCTTTCTGCTGTAGCAACACGAGACATGTTGCTGTTTCCCATTTAAAATTTCAAATCCTATTAATGATTCTGGCATGTTCAGGTTATGTAACCGATTCTATCTTGGCCTGGACCACTTTTTTATAGTAGGTTGTGACCATTTAGATCAGGGATCCCCAACCTTTTTTACCCACGAGCCACATTTAAATATAGAAAAAATTGAGGGGGGGGGCAACACAAGCATGAAGAAAGTTCTTGGTGGTGCAGATTATGGGCTGTGATTGGCTGTTTGGTAGTCCCTATGTGGACTGGCAGCTCCTGGTTTTTATGAAACCAAAACTTCAAGCCTGGAATTCGAAAATAATCACCTGCTTTGTGGCCACTGGGAACAACATCCAAGGGGTTAGTGAGCAACATGTTTCTCCAGAGCCAATGGTTGGGGATCTCTGATTTAGATTGTGAGCAGCCATGTCAGCACACACGTTTTTTTGGGAATTATCCTGATGCACCCCATGCCTGGTAAACTGCAGCTCAATCAGCTGTTGTAAATTTAAATTACACCCTCCATTGAAAAGCCTAGAAGTGTCTGCCAAAAGCCTGAGAATCAAGCAAGGCCATGGCCTGGGAGGAAGAGGGACACTTGTCATTAGTGGGATATATTTTTTTACTGTACATTTTCGTCCGTGCTCAGTACCACTGTATTTATGATAAATCATAGGCATCTGGCATAAAGTGCTGAGTATGCTTTTGCGCTTCTCTCTGCGCTTCAGTCTGGCATCGTTCCAAAGTATATACTGGGGCATTTTGTTTCCCTAGCCTGATATGACGCAGAACTATGTATTTATTGCTCTCGTTTAGGGCAACACCTTTGTTAATTGAAACACGATTAATGTTATGAGTAATGTTTGTATACAATTCTGTACCTAACCCTATAATCGCATGAGAAATAATTGCCAACTGAGGACATAATGGAATTCTCAAGCCTTCTGTGTGATGTCACAGACACAGGGGGCTTGTGTTGCTATTCTGCATAACTGTCAACTCTCCCTAATTTCTAAAGATGGTCCAGCTGTTCCATCTAAAAAAGGGGGTTCAAAAGACTAATCAGACCAGACCTAAGTAGCCAATCAGACCTTTGCTTTCTTTTATTCTGCTGCAATTTATTTATTAGAGTTAACTTCTGATTGGTTAGTGGTCTATTGTTGTATCCTTTTTTTTGTTTAGTAAGGACCATCCTTGCAGGCTTGCAGCTGAGCAATGGTGAGGAGCAGTGATTGTGCTGAATTTATTCAAAGAAAGTTATAGGGACTAGAGCAATGAAAAAGCAGGCTACTCTTTTGGCTGGACTTAGCAGTATGGAGATGCTAACTTATAGGGGGGCCCTGGTCACCAATTTTTTTTTTTACTTTTAGGAGGGGCCCTGACCACCAATGTTTTTTTAAAAAACTTTTATGGGGGGCTCTGTTTCTCACAGTTTTTTATTTTAACTTAAAAGAGGGCCCTCACCTCAATTTTTTTTATAACTGTGTGTGGGGGGGGTTTACTGTTTTTAGAGCTGATGTCTGTGTGGTCTTTTAACTGTGGTGTGGGCGGAATCTGGGGTGGGGCTTGGGGTGACCCAGGAAATTTTGTTGTATGGGGCCCGAGATTTCAAATGGCAGCCCTGGCTACACAATTCAGCAATTGGTACTGTAACCCCTTTTTGGCTGAAACAATTACCAACTAGAGGGGTAGAACCTGGGTTACACACGACCCTCTTTCACCAGGATGGGCTTTCGCAAAATGGAAATAACACGTGCTGATGTGTTTGAACTACAACTCACTACTGACATAAGTACAAAAGAACAGAGTTGGACACCTGGGTTCTTTGCAAAACAGTAGAACAGCCTTTATTCAGGCATAAAGCGCCACAGGGTTATCATACTCACACATGAGGTAGCACAGTATATCTCCAAGTACATTCACAGGTGTAGCAGAGAGAGCATATAAAGCCACCACACTAGGAATAGCCAAAATAGTTGAGAGATCACCTTCCAGGGTTTCAGTACCTCATGTGGCCTGGATCCCCTACAGCAGACTTGGAACAGGGTTAGAACATAGCCTTGTCACTACTGTGGTCCCTTCACTACAGGCAAAGCAAAGCCTGAGGGAGAGCGACTCCCTTCTATCCTCCTAGTTGGAGCTTGAGATGCTCTTTCTAACTAAGCCTCACTGTCTCTCTCTCTAGAGTATTTTACCGGCCTGGCCGGTAAAAATTATGGCTGATCCCAATGTTATTAATAGGTAAAAAAGATAAATATACAGGAAGGCTGGTATATTTTTCCAGAAAAGGTGGCAACCCTAACTATAGCACATTATTATTTATCAGTTCTTATGAGTATTACCATTTGTGATACGGCAAACTCCTTGCACAAGGCAATATTTGATGCTTTTCAGTATATTCCTAGGAGGCACCAAGTATTGTATTTTTCCAGCCTGCTGCATATTTTTCAATAAGTAGTTAGAAGCACAGACAATCTGATCATAGGTGTATTTATAGCTCTATAGGACGTGGGGTGCCCCCAGCACCCCCCCCACCCGGCTTTGAAATTATAAACAATAAGCAATAGAGTGGTGTAATTATAACAAATCTATATAAAGGTATGTGACCTGTTATTCAGAACGCTTGGGACCTGAGGCTTTCTGGATAATGGATCTTTCTGGATCCTTATATGTTGTCTACTAGAAAATTAAATAAACCCAATTGGCTGGATTTGCTTCCAATAAGGATTCATGATATCTTAGTTGGGATCAAATACAAGGTAATGTTTTAATACTAAAGTGAAAAATCATTTTTCAAAATTTATTTGGATAAAATCCTTTCTATAATGCAGAGCTTTCTGGATAATGGGTTTGCAGATAACGGATCCTACAACTGTATATTGCTTTATACCTTTACTCTGTCTCTTTAAGGCTAACTTGGATCCAGCACCCTATCATCCTCATTTACTGCTCTAATATTGAGCCCTCATTTTGTAAACAAACCCTTGAGACATTGGCATTCATAGCAGAAGGCAGCATCGTGACTCCGGAGCAATGCCTTGGCACTGATACTGTCTGTGAGTTTAGAGTGAGCATGCTCTCCTCCCGGCTCAGTTCCCATGTTCCCTGCTGCATACTGATTAGCTCAGTGCTGCCTCTTATTATTGGCCAATGGAACGCCGTACTGATGCAGGGCCCATAATAAGCAGCACCGAGACCTGTCATAAACAAACAGGGCTCAGAACAGGGGGGGGGGGGGAAGAATGTGCAGGCCTGACAGAGAGATGTGTCCATAGCAAGGACAGAAGAGGTTGCCATCTTGGATAGGATGCAGTCTGTGTGGCTTAGCCAGAGAAAAGGACCATTTGCTGGCTAGAATTCAAATTTCTCAGCCCTACTCTTTCCTTGTTCCTTTGCATATCAATGTGCTTGCCTTTTGTTTCCTACATTTAATTTAAAAAAAAGTCTATTTGCTGGGGTTGAGGCTCCTTTTGCAGCATCCAGGGGATTATCTCTCTTATAACATGAGTTTCCACATCCTCACTCAAAATAAAAGTTTAGTGGCGCAGTCTGTCGGACTGAGGTAAGAAACCGCGCTATGTTTTTTTGTTTTCACCCCAGAGCATGATGTGGCCATACTACAGAGGAATTCTGGGAATTGTAGTTCCAATCGGTGGGACAGATACCTTGTATCAGCCTTGTAAGATTTTACAAATGGTGTGTTGTTTGCTCATTGCATTTGTTGTTTGCTGGCACGGAAAATTAATGTTTGTAACTTTATCTAATCTAGACAATTTTGTCATTTTTTTTTTATTTTGCACCTTAGTTCACAAGCTCTGGAAGGAGCTCCATTGGCACAATGTAAAGGTGGCCATACACGTAAATACCCTCCCTTATATGCCCACCTTGAGGTTGGCAAATGGGCTGTCGGATCGCAGGACTTCATCAACAAACATGCAGTCCGCGATCCGATGGGATTTTTAGTCCTGTCCGACCGACATCTGACAGACTTTCGGCCACATATTGATCGGGGAAGCCTGTCGGAGGGCCCCATATATGAGCCAATAAGCTGCTGACTCACTCACTCTGTCTGCAAGTTTTATCGGCCCGTCTATGGCCACCGTAAGGTCATACTGTATCTGTTATAGAAGTTGATGCTACAGGGCTAATTATTAATCCATTCTGATGCAGACTGCAGTCTGTGCCACCATGTAATGTGAATCTGAAATAACAATGAAAAAATTAGCTGCAACTTGTACCCAAGTTGCAATCACATGCATGCACGGCACGATTGAGCAGAATTTGACACATCGGGCACAACTTCCCATGTGGACAGTATTCTGATGCTATACTGGAAATGCTGCATTGTGGGTATATGTAATCATGAAGCCATTATTTTGCCTGCAGCACAACATGAGACCTCCTTTGGGGCAGGGTTGGACTGGGCCAGCAGGACACTGGGAGGCATCCGCAAATGAAAGAATGCGACATTCGCAAGTAAAAGGATTGCTACACGGATGACACTCTGTGCGGGTGGTGGTGAAGGAGGAGCACTGGCTGTTAGAGGGGTTTGCGACTGCGTTGGGTGGAGACCCCTGAAGTTGCTCCCTGGTGGGCCCCAGAAACCCCCCAGAGGTGAGCCCCAGAAACCCCAGTCCAACACTGTTCGTAGGTGCTTAGAAAGGCAGCAAGTGGGCAGTTGGGATTTGTTTACTCTAATGGATACACCTTAAAGTCTAGCTTTAAGGTCGGTCAGTTAAGGTTAGATTTGGGGTGAATGTGTTTTTTCTGCTCTAGATATTCTTGGAACTAAATGAATATCTCGAGCATAGCTAAATCAGTGCCAGGTTCCTACCCCATTGAGTAGGAGAAAGGATTTGCTCTGATACTGGTAACATTTCTGTGGCTCTTGAATTTTATCTGCTTTCTCCTTATGTTCTGGGTGTCTGCAGCGACCTGGGGTCAGTCAGTGACCTTGGACACCCTGTTTGTTAAACCCCCCTGTTCTCGAGCAACTGACTTGCTTGTGTAATGAAATTCTAGCTGTTAGCATTTAAACAAGCCCAGAGAAGGGCAGTCGATAGTGGTGAGCCTGGAGGAAACAAAGTGTATCCTAGTGTCCCACATCACCGGGGCAATGCTCTGGGTGCATCTGATGATGTTCCTTACATATTCCAAAGGTCTCAAGAACCTTTGGGCTTTTTTGCAAGACACCTTATACCCTGCGTGCATAGCTAGCATTCTATAGCTGCCTGGCTCCTAGTCCTAACGTGGAGAACATTCACTACTCCTTTAATGAATACCTCTATACTTTTAAGGGACTTGGCAGAGTTGAGGGACGCTTTTCTTCAGAAATATGTCTGTATAGATCTTACTGGATACCTATTTTATATTAGACATTTTTAGTAAACCCTAGGATACTCATTGGTTATAGTGCATTTAATCATTAGAGCTGTTGCTAGTGAGCCCAAGAATCAGTGCATTGTAGACTTGAAGCACAAACACACTTTTTCTTGTAACAGAATTGTGCCTGGGAGAGAGAATACAGAAAGATTTAGTGTATGCATTGATTGGCACTGGGGCTCAGTGTCGGACTGGCCCTACCAGGAAAACTCCCGGTGGGCCCAGGTGTCAGTGGGCCTTTTGCTTCTGACCATTTGGCCTATTTTATGGTCATTGTCCATTTCTTTATGAGAACAAAGAGTCTTAATAATGGAAGAATAGACTATAGTATGTAGAGAAAAGAGACTAGGAGAATAAAGAGGTTTATTGAGGAGAGGCAGTATAATAGTTTGGAAACTGGGCCCTCAGCCTAAGGTTTTCTGGTGGGCCCCTGGCATCCCAGTCCGACACTGCTGGGACTTTAAGGGTTTGCGTAGTGATGCATCTAACGGCATTATGCAACTAATGGAGACTCCATCTGGTTACACTGATTATCCCTATGAGATCATAATCTGGGGTTAGTTTTTTTTTATGTACGTACTGTAATGGTTATGTCATACATTCATGTCTTATCACACGCCGAGGCAATGTGCTTCGGCATTCTGGCAATCACAATCGTAGAACAGAACAGATTTGGAGCTGGGGTGGGATTATGAAAGTTATGTCTGAGCTGCCTCTTCTGTAGGGAAAGGTGAGCTTGGGGTTAGGGAGTCCAGGCTGGGCAGCAGTTACAGAAAAGCATTTTATAGCTGCATAAAGGCTCTTACACACAGCCGTATTTGCCTGCGTCCCCCTGCGTTGCACTTTCTTCTGTTCAGCCGCAGGGGAGTGTAGGAGTAGACGCAGTCAATTATTCTGAAAGGGGCTGTACTCACACAGACGCATGTAAGGGCCAAACGCAGGTTGGGACGCAGCATGTTGCATTTCACCTGCGTTTGGTGCATACATGCGTCTGTGTGAGTACAGCACCTTCAAAATAATTGACTGTAAGAGCCCTAGGACTGGACAGGCAGTGGGTCTGTTTTGCACTGGGTTCCGCCACCTTTAAAGATGGCTCTGTGTTGGCGTAGCCTTTGCAAGGAAATCATGCAGGGGTGCATCTCCCAGTCAAGGCTGGTTTCTTTTCCCCCGTCAGCTGCAAGAAAACAATTAGTTAGGGGAATTTGATATACAGTAAGAGGTGGCATATGCCTCTTAATGCTATTGACTATATTAGCATCCCATTAGAAATGAAATGGCCCTCTCCTGTTACATGCCCATAGGGTATAAGAATGGTGTATATTCTTGTATAGGCAATAATAAATGAATTAATGTATTTATACTCTTAGAAAAATAATATTCAGCTCAAAGAAGCATGGTGCATACACATTTGTCTCTCTTATTTCCTGATTTAACTAACATGATATGCAAGAGGTATGCTTAATGTCTCCATGTTTATGTTCTATAGTAATACTAGAGGGCAGTAGATGGTAACATAGCGCATTTTTCTCTCATTTCCAGATTTAACTAATATGGTATGCAAGAGGTATGCTAGTGTCTCCATGGCTATCTAGCAGCTCAGTTGATCAGAGGATGTTGGGAAATGTAGTTCTGGAGTAAGTAAAGGTGGAAAGTAAAGGAAATTTGTGCAAGTTTGTGCTTGCTTGATGGGCTGGGCAGAACGAAATATGGAAGTAGCATCACTCCCCTGTAGCTTTACTGGGAATTATAGTTTAACAGCACCTAGAGAGCTAAGAGCTGCCCATGACTGTTCCACTCCCTGAGCATCTCTTTGTTTATTGGTTCTATGGAAGAATACTTTACAGCACAGTGGCTTTATGGGGTAATGGCCCGGCAGCATATTTCTCTATAATTGGGCCATTTACATTCATTCTAATATTCTGCCCAAAATCCATGAATAAATGATTAGTGTTCTACCAATCCTATCTCCTGCCTTGTTATTGTAACACACAATGGCAGAGAAATAACATTAACTTTAAATACGATATCCCTTTGTGCGGCGACGCGAAGAATGGCCGCTCCCTCGCAGGGCTTTTACCTTGGGTAATGAGCATCGTTCCCATATAAGTATCTCATTTCAGTGCAGCTCACAGCCCTCTGCTGCTTTTGTGTCTCTCTATAGAAACTGGTTCACTTCTCTGTAAATCTCACAACACTCTCCTCGCAATGGAGGATTTTCGTTTAAAATATCAGCAGCCGATATAGGTTACTGGGTTATATATACGTTTCCTATAGAAGCAGATGTTGCTTGAATTGTGCCCGGATTCTTGGTTTGTGTTGCTGTATTTATAAATGAAAATTGGGTAGAGAGAGAAGGTGCGCTAAAAAACCAGTGCTTCTGTCATAGAAACCTAATAAAGACAAAAACAATCCCAATGGTGTAGTAGTCCCTTATTAAGTTAAAATGTTGAACTAATCAGATCTACTCACAAAGGTCTTGTAATAAAAAATGGATCGTAAGTTGGTGACGAAAGGTATCCGTTGTCTTATGTCCACACCAATGAGATGCGTTAAAGGAGCGGGTATTTTATCTGCCAACAGATACAAGTTGTATCTTTACTAGGAACGTGCTTCCTAATTCGGATAAGGTGCTGTTTGATCTGGCCTCTTATTCATGAACGGTGCGCCTGCTGTGGGTAAAAGCCGTAATAGTGTAACACTGTGTGGATAAAGATAGATACTGCGGTCAGACCGCGCTTACCCCTGTTTGCCGATTATAAGCGTAGAGTTGTTCTTTAGGAGCAGGCGATCTTCACTTTCATTCATTCGGCAGCTTACGTTCAGAAGGGCGGAGGGGCGCTTGCGATGCAAATGGCTACTTCAGCGGTTCAGTCCACGTGGCGGACGCCAAGGGGAAAATAGGTTTACAATACTGGCTATCAATTTGTCTTAGGTTAGGATGAATTCAACACGGGGAAGGTTGAAACAATAAATATCTTTTATTTGTAAGGCCTTTTATTTTGTAAGGGCCTTACAAATAAAAGATATTTATTGTTTCAACCTTCCCCGTGTTGAATTCATCCTAACCTAAGACAAATTGATAGCCAGTATTGTAAACCTATTTTCCCCTTGGCGTCCGCCACGTGGACTGAACCGCTGAAGTAGCCATTTGCATCGCAAGCGCCCCTCCGCCCTTCTGAACGTAAGCTGCCGAATGAATGAAAGTGAAGATCGCCTGCTCCTAAAGAACAACTCTACGCTTATAATCGGCAAACAGGGGTAAGCGCGGTCTGACCGCAGTATCTATCTTTATCCACACAGTGTTACACTATTACGGCTTTTACCCACAGCAGGCGCACCGTTCATGAATAAGAGGCCAGATCAAACAGCACCTTATCCGAATTAGGAAGCACGTTCCTAGTAAAGATACAACTTGTATCTGTTGGCAGATAAAATACCCGCTCCTTTAACGCATCTCATTGGTGTGGACATAAGACAACGGATACCTTTCGTCACCAACTTACGATCCATTTTTTATTACAAGACCTTTGTGAGTAGATCTGATTAGTTCAACATTTTAACTTAATAAGGGACTACTACACCATTGGGATTGTTTTTGTCTTTATTAGGTTTCTATGACAGAAGCACTGGTTTTTTAGCGCACCTTCTCTCTCTACCCAATTTTCATTTTACGTGGACAAGTGGACCCACTCCAAACAGGTGCAGCTGACAATTTCCTTTGAACCAAGCGCGACCTCACCCCTACTCTTTCTACCTGTATTTATAAATGGGTTGGAGCTGCGATAATGCACAAGTGTTGCTTCTTGTTCAGGGACAGATCTACCTTTTTGGCACTACTGGGCTACCCCCTGTGCCACCCTAACTCTGGGCACCCTCTATCTATTTAGATTTAGCCAGCCAAATATTAAAAGTTGACCCTCAAATCACAGCCCCAAACAATTTAGCTCCGGGCCTCTGTGGCCTTTCCACAAAGCTGGACTTGCTGAGGTTGCTTTAATTACTGCTTAAAGGAAAGAAGGTAAACACTATGGCGCAAATTCACTAAGCGCCGAAGCGCTGAACACTAGCGTTAATTCACTAGTGTTTGGCATTTTTCAGTACTGCACAAATTCACTAACGAACGCTGGCGTAATTTTGCTAGTGTTACTTCGCACCCTTACGCCAGGTGAATTTTCGCTAGCGACGGAACTACGCAAATTCACTAACTTGCGCAGTGTACTGAACGCTACCTTTTACGCTAGACTTCCTTCGCCACCTCAGACCTGGCGAAGCGCAATAGAGTAGATAGGGATTGTTTCAAAAAAAGTCAAAATTTTTTCTAAGTCCCAAAAAACGCTGGCGTGTTTTCTACATGATGGGTGATAGGCTGAAAAAGATCGAAAATATTTTTGGGGCTCCCCTCCTTCCCCCCTACATTTCCTGACTCATGACAACTTACCTATACAGTGGGCACATGTGTAGGGCAAAATAAAAATTTTATTTGATGATTTGAAGGTTTTCTAGGCATTTGAAGTGGTGATACGTGTTCCTCCATTGAAATTTTAATTTCGCGCCGTATGCAAATTAACCATCGCTAGCGAAACTTCGCTTCGCTTGGGGAATTAACGCTAGCGCAACTTCGAAAACTTACGCTACCCCTGTGCGCAACTTCGGATTTTAGTGAATTTGCGGAGCGCTGGCGAAAATACGCCTGGCGAAGTGTGGCGAAGTTGCGCCTGGCGCAACTTCGCATCTTAGTGAATTTGCCCCTATGTCGGCGCCAACTAATTTAAACAAATGCAAAAACAAAGAGAAATAAAGCTCTCTGTGTGCAGTGGGCTATGGCATACCTCCCAACTGTCCCTTTTTTGGAGGGACAGCCCCTCTTTTGACAGCTCAACCCGCAGTCCCTCATTTGTACTGGAAAGTCCCTCTTTTCTATGCACTGAACAGCCAGAAAAAGAAACAAAGTTTCTCACTTAATTGGCTTTTAGCAGAGAGCCCAGAACAGCTAACAGGTGCAAATAAGATACTTTGTAACAATTTTGAGACGCAAAAACGGTTTAGATAAGGAGAAATATTTTCAAAACTTTCATAACCTGCCAAATTTTGTAAAACAAACATGGTAATTAGGGTGTGTGGCCACATAAAGGGGTGTGGTCAAAAAATTTGGGAGGTATGGGCTATGGCCCTGTACTCACCGTTAAATGCACTTTCAGTATGCTATAGAGAGCAATATTCTGAGACAATTTGCAATTGGTTTTCATGTTTTATTATTTCTGCTTTTTTTGAGTTATTTAGCTTTTTATCATCACCTCTCCAGCAGTCTGGTTGCTGGGGTCCAAATCACCCTAGCAACCATGAATTGATTTGAAGAAGAGACTGGAATATGAATAGGAGAGGCCTAAGTAGAAAAGTAGTAGTAGCAATCAGTGGCATAACTAGATGTTACTGGGTCAAATTATTATTATTTTTTAGACCCCCAAAATGTCTAGAGGTTGACCTCTTTTACCATTATTTATTGAAATTGTACATGAATTAGGTCCTTGTGGGGCCCCTATACCTCCTGCACTTCCTCTGTAGTTACACCCCTTTTAGCAATACATTTGTAGCCTTTCATAGCAGTTGTTTTGAGATGGGGGTCAGTGACACCCCTCCCCCCCATTGAAAGCTGAAAAGAATCAAAAGAAGGTGGAAAATAACTAATATATATATATATATATATATATATATATATATATATATATATATATATATATATATATATAAATAATGAAGACCAATGGAAAAGTTGCTTAGCATTGGCCATTCTATAACATACCAAAAGTTAACGTAAAGGTGAACCACCATGATAGTATTACTTTTTAAATCCAGCTTTCTACAGATGCAACAAGCAATTGTGTGTCATTTGAATCCAGCAGAATCCGAGCTGTGTACACATTGCACCCTCTAGTGATGACTTTATATAAATGTTCTGTGCATGAACAGTTTGAATTGCAAGGAAGATATAGAAAAAAATTCAAGTTGCGTTAATATGGGCATTGAAGGAATTACCAATTGTTTTTAACATTCTTACATACTTCCTCGCCCTTGAGATTGTAAGATCTTGTGAGCACGGCCCTCTGATCTTACATTTATACTGTAGAGCATGTGCAGCTTACTGGCACTATATAAATAAATGATGATGATGAATTCATGAGTCCTGCGCGGACCAATTTGTTCAACCTGACCCGCACCCGGACCCACAATCTGCATATTTACCCGCTTTGACCCGCTACTTGACCCGCGAGTACCTTATCCGCAACCCAATCCGCGACCTGCTGACCATCAAGAGACAGGAAAGGCTGACATTGTAAACCGGAAGTGACATTATTAGAAGTAGGCGTGATCAGAAAAAAAAGAGTAAAACTCGCTATTGAGAAGACCCGTGACCCAACCCGCAAACCCGGAGAACTGCCGACCCGTATCTATACCCACTCCCGAAACTTTTACCTGTACCGCAGGTTTTTACGGGTAACCGGACCCGCTGCAGGACTCTACCTCACCCCCCCCCCGTGCAGAACCAACCACTAGGGGGACCTGCACCAAGTAATTTATATAGGATGGAAACGTTGCATTCAGTGGAGAGTGCATTTATTGGAATGAATACTATGGAACTTCTATATTTTACTTTTATGCACTGGGAAAGGTATTTTCTATAAAGGGATCGATTCTTCATTAGTCGTCATTGTTATTAATCTGAACCATTCATTATACAAGGAGGCTACGTAATGCTTTGGCTCTGCAGACTGTGTGCTTTGCCAGTTCTCAGTGGGTAGATGGGAGCCACAATAAACATGGCAAATGTATTATTATAGAGGTGGGAATGTGCCTTGGATAGAGTAGGAGGCAGTCATTTGGCTGGGATGAAGCGTGCGGCAGTGCGAGCGGCTGCTGTCAATACTCGCCTCTAGAAATAGCACCGTTTTGTTTCATAGTGCCACTTCATCAAGTGTTTGTGCTGCTTTTGGCACACATAAAATACCCTTTAATGACAGTGGGATGACTCTAAATAACACTGATTTTATTGCCAATGGCCCCCCTCTCTCTATCTCTGCAATGACTGCTGTCAAATTTCCAAAGGCTGCTAAAAATAGTGAATATAATCCATTAGCCTTTATATGTTGGCATGGTCGGACATTGGCATTGCTTTGTCCCATGGAGGTGCAGCCACTTAACTTTCTAATATGTTCTGTTCAGTTGTGTTGTCTCCAAGATGATGGAAGAACTTCCCCTCCTGCTATTATGATGGGTGCCCATGTCCTGCATCCCATAAAGTGGTTAGTGTGATACCATAGCCACAGACCAGGAATTGGGTAGGCGCTCACAGTATAATGGAGATAAGAGAAATAAATGTGTGGGACAAGGATACTCAGACCTTGTAGCATTGTGATATTTGAAGGAAAACTATACCCCTCAAACAATGTAGGTCTCTATAAAAATATATTGCCTAAAACAGCTCATATGTAAAACCCTGTTTCGTGTAAATAAACCATTTTCATATTGATATACTTTTTTAGTAGTATGTGCCATTGGGTAATCATAAATAGAAAACTGCCATTTGAAAAAAAAAGAGCTGCCCCCTGGGTTCGTAGGATTCAAGGTGCACACAAACAAAGCAAAACCATACATGTTAGGTCACATGAGCCAATTAACAGACAGAGTTGTGTCTTTTGCTTCAACACTTCTTCCTGTTACAGTTAGAGCTGCAGTATTTCTGGTCAGGTGATCTCTGAGGCAGCACACAGACCATCACAAAATGGTGGTTCAAGGCAAGAGATGTAAAAGGACAATATTTACTTAAATATATATACAGTATTCCAGTTTGATAAGATTCTTTAATATGCCATTTAAAATGAAATAAATCTATTGCTTAAAGGACCAGTAACATCAAAAAAAATTCATTGGTAAACAGAGAAAAAAAAACACCAAGACAAATTAAACTTTAAAATCGCAAAGCCTTTATTAAGAAATAACTGACCGAAACTCTGCTTCCTCTTCGGAAAAGGCGACACATCGACGATCCATCATGCGGTGCTCGATTTCTCCTCCCTAGCTATCTCCTATAAGGAAGGCAGGGAGGAGAAACCGAGTGCCGCACGATGGATCGCCCGATCGCTTTCTGAAGAGGAGCACAAGCGGAGTTTTGGTAACTTATTCCTTAATAAAGACTTTGCAGTTTTAAAGTTTAATTTGTCTTGGTGTTTTTTTTTCCCCGATGTATACTAATAATACTTAATAAGGAATCAAGATAAATATATAGGAAGGCCGGTATTTTTTACCAAAAAAGGTGGCAACCATATAGAGGATGCCTGAGAGCACATACTGTGACCTCACACAGAACATGATGTACTGTTCTATAAGGTTTGTACCATTTCATTAGCAATGATGCCACATTCTGGCTGCCACTAGGACTGGCAGTTGCACAATGCAGCTAGATGTAACCAGTTTGTTATTCACCTCTATGCAGTTCTTAATGAAATTCTTATCACGTTACTTCTGATGAATGACAGATGATTGGGTATCTTACTGAACATGTGATTGGGAAGAAGCACCCAATGAGCATGCTCCACGTAAACACTAGTTTGAATTTATTTTCATTTTCACAAAAGGCGAACTTGCCACGAAAATTTACTTGCGTCATTTAGGTGATGGAATCGTCAGCACCAAATAACGGACCCCCATTAACTTGTGCCGCATCAATCTGCGTTTCGCTAATTTTTGCCCGTTTCCCAAATTTCAATACACATTCTCAAAATTCGTGGCGAATTGAAATGGGACAAATTTGCCAATCACTATTAATCACCCCTCTATATTCTCATACCTCACAACTCTCCAGTTTTTCGCAAGACAGTCCCGATTATGTCAGCTCAGCTCGCAGTCCCGGATTTTTACTCAAGTGTCCCGACTTTCTGATCTCCTACAATGAACAGCCAGAAAAAGATAAAACGTTTCTAAAACGTAATTGGCTTTTGGCAGAGAGCCCAGAATACATGGCAGGTGCACTTTTGAAACAATTTAGGATAAGCAAAGAAACAATTACTACAACTACAACAATTAAAACTATAACAATTATTATAACCAATAGTTAGAAAAACTATTTAAGGTAAGCACGTCTCTTGGGGAAACTGTGACTTGCAGCTTGAAGGGCAAATCACCTTCATTAGCAAAACTGTGATAACACATTAAACCTGACTCTAAATCCCCAAGAATTCTGTTCAAACTTTCCATAACCTGCCGAATTTTTTAAAATGGACATGGTAATTAGGGGGTGTGGCATAAAATGTTTACGTTTAAAACTTTATGTACCTCTTTCTATTTTGAAAATGTTGGGAGGTATGTATTCTTTTCTAAAAGGGGAGGGTTCCTAAATGGAAGGCTGTAGTCGGATGTATATGCCAGGCAACTTATTCCAGTGTATCTCTACTCAAGGGAGAGTCTTGGGATGCCACATATATCTATACATCATGGCTGTACATTGGTTACTGATGAGTATGTCATTGTAAATATTAATATATAGGCAGAGATTTACCCACCAGCCTTGAAACAAGAACGGTCACACCTCTGCAGGGGGCTGCTGTAAGCAATGCGGTGCAAGTATAGGCTGGTTTTCTTGTTGCTGTTTTGTTATTGTTGCTGCTTGCGAGTATTGATCTAGCCCATATCAACCCACACTCAAATGGTGTCAGAATGAATTAGAGAGATGTAGAAGTGAGTAGTAACCCCTGGAGGAGAATTTCTAAATGTCAAATGGCCATCTCCATATCCAGGAACATGTCTTAGAAGAGCAAGGAGCAAGATAATATACAAAAACAAAGAGAACAGGTGCCAGAAGCCAATATGGACACTACCACAGTAAATAAAGTTATAATAAAGCAGAAATTAGTAAGAGGGGGAGGATATACTCACAGTTCACCCCAGTCCATAGGTGCAAATCCATGAGAAAAAAATATACATTTATATAAAGGTTGTGTTATCAGTGTTGGTTATTTAGAAGTCAGTGGCGAAAATCTGCCGAAAGCAAGAAACCTTGGGGCAGTGATCAGCAGCATTTGGTGCTGTGTCTGCACTGATGCATGTTGGGAGTTGTAATTTAACAGCAGACTGAGTCACACTGTAGTTCTCCAGTGGGGTTGGGACTTGAAGTTCAATCACAATGAAAGATTTATGGTCATAGGATGTGATTGTGCTGCCCTCCTGCTGAATGAACAAATTACCATTGCCAAGAGATTGTGTGCTCCCTTAGCTAAATCACCTCTATGAACACCGGGATACCAGGAAAACTCCCGGTGGGCCAAGGTGTCAGTGGGCCCTCCTGCTTCTAAACATTTGAACAAAGAGGCTAAATAGATGAAATAATAGATTATAGTATGTAAAGAAAAGAGACTAGGAGAATAGAGGTTGAGCGGGGAGAGGAGAGGATGAATAATAGTACTGAGAGTGGGCCCCTGGTCTAAGGTCTTTGGGTGAGACCCTGGTGTCCCAGTCCGACACTGGCTCCAGCTGTTGCTTGAGAATCTTGCAGTTCAACCAGGCAAACCATAAAAAAAGGCAACCAACATTATTTAGTGCTGACCCTTTACCTCATGACCTTTAATTGCATTTCCCTTATACACCAGAAAAACGTATATAAATATAATTAAGGCAGAACGTTAGGTTTCCCGGTGCTTCCTGGCATTAATTGGGTTAAGGGCTTTGCATCCCCACTGCCTGTATTGCAGATGGGAGCTCCATGCTGTTCTGCTTTCCCCCTCATCATGTTGCTTGTCACTTGCTTTGCTGGAGGCTCAGTCAGTCCGTGTGCCAGGAATCTCTCCGGTATTCTCTCTTAGAGATTCCCACGCCATGGCATATAGGGCTGCGCTATGTGTTTATTATGGTTCCATATTTCTGCTTTGTCATTTTCTGCAAAAATTGGAGTGCCCCATGTTGCCTGTGTGCTCTGTCCCTCCTGTGCTTAGTTCCAACCATTATAGATGACATATTTGGCACCCATTATCCATAAAATCCAGAAAGATTCAAATCATGGAAAGGCTGTCTTCCATAGACTCCATTTTATACAAATAATCCAAATGTTTAAAAATGTTTTCCTTTTTTCTCTGTAATAATAAAACAGTACCTTGTACTTGATTCCAACTAAGCTATAATTAATCCTTATTGGAAGCAAAACCAGCCTATTGGGTTTATACAATGTTTACACGATTTTATAGTAGACTTAAGGTATGAAGATCTAAATTACGGAAAGATACGTTATCCGGAAAGCCCCAGGCCCTGAGCATTTTGGATAACAGGTCCCATGCCTGTATTGCCTTATGCATGTAGAGGTATGGGATCCACTATCCAAAAATTTGTTATCCAGAAAAGTTCCTAATTACAGGAAGACCATCTCTCCAATTTAATCGAATAATTCAAATTTTTAAAAATGATTTCCTTTTCTCTGTTATAATACCTTGTACTTGATCCCAACTAAGATATAATTAATTCTTATTGGAGGCAAAACCAGCCTATTGGGTTTAATTATGGGTTAAATATTTTTTTTAGTAGGGTGTGGAGAGCCACATTATGGTAAGATTCCTTATCTGGAAAACCCCAGGTCCAGGGATATGGACATTCTTTGCCACTGCAGATGTTGCATGTCTACAATTCCCAGCATCCCCAGCAAAGCATACAGGGGTTGCAGGGAGTTGTTGAGTGGCAAAGAGTGGTGATATTCTAGTTTAACATCAGCACCAAGATGCTGAAAAGTGGCATGCGAATGTGTGGCACCCTGTCAGGGAAATTCTATGTTTATGCTTGGATATTGTCTAAGGCTGCTTCTGTTATGAGCCAAGAACTCTTGCAGGCTGTGTTCCCTTTGTCCTTGCTCATACATATTCCATGCAAAAACCTGTAAAATCACTGGAAATGTCTTTGACAGCAGCAGCAGCCTCAGCCTGGCTCATCACTGGGCTTTAACGCAATTAGCAAAAGAAATGAAAAGGGGGCAAAAAGGGAGTGATAATTAATCTCCTACTGAATGTCATTTGCAGAAGAGAGAGAGAAAAACCCTGTTGTAAGAAGATTTACCTTCTTTGGCCAATCACTAAAATCTCTCCGTAATTCAGCACATCTCCTGCTCAAGAGGTTGCTCAGCCTCTCCGTTTATTGGCTCTCCTGCAAGGTTTATGGGAGGCCCTTGCGAGCTCTGCATGGTTTTCCTTGAAGGTCCCTATCGGGTGGCTGTGGGCACAGCAAGCCTTGTCAGTAGCTGAACATTTTGCCATAAATTATTCATCACAGCCTGGTGCATAGCAAAGATGCAGATTGTCAGTTCCAGATTTTTTGCTTCCGCTCCAGAGAGCGCCTTGTCCGTGCTAATCCAGGACTGTCCCATCCCTCAGGATCTGTACAAATGGGATTCTTACCATCTGCACGCAGCTCTTTGGGATTTGATTCCAGAATGCAGCATATACACCTAAACCCAATTTGTGCCCAGCTCACCCACGAGACCTAAAGGAAACTCAGTGACAAATAAACGGTGGAATAATATCATTATTTAACTGGCTGTTAGAGGAGAGATCTCTTTTCAAAATGCCTGAAGCCAATTACTTGCTGTCTGTGTCCTGGGGCTATATCAAGGTAAATATTAATGCATGTGTATTGACTTGGTAAGGGATGCCAACCTGGGGACCTCTTGTATCCAAAGGTGCAATGTGATTTTAGGAAAGTGAAAAGCATCAGAAGAGCTGGGCTGTTATCCATTGTAGTAGGGTATAGGATCTGTTATCCAGAAACCCGTTATCGAGAAAGCTCCGAATTATGGAAAGGCTGTTTCCCATAGACTCCATTTTATCCAAATATTTAAAAATGATTTCCTTTTTCTCTGTAATAATAAAACTGTAGCTTGTACTTGATCCCAACTAAGATATAATTAATCCTTATTGGAAGCAAAACCAGCCTATTGGGTGTATTTAATGTTTACATGATTTTCTAGTCGACTTAAGGTATGAGGATCCAAGTTACGGAAAGATCCATTATCCGGAAAACCCCAGGCCCGAGCATTCTGGATAACAGGTCCCATATCTGTATATTATTAGCAGCTAAACACAAATGAAATGCACTGCCAACTAATTGCGGAATAAGAATATGCAGCATTAAATGAAAACCGATCTATAGGGTTTTTTAAGTGATTGCAGTTGCTATGAAGCCACTGGCTCCTGAGCTGTTTTGTTTATCTTAGGTCGCCTGTGCCTCGTACATAATGTACTCAATGCTTCTTATATTGATTACAGACCATAGATGACGCTTGTTGATCCATGGATCCAGCTGATGCATGTAGCCAGCTAGCCGAGGATGCTGGGAGATGTAGTTCCCATCAGCAAACATGCTGCCGTTAAATAAAACCACTGGGATATGCACACATAACTCAATGCATTCTTAGAATTCCAGGTTTGTGGTAGTTCAGCAGTAGCTGAAGGGTGGTATTTTTTTGGGCAGTAGAAGTTGCAGGCATGTATTTGCTGCATAAAGAAAAGGCTGAATTTCCACCTGCTTGATTGTGTCTTTGTTTTTATGTATTCAGTGGTGAATAATAGGGTAGGGCAAACACAGGAATTGGCACTGCCCCCCAGAATTAAAGGGTCCAAATGGGGGGCATCTTTCTTGCAGTTGCATATACTCAAAATGTAGCCCACATAAAACTTTGATTAACATTGTTGATTATTTTCAGTATATTCGACAAAATATACCAATACTACACAACCCCCTACACACTTGTGGGGCCCCATCTCTTCTGCTAAGGGCCACCTCTTCCTATTTGACTCTTTTATCTCATATTGTATTTGCCCACCGAGCCATAGAAACAAAGGAACCTTTGCGCAGGAACCATTGGCAAATCCATTAGAGCCCTATGAGCAGCTGCAACATCCATGTGCGTGTAAAGTCAATATATTGTGCAGTAAACAATGACGTTGCTTAGATATGATTCCAGCATAACATTTGACATTTATACCCAGAAGTGGTTAAGGAAATCGTATGTACGTCACAACGTTGCTTTTATGGTCTCTACCTGACACCCTATAAAATGCACTTTCATCTCTGCACTTATTGCACTTTTCAGTTCCTGTTCCACCTTTGTCCGGATTCCCTGCACCTTTCCCTCTCAGCCGAGCATTAGTAGCAAAGGCAATACTATCTGGATGAGCTAATGCCAGTTTAAACAATGCGGAGAGCGCACTCTCTCAGTCAGCACTCTCTCTCTCCGTGTGCCGAGGCTTCTCTTGTGCCATTCAATTGCATTATTATTATTGATTGCATAATAATGAAATCTGGACAAGTCTGCTTGTAGTTTATGGGTGATTTTTGATTTAGGAGGCAGGATCGGGGGATTGAGGAGTCAGGGGAGAGATTATATTTCCAGCTCCTGAATTCCTGAATATATTTTATACTATATAATTGCTATACGATATATATTCAATACATTTTATTGAAAGGGATCACCCCTCCCCAATCTAAACATCCGAGGAATCCATGTTTTTTGGTTCTTCTCAGAGGTTATGTTCTCTGAGAAGACATGTTCCAATGACATAATATGGTTCAGTTATAAATGATGTTAATACTGTGCAAGCTTAAGTAATTTGCATGTCTGTGACCTATGAAGAATAGGCTACTCCAGGTTTCCAGTTAAACTACAACTCTCAGCCAAAGGCTTTATTATAGTTGATCCAGAGACCCATCAGATGCCCATTACTCATAAATTATAGCAGGCGACCCTGCCCTCTCCGGCAACTTCTAACAAAGCTCCTTCCTAAAACAATATATATATTATTATATAATATATATATTATTATATTAAATACACATTCTTCTGCCCAGTCTGATTTATTGTAATGAATATAAAATAACGCACCAACACCCCGCCATCTTGCTCTCCAGCAGCATGCAGCACTGGATGTAGCAAATCCAGTATGAAGGGATCCATGCTGTAAATAAATGCATCTATAAATATTTCATGCTTTTTCTTGGGTTCCCTAGAGAAATCATCAACATTATTTTTTTCTTCTTACCATGACGGCCTTTTTATTTCCATGACAGTATTCCAAGCTCCTTTGTATTTGATGAGCACATGCCAAGTGGTACTGGCTTATTCCATTGTACACAGTAATGGCGTTGAGACGCATTTACTGTATTTAATTTAAACTCTGGGATTTTAATTGTCTTTGGCTGTAAAAATATTGCAGTATAATAATGCAGTATTTTTAGGCCCGAATTTTATTCTTAAAAATGCACCTACTCGAACATATGGATATTAAAGGGCTGTGTAAACCTAAATCATATGCCAAGTGAGCACCTTTATACAGGACATAAAATCAGACAGTGCCATGTTTGTGCTTGTTTATTTACCCTGGCTCAACATGCATAACAGTGTTAGTAATGGAAATTATAAATGGGGTGGGGGGCAGAAAGCAAACAGTCCCTCATGAGCAATTAATCACAGGGCACACTTGACTGAAGCCATTGATTAGTGATCCCACAGGTGCTAATGCTGAGCCACTTTCTCCAGGGGTCGTTAAAAAAGACAAATATTATACACAATGGTCTATGCCAAGTGCTGCTGTTCAACTTGCTCTTTGGGGCCATGTTAAATGTGATCAGGGATGGCCAGTGAGTAAAGATATTTAACACTACTGTATAGGTGAAATTGAACTCCCTTATTTAATAGTGAGATATAAAGGCGCTATGTGCGTGGGGAATTCTTTCAGCACATATTAATACAGATTCATTGACGTGAATGATGTATTTCTTGCCTGGACTGTTGCATGGCTATATAAATCTATAAATTCTCCTTGGGCAGCAATAATGACGGCAATGAATTTCTAAGAAGGGGTGCTACTAGGGAGTACTGTTAGTTCAGCCACAACAAGCAATATGTTTGTATCATTTATAAAGGAATATTCCCTTCTTGTGGGCCCTAAACTGTGGGGCTGCTCTCTGCATCAGGGCCCTAAACATTTGCTGCCCGGTTTTCTTTCCATTCCCCATAACAGCATCATGGGAGGCAGCAGGTTTCTGAAAGTGACGTGGCAGCAGGGGCCCCTTGTACGATTCCCAAAGGAAATGTGATGACATATTATGCGGATTAAGTGGGTTGGGAAATAGTGAGGGAATATTGTTTGGGGCAGAAATGTAATTGGCAACTGAAATATGTCAGCCTTTACTGGAGAAAAAAATTGGAATTTCTTAGGAGACTTTGCATACAGAAGGCTTTGTACATTTAGGTGATATATATATATATATATATATATATACTGCTCTACAGGGCTCACCCAAATGATCACAAATCTCATGGCACACATGAGTTATCACTGTAACTTATTCTGCTTTGTCTGTCCAAGCAAGGCCCTCTGAAATCAGCAATGTCCTACCTGATTCTGGGAGTTGTAGGTCAAGCTGAGGGCCACAAGCTAGACGTGAATGTGTGTGTTAAAAAAAAAAATCTAACATTTGTTATTCACATGTATGTAAACCTTATGAATCATTTAACCCCTGTTGTACAGTATGACAATAGTAGAAGTCATCAGGGAGTTCTGTGACCATAGATAGAGGACAGTGTTCAATACAGGTTATGGAGTCCTCATAATACACAGTTGCAATGGATGACGTGTAAAAGCTATGTTTACTTGTTCTTAGTGATGACATAGGTTATAAGTTATAAGTCATAGTGTTTAGTGATGTCACCATGCAATGCTTAATGACTTGTATTATAAAACCAACACACAAACTCTACCACATAACCTGTATTAAACCATTTGGCCTGTGGCCTTTATGCGGTCATGGAACTCCTTGGCTATTCGACAGTAGGGGGTTCTTTATACCTTCTATATTTTAGAACATTGGTTACATTATTTCTTATAATACACAAGTTTCAATGTGACATAAGTGTCCAATAAGCATTAGTGATGTGCGGGCCGGCCCAATACCCATGGAACCCACGGGTTTACCCCTTTTGAGACATCATCGACGGGGCGGTGCCGGTGCATAAAAGGAAACCGGAAGTCGGACACAGGCGGGTGGAGGGAGGGTGGTTTTGGGTCAGGTTTTACCCAACCCACCCAGCACTAATAAGCATATAAAATACTCAAAAACTATGAATATCCTGTAAATTATATCCATATAAACGGCTCTTAGTGATATCATCAGTAAACGGTGAGTAGTGATGTCATGTTTGTCACATGAATCACTAAAACTTGTGTATTATAATAAATAAAGTATCCCTTTTTGGAAAATATGAGGATATTAGAAGTAACCACAGAGTTCCATGACCTGTATATTGGTGATGTGTGGGTTTGTTAAAACACCCAACTCGAACCAGCCCTCCCTCCACCCATGCCCGCCTTCTGGGTTCCTTTTATAGACCTGCGCTACCCTTTCAATTATGTCACAAAAGGCGCGCGGCTATAAAAGTAGAAGCCGGAAGCCGGCAGTGTAAGGTGGCCCGCCACTGCAAATGAGGTTGCAAGGTCAGCCCGAACCCGCTCGACTGCGGGCCCCCTGGTATCGGGCAGGCCTGCACTACTGTATATGGTCATGGAACTCCTCAGTGACTTATAATATCTTTATATTTTACAATAAGGGGTACTTTATTCACTATATTATTGCTGATGACCTCACTAAGGACTATTTATAAGGATATATTTTATTGATAAGAACACCAGATGGTGAAAAATCAGGGCTACTAATTTATTAGTATTATATTAATGATTAATGCAAGTTGCTGGGCTGCAGTACTTGGAAAATAACAGTACTTAAAGGAGAAGTAAAGTGAATTTATTAACATATGGTCACTGCAGGGCCACCTCTGGCTTTTAAATGATTGGATTCCCTGACTTGAATATAATGTAAAATCTAATATTGTTTTCTGAAATGGATTTGTTAATTGAAAATCTAACTATATTTATTTATATGGTCATTTCTCTTTCTACAGTTCAAAAGAATGCTCAATCGGGAGCTAACCCACTTCTCTGAAATGAGCCGATCTGGCAATCAAGTTTCAGAATACATCTCCAACACCTTTTTAGGTAAGAGCCGTGATTGAGTGCTTCTCATTTTCTCACTGATTGTGATTACGTGTTGGCAGAAACCAGCCTTCCCCTTCATTAAGGTGCCAGAGCGTTCAATCAGCTGAGCTGCGAGAGTGCACAGGCGCAGACGTATGCAAATGAGTCTATAAAATCGCTTTAACTTTGAATTAATTGATGTCCTGCCGGCTCGAAGGCTGAGACATATAGGTGGTTGTGCTGCTAATTGTGCCGGACACCATCGGAGGACCTTGTTAGAGAACTCATTGGTTGCTGGATCTGAGTGGTTAATCAGTCTCATGCAAATGATTATATTCCCTGAATATTGAACAATGGTAAGAATCAGGTCTGGACTGAGATTCAAAATAGACCCTGTCATTTCAATTAAACAACAAAGGCCCAAACAGCCCACTAAATAGTGACTGCCTATGGCATTTTACAGCAGCCCCTCATTTCCCAGAACCCAAAGATTGCCAGTCTGGGCCTGGTAAAGATGCATATGGTAGCACTGGGGTACCACCCCTATTCATGGTGGAGAACCATGCAATAAATAAACTGGAATCTTCTTGCATAGTTCCACTGTTTGTCTGTGCCTGGAACAGTCAAGGAATGGGCTGTTATGTTGCTGCCTCCCACAGTCATTAAAAGAAGACGTTGCTTTAGTGGAACTGTTAAAGTCTACATTCATAGGCGTTGGAACTGGGGGGCCACAGGGGCCATAGCCCCCCCCAAAAAACAAATTCTCACCCAAATTTCTTTCTCTAAGAATTTAGCTTACTGCCGTGTGACAAGCGGTAGACTACATTTATAAATTGTCTTCCGACTCTCAAGTGGAAGCCACTGACACACTGCTTGGAGCAGCCTTGGAGGAGTGGAAAGAGAGTGCCATTAGCTCAGCAGGTGGAGCATTCTGTCTCATCTTGTAGGAGCATGGTTGAGGCACATACAATGCTTAAACTGTTAGTATTTCTAGAAAAATGACAGGCCTCAGAATGATTTCTTAGGACATTTTTTCCCCATCGTCTACCTTAGTTGATATTTATTTGAATTTGAATTCAGAAAATTTCAAGGGCCATTAAAAAAAAATTAAAATGCCCTTTTAATGTAAAATTAAGAGATTAATTATTTTAGAGTGTGCTGACTTCTTTAAAGGTGTGACATGCATGCAGATTCTGCCTTGCACTGAAGTGCCATTGTCTCTCTCTCTCAAAATGCTCTTCTTCATCTCCCACTGGTCTCCTGTCAGTCTGCAAATTCCTACAATAACCCTCCAGGGAAAAGACATCATGTGGCTAACCACCCATGGAAAAGTCTAAAGTACTAAGCAATAGAAGTGAAGCATAACCTGGATAGTTCCATGCAGCTCTACTAAGGACACATATTCTTTATCAGGCATCCAGTAGAAAGACATTGTGTGATTACAGTATCTATCGGACTGCACCAACTACAGGAAGATGCTGGATCTGAATAGAACTCAGACCCTTTAAGTCAGTATTTGTTTTTAGTTCCAGCTCCCTTGGAGGTTCAAACTCCAAGGGAGCTGGAGGTTGACCCTTGGAGGTTGACCAGGGCTTCCCTCAGCTCAAAAGAAGGTTACAGATATAGGAAACCATTTCTTGGCTATTTCTTAAATACACAGAAGTGATAGGTGTGATGGCTCCGTGCTTACTATTATGTGTGCTTCAGTCTCCTGCCAAGAGACATTAGTGAATAATATCCTTTTTCTGCGTGTTACCTTTCATTGCTAGGGAATTGAGAAATCCTCGGCATGTAATGGCACATGTGAAATCCTTTAGATATGATCCTCCATTTGCTTTTGTTCATCTGGCAGTTCCGCTCAGGATTTACCATCTGAATCCATCTGATGTGCATATGGCTGAAACTGGATATTGACCTATATTTCCTCTTTGCAAAACTAGGACAAAATTAAGCTAAACCTGCACCCCATTTGTCATATTAAACTTACGACCAACACCAGGCACATTCTATGCCTGATAAAATGGTCTTTTCTGCTGGTGTTGCCCTATTTTAGGCCCAGAAGTGATCTAAATAGCTGTGTTGAAGTTACAGTACAGGGATGGGATTAATTATCTGGGAACCTTTCATCCAGAAAGCTCTGTAACACAGCATAGCTGCTTTCCATAATGACCTATTTATACACACACTTCACACTTGCGTACGGTAATTTTAATGTTATTCATTTTATTCTGTAACAGTACAGTATCTTGTACTTGATGCTAACTATGATAGCATAAATCTATATTTCAATGTGTTTTAGTAAGGCATGGTGTTGTATGAAATAAGGGACTCTGGGGTAATGAGTTATTAAGAAATAGCAAAAAGAGAGAGCATACAAATAGTATTGCTTACACATTTAAAAAAAAAAAGAAAATTTTTAAGGATACTCAGGTCAACTAAAGTCTATAAGTGATCATTGATTAGGTGTGGGCAAGTTGCAAAGTGCAAAACATGTAATTAATCACCGTTTTTAATTTTTTGCACCCTTACCTAAAAATTGCTGCAGGCGCTGCAAATCCACGTCACCCCCCAGTCCTCATCCCCTAACTTGGGCTTCATTCATGCTGACTAGATGCACTCCAAACCAGAAATATGCAGAGCAGGCATTCAAAAAGGCAATCTTCCACCAGGCAGTAAAATAAGTGAAAATGTATCATGTCAAATCAGCACAGCATTTCGTGTTACACACACTTATCATAAGCTTGTCATAAGCCTGTGGGGTACACTTATCAAACATTGAAGTGTGAGATCGCCACAGTCCACATTTGGATTTTTATAAGAGTTTTTATCAATAGGTGAAAGTGAAAATTCACCCATTGATAAATACGCCTTTCAAAATGCCATAGAAATGAATGGAGAGTGGCGGAATTTCACTCTAACTTATTGTTGCTTCACTCGTTGTGTAAGGCTGCGCTGATTTGACATTTATTTGACTGCCTGGTGGAAGATCGCCTTTTTGAGTGTCTTCTCTACATTTTCCTCGTTTGGATCGCTCCACTTGCTGAAGGCTCAGGGCAGTACACCTGGGCCTCTTCCCAGAGTCGTATTGGGCCGGCGGGACACCTGGAAAAAACCCGGTGCACCCCGCCGGCCCAGATCTGTTTCTTTCCCTTTGTCGAGAGATCACAGTAAAAAAAAAAAGTGCGTGTGCACAAAAGAGGCGACACGCGTGCACGCAAACCCTGCGCAGCGTGCATGCGCCCAGGCCCGGGGGGCAGTGTGTGCCCTGACCCAGTGCCACGTGCATACTCAGAAATGCGGTGCGCTGGAGTGGCAGGGGGCCGGAGGGGGCCCCTGGGGCAGTAGCCCTGGTGGGCCCCAAGCCCCCCAGTCCGACCCTGCCTCTTCCATAACTTGGTGAGTTACTAACTTGTTGTTGGACTACAATCTTTTGCTTCTATTTGGCTAGATGCACTCAGAAACGAATAGGTCTCGTACTTAGCCCTGCTTTATGGCAGGTGGTAACGACAGGGCTACCCAGAACCACACCAGGTAGTATTTGTGCCCCAAGGCACTGCTTCTATGAATATTAAGTCTACATGCCACCCCATGCCATCACTCAGTCTGCTCTGCTGTCAGCTTTCTTCCATACCCGCTCCCAGTGCCTCTACTGCCTACCCCTAGTTCTGGCCCAAGGGATGGCACTAACGGGGCAAAGTCAGAATCTGCAGTTGCCTCTACAAACAGAATTAAATGTCATGTCTACTTGTTCTTTAGATAAACAGCATGAAGTGGAAATGCCGACACTGGCCCAAAAGGAAAAGGAGAAGGAGAAGAAGAAGAGGCCCATGTCCCAGATCAGTGGGGTGAAGAAGCTCATGCACAGCTCTAGTTTAACAAATTCAAATATTCCCAGGTTTGGCGTCAAAAGTGAAAACGAAGAATGTCTAGGCAAGGTGAGAGACCAGCAGGGGTGGAAATCAATGCATATTAGCCCATTAACCTATATGTTAAAAGCTGTGCTCATATAGAATACAGAACTACTGAAATGAATGGGTTGGTCATGAGTTGTTTAGGGGATAATAAAAGATGGACTATTGAAATATAAACCACAGGTTTTGTTACAGTAATGAAATAATATACACCCCTTTAAAGGTCAACAGTTCTCAACTAAGTCCTCAAACTGAATAGATTTGGTAGTTGCTAGTTCTGGTTGTACTGAAGGCCTGTGTTATTGTCCAGGCACAACCAACTGTGGCTGAAATGCTTCTTCTGGCATGTAAGAAATCGTTGAGCTCTATTCTACTTTATACAGTTAACCATAATTAACAGAATAACATCTAGCTACCAACAGCAAGGTTAAGGTTTAATTATAATACCGGATGAATGTGGAGTGACAGGTGGCATTTGGGGAAGACTGATGATTTTAGTGTTCCTGCAAAGACAGAGCTCATAAACCTTTTCATGCCTTCATATGAATGTCCGGCTTTAGCACCCTATAGATAATGGCCAGACACCATAGACTATGTTATTTATGTGCCAAATTAAGAACCATATTTTACTTGTTATATTCTATAGATTCCTAAAGGAATTAAACGACTCTGTTGAGAGAGTTGTGGACTTTGAGGGCCTCTATAGAGTGTATCATACCGTCCCTTCAGTTTCCAGCTAAATCTATTCATATAAAATGTAAAATATATTAATTAGGATTTTACAGAGAAGATATTATTTTATGGAGGTTTCAGCTGTGCAACAGCATTGTATCCACCATTGTTCTTGCCATGATGAGTAGCGATACCATTTCTTATCAAACTGCCTCCTTTCCCCTTATAGGAACTCGAAGATGTGAACAAATGGGGCCTTAATATTTTTAAAGTAGCAGAGTTTTCCGAAAACCGACCTCTCACGGTTGTCATGCACACTATTTTTCAGGTTTGTATTTGTCTAATAAGGGTTTCTGTGCTACCCTACATTAATCGTATGCTCCTTGCATATTGCTGGTGGCACATAAGAAAGATACTTGAAAGGAAAACATAATCGTAACTGTATTTTCCAATGTTTACATTTCCTTACAGGAACGAGAGTTGTTGAAGACATTTAAGATTCCAGCAGACACCTTAATAACATACTTAATGACGTTAGAAGATCATTACCATGCCGACGTGGCTTATCATAATAACATACACGCAGCAGATGTCGCTCAGTCTACCCATGTGCTTCTGTCATCTCCAGCTTTGGAGGTATGGACTTCATGCTATTTAATCTTTCAGTGCATCACTAGCCGGCCTTATATTTACACACACAGTGCAATTGCTTAGCATTGTCTCACTTGTCAACAACAAGCATGAGGGGAATTTTATTTTATAGCGTGATTATTATTATTTTTTCCATTCAATGATCTCATTTTCATTTTCTATACCTTCTTCTTTACTTTATTCCTTATCTAAACATACATTGTGACAGTTATGATTCTGCCTGATCAACCATATTGTTATACTGTGGTCAAGCAGACTTGATGCACCGTCAATAACATTTTTGTCCCTGAATTCTGCAGGCGGTCTTCACGGACCTGGAAATCCTTTCTGCAATTTTCGCCAGTGCAATACATGATGTGGATCACCCCGGAGTCTCCAACCAGTTTCTCATCAACACAAGTGAGTAGGGGAAATTAGAACTGACACACATTACTGCTGATACTTTCAACTTCTTCAACACCCAATGGCAGCAAGGGTGCTAACATGCTACCCCCTCTCTTATATAGCTCTAGGTGGGAACCACGTGACATCCCTGTAGCAATGGAAAACTCTCACAACTCAAAGGGCACACCTACATGGTCTAGCCCATTTTCTGTAAGCCCACAGTGCTAAGAATTATAGGGAAAGGCTCCCTATCCTACATTTTTAATATTGAGAGATTGATTTGACAGTATTTGCTGCTATAGCTGCTCCTATAGAATAGCACTAAAGTAGGACTTTTCTCTGATTATAACTACACAGGCCTGACCAAACCATAAAGCTGGTGTTCTCATATTTACCCAATGCAGTCATTGCTAATGACGGAACAATGGTTCTATACCTCTGCCACTCCTAGGAGACCGCTCAGCCTCCCCTCCTATAGCAGCTCCTGTCCCTCTTCAGGGGTGCTCGGTCCGCAGCGTCCCCACCGCTTGATACAAACTATGCCAAAGGAGTGGATGGCACTCCACTTGAAGAGGAAGAAAGGTATTTATTGCAAGCTAAAAATAGGGATCAAACGCCCTACGCGTTTCGGGATATAATCCCTTAATCATAGGCATATGATTAAGGGATTATATCCCGAAACGCGTAGGGCGTTTGATCCCTATTTTTAGCTTGCAATAAATACCTTTCTTCCTCTTCAAGTGGAGTGCCGTCCACTCCTTTGGCATACAATGGTTCTATAGCCTCCTTCTTCCTATAGCTGTGCTGATCACATGGCCAGCACCAGAACTAGAGTGTAGGACTTGCTCTTGTTGCCATGGCAATGTCAGAATCTTTCATTTATTCTTTTTCTTTAATGTCATTTGGAGGCTTTAAACAAATCAATAAAATGAACGCTTTTGTTGCTTCTGCTCCATGACTCTATGTGCAGTGAAACTGCAAAGTGAGGCATGTGTTCCAATGTTTGGATTTTTTTTATGTATTTGGTTTTATGTATAAGGCCTAATTCCACTGTAGCATTATAAAAACCTTGTGAAGGAATGGGGTTGATGTGATAGTTCTGCCATCCATATGCTTATTTTCCATGCTGTAACAAGAGTCTGCATCATAGAGAATGGTGGGGCCAAGTTTCCTTTGCTCTTTATTTCATCATTTCTGCCGAGTGCTTCTGAGAATTGACACTCATTCGAGTCCTGACAGGAATAGCTGTTGTCATTAGTAATGGCGGAAGAGTTCCATAACACTCTGTTGGTGTTAGGGCCCCTTGGGACGTCACAGTATTGACTGTGCCTGTATTAGGAATGCTTTTCCCCCCAAAGCAGCTTTCTATACTTTCTCCACTGGGGTGAAACTACAGAGGAAGGCTATAGAACCATTGGAGAGGCAAGAGTGGAGAAGGCCCAGCAGGGCCATAATTAATAAACAATTTCAATTTATCCTGGTAGAATAGGTCAATTTACAAATGGTTTGGGGCCGTAAACTGAATTTGCTCTGGGGTCCAATAACATCTAGTTACTCTACTGATTCTCATTTTGCAGATTTAAAGGTGGCAAGTATGACTGTGTATGTAAATGAGCCACCTTATATCTTGCCAATTGTTCTGCAATAAGAGATCTTTATGGTACAGTGTACAGATAGAGAGAATCATTGTACAACATTAGTGAGACTTTTAAATACAACAAAGGTGTTTATTGCAAACCCAATGATCTGGTCAACCTCCTCGAGGAAGGACACAAAGCACAGATAACCATTGGCCTTTCTTTAACTTAATTTGGAAGATAAATATATCATAAAATCAGTAGTCTGGGTCTCAAAGGCACCGCTGTGTGTGACCTATTACACGGAGAATCCTCAAAGATACTGTTAAGTATTGATGTCTCAAGTTGTCTTTCCATGGTGTGACTCATGGAGGCAGGGAGGGGGGAAATGCTTATGCCATTCTGAACATAAAAATAATCCTTGTATTTAGACCGCAGTCAGCTTAGTAACTGAAGGGAAGCCCCAGAGTGCAAAATTTGATGACTCACCTTTCTACAAATGAGTTGAAAATATCAAGAAGAAAGCTGATACTTTGGAAGTTAAGTACCTAGAATTGAAGCATATAGTTGTGAAACCTGGGAATGTCACAACCTCAAGAAGGGTTGTCTTGGCCTTCCAGCCATGGTAGAACTACATGATCTATAGCTTGCAACATTGGACATTCCTAATCTAATAGTAGAGGTCAATACCCAGTTGCCCATGGAGAGCCAAAACAAGCCATTAAGCAATCATATTCTTTAATTAACATATGTAAGAGTTTATACATTTCTTATTGAATTTTTGATTTAAAAAAACTCAAACCTTTGCTCTTTCTTGCAGACTCTGAATTAGCCTTGATGTACAATGACTCATCCGTGCTGGAGAACCACCATTTAGCTGTAGGATTTAAGCTGCTGCAAGAGGAGAATTGCGACATTTTCCAGAACCTGACCAAAAAGCAGAGGCAATTACTTCGGAAAATGGTCATTGATATAGTAAGTACAGGAGAGCATGAAAGTTTTATTTTACTTTTGTTGGCTGAAATGGACATCTGTGTTGCACTAGACCTAAAGACTTGGAGTTGAAGCCCAACTTTGTTTTTTACACATGTAAAAATGGTATCCATTTCGGGTTCTTCGGGTAACTGCTTTTTTAAAGGATACAAATAAGTCTACAAACTTTATTAAAAATATGTGCTACCACAGGAATGTGGTTCCAGATTTTACTGTTCCTTATGGATTTTGGGCATTTCCACTTCATTTTCTTTAAATTCTCAATCTCCAGTTGCAGAGCATTATGTGGGACTCCTCCTGTGTGCATTCTGCAAGGAAGATCTGACAAAAAGACTTGTGACTTTAACAGGAACAGATTCTGAGGATTTAAAATAGAACGCCATCAAGCCGATTGGTGTCATTTCATATACTGTAGTTGGGTTATTTTTAGTTGGAATATTCTCAGGATGCTCTTCAGTCCCACAATGTGTTTTTAGGACAATGAGCATGATTAAAAAAAAAAAAACTATCAGCAGCAATGAAATGTATTTTGGGTGGGTTGAATCGTTCCTAGCACCACATTGGTCCCCAAGAGGGCTCCCTAGCCTTCCTACCTTGCAAGTGATCTTTACTCCTTAAGATCCAATAGTTGCAACAACAATTCTTGCTTATAAAACAGCTGCAACGCTACAATCTGTAAATTCACTCTATGGAATGGCAGTGGTGTTTCTTAATAACTGCACATTCGGGGGTTAGTAGACATATTTATGTATAAGCGCTTGTCTTCTTGACAGACCCAGAAGACTCGCTGTGACCTACTTGTCATTTATAAGCTGATTGCGACTGTCATCTTTGTTCTTGTAACTGTTCCTGTCTGTGCTATTTTTCTTGCCTGCCATTTTGTTCCCATCACCTGCTGTGTTGTTGCACATTGTTGTCATAGGATTCCATATGCGGTTTGAGAAAATCTCCATAGGTGACGTTTGTAGCTTATAGTGCCAGGGTGCTATTTCTGCTCCGGGCATAGGAAGAAATAATGTAGTTCAGAATGTGGATTTTAAAGGCAAATCATCCTAATATACCTTGGTGTCTTTCTTGAAGCTAAAAGACCCAGGGGAGGTTTTGATCTTTGCTTGTCTTGCTGTGGGCAGATGGTTTATTCTGCTCAGCTTATATATTCCAGCCACCATTCTTCTGGGCTAAGACAGGAGAGACAAACTAGAGACTCACAACTATGTATTGAGAATATTCTGTCTCAAAAGTTCTCTTGAAAGTACATTGTTTTATGCAGTTAAATATTAAAGGGAACATATTGATTCATAGCAAGTCTAAAAAAGTCAGCATCCCCCATTTTTTGGCATCTGAGATAAACACGGCGTGAGAGTTTACATAGAGATGCAGTACATTACATTCTAACACTCACTGGCAATGTGCTGGACTTCTCTTTAATTATCCGCTTATATCATTATATTTGTCTTGTTATAACTTCAGGTCTATGTTAGCCTATGTATTTTACATAACCATTTTGCTTAAGTGTTTCATTTGATATATGTACACTGTTGCACAAATGCACAGCTCTGCCTTAGCGTATAGGTTTCCAGCCTGTGGAGTAGGGATGGCGCGAACTGTTCGCCGGCGAACTTGTTCGCGCGAACATCGGGTGTTCGCGCTCGCCGGAAGTTCGCGAACGTCGCGCGACGTTCGCCATTTTGGGTTCGCCATTGTTGGCGCTTTTTTTTGCCCTCTCACCCCAGACCAGCAGGTACATGGCAGCCAATCAGGAAGCTCTCCCCTGGACCACTCCCCTTCCCTATAAAAACCGAAGCCCTGCAGCGTTTTTTCACTCTGCCTGTGTGTGCTGAAGAGATAGTGTAGGGAGAGAGCTGCTGCCTGTTAGTGATTTCAGGGACAGTTGAAAGTTTGCTGGCTAGTAATCGTTTTGATACTGCTCTGTTATTGGAGGGACAGAAGTCTGCAGGGGTTTGAGGGACATTTAAGCTTAGGTAGCTTTGCTGGCTAGTAATCTACCTTCTACTGCAGTGCTCTGTATGTAGCTGCAGTGGGCAGCTGTCCTGCTTCTGATCTCATCTGCTGACTGCTGCAATAACAGTAGTCCTTGTAAGGACTGCTTTTATTTATTTTTTTGTTCCAATACAGAGCAGTATCAAGCAGATTACTAGCCAGCAAACTTACTATCATCTGTCCCTGAAATCACTAACAGCTCTCCCCCTACACTATCTCTTCCAAGCACACACAGGCAGATTTTTCAGATACATTTTTGCCCTTGATCCCCCTCTGGCATGCCACTGTCCAGGTCGTTGCACCCTTTAAACAACTTTAAAATCATTTTTCTGGCCAGAAATGTCTTTTTTAGATGTTAAAGTTCGCCTTCCCATTGAAGTCTATGGGGTTCGCGAACCGTTCGCGAACCGCTCGCATTTTTGCGCAAGTTCGCGAATATGTTCGCGAACTTTTTTTCCGACGTTCGCTACATCCCTACTGTGGAGCTGGCCTCATGGAGGGTCTAGAGCAGGAGTCCCCAACATTTTTTACCCGTGAGCCACATTTAAATGTAAAAAAAAGTTGGAGAGGAACATAAGCATGAAAAAGTTCCAGGGGTGTCAAATATGGGCTGTAATTGTTAGCCCCTATTTGGACTTGCCAGCATACAGAAGGCTCTGGCAGTACAGTTGGTTTTCCTTAAAACCAGGAATTGAAAAATAAAAACTGGCTTTGAGGCCACTGGGAACAACATCCAAAAGGTTGGAGAGCAACATGTTGCTCATGAGCCACTGGTTGGGGACCACTGGTCTAGATCATTAAATTGACCCTGTTTGTAGGAATAGAGGGGATTTAATCTGAATTCTAATTTGTTTTTATCTGAATTACTGCTGGATGTTAAAACAATGTATATGTGTATCCCTTTTATTAGCTAAGGGGGCATGACAATATTTTGTATAACAAAAAAAAAATCTTAAAAATCTCTACTTTGAAGTGATAGTCCTTGCAAGGAGTGTCTAAAAAGCTAAACTGCTCATAACAGAGCACCTCCTATAAAGAAATTACATATGATATATCAGTCCCATGGTTTAATAAATCCTTACTTGTTTTTGCTTCCAATGTTAGGTTTTAGCAACAGACATGTCAAAACATATGAATTTATTGGCTGACTTGAAAACAATGGTTGAAACAAAGAAAGTGACAAGCTCGGGAGTCCTACTTCTGGACAACTATTCAGATAGGATTCAGGTATGGTTCTTTATTCTGGCTCTCTGTTAGTCTGTCTTTATGTTCATTCAAATGATCCCAAGGGAAATTAATTATTTATCAAATGAATCTTTTAATAAAGGAAAGCTCAAAGTGTGGCCCAGTCAGACCCTCAAATATAGATTAACTAGCACCTCTGGGAAAGAACATTGCAGTTTCCAATGTCATGTTACAGCTTGCACACTGGGTCTAACGTGCCCATACAATGGCTGATCATCTACTATGGTGTTTGACCAATTGGTCTACAAGTCGAATAGATGGACACTGTATGAGTGGCCCCTAAATATATGGCAACCTTCCAATTGTTTTCCTGGCCAGAATAATGCACTGGCAGATGAAAAATTTAAATATATTGGATGGCTGAGCCATGTGGTTGAAATAGGTCCAACTCTCCTCCCAAGTTTGGTCAAGTATGGCCAACTTTAGATATAGGACTGGTGGTATGGGTGCAATGAAGGAAGACTGGGTCCATAATCTGAAAGAAAGAGTGTATATAAATCAGGGTTGTTCTTCCTGTACCCTCCACCAGTTGTCGAACTACCCCAGACACCTATAACCCAATTTATGATTGCTCTGCTATATTTTCATTTAGGTACTGCAGAATATGGTCCACTGTGCAGACCTGAGCAATCCCACAAAACCTCTGCCGCTTTATCGACACTGGACAGATAGGATCATGGAGGAGTTCTTCCGGCAAGGAGATCGGGAGAGAGAAAGAGGCATGGAGATTAGTCCCATGTGTGACAAGCACAATGCATCTGTTGAAAAATCACAGGTACAGATCCTACAGGAATACAGTTGTTCAATGTGCTGAATGTAATAATGTAGAGCATATCCTATGTAATAAGAAGTGACCAGCTAATAGTCATCATATGTTCTTTCCAGTTTGGTATGTACATGTAATATTATGTCTGCAGTGGCAGTTTTCCTCAGATTCCATGTTTCCAGATAATATTTTACATATAGAAATTACATTATTTATTGCCGTAATTCACATTTGCCAACTTCACCACTAACCTCCATATTTGTATACAACAAAGCAAGCATACCCAAAAAGAGGTCAATTAATTACCATGCTCTGGTTTATTGCAATTACACCCTGCAATCATAACTCTATTAAACAGCCCTGATGCACTATACAGATTTATAAATAAAAAAGTGCTAGTGACCCAAATCCCAAATCTATTGTTCTGTTATTGTGTAGACTATAGACTATAGGTACAACCATGATTTTGTTAGCATAAGCACAATTCCCAGTGGAAGCTTTAAGGGATTCTGTCATGATTTTTATCATGTAGTTTTTATTTCTAAATCACACTGTTTACATGGCAAATAATTCACTCTACAATATAAAATTTCATTCCTAAACCAGCAAGTGTATTTTTGTTAGTTGTAATATTGGTGTGTAGGTGCATCTCAGGTCATTTTGCCTGGCCATGTGCTTTCAGAAAGAGCCAGCACTTTAGGATGGAACTGCTTTCTGGCAGGCTGCTGTTTCTCCTACTCAATGTAACTGAATGTGTCTCAGTGGGACCTGGATTTTACTTTTAAGTGCTTTTCTTAGATCTACCAGGCAGCTGTTATCTTGTGTTAAGGAGCTGCTATCTGGTTACCTTCCCACTGTTCGGTTGTTTGGCTGCTGGGGAGGAAAGGGAAGGGGTGATATCACTCCAACTTGCAGTATAGCAGTAAAGAGTGACTGAAGTTTATCAGAGCACAAGTCAAATGACTGGGGGCAGCTGGGAAACTGACAATATGTTTAGCCCCATGTCAGATTTCAAAGTTAAATAAAAAAAAATCTGTTTGCGCTTTTGCGCTTTCAGTGTAGCATTCTGCTGGAGCAGCACTACTGACTGACAATAACCCTTTAAGGTTAAAGTGTATTACCTGTTTGGCCATAAGTATGATACCAAACATAAAATGGCATTTGTATGGGCAGTCTTCAATCTTCTTGATATAGTTGGGAACAACAAATTCCAGTCCAACCATGGCATATTGCATATACTGTAAACTTTAACCCAGATTTTCTTATTTTTTTTCCTCCTAGGTGGGATTCATAGACTACATTGTTCATCCACTGTGGGAGACATGGGCAGATCTTGTTCATCCTGATGCCCAGGATATCTTAGACACACTAGAGGACAATCGTGAATGGTACCAGAGCACAATTCCCCAGAGTCCGTCCCCTGCACCCGATGAGCAGGAAGAAGGCAAACTAGGGCAGACTGAAAAATTCCAGTTTGAACTCACGCTGGAAGAGGACGGGGAGTCCGATACAGAGAAGGACAGTGGGAGTCAGGTGGAAGAAGACAACAGCTGCAGTGACTCAAAAACTCTTTGTACGCAGGACTCAGAATCGACTGAAATTCCACTGGACGATCAGGTGGAGGAAGAGGAGATCCAGCTAGAGCCTAGCTCCATAGAGCAAGCGCACTCTCCTGACACGTAACAGTGTGAAAGCCTTTCCCTCTCTCCCTTATTTCATTTTTGTTTTTAGAAAAATGGTTTCCAAAGTGCATGAAACATGCCACAAACCATGGTCACGCCTCACTTTCATCTGCTAGGATGTTTGTTGATCATCAACTCAGTTTGGCACTCAGGAATATTACCATTTCCATGGCATCGGAATGTGAGCAGGATAAAGTCCTTGGTTATCTGTGGAGTGCACGTTGAAGGAACAGACAGATTTCAGTATGGAGGGTTCTGTGAAGAAGACAATGACACCTTGAACCCTGCTAGCGGATACTGATTCCTGCTTGGAAAGGATGATATAGCGGCGCAGCACGATGATGATGAGCTGTGGAGATTTCATCATTTTCTAATTTTAAGTCTTCCTGATTAAAAAAAAAAAAGGACTAAAAAGAAAAAAAGATCTGAATGTGCAGCATTTTGTGCCGCACCATCCTCCGCATTTTGTATCATATGTAAAACAGAGATTTTTTTTTTCATTTTTTTTAAAGAGCTTACTTTTAACAGTAAATATTATATTGAGGTATTATATTTAAAAAAGTACATATGGAAATTTCATCCACCACTGATTCTTTTTTTTTTTTTTCCAAAGAGTAACTTGGCGAGTTCTCATTAACAAAATATGTGCTACACTGGATGACTTTAACTCCTGGTTATGGATTATTTTGCACCTTAGAATTTCACAGCAATGAAACTGAACTGTAGAACTCCATTGTTTTTTATATGCTTGCATTCTTTTTTATACACTGTCGCGCAGGAAACCCTTTCAGTACAACTTCGTTTTTACTCTTCGTTTTCATGTTTTGATTAGCACAGAACGAATGCGTTGGGCACTTTCCCGTTCAGGTCCCCCCTGTTTTTGGTTTTTCTGTCTTTTTTGTCTTTGCTTCGTAGAAATGGCGGAGCAAGGGAATAACCTTCAGCGTAAAGCGCTGTTGTGCTTCAATGGGCCCGTCGTGTACATCTGTGCATTGCAATGTAACAATTTGAAGATCTGGGTTTAGGCCCAAGCTCTTAAAGAATGCCTCAAGCTGTTTTTCTTTTTTGCTTTACACATGTGTGTGCGATTGAAAGTCAAGTATCAACTCTGCAAAGTGCTCCAGGCACATTGTACAAATGTAAACGTTTAGTAGGCACTATGATTGCTAACAAAATTACTGTACCTGAACAACTGGGTCTGGAGACGACACAGTGGGATCTTTGTATCAGAGATTACTTTGTCCTCCAGGCTAATTAATAGCAGATTCCTTACGCTATCCTGTGATAGAAAACCAAGACCATCTGCAACAGTGATAACCAGTCTGTTTCCCTTGACCGGCAAAGGATTATTGGTTTGTGGAGGTGGGGGAATAAGCTAGAGCAGGGGTCACCAACCTTTTTCACCCGTGAGCCACATTCAATTGTAAAAAGAATTGGAGAGCAAAACAAGCATGAAAAATGTTCCTGGTAGGTGCCAAATAAGGGCTGTGATTGGCTATGGTAGCCCCTATGTGGACTGGCAGCCTATAGGAGGCTCTGTTTGGCAGTACACCTGGTTTTTATGCAACCAAAACTTCCCTCCAAGCCTGGAATTCAAAAATAAACCTCTGCTTTGAGGCCACTGGGAGAAACAAGGGGTTGGGGAGCAACATGTTCCTCACGAGCTACTGGTTGGGGATCACTGTGCTAGAGAGTCACTTTGTGGATTTATCTTCACTAGGAAATTGTATGTAAGCGCTCAATGCATTTTACAAACCATTCACAGTCAAAGTAAATTCATATCTGTGTCTCATAGTGCATTTAGCTGCATGCAGATTGATGATTTCATGTTTTAAACTGGCCAAAAATATTTTTCACTAAAAATAGAAAAAAAAAAAAAAAGTTAAAAGTTCTTGACATAGGACTTCAGCCTTCGGCTTAGCCTTAAGTGTGTTCCAGGTTTTTATTTTTTTCCTTTTATCAAGCAATGCTCGCAAACACACCTTCTATGGTCTGTACTCCAGCAACACACCTTATGCCATGACTCGCTCCACCGGCACCGCGAACAGTGCTGCGCATTATGTAGACTTTTGTTTCCTCCTCATCGTATGTGTTGATTTTCTTTTTTTCTACCCATGTAGTGCCTGGAATGTAACAAGTTTAAAAAAAAGAAATAAAAAAAGAAATAAAGCAATATTATTTCCAAATAGAAACATAGACCTGAAAAGGGTTAAATAACTGCACTAATGGAAATTGTCGCATTTTTTTTTTTTTTTTTTAAAGGAACATGCCACCGCATTAAAGAAAAAACAAATTCCCATACGTTATCCATGGACAATCAACTAGTATGAAAAGACATTGTTTTGTAGATCCAGGGATCTAATGCACTGTACAATCCTTTTTTTTTTTTTTTAAGATCCCTCTTTTGCCAAAATTCAGAGTGGCTTTACAGCTCATTTCAGATATTTAATGTTTTATTTGCATTTTATTTGCCATAAATGAAGGGAGGCCGCAGTGATGCTTGTCCGGCCTTCGTTTTCGGTTATACACAGTAGACTTTAGCTTGCAAGTTGCTGTTCTCAACAAAGCTCGTTCAGTTTTAACCTCTGTATAGTAGGTACAACTCAATAGCTTTCAAAGTATAAACTTTAAAAAGAAAAAAAGACTTGAATGAAATGGATTTAAAGAGCGAGAGAGAGCGGTGTCAATTCTTTTAAAAGAGCATATTTATTTTCGATTCTGTTGTGCCATGCATTATACTTTCTCACCGGATGACCTTACCTGTAATACAGTCTTGTTTGTCTCTGTTTACAACCATGTATTTATTGTAACTGTACAGACTCTAATGTTAATTGTAAATGACACGTTGTTATTGTGACATCATCTGCAAGATAGGTGGTGCGCTTATATCTTTAAACTCTTGGTGAGAGAATGAATATCCTGTATATTTACTCCTTGTACATTTTATTTTCTTCTGTATTATAATATGTCACCTTAGAGCTTCTTTATGAGAAATTTGAGAAAAAAAAAAAAAAGAAAACGTTACAAAAAAAAAAAAATCACCTATATATATATAAAAAAAAAAAAATAAAAAGCTGCAGGTCTTTGGTCCCAGGGCTGTGCCTTAACTCTAAAAAAAATATATATAAATATATATATTTTCTCGTGTTTTGCTGCATTTAAAAGAGTGACAGGTGAGTGTGCTGAGGGCTGGGCATTCCTATATGTATTTATTTATTTATTTCGAACACATCCATGAAGGATAATGTAGCACTTTAGAACCTGCATTACTTCTAGGCTGATACAGGTACACTTCTATCTTACAGCAGGTCTGATTCTACTTGTTTCCCATGGCATGTTTGGCTCGTAGAGACTAAGGAGCACAAATTCTGCGTGTAGAACATTTACTAGCCATAGAATTGTCTCATTTTACATAGACCCGTTAGTATGCAGCGACACTCTTAAATGATTTTCTAGTAGACTTAAGGTATGGAGATCCAAGTTACGGAAATATCCTTTATCTGGTAAACGCCAGTCCCTGAGCATTGTGGATAACAGGTCCCATACCTGTACATAAGCCTATAATTAGTGACGGGTGAATTTGTCCTGTTTTGGTTCGCCAAAAAATTTCCAGCGAAACGGGCGTCAAAATAGACGCAGTCGACAATTCCGATGCCGGCGACAATTTGACACGCATTAGTCAATGGGCGTGCATTTGTCGTCGGCATCAAAAAAAACTTTGACGCCAAAGAATTTTCACAGCAAATTCGCAAATTTATTTCTCTGGTGGCGAACCACGGAAATTCACCAAAAATTTGCGCCTGGTGAATAAATTTGCCCATCACTATCTATAAAGAATTGTGGGATGAGAAGTGAATTCCTAGGCTTAGTTCACCTTTCAATTAACTTTTAGTATGATGTAGATATTGATATCCCGAAACAATTTGCAAATGGTCTTTATTTTTTTTTCAGATCAGCTACGTTTTGCCCCAGCCTTTAGCTTTTTGTTCAGCGGCTCTCCTGTTTGGATATTCAGCAGCTATCTAGTTGCTAGGGTCATATTTACCCTAGCAACCAGACAGTGGTTTGCATGAGAGACTGGTGTAAGGATAGGAATGGGTCTAAATTTGAAGATAATACAAATGAATAAAATTTTAGCCCTAAAGGTGGCCATAGATGCAAAGATCCGCTCGTTTGGCGACATCGCCAAACGAGCGGATCTTTCCCTGATATGCTATTAACAAGCATGGCTATATCGGGGGTAATCCGATTACGATGTGCAATGGGCTCCGGCAGGGATCGGTCAGGTCAAAATCAAACCTGACCGATCGACCAAACGACCGATCTCCACCGGACGAAAGCTGTCAGCACTCTCCACACACAATCCTCGATTTGTACGAAAGGATCTGTGTGTATATGGCCAGCTTAAGGAGTAATCGTTTTTAGGCTGCCCCCTATCTGAAAACTGGAAAGAGGCAGAAGAGAAAGGCAAATAATTAAAATCAATCTGTCCAAAAAAATTGAAGACCAATTGAAAGGTTGCCAAGAATAGGACATTCTAAAGCATACTAAAAGTTAACGTAACGGTGAACCACCCCTTTAATGGGGGGTCTGATCCAAAATAAGAAGAGGTTTGGGACCCTTGGGACATGCATTGTAGCAAAGCTATAGATATAGAGTGGTGGTGCACTCAGATGCTGCATTTATATGGGGCATTTAGGGTGCAGAGCTGGTTGTAGGCTATTGCTGGTGGTGCAGATTAACTCTGGATAGAAAATGAGCAATTGCACAACTTCTCTTTAAGGAATTCCTTTGTATTGCACTCGTTGTATAAAAGCTTTATGGGAGGCGTATCTCTGCAGGAGGCCAGTACATTGCCTAACGGTGCTCCATCTGTATTTACTGCTGTATTTATCATGGCCAGTTAGCACCCCTATTAGTCCTGTCATTTGCCAATGCCACCCACCTCTAGTCTCCATTCCATTAATGCCCAGCCCTCGCAGGAAACGACTGTCCAATGAAAGGGGAGATTCTTTTTAATGAATAAATCAGAGCCTCCTTTTTTGACACAAAAACTGTAGATTTTAGCAGCCCTGGTCCAAAGGATTTTGATTGCTTTTATTTTGAACAGTATAAAAGGGATACTACAAACAACCTAAAATCCACAAATCACTTTTTTTTTTCTTTCTTTTGGGTATGTCACTAGGATGGCATCCCGTGTGAACAGTGCAAATGGTTATTTCATTGGCTTCCTAGCCTCTCTAACAGCCTATGGGATAATACTGTACATCAGTATCTTCATATGAAATTTTTATATGCAATGGAAATAAAAGCATGGGTTGGTTCTGCTTACACTTGTGTGATGTGTTCTTTGTTACTGTCTCCATTTGAATTCTCATGACTTACAGTTGGTGCCCAGTTGTGTTGGTGCATTATAGCATTTCTGTCAGTGTGAAACCCACTTAGGGGGTTATTTATCTCAGTATTTTCTGAAAAAAACTCCAACCAAATCCACACAGGTTTTTTGGGCTTATTTATTAATACATTTTCCCTGAAAATTTAGAAAAATCGTGAAAAATCAGATTTTCCAGATTTTTCTGGATTTTTCATCCGATTTTCATGATTTTTTCGGATTTTTCACCCGAAAACTCAGAATTTTGCTTGAAAACTCTGACTTTGGGGTATTGGCTAGGGATGCACCAAATCCACTATTTTGGGTTCGGCCGAACCCCAGAATACTTTGCAAGGGTTCAGCCGAATACCAAACCAAATCCGAATCCTAATTTGCATTTGAAAATTAGGGGTGGAAAGGGGAAGACATTTTTTACTTCCTTGTTTTGTGACAAAAATTCATGTGATTTCCCTCCGCACCCCTAATTTGCATATGCAAATTAGGATTCGGTTCGGCTGGGCAGAAGGATTCGGCTGAATCCGAATCCTACTGAAAAAGGCAGAATCTTGGCCGAATCCCAAACCGAATCCTGGATTCGCTGCATCCCTAGTATTGGCAAAAACCCAGTGCACATGAAAAAATCATTGGGAATTTTCCCATTGACTATGCAACCTCGACAGGTCTGAGATACCGGATTTTCAGATTTGGACTTTTCCCATTCTCTGGGTTTAATAAATTCCAAATGACTCGGTCAACTGGGAAAATGACAATATGTCTATCCCCATGCCAGATTTCAAAATGAAATATAAAAAAATCGCTTTGCTCTTTTGAGAATTGGATTTCAGTGCAGAAGTCTGCTGGAGCAGCACTATTAACTGATGCGTTTTGAAAAAAACATGTTTTCCCTTGACAGAATCCCTTTAACTCTATTACTCTTTTACTCTAGCTATGTCCATTTTCCTGGGTCTATATTAGTTAAAATGGTTGTCTACTAGGTGGCAGTAGTTTAAAGTATAAAGGGGTTTAGCCCCATGTGCTCAAGGTCTTTCCTGGGACCTTGCCTCACTGGAGGTATTACAGGTTTAAGTCTACCGGTGGAACAGCCAGATAGATTTATTTAGTGATAGTGAGAACGGTAATAGTCACTCTAGGAGTGAGAGTCAGCACAGGATAGCTAGTGAGCAGATGTGGCTCCAACAAGTAGAAGTAGTGGAGTTAGGACCCTGTGGTGTGTAAACTATTAGAGTAGGGACTACAGTGGGTGAGCTGAGGACCAAATAAGGTGCCAAGATACAAGACCCAAGACTGAGAAACCCAAGTCTTAGTGTTCATCAGGCTATTGGCTAGTGAGAGTGGTAATTATCTTTTGAGTCTGTTATTGCTGCTGCTCTGACGAAATTATCTATTAGCTCACCTGGAGCACCTTGTATTCCCCAGGAGGGATTAATGCTGTCTATTACTGTCCTGTCAAATAAACAAGTTACAGTTTACTGCAAGGAAACTTGTTGGACTGAATCTCTTGCTGCACTGGACTACACCAGGTACCGGGAGTTGCACAGATATACTGGGGTGTGGGCACAAGTCAAGCAGTTTTAGTCTGGTCACAAATCCACAGCAAAAGCACACTTAAGGGTGGGCTACATATATGTTTGACAAATAGGTTATCCAGATATTGCTGTGAGTCCCTGTAAGTTATTTCACTGATTAATAGGGATGTAGCGAACTGTTCTGCTGCGAACTAGTTCGCGCGAACTTCGACCGTTCGCGTCCGCCGAATGTTCGCGAACGTTTGGGAACGTTCGCATTTTGAGTTCGCGTTAGATTCGAATACAAATCGTTCGACCATTCGACCATTCGAATTCCTTCGACCGCTAAAAATCGAACGATTTCCATTCGTTCGAACGATTGTAAGCATTCGATCGAATGAAAAGCATTCGATTGAATGGCTTCGATCGTTCGATTCGAATGAAAATCCTTCGATCGAATGATTAAAATCCTTTGATCGTTCGAATCGAACGATTTTAGCGGGTGTTCGAAGTTCGCGAACTGTCCGCGGCGTTCGCGAACACCAAATCGGCAGTTCGCTACATCCCTACTAATTAAACATCCTTTAATTTTTAAGCTTGAGTAGTTCATATGCTGGCACATCCCCTATCTCCTTCCCTTATAATCTCTCCTGACCTGACTCTTTTTAAATGAGTGAGAGTCATATCTTGCCTTCAACTACCCCAGCCCCAGCTAATGTCCACATTTAGTATGGATCTTCCATTTCTTGTACAATTGAACATGAACTTCATAACCCCACCCCCACCCCTAAACATTTTATTGGCAAGTTCACCTTTCCATTCATTTTTAGGATGTTCTAGATAAATCAGTGGTCATCATTCTTTATTTGTATTTTGGTCTTCATTTTTAAATAGTTTTTCAGTTATTTAGCTTTATGTATTACAGCTCTCCAGTTTGGTGTTTCAGCAACTTTCTGGTAGCTAGAGTCCCAATTACCTTAGCAACCAGGCAGTGGTTTGAATGAGAGGACTGGAGTATGAATACAAGTGGGTCTGCACAAAAAGATAAGTAATATAAAGTAACAATAAACTTATAGCATCACAGAACATTAGTTTTGGCTGTCTGGGTCAGTGACCCCCATTTGTAAACTGGAAACGGGCAGAAGAGGAAGGTCAATAATGCAAAATCTTTTAAAAAAATAAATAATTAAACCTAATTGCAAGCTTTGCTAGGAATTGGCTATTCTAAATCATGCTAAACATTAACTTAAAGGAGAAGGAATTCTACCAAAGCAGTTTATTGGCAATATAATAACCACAATAGTGCAGCCTATAAGACTATACTGTATGTATACTGCAGAGAGTTTTACCATACCTGAGTAAACAGCTCTAGTAACTCTCTGTTTGTTTAGGATAGCGGCTGCCATATTAGCTTGGTGTGACATCACTTCCTGCCTGAGTCTCTCCCTGCTCATTCATAGCTCTGGGCTCAGATTACAGCTGGAAGGGGAGGAGGGAGGGAGATAGGAGCAAACTGAGTATGCTCAAGCCCAAACCCTGGAGGTTTATGCTGAAAACAGGAAGTCTGATACAGAAGCTCATATATACACAATAGAAGGGAAGAAATGTGGTGTTTCTTATGACAGAGGACTCAGAGCAGCATTACTTTGAGGGTTTACTGGTGTATTTATATAGACCTTTCTGATAAAGCTTACTTAGTTTTAGCCTTTCCTTCTTCTTTAAAGGCAAAGCACCCCTTTAAACTTGATATCTGGGTGTCACGGTTGCTGTCCCAGCAAAAAAAAACAAACTAAAAGCAATGATTTTGGCAGCTGTTTTAACCTTATTCTTAGGGATGAACGACCCCTTTAAAGGAGAATTTTAAAATAAGAAATGCAGTATTTGGAAGACAAAACTCAATTTCTACCGAAACTGTGTTATTTTTGCAAGCTTTGACATCTCTGTCTCCTTTTGGTTGCTCAGGTGGTTGCTACGGTGCTGACATTGGCAGACCATGGAAGTGTTCGCTGTCGCTGTTCAGCAGGGACAGACATTAGTAATTGACAGCCAACGCTTCTATGCCAAAAAGAAAAATGAATATAAGAATTTATACTGCAAACACGATTTGTTTGTTAATGAGGGACTTTCTGTCTCAAGGTGAACATGGTATTTACACATTTGTACAGGGAAAGATTCAGCCCGTGTAGAACAACCAGCCCCCACGTCAGACCCACAGACGACTGAATTTTACCTTTCCTGACCCAAAAATTCCAACAGTTTTATGAAAACAGTGCTGATTGTTTGGTGATCATAACTATATATAGACTTCCTTGTGAATCCATTCTCACATCTTACTAATGAATCTTCCCTCGTTAGTAATGAATTCCAAGGTTGACAAACTGCTTCTTCATGAAGACTAATTGCAAGGAGGAATACCTTCTTCTTGAATACAAAATGGCAACGAATAATCTTCTGTTAATTACATTCCACCGGGCACACTCTTAAATCATAACACACACAACTCATTGTCATTAGCGGCATGTTTCATTCTTCACAAGAATCTAAATTAAAATCAAAGCCAATTTTGCACAATAAGGGGCAGATTTATCAAGGGTCGAAGTGAATTTGAGAGAATTTTCGAAGTAAAAAAATTCGAAATTCAAAGTAATTTTTTGGATACTTCGACCATCGAATAGGATACTACGACTTCGAATTCAATTTGAATTAAAAATAGTTTGAATATTCGATAATGGAAGTACTGTCTCTTTAAAAAAACGTTGACACCAATACGATACCAAATTAAACCTGCTGAAGGGCTATGTTAGCCTATGGGGACCTTCTACAGCATTTTTCTAAGTTTTTGAAGTCGAAGTAAAAATCGTTCGATTGTACGATAAAATCGTTCGAATCTTTTGATCCAAAGAATTTAATCGTTCGATCGTTCGATTTACTTCGATCGTTCGATGGCCAAATTCGGTGAAAAATCCTTCGACTTCGATATTCGAAGTCGAAGTATTTTAATTCGATGGTTGAATTTCGAAGTATTTTTCTCGACCCTTGATAAATCTGTCTCTTAGTGGTTATTCATAATTATCTGCAGATAAATACAGCATACTGACCCTTAGAAGGACTATCATTTAGGGACCTGTTTATTTTAATTCCAGATCCTGTATTTTCCAGTAAATTCCCACCATTCAAGAAAAAAATGCAACCTTACAAATATTTTTTCTTTTTCCAGTCTGAAATTTTCAAGATTTATCAATTAAAAAAATCTGTAAATGGGAATGGATCAATGTGATTTTTGTTGCAATTGATTTTTTTTTCTAGTTTTTCTCTAGGGTTAAAAAAAACTATTTTCACCTGGTACAGTTTAGGGGATAAATTTGCATTTCTTATAGGGTTATTGAATCTAGGCTAGAATTTCAACATGCATTTTGTTTGTTTTTTTTACCCTGAAAATCATTTTTGTGTTAAAAAGATTGCAGGAAATACACCAATGGTGTTTTAGCATTTCTGCACGTGTAGAGTTTTGTTTCCACTGGACAAAACGCAGGAAAAAACAGCAATTATTTAGCATTTCTCCATGTGTTTTACCTTGAGAAAACACAGATTTTGCTGCGGTTCCATGAATTTTTTGGTGAAGCGAAACCGCCCAGATTCACTCGTCGCTGTTGGTTGTTTTCGTGAAAGTGCTAGCAATCAAGAAAATTTTCAAACTTGAATTAAAATATTCAGAAATCTTATAAACAACGTAAAAATGAATTTATATTTCAGAAGACTTTTCCTAAGGGAAAACCAAATTCGTGTTGTTGGGACCTGCCAGTAATTGAACTCTGGACTATGTATCAATGTGGTAGTGAATTACCTCATTGGGCCACTGGAGACTTTTGGGGGTTCCCATCTCGCAATATTAATAGGTATTGCATTTGTCTCCACCTCCCTCATTATGTGCAGGTGTTTTCAAAATAATATTAAGGGACCTTATAAACCTGATTCTTTGCTTGATCATTAAAACCTGATAGCCTGATCTAGTGTTAATCCTTGTTCCTGGGATTCTCCTGCCTTTGTTCCTAAGTCCCCGTCTGGTTCCTTGTTTTCTGGCCTGGTTCTTGTGCTCCGGTTCCCATTCTTGCCTGATTAATGATTGATCCCCTGGTTTTGACTTTAGCCTGTTTATTGGACTTTCCTTTGTCTTCAGCCTGCCCTTGACCTCGGCCTGCCTATTGGACTCTCCTTACCAGCTGCCTGCCCAGACTTTCCTTGTCATCCATCTGTTTCTGAGTTTTGACTATTGATCTGGTATACGGACTAGGGTTGCCACCTGTCCAGATCTCACCAGGACAGCTTGGTTTTTGGAAGTGCTGCCCGGGTGAAAAGTCCCTGTCTGTATTTCCATATTAGGAAATCCGGACGGGACATTGAAGTGAATGACAGTGTTGGACTGGGATGCCAGGGGCCCACAGAAAACCTTAGACCTTAGGCCTACTTTTCAAATTATTATTGCTTCTCTCCTCACTCAACCTCTTTATTCTGCTAGTCTTTTATATCTACTTACTATATTCTTCAATTATTAAGCATGTTCACCCATAAAGAAATAGGGAATGACCATGAAATAGATCAAATGATTAGAAGCAAGAGGGCCCACTGACACTTGGGCCCACCGGGAGTTTTCCTGGTATCCCATGGGCCAGTCCGACACTGGTGAATGACATGGCAATCAGCCAATCGCTGATCACCACATCATCTGTCCCACCCCTGATTTCATCAGTCCCACCCCTGACATCACCTGCCCCCCAACCGGTCTGCTCCCGATGTGACTGGCCAACGCCCCCCACGTTACCGCCCCCTGCCCGTTTTCTCACAAGAAAAGTGGCAACTCTAATATGGACTTATGATTTCTTAGAATTTTGCTGCCTTCATATTTAATAACAATAACTATCTTCATCGTTCAGCATGAATTCTGCCAATCATCAGGTCTTCGTTTTGCATAACCCCGTTCCACAGCACATAGGCTCTTACCTGCCATCCACTCACCTGTGGGGCAACCTGACAGAGGTGCAAGGGAATTTCCCCAAAGTTCTTGTATCTAGGGCTTATACAAAACAACATACTGACCAATATAAGAGATTGGGTTATCAATTACGGGACTAAAATCAAGAAAATCTTTGGGAAAATATGCAGTTTAATTTATTTTCTACTTCCAGTATTGCAAACTTGATTTTTTAAAAAATTTATCAATCGAAAAAAAACCTTGAAAATCAGAATTGAAAACAAAACAGCACCTAAAACCTGGCAAGCTTTTATAGTCAATATAAAGTATATATTCAACATTCCTGAGGCTTCACGTGATGCCTAGAAATGATATCGATGGACGAATGAAACGTTTTTGAAAAACTGGGATTTTGGAGAATTCAACATTTACAAATGATGTAAAGACAAATTTTAGTTTAGAAATCTTTGTCAGCAATGCATTGCGTTGGTGTGCAAGGGAAATTCCCCAAAATTCTTAATACAAGCCAATGGTTAAAACAACAACAACAAAAAACAAAAACACATGGCTCTAATAAAAAAATTTAAGTTTTAATTTAAAAAGTTTTCTTCATAATTTATAAAATGGGAATACTTGGTCTATTGCTGTGGACAATGAATATCATACAGGAAGAGGTATGAAAGAAAATCAAAAAGGAAAGATGTAAAAAAAAAATATGTATTCATATTTCCCATTAAACAAATACAAAGAAATTAGAAAAAAATGTTTATAGTTGCTTTAAAAAAGTTACAGAAACTGCCTATTTCTGTCAATAGTGTAAATCCCACCTGCCAGCCTAGAACTTATCCCCTGATCTTTATTCTTTCTTTACACTTACAGTGTTACCGTATACCATGACAGTGAATGATAGAGGCTCTTCTGTCTTGTGTCCTAAATTCATCCCTTGTCTCTCCTCAAGAGTTTTATAGGAAATATACAACTTGCAGAAATGTCTCAGGAAGAAAGAGATTATTTGGGTCACAGCTGTTTTTTTTCCAGAAAGCTCTATATAGTGCAAAGGCTTCCAACGACTTCTGCTGAATGCAGCAAAGGAATAATAATAATAATAATGTAGTGATGAAAGATCTACTAGAGTAGACAGAAGATGCACATGCCTAGGGTGTAGGGGGCGCACAAGCTATGTACTTTATCTACCAGTCTACCTCTAGTTTGCCTAATTTACCTGCCTATTCCTAGTACAGCAATTATATGTGCCCAGTCATCACTGTTACGCATGGCACAGCCACTTCTACTCAACACTCAACATCTTCAGCAACCCACTCATCATGGCACTGTGGTGGAGGTTGGGGGTAGGAGCTTGCTTAGGGCACCCCTTGAATTTGTTCTTTCACTGCCATGTGAAAAAATTCCAGTATTTTGGAGATTTCTGTTTAAAGGGTTTCCTAGAGTATAAATTCCATACCTGTATACCACATACATAAAGGGGCAGACACCACCCTGTATTAGGAATGAATGTGTCAGCTGAAATTCACATAGAATATATGCAGCTCTTTCTTCTTTAGCTCTAGGGTAGGACCATAGCTGTTCTTTTCGAACTTATTTACAAATGTCCAATACAACATGCCTTATATCATTGTACCCTGTGAGGGTTCAGCTCATGATAGAAAAGCTTACTGACCATTAGGGTCAAACTGGGTCAGCGGGACACTGGGAAAATCCTGGTAGACTCCACCAACCCACACCCACTAACTGGCCAGAAAGCTTACACTCTACACCATGAGTTCTGAGGGGTTGCATCTGGCATAGGGGCCTAGGGAGGTGGAGTGGGTTGCAGCTGGGGTGGGAGTCCCTGATACAGCAGCCCCAGTTGGTCTTGGACACCCCAGTCCGATGCTACAGACCCTACATGCATAGAGAATGCACCAGGGGTGGCTCTGAGAGATGTGGGTATATCTAGACCTGTACAATATATAGAAAACAACACCCCAGCACAGCAGAGAAACTCAACTGCGGTAAAGTCCTGCTCAAGGTTTCAACCCCCCCCCCATACTGAGCAGCCGACATCCTTTTGGAAGAGTCACGGGTGTGCCCATGGTCCTTTATATATTGTACACGTAGACCTGGCTGAAGTTTCAGCTATAGCCTATTTAGATCAGAGATGATTTTTGGAAGGTTATCGGGGGGGGGCTCACAATGGCTCCTGTTTTGTGAATGACTCCACTGTTCTTGCACAGTGATACAAAATACCCTATTGTTCCAGTGATTCCTATTATCTCTCATTTCAGTCTCTTTATCAGGTTGCTGGAGCTGCTTGGCACGTAGTTGATGGTTCTCCATTATATTCCAAATAGTGTAGGCTTAGATCTCATGAATTATAGACACCTTCCTTTGCAATCCTCTGCTAAATGTTCTTGTGAAATGGAACTGTCAAGTATTAACATCCATTACATCTTTTTCATCTCCGTAAGATATTTATAAAATGTCCGTTTCTTTTTATAGCACGCTGATAAAAACCCTCTTCACATAATGATTTCTTAGCTGGAACAATAAATAGTATCCAGATGGTCTTATCCTAACTGTGATATTTATCCGTGTATTTATACACTATATATATATATATATATATATTTCTACATGAATGTACAATTAAAATGCCTTTTCTACAGGGGAAATTTCAGAAGAATGCAAATTATACAATTCTTTCTAAATATATCAACTTTAGCACTTGTTCCTAGGGCATCAGCAGATGATAATGACCACACCATCTCTTCATTGCTGTGGCTGCAAATACAAGTATGGGATCCATTACCGGGAAAGTGATTATCTAGAAAGCTCCAAATTATAAAAAAAATGATTTCCCATAGACTCCATTATAATCAAATAATTAAACATTTTAAATACTAAAACAGTACTTGTAATCCTTATTGGAAGCAAAACAAGCCTATTGGGTTTAATTAATGTTTAAATTATTTTAGTGGACTTAAGGTATGAAGATTCAAATTACAGAAAGACCCCTTATTTGGAAAACTCCAGGTCCTAAGCATTCTGCATAACATGTCCCATACCTGTAGTTATAAGGGTCATTTATAGGCGCAGTGTGCAAAGTGCAAAATATGGGATGAATTGGCACAAACTAGAGGGCAGATACAGATACACAAACCACATTAGAGCCTTTTCCTTAACCCCTGCCAGGGTCGGACTGGACCATTGGGGGCCCACCGGGACTGCAACCAAACGAGCACTCCTGCCAGTCACCGGTGGCCCCCCCTCCTGACTTTTAAAGTATGTCCCCCATGCCAATAGCGGCACGCATGAGCGAAAATTGGTGCAGCGATAATCAGATAAGCAGGTCTGAGCCAGCGGGGGCCCATGAGGGCTTGGGTCCATCGGGTTTTTTCCCGGTGTCCCGCCGGCCCAGTCTGACAATGCCCCCTGCCATAAAGCAAGGACCAAGCACCCTCTGATGCTTGCACAATGTAATAAAATCTGCAGTGCACCGGGCATAGTAATCCACCGCAATCAAACAGCAGGGTTAATTTGCTGTCCTTTGGCTCTTATGAATTACTAGACCTGTTCAAAATTGTATGAGTTTTCCACATTATCTATGCAGCTTATAAAAAAACTTTGAAGAGGTCTAAATTTATTTTCTAACCTCCAGGAGAGAGGAAGTAAAACATATACTATAATCCATGACTAAGGAGGCAGTAACTGCAGCTTCATCTTCTTGGAACACGTCAGCAGGAATCTTCCCATTGCAAATACATTCCCCTCTGTTTGCTTATTTTTGTCTTTTTTTCTTGGAAGTGTGAAGCTATTTCTAGATCATCGCTTTGTGCTGTGCATTGTTAATGTGAAAACTACATAAAAAATCTCTTGACTGCAATGAGCTTTGCTGTGGACTCAAAAGCCAAATCGTAACTATAAATGCTATTGTGTTCTTGCAGTGCAGTCGAACATTGATAACCAGGGTATCGACAGTGACATGATTAAGAGGCACAGAACAGCAGTTAAAGGAAAACTATACCCCCAAACAATGTCTTCATCAAAGTATATTGCATAAAACAGTTCATATGTAAAACCCTGCTTCATGTAAATAAACCATTTTTATAAAAAATATGCTTTTTTTTGTAGTATGTGCCATTGGGTAATCCTAAATAGAAAGTTGCCAATTTAATTACTATGGGCCGCCCCCTGGGATCGTAGGATTCACGGTGCACACAAACAAACCATACATGTTAGGTCACATGAGCCAATTTACAGACAGAGTTGTGTCTTTTGCTTCCTCACTTCTTCCTGTTACAGTTAGAGCTGCAGTATTTCTGGTCAGGTGATCTCTGGGGCAACAACACACAGACCATAACAAAATGGGGGCTCAAGGTAAAAGGGGTAAAATGGCAATATTACTGATATCGACAGTCCAGTTCGATAGATTCTTTAATAGGCCTCTTAATATGCTATAAATTATCTGGTGGTTTAGTATTTATTTTGGTGGCATATTTTCCTTTTAATACATTCAGTTCTGGGGGTTACAGAAAGCCACTTTTGCATCCCTTTGGGCAAGCCTACAGGTATTCCAAAGTAGTGACCAGGGCCGGCACTAGTGTGCGTTTTTAGGGCGCAATGAAGTGGGGGCATCTGTTGTGTACCTCTTCTTTCACCTACCCCAGGTCTAGGCTCTTGTTTCCCCATGCTCGTGCCGGAAGGCGTGTCTATGCGCGCACTCCTCTACCCTCCACTCATCTTCACATTAAAGGAGAAGGAAACCCCCAGGGCGCAAAACCTCTCCCCCCTCCCCTGTGTTGCCCCCTCCCTCCTCCCCCCTGGCCTACCTGTCCCCCTGGGCAAATGCCCCTAACTTGTTACTCACCCCTCTGCGCAGGTCCTGTCCACGGAGTTCACAGTCGCCATCTTCTCCCACGCGCGTCTTCTTCCTGCTCTGACTGGCGTCTTCTGGCGCATGCACAGTAGGAACAGGTACCGGTACAGCTCTACTGCGCATGCGCCTAATGTCACAAAGTTTTCCAATTTCATGATATTCGGCGCATGCGCAGTAGAGCTGTACCGGTACCTGTTCCTACTGCGCATGCGCCAGAAGACGCCGGTCAGAGCAGGAAGAAGACGCGCGTGGGAGAAGATGGCGACTGTGAACTCCGTGGACAGGACCTGCGCAGAGGGGTGAGTAACAAGTTAGGGGCATTTGCCCAGGGGGACAGGTAGGCCAGGGGGGAGGAGGGGGGGCAACACAGGGGAGGGGGGGAGGGGTTTTGCGCCCTGGGGGTTTCCTTCTCCTTTAAGTGGTTGCCTATGTCGCCCGGCTAACTTGGATCGGACCTGGTAATGACACTCACAAATAGCTTACCCCTAATTGGCCTTTATAAGTAGTGCCCATGTTTGGCTAAATGTTTCTTTCAGTTGGCTGACGACAGTTCAGGAGGCTTTTCTGCTAATAAATTCTTCCTATAAAGTTGATTAGGGCCTTTTACCAGCAAACATCCCAATGCTTGTTATACAGTAGATTCTTATTCCTGATACTAACGTTGCAGCTTTATCACCTATATGCCCCCAATAAGCAGTTTTTATCATGCAGATACAAAGCACTTGCTTGCTTTTGGTGATCAAAACTTGTCTGAGTGTGACCTGCAACACATTTATAATACGTTAGATGCCAGATCTCCCTGGGTATGCACCCTTCAGCAGTGTTAAGGTGGCCATACACTGGGAGATCCACTCACTAGGCTACGTTGCCAAATGAGAGTATCTCTCCGTGGGCAATATTAGGCTGATCCAATCTTGGACCCTAGGGCCCAAGATCGGCTCACAACAGGAAGTATATGGGAGGTCAGATCGAGGACCGCATCAATGAACAGATGTGGTCCTTGATCTGACTTAATCTGTCAGCAGTTTATATCGGCCCATGTATGGCCACCTTTACTGCATGCGTCTCTCCAATTCCAGGCAGATTTGGGTTATTCAGATGACAGCTCAGTTTTGAAATAGTGTCACATAGTCCTGATTGGATAGAGAGCAGGGCTTTGATCAGGCCATTAAGGAATATTCAAGAAGGGAATCATGAACTTGTCTACTCAAGTTCGAATATGACTTTTATTCTTGAATTAGGTGGAGAATGTCCATAAGCAAGAGTACCGTGGACATAAAACATGACAAATAATTTACATGATAAATAACATATTCATACACAAAAGTATTTACACTTATATTATTTCTTTATTGAGTTGTTCGAGTGCTTTGGCCTTGGTCTCACCCACCTCATTTTTTAGCAGCGGCCATAAATAGGGGTCATCATGGAGTGGCACATTTGACCAATGAAAACCAACTGTAACTGTAGCACACCAAGTGGTAAAAAATGAATGATGTGGCTGCTTTTTGTTACAGAGTGCAAGCAATAGGCTGCTCCTACTCATACAGGTATGGGATCCATTATCTGGAAACCCAATATTCAGAAAGCTCCGAATTACAGAAAGTTTGTCTCCCATACATTTCATTATAATCAAAATAATTCAAATTTGTAAAAATGATTTCCTTTTTCTCTGTAATAATAAAACCGTACCTTGTACTTCATCCCAACTAAGATATAATTAATTCTTATTGGAAGCACAACCGGCCTTTTGGGTTTATTTAATGCTTACATGATTTTCTAGTAGATTAAGATAGTTATGGTATGAAGATCCAAATTATGGAAAGATCCATTATCTGGAAGCCCCCAGGTCCTGAGCATTCTATATAACAGGTCCCATAACTCTAAATGAAGTTATTATGAATGAAATGCCTGATGGTTGGCACTAGGGATGTAGCGAACGTCGGAAAAAAAGTTCGCGAACATATTCGCGAACTTGCGCAAAAATGCGAGCGGTTCGCGAACGGTTCGCGAACCCCATAGACTTCAATGGGAAGGCGAACTTTAACATCTAAAAAAGACATTTCTGGCCAGAAAAATGATTTTAAAGTTGTTTAAAGGGTGCAACGACCTGGACAGTGGCATGCCAGAGGGGGATCAAGGGCAAAAATGTATCTGAAAAATCTGCCTGTGTGTGCTTGGAAGAGATAGTGTAGGGGGAGAGCTGTTAGTGATTTCAGGGACAGATGATAGTAAGTTTGCTGGCTAGTAATCTGCTTGATACTGCTCTGTATTGGAACAAAAAAATAAATAAAAGCAGTCCTTACAAGGACTACTGTTATTGCAGCAGTCAGCAGATGAGATCAGAAGCAGGACAGCTGCCCACTGCAGCTACATACAGAGCACTGCAGTAGAAGGTAGATTACTAGCCAGCAAAGCTACCTAAGCTTAAATGTCCCTCAAACCCCTGCAGACTTCTGTCCCTCCAATAACAGAGCAGTATCAAAACGATTACTAGCCAGCAAACTTTCAACTGTCCCTGAAATCACTAACAGGCAGCAGCTCTCTCCCTACACTATCTCTTCAGCACACACAGGCAGAGTGAAAAAACGCTGCAGGGCTTCGGTTTTTATAGGGAAGGGGAGTGGTCCAGGGGAGAGCTTCCTGATTGGCTGCCATGTACCTGCTGGTCTGGGGTGAGAGGGCAAAAAAAAGCGCCAACAATGGCGAACCCAAAATGGCGAACGTCGCGCGACGTTCGCGAACTTCCGGCGAGCGCGAACACCCGATGTTCGCGCGAACAAGTTCGCCGGCGAACAGTTCGCGCCATCTCTAGTTGGCACCCTGTCCTGATGGATACCCCTGTTAGCTTGGATAAAAGTGCTGCACTGTGTTATCCATTCAAATAGAAATTTCAGAACCAGTAATCAGCTTTAAAAAAAGGGACCCAAAATGTTCTGAAAGCTTCTTTATGATTATCCTCTTAGTTGGCCAATAAAGGTATCACTTTTACACTACTTTTGTTATGTTTCATATCAAAAGTTTTACCCTATAACTGTGTTGTGTAAATTATTAGGTACCCCGGTATGCTAGTGCCAGTATGCTAGTGCCTCCTAGTGAGCAAAGATGATATGGACCGGACCCTCTTTCAGTATTTCCCAGGGGTAGAGTTAGTGGGAAAAATTAAGTGCAGCCCAACTGCTGATGTAGATCCAGTATGAATGTGTTCTAGATATTCCCATCGGATGACAAGATCAAGTAACCCCTGGTAAATTTTGTTACATACTTTGTTACATTCCAGCCTGCCTAGTTATGCCCCAATCCACCCAGTTATGCCCCCTGCACAATGCATGCCCAGTAGTGATGTGTGGTTCAGGACCAGGGTCTGACTGGAGCAATGGGGGCCCACCAGGACTGTCACATGAAGGGCCTTCTAGGCAGTCACCGGGGCCCCTGCCAGTTTAGAGAAGACCCGCGGGTGACCCGCAAACACGCAGAACCGCGTCTATATCTGCACCCGGAACTTCCTACCTGCTACTCACAGGGTACCCGACCCGAAGCAGGACTCTACTACCGGGTTTTTTCCCTGTGTCCCACCGGCCCAGTTCGACACTGGTCAGGACAATCTAAATTCGCACTCAACCATAACTTGCAATATATTAACCCACACCCTACCCTAACACACAACCCCTACCTGTGACTTTTCACTCTGTACGCTACTTCTATGCGCATCTCTAGTTCCAAGACAGGGAATCTTTGGGAGCAGATGAGGAGTGGATTTTCCCAGTATGACCCTCAACCAACCCTAACCTGCAATGGTCAATGGTCAGAATCTGCCTAACTGGTGGTAAAACCATGGGTCATCAGGGGTTTTGGGTCAACCTGAACATCACTAATGCCCAGTTAAGCCCCCTAGAGAACCTATCCCCACCAGCTTGCATTATGCTGCGCTATATATACAGTATATATATATGTACAGTTTATAGAACTTGGAAGCATAGAATCTAGAGTCTCTAAGGGGCAAATTCACTAAGCCTAACGCTAGCATGAATTCACCAGCGTTGGGCATTTTCGTTACTTCGCCGATTCACTAACGGATGCTGGCGTAACTTCGCTAGTGTTACTTCGCGCCCTTACGCCTGGCGAATTTGCACAACGGACGTAACTACGCAAATTCACTAACGCGCGCATTGTACTGAACGCTACCTTTTACGCCAGAGTTCCTTCGCCACCTCAGACCAGGCGAAGCGCAATAGAGGAGATAGGGATTGCTTCAAAAAAAGTTACGATTTTTTCTAAGTCCCAAAAAATGCTGGCATTTTTTCTTTATTATGGGTGATGGGCTGAAAAAGATCAAAATTTTTTTTGGGGCTACCCTCATTCCCCCCTTACATTTCCTAACTCATGGCACCTTAACTACACAGTGGGCACATGTGTAGGGCAAAATAAAAATTTTATTTGCTGTTTTGAAGGTTTCCCAGGCTTGTGTAGTGCTGCTACATATACCTCCATAGTCACTTCAATTTGGCGCCGTATGCAAATTAACCATAGCTAGCGTAACTTCGCTTTGCTTGGCGAATTAATGCTAGCGCAACTTCGCAACCTTACGATACCCCTGAGCGCAACTTCGGATTTTAGTGAATTTGCGGAGCGATGGTGAAAATATGCCTGGCGAAGTGCGGTGAAGCGCCACGCGAAGCGGACGCCAGCGCAACTACAAATCTTAGTGAATGTCCCACTCAAACTACAGAACTCGAATGCCACCTACATCGGTTCTAAATTATCGGCAGACAAAGGGCTAATCCTGTATGTTAGTATTATTTTGTAATGGGACCCACGGGACCCATTAGTTATGTGAATACCAGGATTTCCATATTAAAGCCATGCACTGTGTTAATGCTGTGTAATATTCCTGCTTTGCATGCAGTTAAAATAGAATTCTGACATTATTCTGCAGAGAATGTTGGTTGTATATAAATAAATGATAATAATAATTCATCTGTAAAGCACTGCGTATCTTGACAGCGCTATATAAATAAATGATGATGATGATGATCTGGGAACATGAAATAAATGTATTGCTGGTGCCACCTTGTGGACGTGCTGCAGTAAATTCTACATATCCTTTTGCACGTGAGATTGACGGACTTCTCTCACAAAACACAGAGCCGCAGCTTTGTTGGGAGAGTGTCTGTTCCATTGTATGATATATGCTATTGATTGTGAGTATAAATCAGAGTAATGTGTGGACTACCCCAGTCAATACTATGGGAATAATTTATTAGCCTTTGGTTCATACAAATGCTATATATTAATATATAGCATTAACATCCCTTTATTTATGTGCATTGTCACATGCTGGTGACTTCACTCTGCTGAACCGATATTCTAATTGATTTGAATATGACATGAATATTCATTCAATACTGACATCATTGTGACATCAACTGGTGCTATTTTCAGATCTGGCTCCGGTGGAGTTTTCCAATATGCGTGCAAAAGTCCAGACTCAGTGACTTAAATAAATCCCAAAGAAGCCTGAATCATTGTTTATTTCTGTACAATAAACATCATTTATTTTTCATGTTAAACGACTAAGTGGCATCAACAGTTCCAGCTCCAAAGTTGACTTTATATATAATTGCCATTATCCAATAGATTGTTTATTCTAACAACAGAATAATATATATATAGTGCATGTGTCAGTGTGATAAGGAACATAGGCGCAAATTCACTAAGCGCCGAAGCGCCGAACGCTAGCGTTAATTCGCTAGCGTTTAGCATTTTCGGTACTTCGCAAATTCACTAACGAACGCTGGTGTAGATTCGCTAGTGTTACTTCGCACACTTACGCCAGACGAATTTTCGCTAGCGATGTAACTACGCAAATTAACTAACTTGCGCAGTGTACTGAACGCTACCTTTTACGCTAGACTTCCTTCGCCACCTCAGACCTGGCGAAGCGCAATAGAGTAGATAGGGATTGTTTCCAAAAAAGTCAAATTTTTTTCTAAGTCCCAAAAAACGCTGGCGTGTTTTCTACATGATGGGTGATAGGCTGAAAAAGATCGAAAATCTTTTTGGGGCTCCCCTCCTTCCCCCCTACATTTCCTGACTCATGGCAACTTACCTAGACAGTGGGCACATGTGTAGGGCAAAATAAAATTTATATTTGCTGATTTGAAGGTTTCTAGGCATTTGTAGTGCAGATACGTGTTCCTCCATTGAAATGTGAATTTCGCGCCGTATGCAAATTAACCATCGCTAGCGAAACTTCACTTCGCTTGGCGAATTAACGCTAGCGCAACTTCGCAAACTAACGCTACCCCTGTGCGCAACTTCGGATTTTAGTGAATTTGCAGAGCGCTGGCGAAAATACGCCTGGCAAAGTGCGCGAAGTACAGCGAAGTTGCGCCTGGCGCAACTTCGCATCTTAGTGAATTTGCCCCATAGAGTGTAAGCTCTATTGGAAAACGAACTGCTGTGTAAGTATAAGCTTTATTATCAAATAATTGATAATAAAATATATTTCTGAAACACCATTTAGGAAATGAGGTACCATTCTGAATTAGCCCAGGTGGATTACCTTGACTAGGCCAGGCAAGTCATAACTCCCTGCAACTCCTGGTAGAGCACAGGTTTCATACAGCTCTTTCCTTTCAGGTGGGCCTTTGCTGTATGGGTGAAGGAAGGGTTATTTTACACACAGAATTTGATCTCTCAAATAACTTGGGTGCCAGTGGTTTTTATAGGGATTGTTCACCTTTAAATTGATATGAAGTAGAGATTATTCAAAGACAATTTGCAATTGGTTTTCATGTTTTTATCATTCGTGGGTTTTGAGTTATTTAGCTCTTTATTCAGCAGCTCTCCAGTTTGCAATTTCAGCGGTTTGGTTGCTAGGATCCAAAATACCCTAGCAACCATGCATTGATTTGAAAAAGAGACTGGAATATTAATAGGAGAGGCCTAAACAGAAAGATGAGTAATAAAGAGTATCAATAGCAATAAAATTGTAGCCTTACAGAGCATTTATTATTAGATGGGGTCAGTCACCCCCCTTTTGAAAGCTGGAAAGAGTCAGCAGAAGAAGGCAAATATCTAAAGAAAAAATTAAGGGCAATTAAAGTGTTGCTTAGAATTAAATAACATGCTAAAAGTTAACTTAAAGGTGAACCACCCTAATAATAACTCTTTAATGACTGAATGGTTCACAGTCTCTTTGCTGGCACTGATTCGATGATACAAATGTCAATCATTTCATAAATCCAATAGAGTAGGTATAATACTTTCTTTGTGTATTGCACCCTTGCAAGAAATGTTGCATCCTTGAAATTGAAGTGGAATGAATTAACTCCCACCACATCCCATCACAAAACTTTGTTCTGTGTCTGCTCCAAATTCTTGCCATTTTTTTTTTAAAAAAACACATTTAGTGGAATTTGGGGTAAAATGTCAATTTTGGTAAAAAGGAATTGTAACATATATTAAACATGTCCAGCTGCTATTAGACATCAGCCCCCAGTTCCTCCTAACAGTCTATGTGAGGCTATAGGTGAAATCCTGGGAATTGCGATGTGTCTTTTTTTCATTATAAAGAACAGTTTAGCCAGTTAGATATTCAGATTGGAGAGGAAAACAGAGATTGCATTGCTATGGCAGATACAATACGTGTGTTGGCAGCAGTCGTGCTACAGGGGGCGATCTAATGCAATAATAAAATGCTGTATTGTGAGTGTTACAGGGCACAGCAGGCTTCTCTAGCTCGTGTTTATAAAGACATTGGCACAAATCTGCTTTCATACCCTCCTATTAGTTTTTATAGTGATCTGTACAATAGGTGGTGTTTTTTAGTTGTGCAAGATCTTGTTTAACAACTAATAATGATCATTTATAATGTGTTTTTAGTGTGAGGCGCTATTGCTGATATTAGCCACGTCTCTCAATCTCCCAGTGCATCTAGAACTGCTCCATGTTTGTCTAACCCTTAGCTGGAACTATATTAAAGGCCACATTGCACTGCTGCGGCTGCTGCTGACCTGCTGACAGTGGGACACTAGTACATATAAGTGCAGTGCCCCCACCAAATGCGTTCCAACAGTAAAACACAAATGCAGCTATAAATAATTAACTTTCTTCAAGATCTGATTAAAACAGGCATCTTATACAATCACATAAAACCTTCAGTTGGGGGTTTATATGCATAACTGGTCTTAATGGGCAAAGTCCAGATCTTAAACAATAAATTCCCTTCCCAAGAGCTTGTAGTAACCTACAGTAATCTACAAATGCATGCAATCTACAACTAACTAGGGTAGTTGCTGGTAGTTGAGTCTTGCGCAGGGCCGCCATCAGGGTTGGAACAGGGGGGACAAGTGAAGGTCGCCCCGCAATGCTGCACTTTTGAAAGAGCCGGCCCCCCTTCCGAGTGCCGAAGATTTGTGGCCATTTTTGATTCCAAACAGCCGAAAATGCGGAATTGCCGAACAGCTGAAGTCCCGAAGCAGCGCAAAGACCCGAAATCACGAAAACAGCTGTAGCGCTATAGTAAACTGCTTTATGTGAAGACAGTTTCAGCTACTTTCCTTTGTGGGCTGGGGCCACAGATGAGCTCTCTTTCTCAGGGGTAAGCCCTCGCAGCGGGGTGGAGGCAGGGTGTAGTGTAACTGTAACTGTGTGCAATGCACAAGAGATTGGGCGCCAGTAGTTTTATTGCTTAAACAATAAACTGAGTTTATTAACCAAAACCAGAGTTCACCATGGAGCATGAAACATAGAGTAAAACAGAGATCAATCAAGGTTACACAATATACTCACTGTGTGAATATAGAAACTCTCTGAGGAGTAAGGAGTACATGTAGAGAACAATGCAGCTTGTTGGAAGGTATTTCCCCAATCTTCAGGATTACCTTAAATGGAACTCAGAAACTCTTACTTCCCTGAGTTTAACACTTAGGCCCTACTATGGGTCAGTAATACCCGGGATCTTAATCCCTCTAATCTCCTCGGCGGAGCTTTGAGCTGCTCAACTAAATACCCTATCTTTCACTCCTAGAGTGATCTATTAAAGGGTATAACTATCACTTCACTAAACTCGGGAGTTCCACCACTCCTAACCTCTGTGACCTAACAGAGGAAAGGTTCAGCAGCAATGGCCTCTACCTCATGGCTTTCAAGCCCTTTTTATATTATATAACAGTGCCTCTAGCATCCACTGTGTGAACTGCAGGGATGACATAAGCACAAGGTCCCCATAAGGACACACTGAGGTGTCCATATTACTAGGGATGTGCCCGTCTGTAATGGTTAAGGGTGTCTAAGATTTTCACATCCCTACACAGCCGAAATTGAAGTCCTGAAGCGGCAAAAAGACCCAAAGTCACGAAAGGAGGCGAAGTTTAAGTCCTGAATCTATGAGTTCAATTCTACTGAACACCAATTTGTGTTTATTTTATTTTTTTTAATCCCCTGGCCACCAACGTATTATTTTAATATTCTATAGGCCCCTGCCACCAATGTTTTTTTTAAAAAAAAAATTTTTTAACTTAAAAGGGGGGGGCCTGGCACCAATGTTTTTTTTAAAAAAACTTTTATGGGAGGCCCTGGCACCAATGTTTTTTTTTTTTAACTTATCAGGGGGCCCTGACCATCAATAGCTTTTTATAACTTGTGTGTGTGGGGGTTACTTTTTTAGCGCTGATGTCTGTGTGGTCTTTTAACTGTTATGTGGAGTGGGGGGGTCTGGGGCGGGGCTGGGCTTGGCGCCAGGGTGAGCGGGTGGGCGTGCCCCCGAAAATGTTGTTGGGTGGGCGGGCCCCCGAAAATGTTGTTGTATGGGGCCCTGTGATTTTCAATGGGTCCATTTGGGCAGATCTGTACTCAACCCGGACCCGCTAGGTGAGAGACAAACTGGGGACCAGCTGGTCCTCTATAAACAGTGTCGGACTGGCCCGGTGGGACACCGGGAAAAAACCCGGTGGGCCCCGACCCTGGTGGGCCCCCGCCGGGCCAGACCCCCTCTAAATATAAAAATTTTGGAGAAAAAAGTTTTCGCCGATGCGCATCGCCGCTCGCGCATGCGCATGAGAGGCGCCGCTTGCACATGCGCACGAGAGGCGCCGCTCGCGCATGCGCACGAGAAGCGCCACTTCGAGCGGCCGAACTCGGTGCGGCGCAGTAGGGGGGCGGGGGGCCCTGGACCAGAAGTCCCGGTGGGCCCCGGGCCCCCCAGTCCGACCCTGTCTATAAACCCCCCTCTTCCCGCTGCCAGAACCAACCGGCAGCGTTGCCAGGTCTAATTTTCAAAACCAGCCAAAGTGAGCTACAAAACCAGCCCACAACTAGCCAAGAGGCACTTCAAAAGTAGCCCAAAAATAGCACAATACGTGCAGTGAAAAAAAGTCTACAAAAATAAATGAATATATATTAAGATATGCCTTTTTCAAATTTTTCCATGAAGCAAAATTGTACAAAATTGGCCATCACCAGGGGTGTAATTACAGAGGGGGGTCCAGGAGGTATAGTCAGCGCCGTTTCTGGGGTAGGAGCCGCCTGAGGCGGCTCCTGCAATGCCGCCCCCCGCACCGACTTACCTGTCGGCGAGGGGAGGCAGGAACACGATTGCGGAGAGCGCAATTGCGCTCTCTCGCAATAGCGCAGCCAAATTTCCGGTTTAAAAACCGGAAATTCGGCTCTTAAAGGTGCAGGAGCGGCTTTTTGCCGCCCCTGGAATCCTGTCTGGCGCTGCCGCCTGAGGTGAGTGGCCCCACAAGGCCCTAATAAATATACAACTTCAATAAATATTGGTAAAACTGGTCAACCTCTAGACATTTTGGTGGCCAGCAGATTTTTGCCTCATGCAAGAGACGGGAGACTGGGGTACAGAGCCCAATATCTGGTAACTCCTGACTTCTACACAAGTGAGCAGGATCGGACTGGCCTGGCGGGACACCTGGAAAAAACCCGGTGGGCTCTGGCCCTCATGGGCCCCCTCCAGGCCAGACTACCCCTCTACTGAATTCCTGGGTGTCCACGCCGCACGCCTCCATCCGTGCGAAGCGCAACTCCGTTTGCTCGTCTGCAAGCCTCCATCAGTGCGAAGCGCAACTCTGTTGGTGTGTACGCAACGCGCACCTCGGTTTGCACGTACACGCCTCGTTGGTGCACATATGCGCCTCTCTTCCATTCACACCACGTTGTAGTAGTGGGGCCAGGGGGGCCAGAGGGGGGCCCTGAACAGTAGTCCCGGTGGTCCCCGGGTCCTCCAGTCCGATCATGCAAGTTAGTCCCATTGCATGATGGGTTTTGTAGTCTTACATTAAACTTGGCAGTTGGCAAATTGTTAAACAAAAACTACATTGCCCAACATGCATTGGGAGACGCAGGCTTGGGACATTAGGACAAGAAAAAAACTTTGGCTGGTTTCCAAAGTACAAACCAGCCAAAAGCCCAAAAAGTAGCCCACATCTGTGCCTTGGCTACTTTGTACTTTCAAAACCCGACTGGGCTTTAAATCAGTAGCCCAATTTGGATAGAAAACTGCCAACCTGGCAACCCTGCCTGCCGGCCCGGTTTTAGGCTCGACCCGGTATCCATGAAAACCTGAAATTACATCACTTGTGGCGGAAGTGATGTCACTCCGGAACGTATATTAAACAGGTCAGGGGGAAATCCTTATCTTTAACAACAGGAGGTAAGGGAAATGTACCCAGGCAGGGTACTCATGGACAGCCTGGGGACAGTGATCTTTCTGCCCTAAATCTGACAACATTGCGGGTATTCCGCTGGTACACGACCTGATGCAGGACTCAGATACTAGACCAGCACCCCTTTATAATACTCTTGGTAGGGTGGCTTCTATGCTTATAACCCTTCCATAAGTGGCTTGCATCAACATCAATGTTTCCCTGGGTGTCTTCTTGCAGCTTTATTGCAACCCACTGTGCAGGCTAGGGAGACTTTTCCTCAGGCTCCTCATGGATTGTCCAAATCTGAGGCCAATCTGAGTGTAGCAAGGGGGTACTGGGGTACAAGAAAACAGAGATGGAGAACTGTTTATAATTCCTGCTCTCTCTCTTACATTTTAAAAGAGCTGGGTAGGATTTACTCTGAAGCAAAACTGATATTTTAATTTCTTGTTTTTTTGTGTGTGGCAATGTAGTCTCTGCTTTTAGCTGCTTAGCTTTGTTAAAGAAGATCTTACAGTAAGTGCTGATTTTATTATTTTATTATACCTAAAATTAAGCCGACACTGGGTCTCTCTTTACTCCAGGGACTCATATCGACTAAGGTTTCATCATACCTGAGTGATACCCTTAGAGCTGATATACTGCATGGAAATGGGGCTCTGCTGAACAAATGCATTTTCTGCTGGGAACAATGACAGTTTTTTTCTATGGTTGTAAGCTGTTCAAAGAAAATTATTTTTCTGTTGCTGTTGTCAACTGAACTGAAACAATTTTGTATCTTTGTATGTAAATCAGCTCCATTGTTCTTTAACATGGTTCTATGTCATACACGTCACCCTTCTTCACGTTCATTGATGATAAGATTAGAATTTTTTTTTAAATATTGACTTTTTCTTTTCCACAAACATTTTTACCACAGGTAGCACCACCTGCCCCAAATTACCTCTCTCTTTGGACAAGGCAGTAGCTCCCATGTAGAAGACTCTAGTCCAGATCATCAACTGTCCTCACACAGTGGACACACGCTGGAGCCTTCTGAAACCCTCCTTTGGGCAGAACACTCACACAGATTAGGTACAGGCATCCAAAGCATCGACGAAGATGTCTTCGAAATCCAAGTTCCCAACACTTGTGCGAAGTGCAAGCCCACAAAAGCCTGTTTCACTGGAATCCATCCACTGACAGCTCCTTTACATTCCTCTGCTGCCTCAAACGCTAGACCCTACCTGTAGAGCTCCACATGATTCTCAGGGTCCTAGTATCCCCAGGTCCACCAAAGGACAGTCTACCCTTGGGCCTTTTCCATTACTGGGGCCTAGACTGCAAGAACCCCAATAGCAAACCACTTCCTCCTGGAGTGAAATGGAAAAGAGACTGAACACATGGCAGCTCTGCTTTATAAACAGTTGCACAGCAGTGATACCTCCTGGCCAAATCTGGAAAATCCAGGGGACACTTCACTGGGGAAAAGGAATTACTCCCTATCCCATATCCAATTTAGGCCCAACTCTTATCTGGCCACACCAGGGGATTTCCAACCTGTAGGCTATGATTAAGTGTTTGTAACACGAAACACGTAAGGCAGACAACACAATAAATCTTTTTACTTCATTTCTATAATTTGATGAAAGATTGCCTTTATTTGAGTGCCTGCTCCAGATTTTTTTAAGATTTCCAACCTGTAGGGGATTTGCAGAACATAGGGGAAGTGAACCCTATGGACCCCTACAATACTATACCTGCTATCCCACAGTCACACTCCCTTCCCAGAGACTATTATCCACTGTTACTATAGGCACCATCTCTCCCTACTATACCTGCTATCCCACAGTCACACTCCCTTCCCAGAGACTATTATCCCATTGTTACTATAGGCACCATCTATCCCTACTGTACCTGCTATCCCACAGTCACACTCCCTTCCCAGAGACTATTATCCACTGTTACTATAGGCACCATCTCTCCCTACTATACCTGCTATCCCACAGTCACACTCCCTTCCCAGAGACTATTATCCCACTGTTACTATAGGCACCATCTCTCCCTACTATACCTGCTATCCCACAGTCACACTCCCTTCCCAGAGACTATTATCCACTGTTACTATAGGCACCATCTCTCCCTACTATACCTGCTATCCCACAGTCACACTCCCTTCCCAGAGACTATTATCCCACTGTTACTATAGGCACCATCTCTCCCTACTATACCTGCTATCCCACAGTCACACTCCCTTCCCAGAGACTATTATCCCACTGTTACTATAGGCACCATCTCTCCCTACTGTACCTGCTATCCCACAGACACACTCCCTTCCCAGAGACTATTATCCCACTGTTACTATAGGCACCATCTATCCCTACTGTACCTGCTATCCCACAGTCACACTCCCTTCCCAGAGACTATTATCCCACTGTTACTATAGGCACCATCTCTCCCTACTATACCTGCTATCCCACAGTCACACTCCCTTCCCAGAGACTATTATCCCACTGTTACTATAGGCACCATCTCTCCCTACTATACCTGCTATCCCACAGTCACACTCCCTTCCCAGAGACTATTATCCCACTGTTACTATAGGCACCATCTCTCCCTACTATACCTGCTATCCCACAGTCACACTCCCTTCCCAGAGACTATTATCCCACTGTTACTATAGGCACCATCTCTCCCTACTATACCTGCTATCCCACAGTCACACTCCCTTCCCAGAGACTATTATCCACTGTTACTATAGGCACCATCTCTCCCTACTATACCTGCTATCCAACAGTCACACTCCTTTCCCAGAGACTATTATCCCACTGTTACTATAGGCACCATCTATCCCTACTATACCTGCTATCCCACAGTCACACTCCCTTCCCAGAGACTATTATCCCACTGTTACTATAGGCACCATCTCTCCCTACTATACCTGCTATCCCACAGCCACACTCCCTTCCCAGAGACTATTATCCCACTGTTAATATAAGCACATGTAGGGGGCCCTCCAGTGATTAAAGGCCAACTACACCAAAGGATTATAAACTTGAAGGAATTTATTGACAGAACTTCATTATCTTCAGAAACATCACATCTCACCAACATGTATACAGGTCTGTTCCAGAAGTACAGCAGATGTTGTATCCCCACAGATGTCAGTACTTGCGAACCCAGCTTTTGGCCTTTGATGCACCACCTACCAGACAGGTAGTCCGCCGTACGTTCTACGCGCCCTCCACCTCTGGCCTGGTAGGACTTTCCGTTGTGCCACCTCCCTGCTTCGGCCAGCGAGCCACCACAGCAGTGCTCCTGACTTTTCCGGGTAGGATTTTCACCAAACACCTGGGTTGTCCACACTGTCCTGACTATCCGCTATTGCCCTCTCTGTGGCCGAGCCACGGCCACTAGGCCACTATCTCCTTGGTGGGGTGTCAGCTACCCTTACTAACTTGCCTGACTGACTAAGGCACCTAGTGCCCACACAGCATGTACCTTTCTACTTGTCCTGTCCAAAACTTACTCAAACTCTAACTATTTGTACTCTCTTTTATACCCTTATTCCTGAACATCACTACTGCATGCCTGTCTCATGTGTTTCCCATACCTTACACATATGCCTAACATGTGCCTTACCATTACTATTCAGCCTGAAGCTTCCTGCACATTTCTTTGACACTCATGCCATCTAGTGGACAACCCTTGTAATTACACCATTTTAACTTTTAACACTTTTCACTCACAACATCATTCATTTATATGCAAACATCATTTCAATCACCTTACACACATAAAAAGAACAAAGACTGTTTCCACAAGAATACTGATTACAAAACCTGCTTTTAATATGAAATGTGTTTGAACAATAGAGAATTAGCAACAACAAAAAAACATTTGACACGCAAGTCATTACAATACAATAAATAGTTTGCATTTATGCTGTTAATTTATACAAACATATAGATATAGTTGTTTGACTTGTGGTTTTTGGCTAAAGCATGTGCATTTGTGTAGTGTAGTTATGATAGAACAGAAGCCATTTTTCCAGTCCCCAATGTATTTATAGACTGACCCAGTTCAACCTATGACCCTTTGGAGTGCTGCGATTTGAACAACAGTTGGAGGACAGCTGATTGGGCAATGCTGAAATAAAAATTGTTATTGTTTCCATCTTGTTTCCATCTTGCTCCTTTATAACTGATTTCTTTCATTCTCATCTGCTGCTCAATAGGGCCATCTATGTGAGAACAGGTGCTATCATTTGTGCCTCCTCCAAAAACCACTACGACTGTTAGGTCCCGGCTGATGAGATTGAACACATCCACACTGTAATTGTAACTGGTAAAAATGGTAACTCAACATTATACTAGGGATAATTACCCTCAACAGCAGTGATACCCAACCAGTGGCTTATGAGCATCATGTTGCTCACCAATCCCTTGATTGATGCTCAAAGCAGGTGCTTATTTTTTGAATTCCTGGCTTGGAGGCAATTTTAGTTGTATATAAACCATATGTACTGCCAAACAGAGCCTCCTGTAGGCTGCCAGTCCACATAGGGGCTACCAAATAGCCAATCACAACCCTTATTTGGCACCCCAAGGAACATTTTTTATGCTTGTGTTGCTCCCCAACAGTGTGACCCTCAGGTAAAAAAGGTTGGGGACCCCTGCTCAACGGCGTGGTATAAATATAATGGGCTTGAGTGTTTCATACAGGACATGTATATAGAGGTCACAGATCTGTCTACTGATTCCCTGGGGTGTAGGCAGCTAGCTAAGGATATAGAAGCCCTCGCTCACCTAAAAGAGCAGATATCTACACTTGAATGACACAGCAATAAGAGAATATGAACACGAACAAAGCTGGTGTTTTCTCAGGATTTGAATTATTATTTAGATAGAGACCACATGTAGAATACTAAACCTTTCTTTCCTATACCAGGACCTTCATCAAAAGAGTAGACAAAGAACATACACAACTACTGATGAAGCTCCTGGTATAGGACCAAATCATTCTGCATGTGGTTTCTATCTGAATAAACTTATTTTGCTATTTTTTCTCAAATTCTGACAATACAGCAGCTTTGTGTTTATGTGCTCTTGTTGCTGTGGCACCCAGGTGTAGACATACAGCATGGGGCAGATTTATCAAAGGTCAAGGTGAATTTTCTGTTAAAAAAAATATTTTTTGTGTACTTCGACTAGAGAATAGTCCAAATTCGATTAGAATTTGAAAAAAAATCGAATATCCAAATTTATCATGTACTGTCTCTTTAAACATTCGACTTTGCCCATTCACCATCTAAAACCTGTGAATTGCTGTTTTAGCCTATGGGGGACCTCCTAGAACCTATTTGGAGTCAATTTGTGGACTTTGAAAAAACATCTAATCTAATTGGGGAAAAAACATCTAATCTAATTCGATCAAATGCGCTATTCCTTCAAATCATACGATTCAAATTCGGCCGAATACGGACCTATTAGATTGAAAACTGACCTATTCGACCACAAAAAAGCTTAGACTTCATTTGAGTTGGTCTTTTTGAATTCGAATTTCGAAGTTTTTTCAATTCGAAATTCGACCCTTGGTAGATATGCCCCTTAGTCACATTCACATTTTTGCTGTGATTTGAGGATTTTTAAGCTAAAACGTACCCATTCCAATTTGTTTAAGTTTATCTAATTTTTTTAAGAATGGGTTGACCCCACTGATCATCATGAGCAGAATCCAAATTCAAGGTTTTTTCACTTTTAGTTTTTATCAATTTTTTTGGTATTACATTTTTTTAATAAATAAGAAAACATCTGAGCTTGGTTTAAATTTTGACTTTATTTGAATTTTTTAAAAAAACTGAGAAATTAAAAATTTGATAAATAGGCCGTCCTGCCTCCCTAAATCTTTATTACTGTCCGCCTGTGCGTGCAGGTCCCATCACCCTGAAACTGGCATCAGATCTCCAGGTAATTTACTGAAATTCCAGGCTACATTTGTATGTATAAAAAGCTATACCTCCTGCAATTCCCTTTATAGAACACATCTAGCCTTCTCACTAGTGATGAGCGAATTTTCGCCGTTTGAAATTCGCGAAATGGCGAAAGATTCGCAAAAGGCGAACGATTCGCAAAAGGCGAACGATTCGCTAAAAACAGACGCTGGCAAATTTTTTCCAGCGAATTTTCTCACCTGTTTCGCACATTTATTCGCCGGCAGCGAGATGCGCATATTTGCGCCTGCCAGATAAATTCGCCCATCACTACTTCTCACATTCCTGAAGCCGTGCAAACAATTTGATGGATATTGGGATCACAGTGAATGTAAAGAATAAAGTTTGGTCCTACAAAAAATCTCTGTTGTTCTATACAAACTAGTATTTATGAATAATTCAAATTTAAATTTCTGAAAAAAAAGGAAAATATGATATTTGAGCAGTTTAATTGTGACACCATAAAAATATAATGCACTGTGGGAATGTGGGGTTTTTCGGGGGGAGAGGTGAAGGGGCACAAAACACAAAACAATTATCCAGCAGCTTTTTCGGTTATAAAAGCTTCTCTAATAAACATTAAACATTTGAACTCCAAAGTTGCACAAGAAAATAACATATATATTTATATTCCTTTAACAGAGGGGTTTTCACTTGCAGCACCCACAAATTTCTCAGCCCTTTATACAAAAGAGCATTAAATAAAACCCCAAATGCTTTGCATTACAAAAGGTAATCATCTAATAAACTTCTTCTATACTGATTGTGTTGGAAATGTATGGGGCCCGTCTGACACCTATAAAGTTGAGGTCACACAGCATTGACATCATTTAGAGACAAATGGGTCGATTTATTCATTTTCAAATTTAGTTTTTATTTTTCTCAACCACGTATATCATTTTGAATATACTTGAATTGTAAAAATCCACTCCCATTAAGTCACAAAAAAAAAAAGATGGCACAAAAAAGATTGCCAGGTTTTAGTTACTTTTTTTATTTAATAGCAATTTTCAAAAATTTTTGAATTGATGAATTTCAATAATTGGAGCTTGGAAAAAACAAACCTAGCCTTTGATGCAATTTTCTCTAATTGGGGAAGGGGATAAAACATAATTTCATATTTGAAGTGTATTAAAAGAATAAAATGTCACCAGGTTTCAGTTACCAATTTTCTAAATCTAAAGTTTAGAAACCAAATTCCAAAAAAGACTTTGGGCACATTTGTTTTCAAATTGCAGGAAAAACACATTCTCAAATTGTAATGATAAATTTATCGGTCAGCAGGTTTTAGTTACCTAATAGTTTTTATTGATACATTTTGAAACAAAAAACATGTTTGTTGTCAAAAAAATGATATTACAGTTCTTTTTTTTTTTTCACTTTAAGTGGATTTTATTGGTCACATTTTATATATATATATATATATATATATATATATATATATATAATTTGGTTTAAGATAATACAGTTCTTTGCAGCAATTATCCCAGATTGCTGATAAGACGCAAGTTTGAACTGCAATAAATCTGCCCCTTGTTGCTATTATGGTTCTTCTATGATTTAGTCCGACTCCAATGTGTTATATTTAATGTATCCATAGTTTATATAAAGATATGTATATGTTTATTGCAGCCTTACTTATAAACCCACAAAGAGCATATTTACACAGGTTAATGCATTGCCTAAAATCAAAACGATTCTTTACAATTACACAACTATTGACATATTATCCTTTCTAATTGTCTATAGATTTTATTAGCGACCTCTGAACACATTTCTTGTTTCCTTAGGTATTATCAAAGTGATAATGTAGGGTAAGGGCGCACGCTAAGATTCGGGGAGATTTAGTCACCCAGCAACAAACCATCTCTTCTTCGGGCGACAAATCTACCGAAAAGCCTTTCCGCAAGCTAGAGTCTAAATCGCCAGTGGGATGGCACTCGGAGCACTTTGTTTTCCAAAATTGGCCAAAGTTCCCTTATGAGGAATAGAAAAATAAAGCGTTTTGAGTGCCATCCCACCGGCGATTAAGATCAGGCTTTTCGGGGAGATTAGTCAACAGAAGAAGAGCCGGTTTGTCGCCGGGTGACTAAATCTCTCCGAATCTTTGCCTGTGTCTCGGCCCTTAGACAAATTAGGGATCATTGATGTCCTCTACTACAGTTCTGGTTGCACAAATTTCCCCACAGTCTGTTGCACCTAAACCCCATTCAGTAAAGGTACTTAAAGGAGAAGGAAAGTAATTTTATACTTTGGGGTGCCAAAAGTTAGGCACCCCAAGTGATTCTATTTGCTTACCTGACACTCCAGGCCTGTGCTCCTATCAGCAGAAAACTGCACCTGTTCTTCCAGCGAGCACCATGGAATGCTCCTCTTCTTGCTTCTTCGATCGTCATATTTCCCGGGGCAGAAAGAGGATTGCTTTGTGGTGCTCGCTGGAAGGATCCCGGGCTGGAGCAATTAATAGCTAATAGCTAATAGAAGCACCAGCACTATGTCAGTGTCAGGTAAGTAAATACAATCACTTGGGGGTGCCTAACTTTTGGCACCCCCAAGTATAGAATGACTTTCCTTCTCCTTTAAAGGAAGCCCTTTACACTTCCGAATAATTACTCTTGGCACTTCTCAGTCCTTTCTGCCTCCCATCCCAAACTGAACGCAGTTGCACCTATTGGTGCATGGAAACCCTGGAGCTGCTGAACCAGGCAGTAGTTCCAGAGATGCCATAGTGGGCTGCACAAATCAGCTCAGCACAGGCGTGCCGAGAGACTATGGCACACATTTAATTCTCATGGTGAATGCCGGAGATTACGCTAACCAGACTTTTTCAGCAATTGTGCAACTCTTGATGTATTGGCCACAACTGCATCAGGGACACATCTTCCTTGTGATCACAACAAATGTGTGATCCACAATTCTGGGGGAAAAAAATTGTACTCAAAATTCAACTTTACTCACTAAATGACTCCAACAGCCTTGTTAGTAAGAATATGGCTGAAATTTAGCTTTCTTTTAGCAGGTGAAGAAAATTATAATTTATTATTTTCTTTTTTAAAATGCCTTGGGAATCTGTCCCAAAATGACTGGGATTCTTTATAGAGTTCCATCAGTGGTACACAATTTGTTTCAACAAAAAAACAAAAACCTCACCTGGAAATAAACCAATTCTGTTGGATGTTTCCCATCAAGAGAGATGTAAATGTAAAGGATGTAAAGGACGTAAACAACAAACCACTAATAATGAATGGAATAAAGATCTGATGGAATATAAGGATTGCAATCGGCACTGATGCCTCATGATGACATTCAGCTGAAAGATGATACAATGGTAATTAATGGTAATGAAGGCCAATTATACATAGAGTAGAACCACAGCTACAACATATCTTTTATAGGGTAAGTGCCTCTGACTTAGGATTTATAGTTTAAATTATTATTTCCATGTATCCATCCCATGTTAAAATGATGGGATAATATCAGAAACACAGTATTTTGCTGAGGGAAAGTGAGGGTAGATTCATTTTGGGGGGGGGCAGGGTCTTATTAGTCAAAATACTGTACTATATTTATACCAACACATATATTTATACTTATAAAATACTGCATGTCTACTCACAAAAGATCCATCATTAATTTGGCAGATGTATTTTAAGGCATACCCACCTAATAAATAAGCACATAGATGTGGCTCCTTTGAAAAACTTGTTGATTGAATGACCCGAAAAAAGACAATGCCTCTTTTGACCCTTTCAGCATCTACCATAGTCAAAAATAACATCTACCTGATGCTATAGGCTAAATCATGTATCTTGGATATGTACATGTATTTTAAATTTTTTACAGACCCATGGGTCCCAGAATATGCTGAGCAGAATCTTTAAAATTGGGGTTCCTAAGGGAGAACTAAACTTACTGTATCAACCCAGAGCTTCAGCTACCCTATAACAGTAATTATTCAAGTCGTCAACGTTTACAGAAGCTCCCCGTTTTGGATCTCCATCTTTCGAGTGTCAGTGACACTGCACATGCTCAGTGTGCTCTAGATAAGAAGTTGAGCTTGTGGTAAGCTTAAGGTGTGAGTGTATGTCATTAGTGATGGGCGAATTTATTTGCCAGGCGGAGATTGGTGGCGAATTTCCACTTTTCGTTGCGGTGAATAAATTTGCAAAAAAACAGATGCCGGCGACGGAATCAATGCCGGTGACAATTCAGACGCTGGCGCCAATTAACGGATGCCCATTGACTTTAACGGGCGCCGGCGTAAACTTTTCGCCCATTCAATTTGCGCCAAATTGAAACGGGACAAATTCGCCCATCACATTATGTCATAACTCACACCAATGTCATCTCCCAAAGGAACACTCTCTGTTTTCTGGGTGCTGCATTTTGTATCACTACTGAACAACTGACACTTGTCAAATCTCACATACTCTTATTTTGCTATTTTTTCTCAAATTCTGACAATACAGCAGCTTTGTGTTTATGTGCTCTTGTTGCTGTGGCACCCAGGTGTAGACATACAGCATGGGGCAGATTTATCAAAGGTCAAGGTGAATTTTCTGTTAAAAAAAATATTTTTTGTGTACTTCGACTAGAGAATAGTCCAAATTCGATTAGAATTTGAAAAAAAATCGAATATCCAAATTTATCATGTACTGTCTCTTTAAACATTCGACTTTGTCCATTCACCATCTAAAACCTGTGAATTGCTGTTTTAGCCTATGGGGGACCTCCTAGAACCTATTTGGAGTCAATTTGTGGACTTTGAAAAAACATCTAATCTAATTGGGGAAAAAACATCTAATCTAATTCGATCAAATGCGCTATTCCTTCAAATCATACGATTCAAATTCGGCCGAATACGGACCTATTAGATTGAAAACTGACCTATTCGACCACAAAAAAGCTTAGACTTCATTTGAGTTGGTCTTTTTGAATTCGAATTTCGAAGTTTTTTCAATTCGAAATTCGACCCTTGGTAGATATGCCCCTTAGTCACATTCACATTTTTGCTGTGATTTGAGGATTTTTAAGCTAAAACGTACCCATTCCAATTTGTTTAAGTTTATCTAATTTTTTTAAGAATGGGTTGACCCCACTGATCATCATGAGCAGAATCCAAATTCAAGGTTTTTTCACTTTTAGTTTTTATCAATTTTTTTGGTATTACATTTTTTTAATAAATAAGAAAACATCTGAGCTTGGTTTAAATTTTGACTTTATTTGAATTTTTTAAAAAAACTGAGAAATTAAAAATTTGATAAATAGGCCGTCCTGCCTCCCTAAATCTTTATTACTGTCCGCCTGTGCGTGCAGGTCCCATCACCCTGAAACTGGCATCAGATCTCCAGGTAATTTACTGAAATTCCAGGCTACATTTGTATGTATAAAAAGCTATACCTCCTGCAATTCCCTTTATAGAACACATCTAGTCATTCCTAAGGGAGAACTAAACTTACTGTATCAACCCAGAGCTTCAGCTACCCTATAACAGTAATTATTCAAGTCGTCAACGTTTACAGAAGCTCCCCGTTTTGGATCTCCATCTTTCGAGTGTCAGTGACACTGCACATGCTCAGTGTGCTCTAGATAAGAAGTTGAGCTTGTGGTAAGCTTAAGGTGTGAGTGTATGTCATTAGTGATGGGCGAATTTATTTGCCAGGCGGAGATTGGTGGCGAATTTCCACTTTTCGTTGCGGTGAATAAATTTGCAAAAAAACAGATGCCGGCGACGGAATCAATGCCGGTGACAATTCAGACGCTGGCGCCAATTAACGGATGCCCATTGACTTTAACGGGCGCCGGCGTAAACTTTTCGCCCATTCAATTTGCGCCAAATTGAAACGGGACAAATTCGCCCATCACATTATGTCATAACTCACACCAATGTCATCTCCCAAAGGAACACTCTCTGTTTTCTGGGTGCTGCATTTTGTATCACTACTGAACAACTGACACTTGACAAATCTCACATACTCTACAAATTAAGAATACATTTGCAACAAAACACATGTATATCATTTCTTTGTGTTCCATATATCATATAATCATATCTCCTGTACATTGATTGTTTCTGCTAAATCTTCATTTATTTGATGTATATTTCTAACTCAATTCAGGATATTTATCGTATACAAATATATTTTGGCAAATATTTCATACCCCACGTATCCATTTAAATCTCTAATTTCTCTCAGTGCTCCTACTACTACTAATCTCTACTTACTGACTCACTCCATTGTCTCTCTCTCTGTATGAGAGTATAATTCTCTTACCCCAGTCATCCAGACATCCTCAAAGAAATATTATAGGCACATAAAAACACCTCACTCTGTCTCTATATACACGGTACACAGGTCACCAAATATTGCACTTATTGGCCCAAAGTCTCTCATACGAGAGGTTATTCATATATAAATATATAATATATGTATATGCACGTGTGCATGTATATCTACACACAAATACACATATACATTTAATCATGCAACACCAAACTCAGAAGACACTCAGAGGACTAAACTACACCAGCACAAACACAAATTTACAGATTTGCACAATTCTATAATTGCAGACAATAGTAAACAAAGGAAAAACACTACAACCATTACTGCAGCTATTGCCACTTGTTGCCTCCTGGTCTGAAGAACAAGGAAGTGAAACATTCCTATTTTAACAAACATAGCTCATTGGGACGGCCATAGTGTATCCTATGTCAGCTTGACATGTTTCAGACACATACAACATCATACCTTGTGATAGATTGGGAGGCTGTATGAGCTCTGCCTCCATACACCTGCTACTGGCAGTAAGTGTGCATAGATCAAGAAATACTTTGAAATATCTATACAATACAGTTTTCTCTACCGATAAAGTGCAGATTTTATTCTGGTGAAAACAGATGATTTTAGCTGTGGAACACTTCAACATAAGCTGTCAAAAATCAGTTTCATCCATTTCTGACCAGAGGGAGCTTTTAGGCTACAGGGGGTTGAAAATGCCTCAAGCTTCTGGCTTTCATAAGGTTTCCTAGGTACTGTACAGAATTCTGCCTAAAAGCTGGGCATTCAGTCAGGGAATATGATCTAAGTACCTCACTGCCAAGTGGTCCTAAGAATGGAGAACTTGGAAAGAAAACAACACATTGATCTCATGTTGCATTTGGGGTATATTACTCTAGTTTTGTGGACGCCCTTGCTACCCATGGCTGCTGGTGCCATGAAATGTTGCACTGATGTCTAATTCTTCTATTATTATTCTAAGTCAATTATAAATCAACTACAACTGAATGATCAAATATCTTGGTTATCTCTAGAACCTTAAAGATTCAGGAGACAGAACAGTATATTAGCCAGACCTCTACCCCCAACCACTTCATCTCTTGGTGCCTTATACTGCACGCCTCACAACCCAATAGCTCCTAAAACGACTTGCTGATTTTTTGGGCCTGCTAAACCTTCTTTATTTATTTTTCAGATTATAGAAGTGATAATCTTGTTGAAGGTCTCCCAATTATCTAGATCAGTGTTACTGATACAACTGTTTTCTTCATCGCACAGAAGGAGGCACCGTACAACCCTTGGTCCCAGTCTACCCAGCTCTCAGGTTCTGCTTTCTGAACTCAGATGTTCAAAAAAGAAGAAACCGAACAAGGATGGATTGTGATAGCAGTGAGTAAGAATAAAATTTTGTGTATGAAAAGGGTTTTTATAGACTTGTAAAATGGAAGTTACTGGTGGGAAAGCATAGAGACATAGCTTCAAATAACAGAAAAACAGCATTTGTTTTGCAGCCAAGCAGGTGGCTCTGCCCTCAAGGCCAGGGTACTAGTGACCAAGAATCCATTAAAGTCAGGGGAGGTTGTATGGGGGAAATCTGCATACACTGAATTTTATTCTCTTAGCAGCATTAAGTGGATATGCAAATTCTAAACACATTCCATGAGGATATAGATGGACTCTTCCCACTTTAAATGAGTTGGCGAAATCTAATCGTGTCAGTAGCATTTCAAACCCTCCAGCCTTAAAGTTACTATTGGAATTCGTGTGAGATATTTTAAACTCTATTAAATTTGAAAATACTCGAAATTCAACTGGGGGGTTATTTATAAAAAAAAATCAAATATCTAAAACTCGGACAAATTTTACCAACCTCGAAAAAAAACCCAATGTCAGGAAGGCTACTAAGATGTCCAAATTTGGTCCCTAGACTGCTCCCATTGACTTATACATGAACTCGGGAGGTTTTAGGTGGCGAATAGTTGAATTTGAGTTCTTAAAGGGCCAGATTATGATAAATCTCAAATTCAAATTAAAACTCGAATTGAGTTTGGATAATTCACAATTCGAATTTGAGAGTTTTGACCATGAAAATTTTTTCGACCCTTAATAAATCTGCCCCTTAATGTCCATAAATTAAGTTTTTGTATCAATTGGTAGTAACCTATCTAGCATTAACATCCCTGAAAAAAATAGAAAAAATGAGCACGCACTCCTTGAGCCAGTCGGTGAAGTAAAAGCGAAGTTTATTCAATTTTACTAAAAGTTACACGTTTATCCTTAACATCCCTGTACTAAATTCTCTGGCTATTTTGGAAACTATTTCGAGTAATGCTCCAATATTTTCTATTGATTAATTGATTATTACCCAGGCTGAATCTTAATTTGTGTCCATATTATGGCTACCTGCAGAATAAAAGATCTCAGGGGTTTGATGCTGCATCTAAAAATATGAATTTGCTTGGTGACTTCAGGCTGTAAAGATTCTGTTACTGATACCGAATATTTAGGCAGAGCAGGAAAAAAACCCTGTAGGGAATTTATGTTTATCTGACCTTTACAGAATATGCAGTTTATGCCTCAGTACAGTTTCCATTTCCTATTCTATAGGCACAAGGAGATGAGAGAATATTGCATACACCCAATGTCCATCCTCTGTGTATAAAAGAATCACAGAATAAAGGCTACAGCTCAACAGTTCTGATTATGCACATGCTAATGTTTTGAATATTAGTAGGTTCTGTTTGATACCAAGAATGTTTTTGCGGTATTACTGCATTTTTGATTGAACCCAAAAATAAGGAGTCTGGAGTTCTGTTACTGTATAAGAATGAATTGACTACTATGCCTTTGAATATGCTACTCAGAAGCAAATTGCCATTATACAGTTGAGTAAAAGGAAAAATGGGTGTTATGTAGGGAAATGTATTCACTGAATAAGGAGTGTTTTCTGTGTGTTTTCATCAGATTAGTCGTTTTGGGTTGAATCATTCAGAACAGATACAGGAGAGTAGGGCTTGGAAATAATATCAGAAAAAAACCCAGAAGGTTTTCCCCTTTTATTAATCAGCCAACGCTCAGAAATAGTGATGGGCGAATTTATTCAGCAGGAGCAAATTTGCGGCAAATTTGCGCGAATACATTTGTGAAATCTCTGCAAAAATTTGTCTGCATCAACATTTTTTTGACGCCGCCAACAATTCCGACGCCTTCTAAAAAAATTTTTGCTGTTTCGCGAATTTTGCGTAGAAATGGGAGAAATTCGCTGATCACTACTCAGAAAAGCATGCAGAACAATTCAAAATATTATATGCAGTGTGTGTGTGTAATTCAGTGCTGATGGCTAATTCTCAAGTATCCAATCAACAATACAATGAGATGATACTGGCAGCTCACCCCAAGCATCTATCCGGGGCCACCATCAGGAATCACAGAGCCCCTTAATACAAAGTAAGTAGGACCCTCCTGCCATGAGGGGCTCCAGTTATTAAAACATTGGTAAGCTCAGCTGCTAAGTGTAGAACCTTGTCAAAAATTAGAATGAGACCACTTTTCCACCTCAGCCATGCCCCATCATGCCAAAACAGTTACAAATAGAAGCAACAACCATTTATCCCAAAGGTCTTGAGATATTTATCAGAAAATAATTTGAGCAATGCAACAGGATCATCATATTGATATCTACTAGGCTGATGAACCAAAAATATACTGTATTCAGTAGTATTTTAGAGGGAAACAACTGGTAACTGTTGAGCCATTTGATGAAGGAGGGAAAGCTCTAGAAAGGCCGTGAAAAATGTACACGGCACAGAGCAAGTCTGGAGACCTTGAACTGAGAAAGAACATACACAATATCAGTATTGTGTGGACCATAAAGTAGCCCACCTTATATTACTGAAAACACTCGCCTCATAAAAATCATACTGATATTTATACATTTCTGCAATCAGCTGAAATGAAGGACATTAGTTAAAAAGCAATGTCTACTCAGGGATGGACAACTAAAGAAACCACAGATGTTGTTGGGTGGGACTGCAGCTCCAGGAGTAGCTCCAATTACTCATGCCTGGTCTAAACTGCAGTTTTCCATCTGTTGCTGAACTTCAGCTGGGATTTGAAAATCAGAAACAGGGAAAGTGCTACAGGATTGCCATCCCAGAATTACAATATCTCATCTCCAATGTCTAATCCAGGGATGGTCAACTGAAGAAACTCCAGATATTGCTGTGACTGACGATGGGATATTGTGAACTGCAGTTCAACAACATCAGGGGTATCTTTGATTGCCAGTGCCTAAACCTGTAGTTTTCTATCTGTTCAGCCATTCCAGTATTGGAATATTTCAGCCTCCTTCTTGCCATCATCAGCCTACCATACAAAATTAGAGCTCTGTTTTCATTTTTTTCAAGTAGATATGAAGGCAGTAGTAAGGGAAAGCTTATGGACCTTTTTTATTTTTGTTGTTTTTTTGTTTTGTTTTTAAATACTTATTGGCAATTGAACACACTCATGGATGAAACTATTAACATCCGCAGTTGGGTTGCTGTGGTGGTGCCTTGTCTGTTAGTCTTGTGGTCTGTTTCGCAGCCGTAGCTGCTGCATCAGTTTCAGTATTCTCGGACATTTTGTCACAAATGATATCCACCAGCCGCTCAAAGGTTTGCTTCACATTGATGTTATCTTTAGCGCTTACTTCAAAAAACTCAAAACCTGAAAGGGGAAGGAAAAAAACTCTTGCTCAGACACATCACAACAGACATAAGAACTTCAAATATAGTGAAAAATATCCTTGTAATATACAAAATCATTAAATAACATGAAAAATCTATGCTTATAAATAGCCCTCAGTAACATCATCAGTAACAAATGGGATTAGTGGTGTTGCATTACATAGTAACATAGAAAGTTAGGTTGAAAAAAGACACACGTCCATCAAGTCCAACCTTTTAATACAGGAGTGCCCATATTTTTCTAATGCGAGGTCTACTTTTAGTGATGTTGTCCCATTATGATCTACAGCCATAAAAGCATTGTTAGCATTCTGTTCCAATAGAAAATATTACTTGAATAATGATTTATGAGAAAATACTGTATTGCTATATTTAACAAACTACTATTTAACTTACTATAACCTTATATAACCTTAGCCTTACTTATATAACCTTAATGTAACATCAACGCTTGTTGACAGTGTCTTAAGATCTACTGATCACCAACTAAAGGTCTATTGGTAGATCCCAATCTACCTTTTGGACACCCCTATTTTAAGTCTATATATAACTTGCCTAAAGGAGTTTTACTTTGAAAGCAGCAAGTAAGTTGCAGGTAAAACTAGTCCCTTTTGTAAAATGTATAATGAAGCAATAGAATTCTTAATGAATCGGATGAAAATTGAGCATAGGACTGGCCAGATATGGGATGACTTTGACGTAGTTGGCCAGCTAAAATATATTGCAATATACGGACAAAAAATCCCTGTTTTGTTTAAAGGGTAAGGCATTTTTCAGTAGCAGTATGCACAAAATATCTCTGTCTTAAATACATTGATAATGGGTTGAGTGCAGAGGACTCTTGTATGTGTCTATATATAACTTGCCTAACTGCTAGTTGATCCAGAGGAAGGTAAAAGTCCCAACCTTTTTTATCAGTGAGTCACATTCAAATGTGAAGAGATTTTGGGAACAACAAACGCATTAAAGGGGACCCGTCACCCAAAAAAATTATCCTATTTTCCTATAATCCTATTTTATCACATTAGTCAAGCAAAATGAACTTTAATTACACTATATAAATTATTTGAATCTTGTTTCCTTCAGTCTGGGAATTCAAAATTATAGCAAGCAGGCAGCAGCCATTTTGTGGACAGTGTTATTAAGACAAGCCTTGTATCATCTCAGAATCTTGTTTGTGCACCAGAATGGGGGACCCGATGTCCATCCCCATGCACTGGTTACACAATTAAATGATGAAGAGAATGGGGGAATGTGTGGAGAGCAGTGACATCTAGGAAGTGCTGAATGGAAACTGAAAGTAATTGTCTGCCCACCTCTATGCCCATGGCATAGAGGAGGGGCAGGCAATATTTGATTGACAGCTGAAATTTTTAAATGAGTTTACAACAGCTATGAATGCTTTAATAAAAAAATGAAATTGGATTTCATGTTTAATTTGAAAAGGACTTTTATTATACAGATTTTTGTGTCTGGGTGACAGGTCCACTTTAACTATGTTCCTGGTGGTGCCAAATAAGGACTGTGATTGGCTATTTGGTAGCCCTTATTTAGACTGGCCTATAGGAGGCTCTGTTTGGCAATACATTTAGTTTTTATGCAACCAAAACTTTCATGCAAGCCAGGAATTAAAAAATAAGCACCTGTTTTGAGGCCACTGGGAGCAACATCCAAGAGGTTGGTGAGCAACATGTTCCTCGCAAACCACTGGTTGGGGAATCACTGTTTTAGATTAACTAAAGATGTTCTCTTTAAAAGTAGTTGTTCATTCTCATAATTGATAGTAGTATGTGCCCTGGAGACTCTGCTTCATGTAATGTCACGCACATACCTACATTCTTTCCCACCTTAACTACTGTAACATTCTTCTTGCTATACTCCTCTCATCCTTGTTATACCCCTCTAGGTTCAGCAGTAATGGCCAGGGACATGCATTAGTGGTGGGGCTGGGTAAAAACTACCAAAATTTATGCAAATTAGCATGTTTTTGCACTGTGCTATATAGATTTCCTGCAATTCAGGTGGAGATCACTGTTCTCCAGAATACAACACAAAGACCTACTTCTTTCCCAACACTGCCTGACTTCGGCAATAATATATTCATGAGGGGTGGGCTTGAGATCCCCATGGGTGTCCCATTGGACACCTTGCAGCTACTGCATCATTCAAATGCGCAAGGAGAAATGACTGAAGAAACATCATGTCTGGTTTAATATTCCTGTTGATTTCTTTATAATGGTGGTCACATAGTAACATAGTAAGTAAGGTTGAAAAAAGACACATGTCCATCGAGTTCAACCCTTTTTTTTTTTTTTTAACTACCTATCTGCCAGTTGATCCAGAGGAAGGCATCTGAAGCCTCTCCAATTTGCCTTAGAGGGGGAAAAATTCCTTCCTGACTCCAAAATGGCAATCGGACTAGTCCCTGGATCAACTTGGACTATGAGCTATTTCCCATAACCCTGTATTCCCTCACTTGCTAAAAAGCTATCCAACCCCCTTAAAGCTATCTAATGTATCAGCCTGTACAACTGATTCAGGGAGAGAATTCCACATCTTCACAGCTCTCACTGTAAAAAATCCCTTCCGAATATTTAGGCGGAACCTCTTTTCTTCTAATCAGAATGGGTGACCTTGTGTCAGCTGGAAAGACCTACTGGTAAATAAAGCATTAGAGAGATTATTATATGATCCCCTTATATATTTATACATAGTCATCATATCACCCCTTAAGCGCCTCTTCTCCAGCGTGAACATCCCCAATTTGGCCAGTCTTTCCTCATAGCTAAGATTTTCAATACCTTTTTACCAGCTTAGTTGCCCTTCTCTGTACCCTCTCTAATACAATAATGTCCTGTTTGAGTGATGGAGACCAAAACTGTACGGCATATTCTAGATGGGGCCTTACAAGTGCTCTATACAGTGGAAGAATGACCCCCTCCTCCCTTGACTCTATGCCCCTTTTAATACGGCTCAATACCTTATTTGCCCTTGATGCTGCCGACTGGCATTGCTTGCTACAGCCAAGTTTATCATCTACAAGGACTTCAAGGTCCTTTTCCATAATGGATTTGCCTAGTGCAGTCCCATTAAGGGTATAAGTGGCTTGGATATTTTTACATCCCAGGTGCATGACTTTACATTTATCAACATTGAATCTCATTTGCCACTTAGCTGCCCAGATTGCCAGTTTGTCAAGATCATGTTGCAAGGATGCCACATCCTGGATGGAATTAATTGGGCTGGATAATTTTGTGTCATCTGCAAACACTGATACATTACTTACAACACCCTCCCCTAAGTCATTAATGAACAAGTTAAATAAAAGTGGACCCAATACTGAGCCCTGGGGGACCCCACTAAGAACCTTACTCCAAGTAGAGAATGTCCCATTAACAACCACCCTCTGTACCCGATCCTGTAGCCAGTTTCCTATCCATGTGCAAACGACTTCATTAAGCCCAACAGACCTTAGTTTAGAAAGCAGTCGTTTGTGGGGCACAGTATCAAACGCTTTGGCAAAATCCAAATAGATCACATCTACTGCCCCCCCCCACTATCCAGAATCTTACTTACCACATCATAAAATGCAATCAAATTCGTCTGACATGACCTATCCTTCATAAAGCCATGCTGATTGTTGCTCATAATGCCATTCATTAGGACAAAATTTTGAATGTGATCCCTTAACAAGCCTTCAAATAATTTGCCTACCACAGATGTCAATCTTACTGGCCTATAATTGCCAGGCTGAGATCGTAATCCCTTTTTAAATATTGGAATAACATCAGCTTTTCTCCAATCCATAGGCACCATACCAGATGACAGTGAATCTGAGAAAATCAGAAATAAGGGCTGGTCTAAAACTGAACTAAGCTCTCTTAGAACCCGGGGTGTATGCCATCAGGCCCTGGAGCCTTGTTTACATTAATTTGTATTAAAGCTTTTTGAATCATATCCTGAGTCTTCCACTGACTAGATTGAGCTGAACCATTCATGCAGTTATTAAGTGAGCCTGTGAACCCAGACTCCTCTATTGTATACACTGAAGAAAAGAACTGATTTAACACATTTGCCTTTTCTGTATCTGTTACAACCATACTAGTACCATTATTTAATGGAGCAACACTCTCAACCTGCATCTTTTTACTATTAATATATTTAAAAAACTTTTTAGGGTTAGTTTTCACCTCCACCGCAATTAACTCTTCATTTCTTTTCTTGTTTTTGTTGCCCCAGTATATTTTTGTTTTTTGCACCAGACATTAAAAGATATAACATTATGGTCACTATTACCCAGGGGTTCAATGACTTGCACATTTGCTATAAGTTCTGGGTCATTTGAGATCACTAAATCAAGAATAGCATTTTTTCTGGTAGGCTCCTCAACAACCTGTGCTAAAAAATTGTTGTGCAATAAGTTTATAAACTTGTTCCCATTAACTGATTTAGCAGTACCGTTGCTCCAGTCAATATCTGGGTAATTAAAATCCCCCATTATCATTACTTTACCTAAACTAGCAGCCTTTTCTATTTGCATTAGGAGCTTTGTCTCTTCCTCGTCACATACATTAGGGGGTCTATAGCATACGCCTACAATTAATTTGCTGGATTCTTTACAATTGGTGAAGAACTCCACCCATACGACTTCTGCCCCCTCATTTTCTAACATAACCTCCTCCTTTATATGAGCTTTTAAATCCTGCCTAACATACAGACATACCCCTCCTCCTTTTCTATTGCCTCTGTCCCTCTGAAACAAATTATAGCCACTGATATTTACTGCCCAGTCATGCGACTCATTCAGCCATGTTTCGGCCACACCAATCACATCATATTTTCCTTCCAACACGAGCAGCTCCAGCTCTCCCATTTTACCAGTCAGACTTCTTGCATTTGTAAACATACATTTAATACTGGTACCATATTGAACATATGACATGTGGTCCTCCCTATCTTTAACAGTATCCCCAGCCAAATCTCCTCCCCCATTTTCCCTTTCTTTGCCCACTATCTCATCTAACCTGTCTTCCACTGAATCTTTTACTGAACCCTCCCCCACCACACCTAGTTTAAAATCTCCTCCAAGCCTCTAGCCATCTTCTCTCCCAAAACAGCTGCCCCATCATCATTGAGGTGCAGCCCATCCCTAGCAAAGAGCCTGTAGCCGACTGAAAAATCAGCCCAGTTCTCCAAAAACCCAAAACCCTCCTCCCTACACCAATCGCTCAGCCACGCATTAATCTCCCTACGCTCCCGCTGTCTCTTTAGTGTTGCTCGTGGCTCAGGTAATATCTCTGAGAAAATTACCTTGGAAGTCCACGCCCTCAGCTTTGCACCTAGTTTTTTAAAATAATTTTTGAGGACTTCACCACCTCCTCTAACTTTGTCATTGGTACCTATGTGTACCAAGACCGCTGGGTCTTCCCCAGCCCCTCCCAATAATCTGTCCACTCGTTTCACCACATGCCGAACCCTAGCACCAGGCAAGCAGCAGACTGTTCGGCATGTAGGGGCCTTGCGACAGATTACCCTCTCCACCTTTCTAATAATTTAATCCCCTATAACTAGAACCTGCCTTTCCTTCCTTGCACTCCCCCCACCACCCGTATTAGAGCCACTGCCTCCCAGCGTGCTCAGAGAGTCAGCCTGCTCCATACACGCCAGTTCACAGTTTTCCTCCCCAGCATCTTCAGCCAAAATGGCGAATTTGCTGTTTTGGACAAACTGTGGACCAGCCCCCCCCACTCTTCTGTCCCCTACTTCCCCTCTTGACTGTCACAAACCTTCCTCCCTCATTAGCCTCCACTGCCCCTTCTCCTCCTCCCACTCCACTAGCCCCTGCCAGTGGTTGCTCTGCGAGCCTACTGTCATTCCCTCGTTTGCCGATGCTCTCAGTGCTGCAAGTTCACCCCTTAGAGTCTGCAGCTCAGATTCCAAGATGAAAACCCACCGACATCTCTCACATGTAAATACTGCATGGAACTGCTGCTCCAACACCACATACATGTGACAAGACACACACTGAGTAATACCAGACAACCCACTCACATTTACACTGGGTACTTACAGTCTCCCAAATGTAATTCCTCACCAACACCTACTAGGATGCTAAGGAACAGCAAAGGCTATTTATTTGTTATTTAGAGATTTGTCGGTGGGGGGGGGGTTCAGTGCTTTAAAGTTTCCCTCAGCTCTTGCTTCGTGCATATTTGTATCTGATTCAATTATCACCAAAGAATATGGGAAAAACTGTATTGAAGGCACCTGAACTTTATAATAAATGTGTTGGGGAAATCTGTGGTTTACTTTTTATATTTTGGCCCGTGATGGTTGGAAACCCAATTACTCTTGAGCCACATGTTGTTCCAAAAATGTTAACATTCTACCAACACCATCTGCAAGTGCAATTATTTTACTTATTTAAAATCTGTCAGCTAAAGGAATTTTATATTTTATATTTATCAGGCTTCAGATGATTGAACGCATGAATTTTAACCTAATGGGCATTTACAGCTTCACTTGAAATGAAATGAAAGCAGCAACTTATTGTTTGTATTGATGAGAACTGTTATCCTTTCCGAACCCCAGCTCTGTTCATGAAAGTTTTCGTTCCCGTTATTTTGTCCTTACCAAGTTGCTCTGCAAGGTGTTTTCCTCTCTCAGCTGAAATGACTCTTTCATCTTCCATGTCGCATTTGTTTCCAACCAATATCACTTGGGCATTATCCCAAGAGTAGGTTTTGATCTGGGTTGACCTTGGTAAAGACAAATAAAATTAATCAATTCAAATCAATCAGTTAAGGTAAAAGACTATTCAACCACCAGTTTAGAAAAATTCACGTGGCTGTGCATAAACAGATATAATTGTTTAGACTGAAGAGAATAATCCAAACTGATGATGATGTACCTGCCATTATCAAATCTGAAAAATACTTGCCCACTTAACATATATTCTTATCTTTGCTTCCTAATCAGAAGAAGAAACAGAAACACCTAAACTTCTTTCCCCCAGAATAAAATTATATTTTGCTTATACTGGTGGCAAGATTCTTACCTATCAGCATGTCAGGACCCCACAACTGAAGTTTATGTAGAAAGAAAAATGTATGTAAATGTTTATTGATATAGTATCGCAAATGCAAATGCATAAAGGCTTCCCAACCACAACCACTGAACGACAGTTAGAGTGGGATTTGGGGTGAACATTCTTTGGTGTCCCAACCCTTCTAAACTTCTAGGAAGTATGGCTAATAGACAGGTCTAGCTATAGGCCAACTGAACCTACTGGGACCAATCAGGCCCTGCGCTTATAGGGGCCCGCACAGTGGCATACCTTCCAGTTCCACAGCCAACCCCTAAGAAGGGCTTGTCAGTGTCTCCCAAGATAGTCAACAGCAATCAACAGAAGTAAGGGAGAGGCAGACACTTTTTGCCTGTCCAACCTGGTGTCAGCAACACCCACAGACTCAACCAAATTGGGCCACAAAGTTTGTAAGACTGGCAACGCAGATACAGAGATATTGTATGGGTAACCACAAAGGAAGCAGAACCTGCAGTTGCAAGTAGCCCAAGGGTGTAGTGGCACACAGTGTTGGACTGGGCCGGCGGGACCCATATTTGCCTCTTAATGCAGCGACCCCCTTTATCAGAGGTTGCGGCAAAAAACATTTTTCATGCGTGCATGAGCACAACCAAGGCGCCGGTCGCATGTGTATAAATGCAGCGCCGCATGCATGCGCGGAGACGCAGCACACAGGTTGGTGCAGAGACATGCCGAACACGCCGTCGCAGCAGGGGGGCCCCCCAGTCTGACCCAGACGGCACAGTGAGGCCCTAAATAAGGAGCAGTTTCAGTATATCTTGGTAGAATAGACCAACTTACCAATGTTTTGGGGCCCTGTATTGAATTTACTGTGGGGCCCAGTAACATCTAGTTATGCCACTGAATGAGGGGTGGTGGTTGACCAAATGGAGGATTAGAACAAATCAAAGTCCATTAATAATTAGTACTGATAAGATATCCTACTAACCACATTGCTTCAAATTACTCAGATACATTTCCAGCACTTCTAATTTTATCCTCTCCATAATGTCCTAATGGACAAAATGATTTAATGCAAACAAAAAACCCTAAATAGCTTTCTTACTTAGCATATTCAGTAATGATATGGTACAGCAATCCAGCCTCTAGAATGAAAAAATGAATAACTGCCAAGTAACCAAGCCAAATATTTCCTATCAAATTATCAACTTGTATCCACAGCACTTTCTCTGCCCACTGTGTTTCACATGATGAATTTCACAACATAAATGCATTTTAATTAACCCGCTGCTGTGGACTGTTCTCTCAATGATAAAGGGCTGTTAAATAGCAATTTACAACAAGAAGAGAAATCATAACCAACTGATAATTCATTTTTTAAAAAATAGCATATCAAAGAATCTTATCAAGGACCCTATTAGATTGATGCAGTGATCAATTGCCAGACTATCAGCAAGTCATTAAAATCCTTGGGGGCTGCCCTAACATTTGGCACCCCCATCAATTGTAGCTTTCCTTCTCCTTTAAAATGTTAATATTACTACATGCCAGACTGGTTCATTTATTTGTTAAAGAGATAGTTCACCTTTTACTTATAGTATGATGTAGACATTGAATTGTAAGACTATTTGCAATTCGTTTTTCATTTTTTAATTTTTTGTGTTTTTTGTAATGATTTGGGTTTTCATCAGCGTCAGTGAAGATTATCAATAACTAATAAAGCTATAAATGAGCAATTAAAAACAGGACATTCTATATTATACCAATAGTTAATTCAAAAGTGAACAACCCTTTTAATGCTCCGATTGTTGGTTTGGCTATACCTACGGCAAGGTTGGCTACAAGTAGACAAACAGACAAAAAGGCAGTATCAGAAATGCACACACACCACTGAAAAGCAAATAAAATAGGTCAAAGATAGACAGTTGTATGTTGCTTTGTAGCATACTGTGTACACACCGTTTTTGGTGTCTGGCAGCATGGGCCCATTGATCATGATGAGCAAATTTATTCGCCAGCCATGGATTATGAATAACCGAATTTAGCCATGTGTGAATTTTTTTGCAAAACTGTGGCAAAAATTTGCCGCGAAAAACGCCCATAAGAAAAAAACGCCCATTGACTTTAATGCATTAAGAAAAAAAGTTGCCATAAGATAAAACGCCCATTGACTTTGATGCATTAGGACAAAAAAGTCACCAAAAAAAAGGCCATTGATTGTAATACATTAGGACGAAAATGCTGCCATAAGATAAAACGCCCATTGACTTTGATGCATTAGGACAAAAAAAGTCCCTATAAGAAAAAATGCCAAAAAAAACGGCCATTGATTGTAATGCATTAGGACAAAAATGCCGCCATAATAAAAAATGCTCATTGACTTTATGCATTTGGAGCAAAAAGTAACCATAAGAAAAAAATGCCCATTGACTTTAATACATTAGGACAAAAAAGTTGCCATAAGAAAAAACGCCCATTCACTATATGCATTTGGATCGTGTAAAAACAATGCATTTTGCGAAATTTCACAGTTTCGCTAATTTTTTCACAGTTTCACTAATCTTTCAGTGAAGCGAAATGGGACAGATTCACTCATTACTAATCATGGTGTTAGTGACAAGCAGATCTGAACATAGAGATATTTATAACTGAAAGTGTCAAGGAAAACAAATCAATCCAGTTATCTCCTTTCTGAGCTCCGAAAAAACATGATATACCCCCAGGGCATATCTCAGAGGAATAAAGCTGGACCCCTGACTGGATAGGGAATTGTACTGCATTGAATGCATATATATCTTTTTTATATACCACTAATTGGATACACAATGCACTATATAGTTACAATACAGTAACAGTACAGACAGGGGAAACAAACATTGCAAAAAAATAAATATGGTTCCAAGGCCTGCATGTCTTGCTTTGTCATTGGTTTACAAATGTTTTGCAGACTGCTTGGAGCCAATATCTGGAAAAGCATGAACATTTTCAGTATCTAATGTAAAGTTAGGTGGCACAGTATTCATATCTCTATGAAGAACTGGTTGTAAGTACAGGACTGATATTAATTGTTATGTACACTTTTGTGAATGCAAGCTAGGGCATCCGTTATTCTCAGCTGATGACACAAGGTTGAAAGGTTTTGTAGCAGAGTTTTTATGAATTTATTTAAATGTTGTCACCACCTGTCTTCTCTGTAGAACAGTCCTAGTGCTGAAGTTACAAAGACACATCTAGTGTACACTGATAAAGCAGATCTATATACTACTGGAAAAAAAGAGATAAACGGGACCCCGTGTGAGGTAGAAGCAAAGCTTTTTGTCCAGAATTGTCCAAAGATATTGGATATGGAGAACAGGATTTCACATGATTCCCCAGTAACCCTAGAATCCAAACTGGCATGGATTTCGAAATAAGATTCTTACTAACAGCTCATTCATCTCTATTGTTTACAGGCCAGTTTCAATCCATGAATCAGAAAAGGAATGGGGCTTAAGGGAAACGGTGGCTTTTGGGAAAGGGTGGCTTTTGGCATAGAAAAGTGATGCTCAACCTATGCATTTAGTGATGATTCATGGATTGGAACTGGGCTGTAAAGAGCACGGAGGAATAAGCTGTTAGTCTGCATCCCTTTAAAACTCCATGGCAGGCTGGATTCTATACACATGGGTCCCTTTGCTGTTTGGAGTAGGTTAATATGATCGTCTTTAATATCTGAAATATTGCAGCTCTGCAATACAATATTGTAATGAAAAGAAGATAGGTGACCTTGGGTCTTGAGACTATGTCAGTCTCTCATTTTTACAGGGTTACACTTATAATAGCACATACAGCAGTTGTGTCATCCTTTTATAAACACTAAAGGAGGCTGGGCCTCCGTGAACATCTAGCATAGTAAGGAAGCATTCACCCTAAATCTAGTCCAAACTGTAAATGTTTTTCCGACAGATAATGTGCATTTCAATTAGGGAAGACAGAAGGCAGCTGATAGCTCATAAAAAATGAAAGAGCCAAACGTGTGCACAATGCAGTGGGTTTATACAGCAGGAATTAATCCAGACAAGAAATGCTTTGATGCTCACAGAAGTCAGACTCTTGTCATGTACAATAATTGTCTTCTCCGTATTAGTATAAAAAACACTCTGTTTGATTTCCATTCTCTTTGCTAACAAACTCATTGTTAGATATGTGTAACCAGGAAAAGAAAGAAGGAATATATGTCCCCAGCCAATGACTATATACTAGGGCACACTAATAACATATTTAGCTATCTCACTGTTCATCATAACTGCATAACCACTGTCTACTGTTAGTCTAGGAATAACTTGGACGAGTGGTTGAGAATGGTATATACAGTAGAATTGGAAAAGGGTGGGTAATATCTCTCTGGAACCTCTGATGAAGCCGACACGATCGGTGAAACGCGTTAGGTGAGAATGACATTTCTTCCAAGGGTTGCAGAAAGTACCAAGGAGTGAACAGCAAAGAAAGCCGGCAGCGCCACTCCAGGGAAAATACAGCGCCCTATATGGACTACATGCTATTGTTTTATAGTGAAAACGTGAGTGCATTTGATTTTAAACTATTATTTTAAATAAAACAGGATTACACTATACTTTGTTTTCCACTTCTCTCCCTGTCTTGGAGTCAGGGGACGCGTGTGTAGCTGAAACCTGAAGGGGAGCCCTTATTGTATACACTATCAGATCCTCTTTTGGTTTGTGAGTAGAAAATTCAGCCATTGGTGGATGCTCACTGCGGTTTTGTGAACTTAAATCTAGAAATTTCACTATTAATAACTGTTAATAGTAATAAAAATCCTGCTGAAGAGGGAAACAGCAGAGAATAGACACCCATAAGATAATTGTTAATGAACACCGGGTGACATTTCATTTATTAAGTATACTGCACTATATTAGTTTCTAACTTCTGTTGCCATAGGCGCTGGTCTCATATATTGTGTATTGGAATCGGAACAGTGGAGAGACTGTAAAGGGATCGGCAAGGAGGAAAAACTTAAAGGACTGACTATTCCACAAAAATCTTTTTTCTTTCTTTCTTTCTCTCTGGAACCTTGTAGGTAGGGTCTGCAGTTTTGACAGATCATCTAGTGATCCTGTTGGATTGCAGTTGGTCTGTTATTTTGCTATGCATCTGGTAGGGACAGGTCTGGTCAAAACTATATGAGGAGCAGAGGCAGAGGAGTTCAATGAAAGAATGTGACTTTGATCAGTATTTGTTTAGCTGGTGCACTTGAAAAGAGAGAGAGAGAGAGTGAGTGAGTGAGAGAGAGAGAGAGAGAGAGAGAGAGAGAGTGAGTGAGTGAGAGAGAGAGAGAGAGAGAGAAAGAGAGAGAGAGTGAGTGAGAGAGAGAGAGAGAGAGAGAGAGAGAGAGAGAGGGAGCAGATGTAACCCATGCAAAGAGACTTACTACTACTAATTACACTGAATGATTCTAAGTCCAATCTATGAGAAAGTGTTTTAGGGAGCACCACCTCTTAAGATACTTGGTTACACTTTGCGGTGGTGCAAACCTCTAGACTAGACATCTAACATCTATTAACACTGGGCAGTAACCAAAAACAACCAGTGGTTGGCCTGTTTTCAGCCAGCTGCAGGTAGAACAATGCAAAAAGGCATTATTTGTAGCCATGGTTTACGGCCCAGGTGCAAATAAATGGGCCCCTCTGTGCCAGGGTGCAGTCTGTCAAAATACTGCATGAAGCCAAACATTGTTTTTTGGGTAATTTGGGCATTTGCCTGTGGCACTACGGCTGACTAGACTAAACACTAGGGGGCAGATTAATTAAGGGTCGAATTGAAAATTTGCATTTCTGAATTTTTTTATGTTCAAAACTGTCACATTTGACTAGGGAATTACCGAAACTCGATTTGAGGTTTTAAAAAAAATTTGAATTCGATTTTAGAGATGTATCATGCTTTGGCCCTTTAAGAATTTAAATTTGAATATTCGCCACCTAAACCCTGCCAAATTCATGTATAAGTCAATGGGAGAGGTCCAATGACCTGGGCCTCTGTGAAAATCGGTGATTTGGAGATGTATGTAGCCTCTTTGACAATCAAGTTTTTTTTTTTTCAGGGAAAAAAAAAAAAGAGTTTGGTCCAATTGATTTGAGTTGGTAAAATTAGTTCGAGTTTAAGATATTCAAATTTTTTTATTAAATAACCCCCAAGTCGAATTTCGAATATATCCGGATTTAAGGGCGTTTAAAAAAAAACTTACATGAATTCAATTCGACCTTTGATAAATGTACCTCTAGAAGTCTAAATGAATATGCCTTATAGTTGCCTAATATGAGTATTAGGCAACTGGTATTAAATACAGCCATGATAAACTGTCTATTCATCAGAATAATTCTCATCTCATCAGTTTTTAGGATGTAACATTTAAAGTAGCAATTGCTTAACGTATAAACTGTATGGCATGTGGCATATACCCTGCTGACATTACAATTGGGAGCAGAGTGTGTGCCAGCCTTCCTGTTTTCCAAATTCCTATGTAAAAGTAACATATGCTCACAAAAACACCATAAAGCTGGGCATAGAATCTGCCATTCAAAGAGGTATTTTCTAGCCTGGCTGATTTTTGGCTAGATATTGGTTCAGGAAAGGCGTGATTCAAAGGCCATTATACTTTTACTGTCCTATGTATGGCTAGCTTTACATAAATAAATACAATAATAACATATTTCATTTCGGAGGAATAGCTTGGAAATCTGAATCAACGTACGATCGGACTTTCCTATCTCCCGACCCTCCACTAACCATTCAGATCAAAGTCTTTACCATTCCGATCAAATAAGAACAGATCAGCCAATGTTCTGCCCCTGACAGCAATCGTACGATACTTATGTCTGACAACACTAGTGACAGTCTCCCTCTAAAAATCGTACGATCGGCAATACACGCAGAGATATTATCGGCAGGCGACAGAAATTTTCTAACCTGTCCGATCAACCAAACGACCGATCTCCGACGGACGAAAAATGTCGGGACTCTCCACACATGGTCCGAAAATCGTACGAATCCACGATTCGTACGATCGGATCTTTGCGTCTATGGCCAGCTTTAGGGTCAATACAACATTGCACAAAATAGTGTGGTGGGGGTCCTTTAACAATCTAAAAAGTAGTCTAGCATAATTGCCAAACATTCCTTAGGTGTCAGAGCTCCTGGGCCCGACTCTCTAAGCTCTCCTAAAGTTTCTCTAACAGAAATACACCATATATTATTATATCATGTCAGACTATATATTAATAACGTTTTCTGGTTAAGGGCAGAGGCAAGCAACAAATGCCTTCTATGCATTAAATCCCACCTTGTTAAGTGCATGACCATCAATGGAACAAATTAATGGGTGAATCAAGTCCATTGCATTAAAAAAACACATCAGAGAAGCCACTTTCCCACAGGTTTGTACTTACCAGTCCTGCACTGCATTAAAGGATTCCTCGTTGGTAATGTCGTACATTAGAATAAATCCCATTGCCCCTCTGTAATAGGCAGTAGTAATTGTGCGATATCTCTCCTGCCCAGCCGTGTCCTGAAAGAAACACAAAAAATGGAAAGAGGCCATTAGTTATAATTCAGTATACTGAAGCCATTTCTTGGTTGTATGTCTCTAATAAGTGTAGAAAAAGAAAAGAGAACACATCAGAATGAATGACGTTATTGAACAGGAATAACAGAAACACAGACCTGTATAGGAGAATATAATAGCTTCACATCTGAGGAAACTAGACTATAGCCCAGTGTGAATAGCAGGGAGATAGAAGTTTCTACCTGTGATGGGCAGCCACAGGTCCCCTATATATAGAACCTGATTAACAATGGAGGCAGCTGTAGGTACCTCTGAGCTGTACAGCCCATGTACAACAACATTTTTGAATATTAACCTGCGATTTCTAGAATTACTTGACAGTGTGTTGCCAAGTATGCACTGCCATTAAAAGTGCTCCAGTATAGTCACTGTCTGTAATAGAGACACTGCTCACTGTCCTCTCCTTTTCTGCCTTCCTCTGGTACCATTGTGCAATCTAGATTACAGAAAAGCCACCTCCCATAGGCTCCATTTTATCCAAATAATCCAACATGTTTCTCTGTAATAATAAAACAGTACCTTGTACTTGATCCCAACTAAGAAAAAAGTAGCCCTTATTGAAAGCAAAACCAGCCTTTTGGGTTTATTAAATGTTTACACGATTTTATAGTAGACTTAAGGTATGAAGATCCAAATTATGGAAAGATCCGTTATCTGGAAAACCCCAGGTCCCGTGCATTCTGGATAATAAGTCCCATACCTGTACAGCACAAAGCAACTGCAGGTCCAAAATATCCACCAAACACTCTATTGTACCCCAAACAAGTTTATGTTGCAACTTAAAATTTAGTTTAGAATTAGTAATGTTTCCCTTTTTAATCATAGCGACCTACTTGTGTGCCCCCACCCACACCTTCAGCAAACCTTAATTAATTGTGGAACAGAAATATTGGATTAGCCACAAGATGGATTTTTGGAGATAATGACTACTTCTTTCTATGCCAGTATCATTATCCCATTATTTACTGTGAGATTTCCCCATTTTGTGTTTAAATAGTGCATGAGTCATGAATGGCAGGATAAATGTTACCCACGCAGTTTATGTTCCAGCACTGCCGACACTTTGCTCTCAGACTGCTGCAGCTCCCCAGCTCTTCTTCTTTTGTATGGGAGACATCAATCAAGCCACGGGGCTTTTGGAGATTAAATAAACTGATGTACCATTTGAGCAGTGCTATAATGGGAAGTGAATACAATGTTCAGAGGCTTGCAGGTTCTGCTTGCCATTCAGGCCTGTGACTGTCTTTGGCTCTGCTCTTTAGGTTCCATATTGTCATATTCATTAGGGCTCTTGTGTGCACTTTGCAACTGTTTGATTATAAGATTCAGTATTGTAAGGAGATCTGAGAGTTATACACACTTCATATGATTTGTGGTTCCCGCAAGCAGATTTTTAACATATATCTTTCTTTTCAGGGGGGCTTAATCTAAAAGTAATGTCAAATATATATTTATTTCAAGACAGAAGAGGGGAGGAATTTACCTAGAAGTTGAATTAATCTAAAAGGGTTCCATAAACGGGGGAATGTTTCTGGGTATAACTGAGCTTAGCCACGATGGTCGAAAAATACCCCATTTTTTAGGTTTGGAATGAAGGGAAGTATTTGTATATTGCTTGGAACTTTCCACACCACGAACAACTTGCAACACAAAAAAACAACAACATGGAATTATTGCTGTCAGATGCCAGCCACATCTACATTTTTATGAAGATTGTAGAATTGGGAGCTAAGTACCATAACTGGAAGAGTGCAAATGTGCATACAAATTGTGTGGGTAGATGGACCGTCCAAGGAGGACTTGGGCCAATCCGGGCCAGGATAGAATATACAATATAGGCAAGGGTACATTACAACCTTCTGCATCACTCTTAGATTTGTCGTCAAGTTTGCCACCATAATAGGCTCATCCCCTGTCTGTGCTAAATATGAACCAATACCCCATTTCCAGGGATGGTGCAGATAAATGAAGACCGAGGCCTTCTAGTATCTGTAACTCTATCCATGATAAGCCCTAACCAGATTTACTTTCTGTTTCTATAAACAGTATAAAAAAAACGGTGCATTGCATCTCATTACATTTAAAGGAAAACTATACCCCCCAAACAATGTAGGTCTCTATTAAAATATACTGAGTAAAACAGCTCATGTGTAAAACCCTGCTTCATGTAAATGAACCATTATCATAATAATATACTTTTTTAGTAGTATGTGCCATTGGGTAATCATAAATAGAAAATTGCCATTTTAAAAAATAAGGGCCACCCCCTGAGATCGTAAGATTCACTGTACTCACATACAAACCACATGTAAGGTCACATGAGCCAATTAACAGACAGAGTTCTGCCTTTTGCTTCCTCACTTCTTCCTGTTACAGTTAGTGTTGTAGTATTTCTGGTCAGGTGATCTCTGAGGCAGCACAGATAGAGTCACAAAATGGTGGTTCAAGGCAAGAGATGTAAAAGGGCAATATTTATGTAAATATATATTCCAGTTTGGTAAGATTCTTTAATATGTCATTCAATTTGATATAAACTATCTGTTGCTTAAGTGTTCATTTTGGGGGTATAGTTTTCCTTTAAATAAAGGGCCTGATATTTCTTAGAGATACTTTATTTAAAAGTTATTGTAGCTTAAAATGACTTAAAATTATCTTTTCAACTGATCTGCCCCTAGAGTCCTGCGCGGGTCAATTTTTTGGGACCCGTAACCGACCCGTACCCGCAACCTGAAATCCGCAACCCGCATTCTTACCTGCTTGGAACCGCTACCCGACCCTACCCACATGTATCTTATCCGCAACCCGGACCCGCGACCTGCTGACCATCAGGAATCAGGAAGTGCTGTCATTGTAAACCGGAAGTGAAATCATCGGAAGTAGACATACTCAGAAAAAAAGGAGTAAAAAAGGAAGTGCTGTCGTAAACCGGAAGTAATGTAATCGAAAGTAGCCGCGACCAGAAAAAAGGAGTAAATATCTCTATCTGCCCCGCCATAGGCCTGTGTTTGATTTGTGCAGATAAGGAGTATGAAATAGAGCAAAACGTCCCCACAAGACGAGACTAGGAGACTAGGGGAGACATCAACCCATGGTACGCATGCAAAGCCCCAGCACTCCCCATGTTCTTAAGTTAAAACTCCCAGCATCCCTTAAGGCCTCAGTATGACCAGTAATAAATGAGGAAACAGCATCAGATCATATATTATATATTGGCTAATATCTGTTTTTAGCACCCAATACATTTTTCCAGCAAAATTTATTGCAGATCAAGTACATTTCTTGTACAAACAAGTCCTCACTAATAACTGAGCACTTGTGGGTTATTAGAAAGGGGGTTTACTTCTCCTTTAAGGCCTCGGTATGACCAGTAATGGATGAGGAAACAGCATCATCATATATCTTGGCTAATATCTGTTTTTAGCACCGAATACATTTTTCCAGCAAAATTAAATGCGGATCAAGTACACTTCTGCATTGCACAAACAAGACCTCACTAGTAACTGAGCACTTCTGGCTCAATAGCGCATTGATTTTTTTTTAACTGAAAATGCTTGATCAGAGGATTTGATTACCATTCCTTTTAATATAATATATCCTTAAATTAAAGTGTCTTAAAAGCACAATCCTTGATTAGCTTAACTGCAAACATTATGCTGATTAGGGGGTTACAGAAAATCATAATTACCTACAATGCTCTGAAAGGTGACGCCTACTTGTAACAAATCCCTACAGCCATAATATTAATTATTCAAATGTATGTTGGGTAGCAGCAATATAAACGGCAGGGGTCTCAAAGTTAAAATTGAAGTATTTAGGTCCCTACGGGGGCATTAGCCTCTTCTCCTGCCTGCATCCCGAACCATTGGGTCTGCTAAATAGAAGCACTGGGTGGGTTGGGTGCGGATTAGGAGCAAGAAGGGTTAGGGTCGAAGGGAATGGCTTCCTGAAGTGAGAGGCAAAGTACTAAATTTAATGTATGTGCAGGGACCAAATCCAGGTGGTTTTGGCCATTTGTATGCCATGAGCCAATCATGCCATGCCTGGTTATGCCTTAGCCACATACTTTGCTAACCTCCCCTCAAAAAATTAATAGTTGTCAGGTCTCTATGAGATTTAAGACATTTTTATGGTTTTGATAGTATTGATTTATTTTCATTTCCCCTACATAGTGTTATTAGGGTTGCCACCTTTTATGGTAAAAAATACTGGCCATCCTGTATATTTAGATTTTTTTCCCTATTAATAACATTGAGGTCAAGCATCATTTTTACAGGTCAGGCCAGTAAAATACTGGCCAGGTGACAACCCTAAGTGGCACATTTACTAAGCTTGAGTGAAGAATTAGAATGAAAAATACTTCGAATTTCGAAGGTTTTTTTTTTGGCGACTTCGATCATCGAATTGGCTACTTCAACCTTTGACTTCGAATCGAACGTTTCAAACTAAAAATCATTCGACTATTCGACCATTTTATAGTCGAAGTACTGTCTCTTTAAAAAAAACTTCGACTTCGATATTCGAAGTCGAAGGAATTTTACTTTGATGGTCGAATATCGAGAGTTAATTAACCCTCCATATTCGACCCGTAGTAAATGTGCCCCTGTGTGTTATATGTTCTTTAGTTTAAACTTTATTGCCTGGTTATGTCAAGGAAGCATTTTTCCTCATTTGTCACAGCAGGTGTTAAGAGCTCACTGTTGCCTATCTTTGAATTTTAGTAAACTGGCTCCTTTACGGTAAACTGGTGTAATAACACTCTCTTTAGTATTTGTTTTAAGGCAGGTGGCAGAGGGATGTAGAAGAACACTGTTGTAAAGATATCAATGAGATATTATACTGTGCAATGCATTTGGTATGGCGCAAATTCACTAAGCGCCGAATCGCCGAACGCTAGCGTTAATTCGCTAGCGTTTGGCATTTTCGCTACTGCGCAAATTCACTAACAAACGCTGGCGTATTTTCGCTAGTGTTACTTCGCACCCTTACGCCAGGCGAATTTTCGCTAGCGACGAAACTACGCAAATTCACTAACTTGCGCAGTGTACTGAACGCTACCTTTTACGCTAGACTTCCTTCGCCACCTCAGACCTGGCGAAGCGCAATAGAGTAGATAGGGATTGTTTCCAAAAAAGTAAATTTTTTTTCTAAGTCCCAAAAAACGCTGGCGTGTTTTCTACATGATGGGTGATAGGCTGAAAAAGATTGAAATTTTTTTTGGGGCTCCCCTCCTTCCCCCCTACATTTCCTGACCCATGGCAACTTACCTAGACAGTGGGCACATGTGTAGGGCAAAATAAAATTTCTATTTGCTGATTTGAAGGTTTTCTAGGCATTTGTAGTGCTGATACGTGTTCCTCCATTGAAATTTGAATTTCGCGCCGTATGCAAATTAACCATCGCTAGCGAAACTTCGCTTCGCCTGGCGAATTAACGCTAGCGCAACTTCGCAAACTAATGCTACCCCTGTGCGCAACTTCGGATTTTAGTGAATTTGCGGAGCGCTGGCGAAAATACGCCTGGCGAAGTGTGGCGAAGTGCGGCGAAGTTGCGCCTGCCGCAACTTCGCATCTTAGTGAATTTGCCCCATATAGTGTTTGCCAGGTATGTTAAAACTGCAGCCCCTCTCCAACTACCAGGAACCCCTTCACCATTACCTCCAACACTGATTGGGTCTTTGCCTATTACAATAGCCATAAGAACATCTTGATCAACATGTGTGATTTGGGATTTCGACCCAAGAACTTACACTTATTAGAAAAAGAAAAAAGTGTTATGATTTAACAAACAGCATTTACAGGATGGTTTAAAAAAAAAAGCAGTTTTTATCTTTCTCTCCATACAGTTGGCAGCACCTGACACATCTCAGAGGCACAACAAGCAGCAATTTGTAATCAGCAGACAGGAATTATTTATTTTTCTTGATGAAGCTCTCAGGTTAATCGAAACCCAATCACTCTGATGTCAAAGTTATTTTGGTTGATTGTGTGTGTATATGTGTGTGTGTGGTGTGTGTGTGTGTGGTGTGTGCTACACACTCATCAACTGAAATGAATATCAAATTGCTGGAGATGGAAGAAAGCATTCCCAGTTATAATATCAATCTCTATAAAACTGCAGATAAAGGGAAATATGTTATTCCCTTGATCCTATCTATATATAAATGTAGGGATGTGAAAATCTTAGACACCCTTACACATTACAGACAGGCACATCCCTAGTAATATGGACACCTCAGTGGGTCCTTATGGGGACCTTGTGCTTATGTAACCCCTGTAGTTCACACAGTGTACACCAGATGGCACTGTGCCAGAGTATAAAAGGTTTAGGAACCATGTGTTCTGGGTCCATTGCTTTAGCCCAACCAAGCAGGCTGGAAGGGAATGGGTAGTGCTGACCCTAGGCGCCTTGGCCCTAGTAATTAGACAGCTATACTCGTTTATAGATCGCTCTAGGAGTGATAGAGAGGTTATTTAGTTGAGCACTCAAGGCTCGAGGAGATTAGAGGGATTAAGATCCCAGGGTATTACTGACCCAGAGTAGGGAACCAAGTGTTGAGATAGGGATGTCAGGAGTTCCCCTAGTCTGCCACTGGAAGATATCCTGAAAACTGGGCAATACCCATCACATACTGTCAACTTACTCTCTGCTGTATATTCCCTAGCCTGTGGGGATTCAGCCTATACGTGCTGTGAGTATATGCTTCCTTTATGCTGCTGTGTATGTTCTATATTCCATTGTGGATCAATGTGCTAAATGATCTCTGTGCTATTGTTCAATAAATACTGTTCTTTGTTCAACTGTTAAAGAACTGCTGGCGCCCATCATTGTGCTATCGCACCAGGTTACAATTTCACTACACCCTTGCCTCCACACCGTTGCGAGGGCTTACCCCTGAGAAAGAGAGCTCATCTGTGGTCTCAGCCCACCAAGGAAAGTAGCTTAAACTGCCCTAGCACGAGTCAGTTTACTATAGCGCTACATATATATAGTAAATCCAGAAATGACGGCACTCGCAGGTTTCTTTCCCTGACGAAGGTTCCAAGAAGGAACCGAAACGTAGGATCACAATAAACCTTCATGGTTTCACGTTACTGGATTGTTGTAATTTTTTCCTGCGAGTGCCGTCATTTCTGGATTTACTTTATTGTTTACATTTAGGCTGGCACCCAGGTTATTATTCATCTCATGGTGTGCGCTCCACGAACGGAATATATATATATATATATATATATATATATATATATATATATATATATATATCCAGTAATTCACCACAGGCACATTTATTAAATTGTGTTTATTTAGAGGGGGCTTTTCAAGCTCTATAGAGACCGTATATCCTTGGCCTGCTCATTAGCTTAATGTCTAGCGTTTGTCATATGGTTTATGCATTACTTACTGTCTGAAAAGCTGCAATTATAAATCCCAGTTTGATCAGCAAATCTTGAGGTAAAGTGCCTGTCAGATCTGGTGATCAAACCTGGATGGTTAAGGGAGTTTGTCAGCCTTTGATACATTAACGCTGGATACAGACAAGGAGCCTGTTCCAACATTACGCTATGAAGATTTATTCACAATTCTGTTTTACTCAGCAGTTTTTGTATGAATGAGTATAGCCACGTGGCTTGTTCTTCCACTGTTGGGGTTTTACGGCAACGCAGGCTGATATGGAGGTGAGTGGGTATATTCGGGGGTCCCTTGCAAAATACAAAGGAAACAATATTTTTAATAAGATTTATAAAGATTTTTAAATCTAATAATTTAGAAATAAGGATGGTGGCACATGTGAAGATGAGGGGAGATTATTCGCCCAGCGACAAATCTTCTCTTCTTCATGCCACTAATCTCCCGAAATGCCTTCCCGTCTGTAAGAATATGAATCATCAGCGGGATGTCATACTAATCGCTTCAGATTTCCAAAGTCGCCCAAAGTTTCCTTGTGAGGCTCTAAAAGAGCAATTGCATCTGTGGTCTGGCAATGGAATAGTGATCTGGCGATAGGAACACAGCGTATAGTCGGGAGAGTGCAGGGCAGCCCTGTCCTTACTAAATGCCATAGGATGGGGGATAAGTACTGGGATACATTGCAGCCTGTGCCAACTGGTGCACCCTAATTTGTGTGTCTGAAGTTAGGGGACTAAAACCACCCACCAACCGCTTGCAATTCTAACCGCTTGCATCTCCCTACTCTTGGTGCTGTTCCCCAATTTCTGCCACTGGGGATGAGGAGGCAGGAGATTTAAAAAAATGTCAAAATCTCCCAACCAGTCCCAATTGCAGATGTGGTCAGCAGGCGACATTCCACCCCCAAGTTTTGCCAAATCCAAGCCTGGGAGCACCTACTTTTCCTGCCCCCACAAGTGCAGCAGTGCCAAGGTATTCATGGGGCTCTAAACTAAAAAAACAATGACAAATCTTCATATCTGCATAACCCAGAATTTTACCCTAAAAGTTGCAGACTGTCTATCTTCTTTCAAAAAGGAACTCATTAAATTATACATATATTGTATCTGTATTGTATTACACACATAAATGCAGCCGATACAAGAGGAAAAGTGGACCCTGCCCAAAAGAGCTTCACATTCTAAATTACATTCAGTATATGGTGCACCAAATTGTCATGAGTGTTTCAGCCGACATATTTATCTCATAGTAAATACACAATATAACACCTAAAAAAATACAGTTGCATTTGAAACATTTGCTAATGAACCATTAATAAAAATGTTCTTATGTTCATCTATCTCGTGTATGAACAAATTTAAAATGTTTTTTATATATCAATCAAAAGATTTACCACTGTTAAAAAACATATTTAAGTGTATGTGGTCTGTAATTCATTACTCTTTTTTTTTGTGTGCGTAATTGCCATTACATTCGCCCTTAATACCCCTTCTTTTCTTTCTGTACCCCTAACTATTTTTGTTTCGAAATATGAAAAATAAAAGAAATATTGATTTGGAAAAAACAAAAAACCATAGTTGCAGACAATGGATGGGCCCAGCTTTGCCTTTATTGCACCATTACCTGGTTCTGCAGCTGTGTCCGTGTGTATATTGAATCACAGACATTATTGGTTATATAGAAGCAATAACTTCTCTCAAGCGGCTTATGAGTCACAATTCTAGAAATCCATTTCCTTTAGGCACATTAAGCAAATGTTTCCATTACACTGATTGAAGCCTCCTAATGCTTATTTGACTCTGCAGTGGAAATTGAGCAAAAACGTATCGTAGAGACGAAAACTAACAATCTATTACGGTATATGTAAGCACAGGTTATTGCCGAATTACCATATTCAGGGAAAACGATAGTAAACACTGAAGCTCCAGCAGCACATGTAACTCTATGGCTCTCTCTGGACCATTGTATTTTCCCTGGTGAAGGGACCAATAGAGAATGTCCCAGGGTTATATATTGCACTGACAGACAGATTAGGAGTTATTTGCATCGCATAATAACAACAAAAAGGCTGCGATCGGCCATTTTATGCAAAATGGCTGCAGGCCTTTCTACCTTGATTTGGGGGATTTCAGAGTTAGTCAGTAGCAGGAGACACCGGAAGGGCAGGGCCATAGTGCAGACAGAAAGGACAGGGCTTCTCTGCTCCACCTAATGCTTCAGTCTGCTCCTTGCAATAGATTTCCCCAGAGGAACAAGTGCTTATTAGATGAGCATTAATTAGGGATGCACCGAATCCACTATTTTGGATTCGGCCGAACCCCCGAATCCTAAGCAAAGGATTCGGCCGAATACCGAACCGAATCCGAACCCTAATTTGCATATGCAAATTAGGGGTGGGAAGGGGAATTTTTTTTTACTTCCTTGTTTTGTGACAAAAAGTCACGCGATTTCCCTCTCCACCCCTAATTTCCATATGCAAATTAGGATTCGGATTCGGTTCGCCCAGGCACAAGGATTCGGCCGAATCCGAATCCTGTTGAAAAAGGCCGAATCCTGGCCGAATCCCGAACCGAATCCTGGATTCGGTGCATCCCTAGCATTAATTAAATGACTTGGGGCTCTTTTATAAACACTGGACACATTTGCACATGGGCAGTAACCCATAGCAACCAAAAAGTCACTGGCTTCTTACAGGCAGCTGCAGGTTAAACGATGACAGCAAAAATATAATTGGTTGCCGTGGGTTACTGTCCAGGTAAATGAGCTGTGAGATTTTCAGCTAACCCCTTGAATAGAGAGCTGCTGCATTAGACAGCTTTCTATCCAAGAAAGATGGGAGGGGGAAGCACATACAGTAGTTGTTCTTTATCCCACACCTCTACCTGTTGCCTTCCCCATCACTAGGGATCAGCAAACTTTTTCGCTTTGTTTCACTGAAAAAATGACACACATAGCCTTTAATGGGCGTTGGCGACATTTCGCCAGCGGCAAATTTTTGCGAAACGGGTCAAATTCGCCCATCCCTACGGACCATCACCCATGGTCAGACCTAGCACTCATGAACACTCCCCATTGGGATTTGTAAAGGCAAATCCTCCACCCCACCCCCACAATCGCGGCAGCAAGGAGGCTGCAAGAAGAGATATGCAGCGCACTGGAGAGGCAAGGGGAGGCTGAGGCTTGCTGTAAGATTAGTGACTGGGTTATTGGGCCCTGGGGTGACAGCCCCGTTGGGCCTCAGACACCCCAATCCAATACTGTGTAGAGGGTCTCTCAGGTTCTGGGAATTTTGTAGGGTAGGGCGTGTGCTGTGAAAACACAGACTGGAGCCCAGGATACCCCAGTCTGACACTGAGAGGCAGAGAGCAGCTTTCCATGGGGCACAAATGCTTGTTATAGATGAACACTAAAGGTGGCCAGACACATAGAGATTTTGCCAAACGAGCAGAACTCTCCCCGATTTGTCCACACCGAGGTGGGCGATATCAGGCTGATCTAATCGTGGGCTCTAGGGCCCAATGATCAGATCATAATGCAGCCAATACGGTCGGTCAGATCATGTGACCGCATCAATGAACATATGCGGCTGTCATCCGACGGGATTTTTAACCCTGCTTGATTTTCTGCCAGATATCGTTCAGGGAAGCCCTACATGGGCCAATAAACTGCTCAGTCTGGTGGCAGCTTTTATCGGCCCATGTTTGGCCACCTTAAGGGCTGTGCACTAGCACTTGGGGAAACATAAATGTTTAGTCTTCTAAACCAGATCTTTGGACACGTATCTAACTTATATACTTTTTCCTATCTATAATAGGTCAAGAAACAATACTCCAAGTCAGGCCAGACTGGCACACTGTGGGTTCTGACAAATGCCAGAGGGGCTGCTGTAAAATGCCATAGAAAGTGACTATTTAATGGGCTGGTGGGGGCTGTGTACTTGGAATGCCAGGGCTGATGGCCACAGAGTTCTTGCTGTCAATTACTTTACTGTATATATAGACTAATGCAAAACATCACTGAACACATTCATTTTATATCTTCCTCATTCTCAATCTGCTCATCAACTCAACTCTCCAGCGCGTGATGTGCCCCCTCCAACATAATTACTTACTGATATTTTGTGCTGAAAAGGTTTCATTTAGTCAAGTGATTCTTATACCCTAATCAGGCTGTGACAGCACCAGGCACAAATATGAGGTGGCGGAATATGCCACAGATTAGTAATTATCACCTGTCGCATAGGCATTTATTTCATATCCATTTTTCGGTTTGTAACAATGTTTTTTCCAGTTTGCTTCTAAACTGGCAATATTTTTTAACCGACATATAAGCATTTCAGATGATGTTTTATTTATTTTTTTCATACTGTCATTATACTGCAGTACAGACATTTGAAATGTACCATCTGCAAACACTTTGGAAGATGTAGTTCAGCCTGAGGGCCTTTTTGCAGTTAAATATTAAACAATTACAGTTAACATTACTACAGTAACATTTTTTTAGTACCACTTCCTCCCCAAGTGATCTTTATTACAATCATATTTTGCATCTGTCAGGACCACTTCTGACCACTTATTGTGCAATATATTACAATAGAAGGGCCAAACAGCATTGAACCGGGGGATCCAGGCCCCCCACACTAGTGATGACCGAATCTGTCCAGTTTCGCTTCGCCAAAAAAATTTGCAAAACTGCGGAAAATTTGTGAAACGCATTGAAGCCAATGGGCTTCCAAAATTTTTTACGTGGGACAATTTTTCTCACTCCAAATGCCAATGAGCATTTTTTCTAATGGCAACTTTTTAGTCTCTAAGAATTTTTCAGCCGCAAATCTATGTGTGGCAAATAAATTCCCTCATCACTACCCCACACCAGCCGCAACCCCCTTCCACCCAAGACCCCCCACCCCAGCAGCATATAGCACAGCATAATAGTCTCTGGGAAGGGAGTGTGACTGTGGGATAGCAGGTATAGTAGGGAGAGATGGTGCCTATAGTAACAGTGGATAATAGTCTCTGGGAAGGGAGTGTGACTGTGGGATAGCAGGTATAGTAGGGAGAGATGGTGCCTATAGTAACAGTGGGATAATAGTCTATGGGAAGGGAGTGTGACTGTGGGATAGCAGGTATAGTAGGGAGAGATGGTGTCTATAGTAACAGTGGGATAATAGTCTCTGGGAAGGGAGTGTGACTGTGGGATAGCAGGTATAGTAGGGAGAGATGGTGCCTATAGTAACAGTGGATAATAGTCTCTGGGAAGGGAGTGTGACTGTGGGATAGCAGGTATAGTAGGGAGAGATGGTGTCTATAGTAACAGTGGGATAATAGTCTTTGGGAAGGGAGTGTGACTGTCGGATAGCAGGTATAGTAGGGAGAGATGGTGCCTATAGTAACAGTGGATAATAGTCTCTGGGAAGGGAGTGTGACTGTGGGATAGCAGGTATAGTAGGGAGAGATGGTGCCTATAGTAACAGTGGATAATAGTCTCTGGGGAGTGTGACTGTGGGATAGCAGGTATAGTAGGGAGAGATGGTGCCTATAGTAACAGTGGATAATAGTCTCTGGGAAGGGAGTGTGACTGTGGGATAGCAGGTATAGTAGGGAGAGATGGTGTCTATAGTAACAGTGGGATAATAGTCTCTGGGAAGGGAGTGTGACTGTGGGATGGCAGGTATAGTAGGGAGAGATGGTGCCTATAGTAACAGTGGATAATAGTCTCTGGGAAGGGAGTGTGACTGTGGGATAGCAGGTATAGTAGGGAGAGATGGTGCCTATAGTAACAGTGGATAATAGTCTCTGGGGAGTGTGACTGTGGGATAGCAGGTATAGTAGGGAGAGATGGTGCCTATAGTAACAGTGGATAATAGTCTCTGGGAAGGGAGTGTGACTGTGGGATAGCAGGTATAGTAGGGAGAGATGGTGTCTATAGTAACAGTGGGATAATAGTCTCTGGGAAGGGAGTGTGACTGTGGGATGGCAGGTATAGTAGGGAGAGATGGTGCCTATAGTAACAGTGGATAATAGTCTCTGGGAAGGGAGTGTGACTGTGGGATAGCAGGTATAGTAGGGAGAGATGGTGTCTATAGTAGCAGTGGGATAATAGTCTCTGGGAAGTGACTGTGAGTGCGGGATTTAATTTAAGCTATAATAATGTATAATTGTGACTACTGTGGGGATAAAAGACATTGTGAAAATCATCATTCCTGAGTGATAGTCTGATGGGAATGCTAGTATAGTGTATCACAGGCAGTGGGTATCTAATTCAAGTTATTAGGAAGCAGAAGCCAGCAGAGATGGATCTTTGATTGCCATAGTTTTTGCAAGAGAATGCCACTGTTATTACAATGTTGTATGTGCCCTGCACCTAAGGCAGAAAGTGGGGCCTGACATCCCACCCAGATGTGGCACTTTGTAGATTCTTACTCACTCTTCCCTTTTCCCTATGTTCAGAAATTCTGCTGTCGTCAAGAATATTCTGCATAAGGGTTTAATTCATAAGCAGCAAGATGACGTTTCCTCTTGCATTTCTCTTTACTGCTGCAACATTTAAATGAAGTTCGACAATGTAAAACTTCCCTGTTTTGAATATTTCTATATCACACATTTAAAAATGGATTTTCCAGATCACCGGGCTTGTGGTTATGCACGGGGTGCAGAAGATTTCGGATTTATAAGTCAGGTTTTTTTTTAATTAAAAGTGGCACTTAAAAATGACATAAATAAATGCATGTTTCACTCCAACCGGCCTGCGAGCGCATAGATCTGTGTACCAATCTCCTCGCATTTAGTGGGACTGATAAATCCTCGGCACGTTCTCCTTTTGTTATCAGACTGAGGCAGCAGGTAACGGAGAATAAATGGCATGAAAATGCAAAACAGAAGCCAATTAGAAAGATAAGAAAAGAAACGCTGCAACACCACAGATGGGCAGAAAGAGACACTGTCTGTAACTGTGGAACTGTAATCACATTACAAAGACAAATGCTCTTCAATAATACAACAGCACTTACCTTGTGAATTACAGGAACAATCTAAGCCACTACCTAAGACTGAATGCAGAGATGTCCCGCATCATATTTCTGGCTGTTGCAGATGTACATATGTTTTTTATTATGAATCACCAAATCTTGTAAAGTTTTTTTCACCAAAACATGGAGTTATTGGTAATTGTGTATGTTTTCAAATTTTTCAAAGGGGTCATTCACTTTTAGGGGGTTATCTATTAAAGTCTGAATGCCAAAAACACATGTTTTTTTTACTATAAAATCAGATTTTTTGAGATTTATTATACCCTGACGATGGACCTACCGAGGTTGTATATAATTCCATTAGAGAGATCCCTATCCTATTTGGAAGTTTCTGAGGTCTGCTCTGGAACTTGCACAAAAATCTGACTATTTCTGACTTTTCAGGCAATTTCAGACAATTTTTGAATTTTTTTTTAAATTCAAATCAAATTTGGACTATTCCCTAGTTGAAGTACACAAAAAATAGTTGAAATTCGCATTTTTTCGCACCTCGACCTTTGATAAATCTGCCCCTAAATGTGTAGCCTTGCAGAGAATTGTTTTATTTAGAAGGGATCAGTGACCCCCAATTTGTAACCAAATTCAGTGCTTCAGTGGCTGCGACCAAAAAAAATGAATATTTTCAGCATTTATATGGCATATTTTTTCTGGCCTCTGTGCTTCAGTGTCTGCGACAAAAAAAATTTACATTGTTAGCATTTATATGGCATATTTTTCCTGGCCTCTGTGCTGCAGTGGCTGCGACCAAAAAAAATTAATATTGTTTGCATTTATATGGCATATTTTTTCTGGCCTCTGCACTGCAGTGGCTGCGACAAAAAAAAATTAATGTTTTCAGCATTTATATGGCATATTTTTTCTGGCCTCTGTGCTGCAGTGGCTGCGACAAAAAAAAATTAATATTTTCAGCATTTATATGGCATATTTTTTCTGGCCTCTGTGCTTCAGTGGCTGCGACAAAAAAAAGATAATTTTTCAGGAAAGTACACATGCCTAATTTTTCAGGGTTCTGCAACAGTGGCAAAATCGCATCTTTTATGGTCACCGCAGGTGATCAATAAAGTACACCAAAACTGGGCCCACACTGCAGAATCAGTGTTTTTTGGTTCACTTCACTGTACATTGAATTACCTCTGCCTGACCGTGCACGTGCGCACAAGCACGGTGACTGCTAAACACACCACTACAGAAATATTGCCACCAACAGGACGAACATCCTGGAGGTGACAAGCAACTAGTAATTAAAAACTATTATTTGCTCACTTGACGGTATCATTCATTAAAGCTCTTTGCGTCTTTTTGCGTTGCAGTAAGCACCGCGTTTCGTCTTTGCGTGTGAACAGGCTGTAACCTTTACACGACTTGATTGGCATGTAGACGCCGGACGTTTTAAAGCATTTTATTACACAGGTTTAGAAATGTAGTGTGATTTCTGCCCTTTACAGCACAAAACGCAGCGCTGTGTCAACAATGGATTTTTTAGAAACATTTTTGCCCTTGATCCCCCTCTGGCATGGCACTGTCCAGGTCGTTGCACCCTTTAAACAACTTTAAAATCATTTTTCTGGCCAGAAATGTCTTTTCTAGCTTTTAAAATTCGCCTTCCCATTGAAGTCTATGGGGTTCGCGACGTTCGCGAACCGTTCGCATTTTTGACGCAAGTTCGCGAATATGTTCGCGAACTTTTTTCCCGACGTTCGCTACATCCCTATTGGGCTTCACATCCAGGAAGCAATATAGCAGCTATTAGGGATCAGAGATGTAAGCAGGGTCGGACTGGGGGGACAACCGGTGCTGCTGTTCCAGGGCCCCCCTCCAGGCTCCTGCCCCCGCCGCGTGTGTGCATTTTTTGACGCATGTACGCATTTTTATGCACATGCACTTTTTTTTGCAGCAGCAGCAGCCCAGAAGGGAGGTTGAGGCAGAACGGCAGGAAGATTATCCAGGGAGTGAGTCTGGGCTGGCAGGGCCCACAAGAGCCGGGCCCACCATTTTTTTCTAGGTGTCCCGCGGCCCAATCCAACCCTGGATGTAAATGTCAAATGACCAAATGATTTTATTTTATTAACATGTATTTATATAGCGCCAACATATTGCGTAGCACTGTAAAGTAAATGTGTTTATACAACTAAATCACATGAATTATATACATAGAACATATGGAGTTACATACATCACAATACAGGTACAAAAAGGTGAGGAAGGCCCTATGCATAGGCATACAGTCTAAAGTGAAGGGAGTAATACACAAGGTGTGGGAGTGGGCAAGATCAAATTAAGTGGGTGATAAATGTGGTGCTGTATGTGGTGTTGCGTTTGGTAGTTAAGCAGAGTGAGGGTAGGCTTCTCGAAAGAAGTGCGTTTTAAGAGATTTCTTGAAAGCAGAAAGGTTGGGAGAAAGTCGGAACAGACCGTGGGAGAGAGTTCCAGGGGAGGGGTGCAGCCCTTGCAAAGTCTTGAACTGATCAAGTCTTGATCTGGCATTATTGGTATTACAATTCCATTCTTACTTCAACAGGGATAAGGGCACATTTAATAATATGCAGAAATGAAGCATACAGTTGCTTGAGTATACTGGCATCAGCATGAAATTTAGAGAAGGAAAATCCATGCCCTTTAAATCACTCTAACAGGCCACATTACAGAAATGCTGACCTCTTGTTCAATCACAGCTGGCTGCGGTGCATCACAATCCCAAAGTCCTGATACTAAGCCATCTGAAATCTAATTTGCCCTTCATTCTCTAAACCCCCCCCCCTCCTACTCATAAATTATATTGTAGGCTCACAGGATTATGGGCATGTGATGGTTAAACCTGACTTTCCCCTAGGATACAAAGTAAAAGAATATATATTGGATGCCTCTCAAATATAATCCTAAAGCTGTGTTCAATAGTTTACAGACTAGATATTTCATAACTACAACTCTCAACATCCAGTGACACATGTTGCCATTTTTTCCCTTTTGGGAATCATTGTATATAGAATTAGTTTAACAACGTGGAGTATAGGAGGTGAGCGTAAGCTCCAGAGAATCATAGCTTGGTCATGGACAAATAAGTCTGTTGACAAAACCCATTCACTAACTAAACTCAATGGCACTGGGTTCTCTGGCCGCTTAGGAGTAGTCAAGGCCAAGAGTGCTGTGGTTGGGTAGATACCTACGTACTTCAATTACTAAAATGATTTGTTTCAATTTGCTTGCTACAGAGAATCGTTGTCTTTGCAATTTAACTAATGCTTCTAAAGACGTAGCCAAGATGATTTAAGGGCTATTTAATAAAGCCCCTTCTGCCACTAATCAAACGGATCAATGAAATAACTCAAAGGAATGGTGGCTGGTAATTGTTTTCAACAATAAAATATTTTGACTCAGTAGAAAGGTTGAAGGATGGAAGTGTAATTGAGGGAACAAATGTAGTGGAGTCCATTAAAGCTGAAACGTCAGTCAATCTGTTTGTTCCGTCAAAGCAGGTTGAGAAAGGAACAATGGAGAGGGATAAAAAGAGATGGTGCACCTTCCCCCTCATAAATGCATCCCCTGCTAAAGGCACTGGGTGGGAAAATTAGTGTCGATACATTGCAACTTTACATTTCCCATTTTTTATACAAAATCAAAACCTTAAAGGAGAAGCAAAGCTACCAAAGCAGTTTATTGCCAATAGATTAGCAACAATAGTGCAAGCTATAAGACTATATTTATTCTGCAGAATGCTTTACCATACCTGAGTAAACAACTCTAGAAGCTCTCACTGTTTATTTAGCTGCCATATTAGCTTGGTGTGACATCACTTCCTGCCTGAGTCTCTCCCTGGTCTCTCACAGCTCTGAGCTCAGATAACAGCAGGGAAGGGGAGGAGGTAGGGGGGAAAAGGGAAGGGGAGAGGAAGAGAAGAGCAAACTGAGCATGTTGTATTCATTGTTCTACTTGCAGCTGGCTTTAAAAAGCTAATCACTGATTGGTTGCCCATGGGCAAATTTGCCCAGTGTTAATAAATGAGCCCCACTGTGCACTTGCCTAGTCTGCTCTGATCCACATTTAACACTGATATAATGCTGTTATTCAGAAAAAATTATATATTCACAAAGCCCAACTCGACGGCTACGAAAGCACTTTAGGAAAGAAAATACTCTAAATGAATCCTGGCACTGCAAACGTGTGGGTGAGCCCGGTGAGTTGTTAGTTTTAGTATAAAAATGCATATTTACCTTATCTACTCATACAAAGATTTTGTAGATGCTGATTGAGTGAAATTGAGGCAAATATCTGGCTGCACAATTCCTAGCATTGCTGAATTAATCTGAGGCCAAGTGATGTTTATTTCCACTAGAGAGGCTAATATATATTAGCTCTCTGCACCTTCTTTTTCATTATCCTGGAATAAGGAGGTGAAGAAGAGAAATGTTGCATGGCATCTAGAGAAAGTGTCCCCAGTTTGGTTTAGGAAAGGGTAGGGAGCAACCAAGTCTTAAGGTGGCCATACACGGGCCGATAAAAGCTGCCGACAGACCGCGTCGGCAGCTTATTGGCCCGTGTATGGGGCCCCCCGACGGGCTTCACCGATCGAGATCTGGCCGAAAGTCGGCCAGATCTCGATCGGATGGGACAGAAAATCCCGTCGGATCGCGGCCGCATCTATTCGTTGATGCGGTCCCGCGATCCGACCGCCCGTTAAGGCCTCGTTAGGATCTGATCGTTGGGCCCTAGGGCCCACGATCGGATCGGCCCGATATTGCCCACCTCAAGGTGGGCATATCGGAGGGAGATCCGCTCGTTTGGCGACATTGCCAAACGAGCGGATCTCTCAGTGTATGGCCACCTTAACATAAAACAATAGCACAGAGATGTGCAGCAGCAAGAATGTAGTACAGGTATGGGACCTGTTATTCGGAAATCCATAATCCAGAAAACTCCAAACTATGGGAAGGCCCTCTCCATAGACTGCATTATATTCAAATCACTCACATTTTTAAAATGTATTTCCTTTTTCTCAGTAATAAAAAACAGTACATTTACTTAATCCCATCTATAACACAATTCATCTTTAATGGAGGCAGAGGTGTAACAACAGTGTGCCGCCAGAAAAATATTTGGAGGGCCCGGTGCGAATAGGGAATCCAGCGCGCACATCCGCCTCCACCCCCACCCACCACGGAGGTGCGAGCACGCCAATTTTTTAAAGAAGAAAGCGGCTTGGGGAGGGGGATTTCAAGACTATAGAGGAAACAGACCCTACGGTTCGGGCCCCCCTTTTCTTCCGGGCCCCCAACCTTGGGGTCTGCTTTCTCTGTAATTACGCCAGTGAATAGAGGCAGAACAATCCCATTGGGTTTATTTAATATTTAAATTATGTTTACGTTGACTTAGGGCTGAACTACACGGGGCGCTTACTTGCGCGCAGCATTTTCATCCGACAGTTGGATTGATGTAGTTTGTACCAGCGATTTTACAAGTGCCATTCTCTTCTGCACATCCATCGCATGCTTGTCATCACATGCATGTCTGATGTAAGCACATAGTGTAGTTCAGCCCTTAAGGTATGGAGGTTCAAATTACAGATATATCCCTTATGCAGAAAACCGCAGGTCCATGGATTCTGGAAAACAGGTTCCATACCTGTAAAATATGCTTGAACATGACTGCTAAACAGTTAATACAAAACAATCATAGCATGGGGTGCACTGTTTGGATACAATAGAGCAAGTATGACAAGTGTACAAATACTTCATATTTAAAGGAGTAGCGAAAATAGTGCCAATTCAATATGGATCCCAGGGGTATCTGTACATTTCATTCTATATAAGAACGGTGAGCATGGTCTTTAAGCTCAGCACCTTGGTGCAAGACTTTGTTTACATGATAGAATAAATTATACGCAGAGCTGTTCTCATTGCTTAGTCTGATGAGCTGTTTGGAAACTAATGAGGTGCATATGTGCGGTGTCACTGGGAGACTTGTATATTAAGGACTCGCTCTTACACATGACCGTTCCGACCTGCGCTCCCCTGCGTTCCGTTTTTTGGCGTTCAGCCGCAGGGGAGCGCAGGAATAGACGCAAGTAATTATTTGAAATGGGGCTGTACTCACTCAGGCGCGTGTAGGCACCGAACGCAGGTTCAGACGTATTTTTCCTGCGTTCGGCGCCTACACGCGCCTGAGTGAGTACAGCCCCATTTCAAATAATTACTTGTGTCTATTCCTGCGCTCCCCTGCGGCTGAACGCCAAAAAACGGAACGCAGGGGAGCGCAGGTCGGAACGGTCATGTGTAACAGCCCTTACAGACGAGCTTTTGAAGCTGCACTCCCCTGCGTTCCGTTTTTATGCGTTCAGCTGCAGGGGAGCACAGGAGTAGACGCATTCAGTTTTTTTCAATGGGGCTGTACTCACACAGGCGCATGTAGGTCCTGACACAGGAAAAATGCAGCATGTTGCATCTCAACCTGCATTCAGCACCTACATGCGCCTGTGTGAGTACAGTCCCATTGAAAAAAACTGAATGCGTCTACTCCTGTGATCCCCTGTGGCTGAACGCATAAAAATGGAACTCAGGGGAGCGCAGCTTCAAACGCTTGTCTGTAAGAGCCCTGAGGCTGAATAATGAGAGGAAAGAAGGAGGCAGCTTGGCAAAGCCATCTCTCTGTAGCATGGATAAAAGCAGCAACACCATAGGGGGTCATTTAGGAAGTCACCGTATCCTCATACCTGCAAAAAAATTCTATTCAGTGGCTCAATATATTATAGCCAATGTTTGGGAGGGGTTGAATCAAATGGAAATCAGGAGAGTTTACACCAAATACTATGGAGCTATGGGTCAGACATTTGTGAGGCCCCACCCTAGACATCACTGCACCAGGTTATTTACAGTTTGTGGTGCCCAGAAGTTAATTCAGCACTCTGCAAGTATAATGGAAAAAGTAGGTCAAGGAGTAAATAGGCTGCAAAACTGTCTTTTCTGTTAATTAACACCTTTGAGTTGATGGAATGAGCCTGCCTGCAGCTCCTTAGCATGGCTTTCCATTGTCAGGTCACAGTGCATAATTGGCACTATTTGGATTAGCACTATAGAGCGACTTCTCCCATTATTCACATTACTGTTGAATCAGCAGCATCATTTTAGCCGACTATTAATATTTCATCTAATCCTTTTGAGTGTTTTTCACCGCAGAGCTCTAGTTTGGACCGGTGCTATGGAGAAATGGAGATGACTAACAGATAGGCAAAAAGGCAAAGTCAGTCATGGACTAAAGCTCCTAGGGCCACTAGAGAACATGACAGGGAGGGTCCACTCTCACAACAACTGGATGTATAAGTGGCTAAACATGAGTCATATAGACCTATGGTGGAAATAAGAAAGGGGTAAAGCAAACCATTAGATGTAATTAAATAATTCAAAGTGCCATGAATTGCATATATATATATATATATATATATATATATATATATATATATATATATATTATACTATATAAAAAACAATAGCCTGCTTTGAGATCAGATGGAAAGTTGTGTACATGATACAAAATAAGAATTCAAGAATGAAGAACAGATAATAACAAAAAAGATAACAGTGGTGTGTCGTTTATTTCCCAGGGTCTGGGATCTGAGTACTGGCGTGTTTTTTGAACAAAGATTTAGTGAAGCATTATTCAGTTGTATGAAATTAAATCAAACGTGAAAAACTGGCTGTGCAAAATTTGGGTGCTAATTTGAATGTATGTAACTGAATAAAAGAAGGGGATGGTGGTCAGTACGAATTTCAAATGAATTGCGTCCAATTCCTTTACGGTTGCTCTGTGCTGCAACTGCTACATGTGATCCAAAATTGAAGACGGAAAAGGAATTCCAGCAGAATTACTGCAAATAAACTATAGTTTGGTGGCAAACACAACATGTTTCGGGTACAATACCCTTTATCAAGTGATCACTTGATAAAGGCTATTGTACCCGAAACTTATTGTATCTGTACATCATTCTACAATTTAGCACAATTTGCACAAAAAACATCTGTATGGCAGGGTGATGAGAAAGAAGTCTTTTCTTTGCAAAAGCTCATTTAGACAAGCCACAGTCATATTGGAACAAAGGACTTTGGACTGATGAGTTATTTGGTGATAAAAAGTGCTTTGCATGTCGGAAGAAGAACACCGCATTCCAAGAAAAGCTACCTACTGTCAAATTTGGTGGAGGTTCCATCATGCTGTCGGGCTGTGTGACTAGTTCAGGGACTGGGGTCAAGGGTCGGATGAATTCAAACCAATATCAACAAATTCTTCAGGATAATGTTCAAGCATCAGTCACAAAGTTGAAGTTACACAGGGGTTGGATATTCCAACAAGACAATGACCCTAAACACACTTGGAAATCTTCAAAGACATTTATGCAGAGGGAGAAGTACAATATTCTGGAATGGCCATCACAGTCCCTCGACTTGAATATCATGGAAAATCTATGGGATGATTTGAAGCAGGCTGTCCATGCTCGGCAGCCATCAAATTTAACTGAACTGGAGAGATTTTGTATGGACGAATAGTCAGAAATACCTTCATCCAGAATCCAGACACTCATCAAAGGCTATAGGAGGTGACTAGAGGCTGTTACATTTGCAAAAGGAGCTCAACTAAGTATTGATGTAATATCTCTGTTGGGGGGCCCAAATTTATGCACCTGTCTAATTTTGTTATGATGCATATTTTCTACTAATCCAATAAACTTTATGTCACTGCTGAAATACTACTGTTTCCATAAGGCATGTTATTTATTATATATATATATATATATATATATATATATATATATATATATATATATATATATATATATATATATATATATATATATATATATATATATATATATATATACTATAACAAACAAGGGAAAGTTGTGCTCACCACTAGGCGGGGGTGCAATGAGGCTGTGACCACAAAATACATATAGACAAATACAAGATTCCTCTGCACTCAACCCATTATCAATATATTTAAGAGACAGAGACATTTTGTGCATACTGCTACTAAAAAATGCCTCACCCTTTAAACAAAACAGGGATTGTTTGTCCATATATTGCAATATATTTAAGCTGGCCAACTACGTCAAAGTCATCCCATATCTGGCCAGTCCTATGCTCAATTTTATCTGATTCATTAAGAATTCTATTGCTTCATTATACATTTTACAAAGGGAATACGTTTTACCTGCAACTTATTTGCTGCTTTCAAAGTAAAACTCCCAAACTTGGCTGCCCTTTTATTAGACACCTTTTGTTTAAAGGGTAAGGCATTTTTCAGTAGCAGTATGCACAAAATGTCTCTGTCTTAAATATATTGATAATGGGTTGAGTGCAGAGGACTCTTGTATTTGTCTATATGTATTTTGTGGTCACAGCCTCATTGCACCCCCGCCTAATGGTGAGCACAACTTTCCCTTGTTTGTTATAGTATATATATATATATATATATATATATATATATAATAATCCAAAAAAGTAGAGGTGCACACTGGGATTTGAAAAACAGTTAAAACTTCAGCTTTATTATAAGTTACATTAAAAAGGAACTGGTCCAGTTCCTTTTTAATGTAACTTTTAATGTAACTTATAATAAAGCTGAAGTTTTAACTGTTTTTCAAATCCCAGTGTGCACCTCTACTTTTTTGGATTATTGGATACTACAGCCACAGTAGGTAGCACCTGGGTCTATATTGTACCTGTGAACGGAGTGCGCTGGATTTTTTGGATTTTATATATATATATATAGATAGATAGATATACATATATAAAATAAATAACATGCCTTATGGAAACAGTAGTATTTCAGCAGTGACATAAAGTTTATTGGATTAATAGAAAATATGCATCATAACAAAATTAGACAGGTGCATAAATTTGGGCACCCCAACAGAGATATTACATCAATACTTAGTTGAGCTCCTTTTGCAAATGTAACAGCATATATATATACACAGAGTAATAAGGTGTAACTGATGGAAGGGATGACAGTAAAGCTGACGTATATGCACCCAGGAGCCACACAAGCCGTTCTTAAGCACTTGATAATGAATTTTCTCACTTTTGAATTTGTTCCTCTTTACGTGAGGTTTCTGAGGTTAAAAATAGGCATGAGGGCAAAGGAAAATATGCTATTCATTACAAACTGGTGAGAGTGGGGGGAATAGTAGATCTGTAATGGGTTACTGGATAACAGTATCACACCTTAAGTCTGCTAAAAAATTATTTAAACATTAAATAAACCCAAAGGGCTGGTTTTGCTTTCAATAAGGATTAATTATATCTTAGTTTGGATCAAGTACAAGCTACTGTTTTATTAATACAGAGAAAAAGGGAGTGATTTTTAAAAATTATTTTGATAAAATGGAGCCTATGTAATTCTGAACTTTCTGGATAATGGGTTTCCAGATAGCAGATCCCATACCTGTAGTATCTTTTTGTTAGAATCAGTAATATAGGACAGTTGCTTAATTCAGTCATTTTCATCCATACTGGGTACCCGTGACTTTATATGTGCGCGGGGCCCTCAGCCGACGATTTTTGACTATTTTTCCTGGTCACAATGAACCGGATCTTAGGGCTCCTCACTATTTAAAGGATGCCTATTGCAAATGGTCAGCACATGCTGTTATCTGTTCTCAGTTGCTTGACCACAGCCAATGACTCACAATCTACTCTATATTTAAAGTATGTACTGTTTTGATGATTCTCACAATGCCTAAGCTTAAAGGGGATCTATTGTGAAAATGAAAATTCAATATAAGCTTCATCTCATTGAAATAAGACACTTTTCTAAATATAATTAATTACACATTTTGTTTGGTTTATAAAATAATCAAGTTACACTTGTATTTTTAATGCTCTCTCTTCATGCAGAGGTCTAGGTCAGATTTTGATTGACAGGTAGGTCTACATTTTCATGTTAACATTAGCTCCCCTTTAACCTCATAACAGAAGTCCATAGTACACTGAGCATGTGCAGTGTCACTGACACTCATAAGATGGCCTAACAGTATCCAAAATGGGGAGCTCCTGCGGACAAAGAGCAAGGGTCAGCTACAGGGATACTGAACCGGTACATACAGCATTTCTGCAGTCCCTTTCTGTCTATATGGAAATTCATTTTGAAGGCAAAACATTTTGGGTGGCGGTGAGTAGTCGCTTTGGGATTCTTTCTACATTGTACACTTACAAAGGGTTATTATTTTTCCCTAAATCTGAGATGATCAATATAAATGAACCAATGATAATTAAATCCGAGCTGCTGTAATGCTAATTAGACACCTTTATTTGCTTGATTAAGCTTTATCATTGCTATTTGTCACCATTTCCATCAGGCAGCAATGAGCCATTATAAATGCAGCCAAAAATCTATTTCTGTCCCCCCTCTGATTCAGACTTTATTACTTCTATCCATAACTGCAGTTATGACCCTGGCAGCAAGTCTCTTCTTCTGTTTATTGGAATCTATTCTTCTGCCTATATGATAGAACACCCCCGGTTGTACAGGTCTCCTTAAAAGCAAAAACATTTTCTAGTAAATTCCCAGTAAATTTTTCAGGGAAGTGGACCTTGGGTTCCACAGCAGTGTTACCCAGGGGTGTTGATAGCGGCCTGCATCCCGGCACATTGGGCAACAAGAAAAGGGACTGGGCACCCCCAGGTAACATCACACAGATATATTTAAGAAGGATTACTGTAAATAAAACAACCGATTAAATAACAATTGCTTTCATTCTGGAAAATATTATACAGGTAAGGAATCCGTTATCTGGAAACACGTTATCCAGAAAGCTCTAGATTACCGGCAATGTCCCACAAACTCCATTTTAATCAAATAACTGAAATCTCCTTTTTCTCTGTAATAATAAAACAGTAGCTTGTACTTGATCTCAACTAAGATATAATTCATTCTTATTGGAAGCAGAAAATTCCTATTGGATTTAATTCATTTTTGAATGATTTTTTTTAGCATACTTAAAGTATGGAGATCCAGATTATGGAAAGAACCCTTATCTGGCAAAATCCTGGTCCCGAGAATTCTAAATAACAGGTCCTATATCTGCATTTACAACTTCTTTACATGTGCAATGTTGTCTTATAGAAATTTTGGTCCTTCAGTTTTATATCAAATTCCTAATTCCTTACAACAAATAAGTTGTAAAACTGGCATGGGACCTTTTATCCAGAACCTGGGATTTTCCAGAGAAGAGGTCTTATAATAATTTTGATCTCCGTACTTTAAATGCAATTAAAAAAATTATTTAAATGTTAATTAAATCCATTAGGATTGTTTTGCCTCCAAAAAACATTAATTACTGTATATCTTAGTTAGGATCAAGGTACTGTTTTATTATCATTACAGAGAAAACAGAAAGCAATTTAAAAAATTTGATTTACTTGATTAAAATGTATATTTGGGAAATGGCCTTCGGATCTTTCTGGATAACAGGTTTCCAAATTCCCTATTAATAACATTAGGATCAACCATTATTTCTAGGTGGCAACCCTAGAGAGGGGGCCATCCTAAAGTCAGGCAGATCTCGATCCAGAAGGTAAAAAATCCCGTCGGATCGCAACCACATCTGTGCGTTTATGCGGTCACGAGATCCTGCAGCCATATAGGATCCATTGTGATCAGATCATTGGTCCCTAGGGCCCACGATTGGATCAGCCAGATATCTCCCACTTTAATGTGGGCATATCAGGGAGAGATCCACTCGTTTAGCGGGGAGTGGTTCTCTACGTCATTGGCCACCATTAGGGGCACATTTACTATTGGTCAAATGTCGAGGGAAAAATTGTTTGATCGAACGATTAAATCCTTCGAATCGAACAATTCGAAGGACTTTAATCCATCGATCAAACGATTTTACTTCGACCCCAAATTGGCTAGAAAGCCTATGGGAACCTTCCCCATAGGCTAACATTGATGCTCGGTAGGTTTTAGGTGGCGAAGTAGGTGGTCGAAGTTTTTTTTAAAGAGACAGTACTTCGACTATCGAATGGTCGAATAGTCCAATGATTTTTAGTTCGAATCGTTCGATTCGTAGTCGAAGGTCGAAGTAGCCAATTCGATGGTCGAAGTAGCCAAAAAAATACTTCGAAATTTGAAGTATTTTTTATTCTATTCCTTCACTCGAGCTAAATAAGTGTGCTCCTTAGTGTCTCAGAGAATCATCATGTCGTGAATATGAAATTTCATGCTTCTAATGTACTCATTTTAAAAAAGCCAATGCACAAAGAGGCAGAGAACAGTATGGCTCGGATAAGTGGCAGTTGAACATGTTTTGACACTTTGTCTATTCTATTACATTACGATGTAGAAGGCTGCTTCAGTTATAGGGACGAATAAAAGAAAACTAAGATGAACTCAATACAGAGTTTCCATAATGGCACACAAGAGGCATATCCACGAGACACAATAAACATTTATGAAAATACAAAAAACCTCAGTTAGAGAAGTCAGGGCACAGACAGTAGCAGAAGGCTATGCCACTAAATAAATGATCCAAACTTGCAGCTCAAGCTACTGTTTCACTACACCGTCCGAAACTGCAACAGTTGAAAACATAGTAAAAATTGGCAACTTTTTACACCACCATTCCAAATATCTCCAGGGGGGGACATTTGCTAAAGGGTGAATTGTGGTTTTGTGGTGAAAATGTGCCAAAATGACAATGACATTGTCTATTTACTAAAAGGCGAAGAAGACAATTCCGTATCAGAAAACCTCAGCCCTAGAGAACTTTTGTGCCGTTTTGCCAGACGACCAATTGTTAATCCACAAATATATCAAAGTGTAAACTTTCCAATAAATGACCCTTTTTGCCAAAGTCTACTTTCACCTGGTTCTACCTAACGAATTTTTAAGATGAAGCTACAACCTCAAGTTTCCTATGTGAGTGACATCATATCCTGTATTCAAAAAAAGACATAAAAAATGTAAAATAAACCCAGTTTTTCTCATATTTTAATGTGGGATTTTGTTTAAAAGTGGTAACTGTTAAATATATATGATTTATACTTTTTTTAATCATTTGAAGCTCATGCCACATTTTCCAAGACAAATTTTTGCATTTTGATGAATACGCGTAGTTGTAGCGAATGAACGTCTGACTTAGTTGCGTGAAGTATGGGGAAGCTTTCCGAAGTGAAAATTCAGACCTAAGTAAATTTTCCCCCAGGTCTCTTCACCATTCTGCACTTTTCTCTAAGTGCCCCCATTTTGCAGCTGATCAAGGGAGTATACATTACCAATGGCTAATAATTATTTCTTTCCAGAATTACCATCTACTTTATTGGAATTGATATTAGCAGTATGTACTGGAGAACTGGAACAGTATATTGTGAACCCCATACAATATATATATATATATATATATATATATATATATATATATGTGTGTGTGTGTGTGTGTGTGTGTAAAATATGAAAGCACTTTGCAATCAACATGATATCGTCTTCCCTAGAAAGTGCCCCAAGGCTATATTGTCTATCCCTGGGATGCCCCAAACCAAAAGCTTTCAATGTTAGAAAACACCCTTTTTGGCTGTTGTTACTCTTTAAAACACACTAGCAGTAAGGAGGGGAGGATCCATGTGTTTTCTCTTGAATTACTTTCACGAAGAGAACAGATGCGTGGCCAAAGCCTCAGTCGGAGTTGGAACAAAGTCCTAATTAATTTATAATGTTAATATATCTTGGTAGAATAGGTCAGCTTATAATATTTTAGGGCCTTATATAGAATTTGTAGTGGAGCCATGTAACTATCTATTTGCGTCACTGCCTATTTCTGTGGAAGGGGACGTAAATAAGGATTGGCCAAATCATGATTATATCTTGTATTTTATTCACACTAGAAGCACAAGGTATTGGGGGTATGTAGCAAGCAGCTTTGTCTTAACCAAAGGGTGAAAATGCTTTTGTGTCCAGTGTTGAGAGATCTTCTAGGACTCAAGTGTGCAGAGAGATGTTCCACTGGAACTCCAATAAGGACGTGTCCTGTACAACTGTTGTTGAAATCGCAAGTGATGAGCTGCCATGTACTATATGTAGCTGTGATTGCTTCATGGCTGTTGAATTTATCCTGGTCAAGGACCCATAGTGTCATTGGTGTGATTCGGCACCACATCTAAGACACACCATTCGTCTGAGTGAAGGCTCACCCTTGAGTTTGAGGGTTAAACATGTTGTGCCTTGGTGTGCCCGAATGGCCTACTTATACTTAGTAAGGACTCTCTTGCTCTACAGCAGCAAACATTGGATAATACCAATGGCATCCCAACACTGTTCCTGCCTTTAATATGCATACAGTTTAATTTATATCATCAAATAGATGCCTCCCTGCAAACAAAGTCATTGATCACATCCTCTACCTAAACATGACTGTTTCCAACACATTGTCTCATTATCAATAGTCTGAAAAAATGCCTTTTGTGAAAGACATGACTGTAAACCTATAGCAGTATCATAATATGTAGACTGTGGTATAGCCTATTCTCTAAGATAGTTCTACTTGATATTAACAATGCAATATGAAATATTTAGAAACTGGTGAGCAGTGCTATACCAGGTAATAAATGTCTCATCTCCTTCAAGACTGAACGCATTTTGCTTTATGAAGTGAAATAGGCTAAGCAGCTTACATGCTCACAATCCACCAACATGAAAAGCCAACTGTCACATGACGTCTGGGTTCCATGATTAGTTTATGTGGATTTACCAGAAAGATCTACTCTGATTGCAGATTACCCTCTATAAACTGATGCAGATAAAACCGACGTTAGCTGTCCCTAAGACTCATAACATCCATTCCCTGGGTGCACAAAACAAATGCAGATCTAAGGTTCAGATATAGGGCAATGTGTCCTAGCCTGGGCTCACCCTGAATACTTAAAGAGATACTGACACCAGAAATAATAGGGGTGATTCACCTTTAAGTTAACTTTTAGAATGTTATAGAATGGACAATGCTAGTCTATTTATTTATTTATTTAAATATTGACTATATAGGCTGCCCCCTTAATTCTGCTCCCCTAGGCAGAGGCTATCGGCTGCCTATATATAGGGAAAGTTGTGCTCACCACTAATTTTTAAAACCATTAGGCAGGGTTGCAAGTAGGCTTTGACCACAAAATACATATAGACACATACAAGAGTCTTCTGCACTCAACCCATTATCAATATATTTAAGACAGAGACATTTTGTGCATACTGCTACTGAAAAATGCCTTACCCTTTAAACAAAACAGGGATGATTTGTCCATATATTGCAATATATTTAAGCTGGCCAACTACGTCAAAGTCATCCCATATCTGGCCAGTGCTTTGCTCAATTTTCATCTGATTCATTAAGAATTATTCTATTGCTTCAAATATATATATATATATATATATATCTATATATATATATCTATATATATATATATCTATATATATATATATATATATATATATATATATATATATATATATATATATATATATATATATATATATATATATATATATATACACAGTAAATACAGTCTTGTTCCCAAACCCCACCATAAATGAGCCCTCAAGGCTTGCTGATTTCCTGAAGGTACATGCTTCAATTTGATATTGCTATAGGTAAACATGGATATGAAGTAATACTTTATAGAGGTAGTTAGTTCTGTGAAAGCATATAAATAATTTCCTGCAGCATATTTTTATATGAGCCATATGGCAATAATTTCCTGTTCCATCCACCCGTGACGTTTCTGAAGTTTGACTCTGCTACTGCTGCTACTATTGCTAATTTCATTCACAGAGATGGGATTTATAATCAGGAATACTTTGGACCACGGGATTTCCAGATAAGGGGGCTTTCCCTATTGTAGAGCACCATCTCTAAAGGCTACTGGGACACATAAAAAAAATGATGGGATAGTTTTGCAATCTGCTTGGATTCCCACTGGGTAACATCATGAAAAAACATAGGGGTCAGTGCAATTGTAGTGCAGTGCAATTTGGAGCACATTCGTCATGTTTTTCCCCACAATCCAGTGTTTTTCCCAGAATTGCAGCATCACTGCGGTCACAAGAGAGTATTGTGCTTAATGCAATTGCACTGCACCTGATGCAACGTCAGATTTGTTAAAAATGAATGCAACTGCTTGTGTACTTTGTGGCAAATTAGACGCAAGTGCGATGAAATCCACCTGGCGTAATTTCCAGTGTTCGGCATGCAGGTGACGTTGGCACCCTATTCTCTAAACTCAAGTCTACTGCACCTATTGATGTTGGCTGCAAAGGGAACCCTGGAGCTAATGCCTGGTCAGGAGGTGGTGGTAGATTCAGGATTCCCCTGCATTAATGGGCACAGCTCAATTCAGAATGGAAGGCAGGAAGGACAAAGTGGTGCAGGGCGCAACTATACAGAAGTGCAAAGTGTACATTTTGATGCCTGGCAACTACGATTGGAGTCATAAATGACCCCTACTATCTTATCATTACAGAAAAAGGCAAAAATGACTGCTGTATTTTGGAGCTTTTTAAATAAAGAGTTCCTTCCTTTTGATTTTGATGGATATGTGTCACATGCAATTAACTCCACAAACACCCGCCAGAACTGCATGAGTGAGACTAATGGCAGCAGAAAGAGGCACATGCTTTCTATATAAACGCTGCAGACTGGGATGTTATTGCCAGCTTGTTTATTATAGTGTTGCAATAGAAAAAAGAAACTGCTAGTCGCAGTTCAAATGGAAAAATTATAGCGCAGCACGGAGGAACGTAAGAATGGAAAGCTATTGCGAATTTGCGATGAACATATAAAGAATCCATGCAGGGCTCGCTCTCTGCAAAACAAATCTTTATGTGTCCTGGAGAGATTAATTTTATTTATCATAGAAAAAAAGAAATAATGTTTATATAAAGGTGTAAATCATCAACAGCAGAAAAAACACTAAAGTTCTGCTCTGCCTGTGTTTTCTACCAGTATTGATCTGCCAGAAAACATAATGGGACTGATTCGGGTGACAAAGAATTCTGGGCATAAAAAATAATGTAAACTGCTGTGTAATAGGTAACAACTTTTTTATGTTTTTACTACAGTACGTGAGATTTTACCCAGTGTACTATTATTTCAACTGATGGTACTGTATAACTTTGGGCCTTTTTTAACAGATGGAAAGTGGGTCGTACTCTAACCATGGATCTACATGCCTGCAGTCAGCCTGTCCCATCTCCTGCCATTGTTCATTTATATACTGACGTTTTCCCCGCCACTTCTGTTCATGTCAGTGAGGGGTGGGTGCAGGTATATATTTAATAATAGCTTGGGAGGGGGCTTGTCAGCCTGCATATCACTTAAATACAGCATTAACTTGCGTCAAGCATTTGCTGTTCATTTCAGTCAACTGGATACAGAAAATTAAGTTAGCAAAATAAGGAGTCTTGTTAGCTTGCTCAGAATATGACATTAGTGAGCAGAGATGAGTCATCTCCAGGACCGCCATCAGAAATCGCAGGGCCCCATACGACAAAATTTCCTGGGCCCCTTGGGCTGCGCCCACTGCAAGCCCCACCTACAGGTCCGCCCTCTCCACCACACAGTAAAAAAACAAAAAAAATATTGGTGGCTAGGGTTCCCACATGTTAATAAAAAATAAAAAGATATTGGTGGTCAGGGCCCCCCATAAAAAAACATTGGTGGCTAGGACCCCACATGAGAAAAAAAATTGGTGGCCAAAATTGGTGGCCAGGGCCTCCCCCCCCCATATTATAAGAAAATTGATGGCCAGGGCCCCTTAAACGTCCATGTCTTCCCGAAGTCAGCAGCTCTCAGAAAGATGGGGGCTCCAGCTGATCAAGTAAGTGTGGCATGGCCGGGCCCCCCTTACCCTCGGGGCCCCCTACAACTCTCCCCCCTGTCCCCCCCTGATGGCTGCCCTGGTCATCTCACTCTGATCACTTCTACGCAGAGTGAATATTGCTGAAGAATAAAGCAGCAAATCCTGTGTCCTGAGACCTGAGATCTTGAGAGCTTGCCCTGGAAAGCTAAGTATAATGTATTTGTTGCTATGTAAAGCTGGCAATGCATACAGTAGATTTTTGCATTTATATTGACAAAATAAGACAGTTTAGTTGTCCTTTTGCAGTGACCACAAATAGGGTACATCGACCATGACCAGACCTCCATTATACTGAGTAAGTAAAGTAATATAAGGCACAGTAACAGGGTCCCTCAACTCTGGGGTTTAAGAAAGAAAATTCTCTGTGCCTCTCATTTCTAAGCTGAAACATCAAAAAGTCCTTTCCTCAAATACAATTACACTGCTGGAAACACTTTCCTAATGGATGGACTCAATCATTATTATTCTTCTTTCTTTATCAGGGATGAGCAACCTTTGGCCCTCTAGATGCATTTTGGGATCCCCTACTAGAGATGGCGCGAACTGTTCGCCGGCGAACTTGTTCGCGCGAACATCGGGTGTTCGCGCTCGCCGGAAGTTCGCGAACGTCGCGCGACGTTCGCCATTTTGGGTTCGCCATTGTTGGCGCTTTTTTTTGCCCTCTCACCCCAGACCAGCAGGTACATGGCAGCCAATCAGGAAGCTCTCCCCTGGACCACTCCCCTTCCCTATAAAAACCGAAGCCCTGCAGCGTTTTTTTCACTCTGCCTGTGTGTGCTGAAGAGATAGTGTAGGGAGAGAGCTGCTGCCTGTTAGTGATTTCAGGGACAGTTGAAAGTTTGCTGGCTAGTAATCGTGTTGATACTGCTCTGTTATTGGAGGGACAGAAGTCTGCAGGGGTTTGAGGGACATTTAAGCTTAGGTAGCTTTGCTGGCTAGTAATCTACCTTCTACTGCAGTGCTCTGTATGTAGCTGCAGTGGGCAGCTGTCCTGCTTCTGATCTCATCTGCTGACTGCTGCAATAACAGTAGTCCTTGTAAGGACTGCTTTTATTTATTTTTTTGTTCCAATACAGAGCAGTATCAAGCAGATTACTAGCCAGCAAACTTACTATCATCTGTCCCTGAAATCACTAACAGCTCTCCCCCTACACTATCTCTTCCAAGCACACACAGGCAGATTTTTCAGATACATTTTTGCCCTTGATCCCCCTCTGGCATGCCACTGTCCAGGTCGTTGCACCCTTTAAACAACTTTAAAATCATTTTTCTGGCCAGAAATGTCTTTTTTAGATGTTAAAGTTCGCCTTCCCATTGAAGTCTATGGGGTTCGCGAACCGTTCGCGAACCGCTCGCATTTTTGCGCAAGTTCGCGAATATGTTCGCGAACTTTTTTTCCGACGTTCGCTACATCCCTATCCCCTACTAGTCTTGGGCTGTTAGTGAGATGCTGAGAGATGTAGTGTAAGAACACGTGGAACAGTTTTCATTGTCCTTTATGTCCCTTAATTCTGTTCTTCTGTGCCCTAGCTGTGCAACCTGCATTGTGAACAAAGTCTTCCTTTTATACTATAAAGAACATTAATGTCAAGCTATTTGTTCCAAATTTGGTGCACTGCATTTATAGAACTAAAGCACAACCTTATTCCCAGCATCTTGAATACTGCTAAATCTATGAACTGCCCATCTGCACACAGGGCCTATACTGCTTAGGGTTCAGTTACACTGCTAACCAGCAATACTCAACTAATGTTCACATAACATGACACTTCCTTGGCATGAAACAGTTTTACATTAAACTATCAATGAGCTACTGACAACTTGTCCCTCTCCAGCCCCAACAGTTGGGTGAAGATTGTATTTCAACAACAAATAGTATAATGTGAGAAATAATGGGTACGTCTCCCTTGTACGTAAAGAAATTAGGGCTCATTTAGTCGTGCAAGTGCAGTGTGCTAATTGCAATTTTCAGACATATTTTTTGCCCAGTATGCAGAGTACTTTCCCATAATTCCAGTGTGAGCTGTGAGTTGTTCTTGGGGCAATTGCACTCAGATTACATAATTGCATTGCATAATTAGCATCAAAATGATCTATATTCCTAATTGCTAAGGCTTTGATGGTGGCTGCAGTGGGGATAACAGACTGGTAGAAAAACACCCAAGTGCAAACAGCATTTTTTGGATGCAAGAACCTTAAAAGAAAGGTGTCAGCTTGCACAATGACTTCAGCCTTTAATAGAGTAACTGCAACTGCACTTATAGCTATAAATGAGCCCTATCCCACTATCTCCAAATTAAGTTTAAATTAAGATCCACTTGTTTGATGTGGTGTGCTAAATCAGGGGGTTCCTTGAGCCATCAGATCAGCAGATGACCACAGGATAAAGAGTTTTGACCTAGTTCAACAATATTTGAATCAGATCAGGTGATGATTTTGGTCTCATACACAGGCAAGGGGTGTCATATTTGGCAATGTCTGTTCATGTATGGGCACCTTAATTCTACAAGAGACTTTGTGCTGTGTTCTTAATAGGGATGTAGCGAACTGTTCTGCTGCGAACTAGTTCGCACGAACTTCGACCGTTCGCGTCCGCCGAATGTTCGCGAACGTTTGGGAACGTTCGCATTTTGAGTTCGCGTTCGATTCAAATAGAAATCGTTCAACCATTCGACCAATCGAATTCCTTCGACCGCTAAAAATCGAACGATTTCCATTCGTTCGAACGATTGTAAGCATTCGATCGAATGAAAAGCATTCGATCATATGGCTTTGATCGTTCGATTCGAATGAAAATCCTTCGATCGAATGATTAAAATCCTTCGATCGTTCGAATCGAACGATTTTACCCGGTGTTCGAAGTTCGCGAACTGTCCGCGAACGTTCGCATTTTTTGCCGGTGTTCGCAAACGGCGTTCGCGAACACCAAATCGGCAGTTCGCTACATCCCTAGTTCTCAATAGAATAACAATGACAACTTTTGGACCTTGGAGAATTTTACATGTGTAGTCTTAGCACCGATTCTTAAGCATACAAATCTATATACTGTATCTTGTAAGGGAGAAATCTTACCCAGATTTGGAGTTTGATTCTTTTCTCATTTTTGAAGACAGTTTTGACCTTGAAATCAATGCCAACGGTGCTCACAAAGGCAGAAGTGAAGGAGTCGTCAGCATAGCGAAACAAGAAGGATGTTTTCCCGACGCTGCTGTTGCCAATAATGAGCAGCTTGAACATGTAATCAAAGTTCTGATCAGACGTGTCTTTTTGTCCATATCGGGTATCTTGTACAGCCGCCATCTACAAGAAGCAGAAAGGAAGATCTGATGGGATCTGTAACATGAGCATGGGTTGCTTAGCAAGTGCAATCTAAGTAGCAATATTCTATGCTCAGTGAATACTGCGACAGATAATAACCTAGAGCCGGGCATTTCCCCGCATATGCGCCAACAAATGTTTTAAAGCCAAAACATATGTACAGTATATAATAGTTAATAAACAGTCCTGGGGCTGGGGGGTTTTAAAAATGTCTTGGAGAACCCAGCCAAATTGTCCTATGCCATGCTGTCATGCTGCCATGGATTAGAAGGGGACCCAGCATGAAGACAATTGTTTTTTCCACCCATTCTAGACACTCCAAGAAGCATATTCAAGTGACTGTTACCATAATGTTGGGATGCCCGGGTACCCTGATATCTTCACTTTTGAAAGGAGATCCCCAACTTTTTTAAAGTCTGGCCAGCTCTGGTTTATGTATATCTATAGGTCTTTTTGGTATGAAATGTTAGACCCCAATGAAGACTGACAACATCTGCTTTGTATTAATCTTATCCAACAAACTGAAATTATGTTTCTCCTGCTGCCTCTTCCTACCTCTGGCCCCCACCTGTTATGTAAGCCCTTCCCTTGTAAAAAAAAATACTATTGCCCAGTCTATGGAATAATTCTGCTCGTGCCTGGACAATCTAGTTACTATAATATTTCAGGTGGTTTGGGTGAATGCCCCAAGTCGGTCTATAAATTAATATTATAGTTCTACCTACAGGAGTATAGTTGTGCACAGCTGTAAGTATCACTTAATACATGATATGCCAGGCACTAAAATCAAAGAACAGCATTTACCCCTGACCACTTAACAACTTTCTACAAACATTTAACCATCTGTCAGTCCATATGCTCAGATTAATAACTGTCAATCACAAGGAACTAGTGATGAGAGAATCTGTCCCGTTTCTCTTTGCCGAAAAATTCGCAAAACGCCAAAAAAAATGTTGAAGAATTCACAAAACGAATTGACGTCAATGGGCCTCAAAATAACTTTTTTTGTTGCAGCAAATTTTTCCGCTTCGAATTCTTGCAGCAGTTTCATGAAAAAATGTGCAGGTGGCGAAGTATGGAAATTCGCCGCAAATCCATGCCTGGCGAATAAATTCACCAATCACTACACAGGAGGTGGATCTGATATTAAAGGGCACCCGTCACCCAAAAAAAAATATTCAAAATCCTATTTTATCACAGTAGTTAAGCAAAATGAACTTTAATTACACTATGTAAATTATTTGAACCTTGTTTCCTTCAGTCTGGGAATTCATAATTATACCAAGCAGGCAGCAGCGATTTTGTGGAGACTGTTATTAAGACAAGCCTTGTATCATCTCAGATTCTTGTTTGTGCACCAGAATGGGGGACCTGATGTCCATCCCCATTCCCTGGTTACACAATTAAATGTTGAAGAGAACAGGGGAATGTGGGGAGAGCAGTGACATCTAGGAAGTGCTGAATGGAAAGTGAAAGTAATTGTCTGCCCCGCCTCTATGTCTAAGGCATAGAGGAGGGGCAGGCAATTTTTGATTGACAGCTGAGATTTTTAAATGAACTTACAACAGCTATGAATGCTTTAATAAAAAATAGAAATTGGATTTCATGTTTAATTTGATAAGGACTTTTATTATATAGATTTTTGTGTATGGGTGACATGTCCACTTTAATGATACTTTGAACAGAAAGCCAATCAGAAGGCTACATCCAATATGTTGGGTCTCAGCTTCCCTTCTGCATATTTACTTAAGTGTGACTTTTTTTCCTTGTTTAACTGGACCAAAGTTCACCTCAATTCGCCAAGTGTATTTTTACAACACATCTCATATTTACTGAAGGCGGCTGGGGAATATAATGCTATGGACAAACTGAAAACAATGAAACGGCAGTAAGTAAGTGTTCTCATTGGGTTGTCCCTATCACTGATACAAACCCAGCACGAGCACAATGTAATGTACCTTAGGTACAATCTAGAGTGGGTGTATCGGCAGGAACAGCAGAAAGTAACACCTGCCACCCAGGCACAGGGATTAAGTGGGGGATGTGAGGCTGAGAGAAACAAGTTATTCTGTACAATAAAATACCTTCTAATGGATAGGGAAGGGTTTTAGGTAGGACAGAAAGGGCATTTGCTGAACTGTAATTCTTACTTCATACATAGAACATATTACAGGAAACTATTTCTACTATGCAGTATGGGGGGGGCATTTATTAATACATAGGAGAGAAGATGGGTAGGGCAAGATACAGGTAAGATAACTGAATGCTTAGTCCGTAGGAAACAAATCCCTGCTGAAGGCTTTAGGTTTCATTTATTTTTAATTTAACAGATGGGAAAGTGCAAAGATTACGATGATGCTGCAGAGGACATCTCTTCTCTGAATACTGCTTTCATAAGTACTGTATAAAGGTAGCCATACACTGAGAGATCCGCTTGTTTCACGATGTCACCAAACGAGCGGATCTCTCCCCGATATGCCCACCTTGAGGTGGGCAACATCGGGCTGATCCGATCGTGGGCCCTAGGGCCCAATGATCGGATCCTAACATTGGCTTTATGGGCGGTCAGATCGCAGGACCACATGAACGAACAGAAGGGGCCGCGATTCGACGGGATTTTTAGTCCCATCCGATCGAGATCTGGCCGACTTTCGGGGAAGCCCGTCAGGGGGCCCCATACACGGGCAAATAAGCTTATCGGCCTGTGTATGGCCACCTTTAGAGGGAGCTTCCATATTTTTTGTCTCAGCAAGGGGATTGTGCACCTCCCATAAACAGTTTTATCGACTGACACAATCCATTCAAGAAAATATGCAAAAAAGAAAAGCTCAGGGCAGCTTCCACGCCTATATAGATATACATTAACATGTAACTAATGTTCTCTATCTCATTTACAGTGAGAATAGGTTATACGCAGGCCTTGCCAGACTTGTAATACCCTCACATGAAGCCTCTCAGTTTAAGCTGCTTTACACAATATAACAGCACCCACAGGAGGCATAAAGTGAAGAAAAAAAAATTATATATATATATATATATATATGTATGGGATCCATTATCCAGAAACCCATTATCCAGAAAGCTCCAAAATACAAAAATTCCATCTCCTATAGACTCTATTATAATAAAATAAACCAAATTTGTAAAAATTATTTCCTTTTTCTCTATAATAATAAAACAGACCCTTGTACTTGATCTCAACTAAGATATAATAAATACTTATTGGAACACAACCAGCCTATTTGGTTTATTTACTGTTTACACGATTTTCTAGTAGATGTTAGGTATGTGTGTCTATAGATTTTTATATACAGTTACAAACCCACATGCATTACTATTCATGTATACACAGTATTTCTGTTTTAAGACATCACAAATCTATTGTCACCTTATCAGCCACTGAGAATCCCTGTCACGCTGATCACAACTCATGTATTACTGGCAGACTGACCCACAATAAAGCTGTGATGCCAGTAAAGATGCATTCTTAATAACACATTTTTTATACACATAATACATCTTCTAGCAATCATAGAAAATAACAAACATTATAGCAGTTGAGGTTGAATAATTACACATCAACCAATATCGGACATAGGAAAATATTACAAGGAACAAATTACAGTATCGCATATATACACATATATACCAAGCAATATTGCACCAATGGCCAAGATAACCTCAGAAAGGGAGTTCCATGGTGCTGTTGTATTTATTCTATCTTACAATGAAAATTCATGTGTCTGTCTACCAATCTAGCAGGCCAAATGTTGCAACAAGCCCTACCTGTCCATCAACCACTGTTGAGCTGGGTCAGGCAGTAAGGAAAATGACTACTTACACCATGATTGGTAGAACATATCATTTGCAGATTTTAGAAGCAAAGCAGTGTGAGAACAGACAATTACCTGACTCATGGACCAAATGAATTGAATGACTAGTTTCACTTGGAGCTAACCCCTTTTAATTGCAAGCTTTCCTTTAGTGATTAAGCGCAGGGGCTATTATGTATGTGTCAAAGCAGAGAGGGGAAATGCTCCAGAGAACACATGGCTTTGACTGTGTTTTGGCAAATTTTATGTATCATTTTTTTGTTGCCTGTTGAAAACTCCAGCCATCAGTACCAAGGCTAATTCCCTCTCTCTTTCTAAATATTAAATAGATGCATACCAGATAGGAGAGATAGCTAGAAAGATAGATCGATAGATATATGATAGATAGATGATAGATAGATATATAGATATATAGATAGATAGATAGATAGATAGATAGATAGATAGATAGATAGATAGATAGATAGATTATACACAGACAGACAGACAGATAAATGGATATATAATGGATAGAGAGAGCGATAAAGATACATAGGCAATAGAGTGATAGATGATTATGGCTACAGAGATAGATAGATAGATAGATAGATAGATAGATAGATAGATAGATAGATAGATAGATAGATAGATGATAGATAGATAGATAGATAGATAGATAGATAGATAGATAGATAGATAGATAGATAGATAGAGATTGGTAGAAAGATTAGATAGATAGATAGATAGATAGATAGATAGATAGATAGATAGATAGATAGATAGATAGATAATAGATATATCGATGATAGATAGGCAACAGAGTGATAGATGATATATAATGGCTAGGGGAGGGGATGAAGATAGATGATATAAAGGGAGCCATTGTTTCATAACCCACTGCCATTGCCTTTGGCCAGAGAAGAGTTAAATGAGTGTCATTCTGTAAGGGGTAATATGCAAGCCATGGGGCAAACATGAATTTATTACTAAACATTATTACTAAACGATATCAAAAGGAAACAGTAACTGATAAGAGAACGCCACTGAGGCACACCCCCCCGATTTGTAGGTGAACTACAACTCCCAGCATCCAGTGCTGTAACTCACCCACAGCTACAATTCTGCCTCTCCCCATAGGCTGCCGGGGAGATGTGCTCAAGCGACGGTGCCCTAGTACTAACCTGCATGGGAGCTTCGTGTCTCATGGTCTTTTCTGGCTCTTCCTTTGTCTTATTTATGTGAGGGGGAGGGGAGTGGGTTGCACAGCTGGAAACCAGAAGATAATTCCCCTTGCAGGACTCCCCTTCTGAATAAAAGCAAAAATAGAAATAAAAATGTCAGTTCAGGTTCCGCACACTGTCGCCTTCTGCTTCCTGACCGGCTCTAAGATCAGCACTGGAGCTGTCCCCTCCGCTCAGCACTAGAGGAGCGCCGCGCCTCCCCCTGGTACCTGTAGTCCCGCTAGCTCTGCCCTCCAGCCTCCTCCCAGACTTGCTGCCACCTACAGACTACACTTCCCGTCATGCAACCGTACACACGCTTTCAGCTGATCTGTAATAGCGCAATGGGAAAGTGGAAGGCGTCTCTGAACGCTATTGATTTGCTATGGATTGTGCGGAGCTCGTAATTATCTGCCCCCAACAAGAGGCTCGAACAATATGCTCCTAGTCTATTCATCTAGTGTGCACTCACTATATATGCGTCTAGCCTATAAATGTAGTAGTGTGCATTTAGTATATGTTACTATTTAGTAGACTAAGCATTGAAAATATATATAGTTACTCAATGCTTAGTGTATATATATATATAGTATATATATTGTGCTAACATATTTATACTATTAAGTATTGAGTATAAATGCTAGTGTACATATAGTATACTATATATATATATATATATATATATATATATATATATATATATCTATATAGATATATATATATATATATATATATATATATATATATATATATATATATATATATATATAGGCCCAGACTGGCAAGCTGTGGTTTCTGGCAAATGCCAGAGGGGCTGCTATAAGATGCCATAGAAAGTCAATATTTAATGGGCTGATTGAGCCTCTGTGTACCTGAAATGCCAGGGCCTATTTTAATTCTCAGTCCGGACCTAGAGGATCTATGGACCGTATATATATATATATATATATATATATATATATATATATATATATATATATATATATATATATATATATATATATATATATATCCATATAGAAAGCTGACGCACACTGGGATTTATCAAAAATAAAAACTTATTTTATTTGGATATATATATACACACACACACACACACACACACACTAATGCACAAAAAGTAGGCACTCATGTGTAATCAGTCCGGCTTGCCTGGGTGCAGGTCCAATGAATTGTGTAGAAAAACCGCACTCTTGCAGGCTTGTATGAAACAGTATCCCATATGCCATGTAAATGCACTGCTTGGGCAGTCTGGGTGTCAGTTCATTCAACAGCTGGAGCCACAGGAACAAGAGGGCCCCTGACAAGTGGTGCAGTTGGGGGGGGAGGTGGGAAGAGGTCACATACCAGATCACATTGAGGCACCAGTAGGAAAGATATTTGAGACAAGATGGGAGACTCACTTGGTAGGCTAGCAGGACAGAGATGAAAGAAACAGAGACAAAGGAGGTTCAGCTGGATGCACAAAACATGGTTGAGACAGTTGAACTTCTGTTTTGATTCACGTAAAAGCAGTGGAATAACTAGATATTACTGGGCCCCACAGCAAATAATTTTTCAGGCTCCCAAAATGTTTAGAGATTGACCTGTTTTACCAATATTTATTGAAATTGTACATGAGTTAGGGCTTCATGGGGCCCCTATACCTCCTGTGCCCCCTGCAGTCCCAGGGTCTGCTTCCTCTGCCCTGCGTAAAAGATTGTGGAATCCTTCTAACCTTTCTAGATATTATTTCTCCCAGTTGCTCAGGTCAGAAATTCTCTAGATAAGGCTCCAATCCCATTGGTTCATGTGGAATGCAAGGCGTGGATGATAATGTAGTCTGTGTTTTTATATTCCAGTTCTTTTGTTTCCAGGAAACAAACCATATGAAATTCTAGTACACATTTGTAAACAAGCCTCTTTTAAGCCATACTGGGAAAAACAGTTCACTCATCCCTAGTGAACACATTACTAACATCCTTTGGAGGCACAGGTGGGGTGGGCTCAGCTGGTCCAGACTCTCAGGGTGAGAGCCACTGTAATCATAGTGATAAAGATAATGTTGAGAGCAAAAGGAAGTCAATGAAGGGGACAGATGGAGGCACAGAAGAGAAGGCAATTTAAGGAACTGGAAGGTGCATCAGCTAGAGACACAGGAAGGATCAGTTGGATTTGGATACATAGAAAGAGGAAGAGCAAGAACTGCTAGAGGCACATGACATGAGTGAACTGGGAGTATAGCAATAGGTTGACAAAGGAAGGATAGGCGACACGATGGGGAGGTGGTACATGGAGACTCAACCAGAGACACGGGGTAAAACAGAGGACAAAAAAGAAAGGCACAGAGGCTGAGGAGGTACAACTAGAGGCAGGATTCATGTCATGGACAGTTGTGAACACTACTAGATGGAGGCACAAAGTTGGATCAGTTTTTAGGCCAAAACATGACTATCTGAAATAACTGGGAGGAGAGTACAGCATGTGAATGGAAAGGGTAGAAAACTGCTGGCAGCAAAGGGTGAGTTCAGCTGGGCTAGAGGCTCAGGGGAGAGAGCAATGGCAAACATGGGATTCATAGCAACAGGAGACATAGCAATTGGGAGTCTATAAAGGGGTTAGATGGAGGCCCAGGGAAAATAGCACATGGAGGAGTTAAAGGGAGCATCAGCCATAGACATGGAAGGATTAGTCAAATGCATAGAAAGAGCAACTGGAGGCACCAGGAAGACAATAGTTAGTCAAGAGAACAGCAGTAGGAGCAAAAAAAAAGTGAAGCAATATTCTTACTGTGCACAGCAGGAGCAGCTTTATTTGAGGTGTCCAGTTACACTGTAAGCACCATCAATGAATGATCACCCTGTCCCATGGGCAAATATCATAAATTATGCCATTGCCATGTGTGTTTATGTAAAGTATGAACAAATACATTATTATTTATTTATATATAAAACTCATGCAACTCAACTGCAGCGCATTGTGGAGTATGGATGGGTCATGTAACAGCGTCTTCTGTAAAAGTAGCAGTGATCAGAATTATGCGGCTGCTATTGGCTGCATTGTTGCTGCTATTGGCTGCATTGTTCAATTGTACATGCAAAAAATTCATATGAAATGAATAAGGCTTGTGCTAAGCACACTGCTCCTTATCTGGCTGCAGCTGGGGTAAGGGAGGGGTTTGTTTATAAAGTGGGTTTTCAGTGGAATGCTGATTTATTTTATGCTCATATGAGTCAAGAAGTAGAATGTGACTACAAGTATTTATTATTAGAGTTTGCTCTGTTTAATGCTAAATCCCTACACTTTCTACTTAAGAGGAAACTCATTATATAAGCTCATTGTAAGGCGTAATTATAAATAAGTGCATGTGGAAATTGCTGAAATTAAAGCCTGAACGCTTTTCAGAAAGGTACGTTACACCTATACTTGCTTCTTATATAACTGATGTGTAGCATCTTTGCTTCAGTTCAGCTTGCTCGCATATCTTGTATGCAAGTGAAAAGTAAAGGATTCTAGTTGGACCTATGGGAGGCCTGGAAGAAAGGTTCTGTTCTATCAGCTATTATATTTCTCCTAGAGATTTGCTCATACCATTATGAATTTTGGGTGCTGCAAGTTTGCACACAAATAATTCAACATGGCATACAATTTACCTCATTTGCAACCAGAATCGTAAAATGTGCATCTCCCAACATTATACTGGAATTCTAGGGAAAATACTCCAAAACAAAGGGACTTTAAACATTACATCTATTTCTTTATTCAACCAGTTTTTCAAGGTAAGCAGATTTGTCCTTGAAATGAAGTAGGGTTTTTTTTTTTTTTTTTTTTGGTGCAGCAGGCTGCAACTCTAGTGTGTGAACCTGAGGAAGGCTATTGGACTGAAACATGTAGAACATGACATTCCTGCAATAAACACAGTGTGATGTTGTAAGACGTATGGTGCTCTCCTTTTTTCAATTTTAGGTAGAGGATCCATGTAAGGTAGCATGGATCCTGCTCTGTGATAGTGACTGGGTGCAGTTAGAAACAGTGAATTAAATACTGGGGGACAGGGGGTGCGATCAGGGCTCCACGTCTCATAAAAGAGGTTGTTCTCTTCTAAATAAACTTTTAGTATGATGTAGAGGGTGATATTATGAGACAATTGGTTTTAATTTTGTATTGTTTGTGGTTTTTGAGTTATTTAGCTTTTTATTCTGCCGCCAGGGCCGCTCCGGCCATGAGGCAAGGTGAGAATCTTGCCTCAGGCGGCACGGAGCGGCCAGTTACCAGGGGCGGCAAAAAGCCGCCTCTAGTAACTTTAAGAGCCGAATTTCCGTTTTTTAAAACGGAAATTCGGCTCTTCTAGCGCAGCGAGCGCAATAGCGCTCACTGCACTAGCGATGCGGCTCCTCCTCCACCCGCTCCGACGCTGGTAGTTAGAAGAGCGGAGCAGGAGGAGGGGCGGCATTGGGGCTGCTGCCTCAGGCGGCAGCAGCCCCTGAAACGTGCCTGTCTGCCGCTCTCCAGTTTGCAATCAATTTGAGAATATGGATTATTAATAGAGGAGGGTCTGAATAGAAAGGTACTTAAGAAAAACTTAATACATTTGTAGCCTTAAAGAGCATTTGTTTTTAGTAGAAATCCACTATTTTGGATTCGACCGAACCCCCGAATCCTTCACAAAGATTCGGCCGAAAACCGAACCCGAATCCTAATTTGCATATGCAAATTAGGGTGGGAAGGGGAAAACATTTTTTACTTCCTTGTTTTGTGACAAAAAGTCACGTGGTTTCCCTCCCCACCCCTAATTTGTATATGCAAATTAGGATTCGGATTCGGTTCGGCCAGGAAGAAGGATTCGGCTGAATCCGAATCCTGCTGAGAAAAGGCAGAATCCTGGCCAAATTCCGAACCGAATCCTGTTCGGAATTTTAATTTTTAGATGGGGTCGGTGACTCCCATTTAAAAGCTGAAGAGAGTCAGAGGAAGAAGACAGATAATTCAAAAACTATACAAAATAAATAATGAAGGTCAATTGAAAAGTTGCTTAGAATTGGACATTCTATAACATACTAAAAGTTAACTTGAAGGTGAACCACCCCTTTAAAGGAGAAGGAAACCCAATCGGCGAAACCCCCCCTCCCCTGTGTTGCTTCCCCTCCCTCCTCCCCCCTGGCCTACCTGTCCCGCTGGGCAAATGCCCCTTCTTACTTACCTTTCTGCGCAGGTCCACTCCACGGAGTTCACAGGCACCATTTTCTTCCACGCGATCTTCTTCCTGCTTGGACCAGCGTTTTGGCGCATGCGCAGTAGGAGCATTTTGCCGGTGCGGATCTACTGCGTTCAAAGCAGGAAGAAGATTGCTTGGAAGAAGATGGCGTCAGTGAACTCCATAGACTGGACCTGCGCAGAAGGGTAAGAAGTTAGGGGCATTTGCCCAGCGGGACAGGTAGGCCAGGGGGGAGGGAGGGGAAGCAACACAGGGGAGGGGGGAGGCTTTTTGCGCCGACTGGGTTTCCTTCTCCTTTAAGATCAGCTTGGAGGTCTGTGTACAGGTACACGTGTATCTCTGTGTCGAGCAGGCCCGAACTGGCATCTGTGGGTTCTGGAAAATGCCAGAGGGGCTGCTGTAAGCTCCCATAGAGAGTCACTATTTATTGGGCTGGTGGAGGACAATTTGGGCCTCTGTGTACTTGGAATGCCAGGGCCTATTTTAACTCCAAGTCCAGACCTGATGACTGTGTTTATGTTTATGCCTGTGCAAATGTCTTTGATAATGTGTGCCTAAGTCACTGGTGTTGTGTGATTGTGTTTTCTCTTTGCTGATTTGTTTGAATTGATCCTCACTTATTCCAATGCAATAGTGATCACTGATGAAGATACATATCCATCAAGGTCAAACCTTCACTCATATGACCCTTATATACCTTGTGGCTGATGCAGAGAATAACACAATACAGCCTTCAATTTGCATGAAAAGGTAAAAAAACCCCTATTCTGAAATTGAAATTGACCTGGCCTGGATCGTATGTCCATAATGCTGATTTATTTATTTAACTTCTGCTAATCTGAGAAGGCCTCTGCTTGTGCTGTGTAGAAGACAGCAACAGTCAGATGTCAGCAGCAGCAGTGATATTGGGAATCCACAGCTCATTAGATTTATGGGCCATCAATGATTTACTTAAACCAAACCTCGAGTCGTCAATGGTGGCATTAATCAAGGAGAAGAGATTGTGAGGTCTGATCATGGATCTTAATAAGTCACTGTGGCATTATAAATCTTTTGCTCGTCTGACAGTATACTGATCTCCTCACTACAGCTCTGTTTGTTTGCATTGCTTATGCTGCTGTTAGAGTTAAATGTGCCATTCTTTCCTAATAGAACACACATATACAGACTGAATGGGTTGTTGAATGCAGAATACTGTTTGGTTTATTGTTACTCATACTGAGAGGGACCTAATCAAGCACTGGAAAGGAGCATTCAACTGGAGGAGAGCTGATTTTTCCTACAGGGAATGCAAAATGTAAGCAACAATACTGGTTTTATTTGCAATTTCCTTTACAAAAACTATAAAACCATTGAAAATGTTTAATTAATGAATCTTGGAATGTTATCTTTGGGTTTACCCCCCCACACACACACTTTGACATCGGCATATGAATTTGTGTATGTGGCTGTATTAACAGTTTATGCTAGATTAGTTATGGGCCACTCCTTTAAGACAGCTCCTGAATCTTCAAGATAACATAGTAACATAGTAAATTAGATTGAAAAAAGAAACACTTCCATCAAGTTCAACCTTTTTATTTTTTTTTTTAACCTACCTATCTGCCAGTTGATCAGGAAGGCATAAAACCCTATCTGAAGCCTCTCCGATTTGCCTCAGAGGGGAAAAAAAATTGCTTCCTGATTCCAATGACATGTTCTTTAATCAGATCAGTTGCCATAATTGCCGGCGGGATGGCACTTGGAGAGCTTCATTTTCCGAAGTCGCCCCCGAAGTTGCCTCACAAGTAAACTTCGGGCGACTTTTGAAAATAAAGCGCTCCGGTTGCCATCCCGCTGGTGATTTACATTTTAACCAGCGGTAAGGCAGTTCGGGTAGATTAATCACCTCCGAAGAAGAGGAGATTTGTCGCCGGGTAACTAATCTCCCCAAATCTGAGCGTGTGTCTCTACCCTTAAAGATAATTTTAAATACTGTGTGCAGGTCTGTTATTGTTTAAAATATTTTATTTGATTTTCATATTAAACAAATTAAATCAAAATGACAACAAATGTTATGCAGATGAAGAAAATATGTTGCATACAAGACAATGGCATGATATTATCAAAACTATATCATTCATGAAAAATAACAAAAACGAACTAAAAATTAACTAAACCAGTGGATGCACATGTAACAAAAGAAAGAAAAAGCCCATTTATCATTTGGAATGTCAGATAGGTCATCTAACTATTGAAGTGTCTGTTATTGTTGATTCCAGCTGTGGTAATTAAGCTCCAAGTTCTAAATATTTGGGGCTGAGATATAAGCCATGTTTATCATCAAGGGGCAGTTTGGGGGCAAAGAGTAACTTGTTCATCCAGACAGATGTGGGATCTGTACCGTGATTTCATGTAGACCGGACCTGCTGCTAACGGTATGAATACAATGTCTTGAGACATGATAACTCAGGACTAGGTCGTTCCCACAGTAACAGAAATGAGGGCTCCTAGAAACCAGCTTATTAACTAGTGAATCATCAGGCACACAGTCTATAAACCATAAAGCAAAATTCAAAGTAAGCAAACAAAAAGGAACAGCATTTATTAAACCATGTCTGGATGGAGTGGCAACGGCATAATTGTTAATGTGCCCTTAATGTGTGTGTGTGGGGGGGGAGTCTTTATGTTTTTATGGTCAAAGCAAGGCAGGAACTGAATTCAAGGTTTTAAGAACCCATGTGCATGATTTATAGCGTTATATGATGAAAGAGAAGGATATACTTTCAAATGATACCATTAAACCTCCCCAGACGCTAATGACTTAGTCATCTGCCTGTTAAATTGGTCAGAAGGCCAGATATAATACCTGTGTGTTCATCTCAAGCTGGAGAGAAAATGGATCTAGTGCATCAGATGAATTACAGCTTTCTGCCAACTACTAGCAAATACAATTGCTGAAGTCAAGACAAAGATTGCCATCGAAGGCACAAGGCACACGGCACAATACAGCGGAATTAAGGGAAGAAGTGAATGAAAAGGGACGATCACTTTCAGTACTGCTGTCAAGACATTTGTCAAGATGAATTAGGCTTCATGTTAAGGATTTTGTCTCTGATATTGGATCATGAGCTAGAGACATGTAGGAACAAAGAATCACTCAGTGGAGTGATGTTGTTAAAATCCTTAATTTAGTGGAATGGAGGATAGAGAGCAAGAGTTGGAAAGGTGGATGGCAAAACAATGATGGTCACTAAACTCCACCTCTGCTCTATCAAAACACAGTACACAGGGCCAGATTTAAAGATTCTGCACCCCTAGGCCCCCCACTACTCGCACCCCCCTGTTCGCAAACACAACCTCTCCTTGCACCCATCTCTGTCTCTTGCATTTCACTCACCTCCTCTGTCAGCTCTGCTGCTTGTGGCCAAATGCAATTCATTCCATTGGGGACTGGGATTCAAAATCTCCCACCCAGTCCCCTATAATTCTGTGGCCAACAATCTTTGCTGCCCTAGGCCCAAGTCTTTCTGGCCAACCCACAAATCCAGGTATATATATATATATATTTCCACCCAGATAATGTTATATAATCTGATATCACAGGTTTATGCATTTTATATATTGCTCCACACATGGTTTATACACCAATTTATAATATTTATGATGATTTATGATGATTATATAAAATTATCTGGGTGGAAATTTTATACCTTACAATGGCGAAGATGGTCACATGTTAATTACTTAATTGATTGATTCGGATAGCGAGCACTGATTGGTTAGTCCAAACACTTTAGGTTATTCATAAAGTTTGTTGAAACGGCATTGTATCATCCTTAAAAAAAGGTCATAATGAGGACCGAAATGTTGGACTTTGATACAATATATATATATATATATATATATATATATATATATATATATATATATATATGCACATAGTATATCTATATACTCTTCCCTGTTGATAATGGTACTGGTGCTGCATCACCTTCACTTGCTGCATTATAGTACAGTCCATGACAGTCAATGCTGTGTAGCTGGTTCTGGGTAAGAGACAAGGAATGCATTAGATAGATGACATTACACATTTGGTCTTAAATTAGTCAAGATAATCTACTTCCCTTTTATACATCCCTTTAGGCTCCTACTTTGTAATTGAAATAAAAGCACAACATGAGCCTACTATCTTTCAGAAGGTGCTCCAGGCTAGCAGGTTGACCAACGCATAGGTACAGGTATACAATACAACCACTGGGACCAAGTCAAGTCAATGGATATGGGCTCCAAAACCAAGGTAAAAGAGCCTACCCGGTAGATTTATCAGTGGAGCATGATAAAAGTTGCTAAGCAACTGAAGAGGAGTTGAAAGGATCTGATTCTGAGCAACCTTAGTGATGCTCTCTCTTTGGAAAGCAGTTTAACCCTTCCGAGACATAGATTAGATGCCACGAGTGGTCTGCTGCTCAATTTAAAGTGATGCTGACCGCCTGCTAGATGTACAGCATCTTCAATGTGCCCTTGGGACTTAGAGTCCTATTTTCTTTCCAAGGAATGCTTACGGTTTGCTTGTGCTCTGAAACATAGGAGAAGTCATTTATTATATGTAGATGCTGGGTACAGTAATCCTTGTGGAGTTGCAGCCTTTAAAATGCCTTGCACATAGCAATTATTCCACTATAGGAGTGCATTAGTTTGCTCTTGAGTGCCTACCTCTGGGAATCAGCTACAAGGTGCACACCTGGTTGCAATGAAGCCTAGGAGTTAATACATGGCTTGAGCAGGCCATGTATTCTGCACTGTGGTGCCAAACAAGGGGTTTCCAGAGTGCAGCCATGTCGAATTATGGGTAATAAGAAGGGATTTGAAATAATCTCATGTGCCCTTCCTTTGTAGCTCCGCCTCCTACCCGTGTCAGTCCCACTTTGCTGATCCCAGTAACCAAAAGCCATTTGGCTCCTCCCTATAGGTGACTGGATCTCAGGTAGGAATAATTCTGTAACTATCTGGAAAAGCACTGCGGAATATGAATATGGATAACTATACAGGCATAGGATCTATTATCTAGAATCCTTGTGACTTGAGGGAAGATTTATTATAGAGCAACAATTCGCTAGCGTTGCCACCCGCAGGGACATCGCCAATTCACTAACAGGCGCAAGCGCCAATTCGAGCCAGACCATCGATAGTGCAGTTTAGGACCCTATCACCAGGCGTATATTTGCTCTGGCGAATGGGCGCTACTCTGCAAATTCACTAAAGTATAGATTTTACTGAATGTTACCTCTTTCACCAGAGTTGACTTCGCCACCTCAGACCAGGTGAAGTGCTAAAAAGAAGCTAGATCTTCCGCAATCTTCTGTCACTTACATCACATTCTGTGTTCCAAAAACGCTGTAGACTTTTCCTTTTTTGAAGCAAAAAAAAAAACAAACTTTTTTTGGGTAACAGGTTTTCTCCAGACATTTCATAACATATGGAACATTCACTTTACAGTGGGCTCAAGTGTAGGGCATTATATTAATTCTCTTGTCTCTTTATTAAGGTTCCCTGGACATTTGTAAGAAAAAGTGGTAACTTCAAGCATGTGCACCAACATTTATAATAAAGACGTTCATACAACTTTAAATTAGCCTCCGTTTGCAAAGTAACCTTAGTGCAAGATCACTAGCGAATTTTTGCTAGGCACAAACAAACGCTAGCGCATCTTCACTATGAAATGCTCGCACTGCCGAAGTAACACTAATGAAAAGTCGCCAGAGTTTGGCGGCCCTATCTCATACTAGTGAATTAGCGTAGTGGTAGCAAATTCGCGCCTGGCGAAGTGGTGCGATGTGTGCGAAGCGGTCGATGGCGAAAATTCGCCCTTAAGTAAATCTGCCCTTGGGCTTTTCTACATAAGGGATCATTACGTAACTTGGATCTCCATACCTTAAGTCTGCTAAACATGTATTCAAATGTTTTGCCACCGATATGGATTCATACAGCTTATATACCATCAAGTACAAGCTACTGTTTTATTATTATAGAGAAAAAGGAATTTTTTTTTTAAATATTTGCATGATTTGCTTAAAATGGATTCAATGGGAGATAGGCTTCCTGTAATCTGAAGCTTTATGAATAACAGGTTTCCAGATAAAGGATCCATACCCATTCCATGATAATAAGTGTTAGCACCATTTTTATAACATCCTTTATCAAAGGTGATTAATCATTATGGGAAAATGTAGATTCCATAGATGGATAGCTGGAATTGCAGCAATATATACTGTATTCTCTGTATCTGAGCTCACATTTCCATCCATTTGGGAAAAAAAAGATTTCTCATTTCCCTACCTGTAGCCATTTATTTCCAGGCTTAACTGCTAACCACAAGAGGTTTTAGTGGTTATTATTATCCTAATATAGAGCTGACATATTCCCCTGTGCCACAGAGATTATACATCATTCCCATTAGTCCTTGCCCCAGTGGAGATTACAATCTAAGGTCCCTATCACATTCACACATGTTATGGTTAATTTTCCAGAACCTGGTTAATCTGCCTGTAGGTTTTTAAAGGCAGAACCTTAAAGGTTAATTCAAATATTAGCCTGTGTGTGGCTGCCCTTGATAACCACCGTTCTATTTATTATATTACCGTATTCTTAATTTTTGCTCATTTAGTTTTTCTTCCACTAAAGAAAATGGAAAACGAGAGAACATGTGAGAAAGGAGAGCTGTTCTGATGTTGCTCCACTCAGGAAAGACATGAGAAAAGTCTGATGCTTTCCTAGCGGAGCAACATCAGAATAGAGGCCTCATTTACAATGCCACTGGGTGTAAGTGCAAGAACTCTAACAGGTGCAAGAGCGCACTCAGGGCCACCATTAGAAATCACAGGGCCCTGTATAACAAAATTTTCGCCCACACTCACGCCCAAGCCCCACCCCATATCCCGCCCACTCCACATCATAGTTACAAGACCACACAGACATCAGCACTAAAAAAGTATCCCCCCCCCTCCACACACAAGTTATAAAAAGCTATTGATGGTCAGGGCCCCCTTATACGTTAAAAAAACATTGGGGCCCCAAAAAATTTTTTTAAAAAACAATTTTAATTTTTTTTTAAAAAAAAAAACATTGGTGGAAAGGACCCTTTACAAGTTAAAAAAAATTGGGGCCCCAAAAAAATGATTTAAAAAAAAAATAAAAAATGGGGCCAGGGCTCCCCTTACAAGCTATTTTATAAAAAAAAAAAAACATTGCTGGCAGGGGCCTATAGAATATTAAAATAATACATTGGTGGCCAGGGGATTAAACAAAAAAAAAAAAACCACAAACTGGTGTACAGTAGAACTTCAGGACTTCAACTTCGCCTCCTTTCGTGACTTCGGGTCTTTTCGCAACTTCAGGACTTCAATTTCATCTGTTTTCATGACTTCGGGTCTTTTCGCTGCTTCGGGACTTCGGCTTTGGCTGTTTTCGTGACTTCGGGTCTTTTCTCTGCTTCGGAACATCGGCTTCGGCTGTTCGCCTTTTCGGCACTTCCGCATTCAGCAACCTGCGAAATGGCCGCACGGCTCGGGTGCTCGTAAATTGGGCCCGGCTTTTTCAAAAATGCAGCACTGCGGGGCCCCCCTTTCCGGGCCCGGCACACTTGTCCCCCCCCTGATGACGGCCCTGAGCACCCTCCTTAGTGCTCACCGAAGTAGCGCATGCCCCCAGAGCTGTATTGCTCTCTGCACAAAGTGTCAGATTAAAAATCCAACAATAAGTACTTTCCTTACTGCCTGGCAAGGGCATCGATGCAGACTGCAACCCTCTGTTGCTCCCTACATTGCACCTCTGAACAGGGCTGGATTTATATATCGGGCGCCCCTAGGCCCGCTGTTGTTTGACGCCCCTGTCCCCTCCCTTTTTTTTCCTCATATTTTCATCATTGGGACCGGAGCAATGGGGATTGGCTCACAGGAAACTTAAAAAACAAACATATCTCCTGCACATCCCCAGTGTTTCTGAACCAATGTGGGTGTGGTTGGGCAGTACGCCACCCCCAAAAATCTTGCTGCCCTAGGTCTGGACTTGGTGGCCTTTCCATATATCCATGCCTGCCTTTGAATGATTTGCATTTTAAATGAGGCCCCAATTCTCTTTTATTTTCTGACATGTTCTCCCAGCTGTATCATGGTCAAAAGAGCTGACCATTCATTTTATTAGCAGAATAGCACTCTGCCATCAATTTAATATTAATTTGTTTTAAAGGATTCCATAATATGTAAGTATCTAGTTAACCCTGTCTGCTATGCCATACATGCAGTGTCTGACTGGGGGGCCCCACCCCAGTCTCTATACTCGCTGCAAGCCTACACCTCTCCTCTGCCCCTTCCAGTATTCAGTGTACCTTGCCTAAAATGTTGACTAAAGGTGACATATAGAGAATAAGGCTAATGCCAGATGGGCTTGAGAATCAGCCCCTACTCTGGCATTAGCACCCTGTCCTATCTGTACCTGGAAAATTGTGTTGGCCTGCGTGTTTCAGCAGGTAGTTTTTCAGCCCCGTCTGACATAAGCTAGAATATGCCCTGCTCAAACAGGACACTGAATTAGAGAAATAAGAATTAGAAATAAACTCTAAAATAAACTCTAAAAATGAATGTGGCTAATAATGCCATATTCTTTATAATGAACTTATTTCACCAGCCTAAAGTTTCAGCTTGTCAATAGCAGCAATGATCCAGGAATTCAAACTTGTCACAGGGGGTCACCATCTTGGAAAGTGTCGGTGACACTCACAGCTTGTTGTGGTTGTGGTAAAGTATCCAGCAGAAAATGAGGTTTGTCTGTAATATAAGCTGATGCCACAGGACTGATTATTAAATGCTAATGCTAATTGCACTGGTTTCTGTGCTGTCATGTAGTATTTATCTGTATTAATTACTAATCAGCCTTATATTGTGACTTTTCTATTCTATTTTACCTAGTTTACTATTGCAGGTTACAGTGATTGATACTGCCATATACGTACATGCCAGTTCCCAGTTCAGGTTTTATGCAGGTGCTCCAAGATGTAGTCACTGAGTTTATTTCTGAAGAGACTGATGGGTGAATCTCTCTAGAGGAATTCAGGGATGGCATTCCAAATGTAACGAGTCGCAAATGGGAAGGTTTAATGAGGGAAACAGCAGTAGTTGTGGGGGTGCAACCAAGTGGTTTCTCTATGAGAAAAGGAGGAGGTCAGGAAGGCAGGGATTTAGTGAGGTGTACAAGAATGAAGGGATTTGAAGGTTGTGCAGAAGAGCTTATAAGTTATTCTTTGGTATATGGGGAGCTATATAACAATGGCCCTGTGTCCTCTTGGAGGAGAATTCTTGCAGCAGAATGTAATATTGACTATAGTGGGGAAAGATGGGAGTAAGTAGTAGGTTAAACTAGTCTAGAAGGGGTAGAAAGAGAACATGCATCAGGGTCTTAGCTGTAGCAGGTGAAAGAAAGGGATGGAGTCTGGCAATATTGTGCAAGAAAATGTGACATATTTTTACAGTGGTGTTAATGTGGTCAGAGGAGAGAGAGAGAATGCAAATATTACTCCCATACAATGTGCAGAGTTGACAGGGTTAGGGAGCATGCCATAAGGGGAGATAGTAAGGGGGTTGGGTAGGACCAGGCTTAGATGGAAAGCTGATTTGTTTTGTTTTTATTCTGTTAGCATAAGAATCTAGAATTTAGAGGCAAGCGATAGAAGGGAGTCAGGATGGTAATCAATAGAGAGGGGAAAGTTCCAGAAGCCAGAGAGGAATTGAAGATGTGAGTAAGCACAGTGTTTAAAGTGGACATGTCACCCAGACATCAAAAGCTGTCCTTTTCAAATTAAACAAGAAACCCACATAATTTTTTTTATTTAAGCATTCATAGCTGCTATAAACGCATTTCAAAATCTCAGCTCTCAATCAAATATTGCCTGCCCCTCCTTTATGCCTTAGGCCTAGAGGTGGGGCCAGCAATTACTTTCACTTTCCTTTCAGAACTTCCTAGATGTCACTGCTCTCCCCACATTCCCCTGTCTTGTCATCATCTAATTGTGTAGCCAGGGCATGGGGATGGACTTCGGGTCCCTCATTCTGCTGCACAAACAAGATTCTGAGATGATACAACGCTTGTCTTAATAACAGTGTCCACAAAATGGCTCCTGCCTGCTTGTTATAATTATTAATTCACAGAAGGAAGGAAATGAGATACAAATAATTTTAATAATGTAATTAATGTTCATTTTGCCTGACTAACAAGATAAAATAGGATTTGGAATTCTTTTTTTGGGTGACGGGTCCCCTTTAAGCAGAGAAGGAGGCGTAGAGTCAAGAGAGCAGTCTGGGAGTGGGAATGACAAAAGTAATCGAGAGACTTAGGCAGCTGTAACAGGATGGAAAGAATTAAGACATGAGCAATGACAATCTCACCTGGCCCCGTCTGCCAGGGGCTTTGGCATTCAAGACAAGCGTGCCAATTTGAGTCCCCCTCCAGAAACAACCACACCATTAGCCGCGTCAGAACAAATTATTACCAGACACAGACCAGCTGGTGCACAGGGGCAATGACAGTATGTGTCATTGTCTTTATACTTTTAAATATGATAAAAGTATGAGACTCCATTATAAGAAACCCTACTGGTCGCTAGCTCAACATTAAAATTAGTTTCTTTGTCATATAAATGTGCCTTAGAAAAGCAGCCAACTGCAGCAAGCAATACAGAGCATAACAGGCGCCTGAGCTTAAGTCACATTATACATTCAGGGTTAAAACACTAACAATAAATTGATTTCCTACAGGATAAAATGGGATGCAACTGCTCCTTGCTCCATAGACAAGCAATCAAACAAGCTGCAGATATCCAGTCGAGAAATGCAGGCAAGCACAAAATAGGCAAGAATTATCCCAGTTGCGCTTCTCCTCTATTTATATCTGATGGCAGCAGGCGAGGCAGCAAGGGCAGCATTACTGGCTATTCAGCAGCACCACTTGTCTAGACACATTTGTTACAGGGAAATGGAATTCCTAGCTGAACTGAGGACATATTATTTCTGGTTATATATTACCATATTTCAAGTTAGGGGACATAAAAGTGACAACGGATATTGTGATGAGCAATAAGTACATTTATATATGGAGTAAGTATATTAAAGGACAGAATTATCAAAGGTCAAGATGAACGTTACAAAAAAAATAGCAATTTCTTGATGGTTTGGTCCATATAATGTGCTACATCATCCCATCAATCCTCAGGGTTTCGAGGCTTGAGCATTCAATGCAAGGATAATGTTGTTTGATATCAAAGGATCCCTCAAGTATCTTTCCTGCAATATTGACTGCAAGTTTCTGGCTGTGCATTGCACCAGCTGATGCATGTGTGCATATATATACTTTTTCCTCCAGGAGAAAGACTCTATTCCATTGCAAAAGAAGCTGCACCTCATTGTTGATGTAAATCAGGCCAATCTGATACCTCTGAATGCCCAAATAGTTTAATTCTATAAAGCAACAGGGCATAAATATATATATAAAACTTCCACAGTACAGGAGACAGAACAGATACACAATGGTGATTAGAAACCCTATTTGAAATTGCAAAGAACATATTTGGATGCAAGTAAGCTCAATAGTTACGTCCGTTGTTGCATGAAACTAGCAACCTAGCTGGACATCTGATTTCCCTTCCCCCCTGCTAGCAAATGTGCATTGAGAAGCGGTGATGAATTTGGGGGCAAGATAGCTTGAACTAGGGGTAGGCAAGTGGAACCTGCCCAGGGAACCACCATTGTTTCGCTATAGGCAGGTGCCTCTTCTTTATAACCCAATTTCCAGTCCTTTCACACAAGCCTGGTGAATGTCTTTGTGTTGGGATTAGTACACACACATACACTGTACGTAAATGTTCTATACCTCTATATATATTGTACAGTATATAACACTGAGGGGCACATTTACTTAGCTCGAGTGAAGGAATTATAATAAAAAATACTTCGACCATCGAATTGGCTACTTCGACCTTTGACTACGACTTCGAATCGAATGATTCGAACTAAAAATCGTTCGACTATTCGACCATTCGATAGTTGAAGTACTGTCTCTTTAAAAAAAACTTCGACCACCTACTTCGCCACCCAAAACCTACCGAGCACCATTGTTAGCCTCATAGGCTTTCCTAGCTTTTTTTGATCGAAGGAAAATCGTTTGATCGTTGGATTAAAATCCTTCGAATAGTCCGATTTGAAGGATTTAATCGTTCGATGGCACGATTTTTCCTTCGATCATTCGATCAAAGGAAATGCGTTAAATCCTTTGACTTCGATATTTTACTTTGACGGTCGAATATCGAGGGTTAATTAACCCTCGATATTCGACCAATAGTAAATGTGCCCCTGAGTATACAAAAATTAGTTTGTAGAGACAAAATGATTATTTTAGGTGCATGTTATGGAAGATGTGTAGTAGCTGTTAAAATGGGCAGTTATATTTGGCCCATTATAAACGTCTGTGTCATCTCATTTCGACTTCCTTTGTGCTGAAATATCAGTTTCAATCATTTGATCACCCCCATCCCTGCCAGTAGCTACAATCTCTGCACCCCTTTGTATTTACTGCAACCATCTGCTAAATAACTTCTAGAGACTGTCCATGGCTGGAGGAAGCAGTGAAAGAGCAACAGTAAATACACTGGAAATATAAGATGCCCGCACAGCACCACTCTGGCTTACACACCTCTAACTTGTATGCACTGATTGTTCCCTGTGTCTATTACTGATCTATTCCAGGCAGTAAGTGAGCATCGTATAAAATGTGAAACCGCATGGATACTGAAGAAATGTAGGTCACGTTTGTTGCTTCCGGACCCCACTGTCATCTTACATGCATGGCATTTTATTTGTAGTGTTAAATCAAAGTGACAAGCTGGCCTATATATCTCTTCGCTTTAAGGAAATGTCTCCAACGAGCAGCATTTTTTACAATAAATATTAAGAATGAGCAGTAGCCGAACGCTTGGACTGACATAAAAAGTAACCATTTCAATGTTACTGCATTACCCTCTCGTTAGAAAAAGTTTAAAATTAGTATCATTTATCTTAGGAATCAAGTGGATAGCCTTATCATGTATGCACTTATGGTAGTCCAGTAAGTACACTAAATTCTGTAAAGGGTGTTTGATATATAACTTTGGGCAATCACAAGGGCTCCTCTTGCAATATCTGAATCACTCTAGCAGAGCATTTCGGTAGACCACCACACAGGGACAAAGTAGACAGCAGAAGGTGTAGTTGGTTTTCAAGAGATAAGACCTGGGGTCATAGTTGTCTCAACCAAAACATGTGGCCAAAGGGGGGCTTAATCTGGTGTTGAAGTTGAGGGATGGGGTACTAGAAGCCTCCACAATTGGTGCATGAACAGGACGTTCTGTGTGCCAATCAAAGAATGTTAGGGTCCTTCTGTATATGTTCGTTGTTCCGTATACCGTATATACTCGAGTATAAGCCGTCCCGAGTATAAGCTGAGGTACCTAATTTTACCTCCAAACACTGGGAAAGCTTATTGACTCGAGTATAAGCCGAGGGTGAGAAATGCAGCAGCTTCTGGTAAGTTTCAATCAAAAAATTTAGGGTTTCTGCTCCCATTGGAGTAGCCGAATATTCTTGGAGACTGTTCTTGGACGCCGGCGACTATTCTTGGACGCTGGTGACTATTCTTAGATGCCGGCGACCGTTTTCGCGCTTGACCCGAGTATAAGCCAAGGCAGAGTTTTTCAGCATATTTTGGGGGCTGAAAAACTCGGCTTATACTCGAGTATATAAAGTATATTCATATGTTCGTTGTTCTGTAAATGTTCGTTGTTCTGTAAATGTTTGTTGTTCTGTAAATGTTCATTGTTCTATAATTGTTCGTTGTTCCGTATATGTTCGTTGTTCTGTAAATGTTCGTTGTTCCATATGTGTTTGTTGTTCCATATATGTTCGTTGTTCTGTATATGTTTGTTGTTCTGTATATGTTCGTTGTTCTGTAAATGTTTGTTGTTCTGTATATGTTCATTGTTCCATATATGTTCGTTGTTCTGTATATGTTTGTTGTTCTGTATATGTTCGTTGTTCTGTATATGTACATTGTTCCGTATATGTTCGTTGGCTTGTACTACAATCCTGACATGCGCAAAGAGGGATTTTATCCCTGAACGACTAAAATTTTTAAACTCATCCGATCAATTTTGCAATCGATAATGTCAAGAAGATCGTTCGACATTATTGTGTAAGAGTGAAAACTATAAGTGAAAATATAAAATGATATAGTGGCAAATGCAAGATAGAGCAAGAGAAATGTTATGTGATTAAACAGCACATATAACAAAAGAGAAGACAGACAGACAGATGAACTCGCTTCACTTTTCAATAAAGCAAAGAAGCAGGAACATGGTTTCTCCCAGGGTTCTGTAATAACTTTAATAAAGGCAATGCAGATAAAACGAGATTTTCCTGTAGTAGCATTACCAAAGCGCTCAAGCAATTTCTAATTTATATACATTTCCTTGAAATTGCAGTCAGGTAATCATTTCATTGCAAAACTACAGAAGGTTTATTTTTTTCAGAATTCGGTAACGTAGAAGCAATAATTTACTTTATTCTTATATTGCTTCTGGGCAAGTCAGAGATTCCGTACAGGCTCTGAGAACTGATTGTTTTTCAGAGAAACATATTTTGAGGATATTGTTGTTTTCACATTTGTTGTTGATTATAAGCATCGGAGTGCTAAATCAATATCCCCAATGGCTGCATCAGTCTCAACTACTATGTAACCCAGGGGCAGACTCTTGCTGGCCCTCTCTATTACAAAGCCATCATTTCATGATGTCAAATGCAAGACTGAAGTCATAAGTACAGACTGTCATGGTGAAAGGATTTTCTTCAACCCTCACACTTGATCACCTTATGCTGGTGGATAACACCATGGATACTAACCATCTTCTTCATTTGTTTAGCCTACCAATAATTAGTCCTCATTTACCTAATCCCTCTTTACCAGCTTCCATTGACTTCTGTTCTTATTCCATGGCGCTCTTTTCACTTGGGATTCCCTACCCTAGGCTCCTGGCCTGATCCATATGCTTTAAACACCAACTGAAGCATTGTGTAGTCTTAGAAAATGTTATTTAAAGAGTCATGGTTTGTATGGTGTAGGCTTTATTTCTAAATTAAACTGCAGATAATTCACTTGTAAAATTGGTGTGTAGGCAGCCATCTCAGGTTATATCACAATTGTAGCAGGGAAAAGTGTATCTTCTCGGATACCCGTTTTCTGTTATTTACGAGCCTTATATATGTTATAACATATGCTATATGTTACAGAAAACGGGTATCCGAGACACCCTGCAACAATTGTGGCCACTGCAGTGGGTTTATTAAAGGAGAGGTTTGTTCCCATCCAAGTAAGGGTTTCCCCATTGAACTAAAGGTTTTTGCTACTTGCAGTACTGAGGGGGTGGTCTACCTGTTGAAATGCCCATGTGGACTTGGGTATATGGGGCAGACCTCAAGAGCCTTTAAAATTAGACTGAATGAACACAAAAGTGTCATCAGGAACTACAAACCAAAAACCAAAGAAGATGATCCAAAAGTTAGTAAAAAGAAGGAAAAGGTCAAAAAAAGAAACATTAGTAGCAAAACATTTCTTCACACAGAAGCTGTCACTCCTTAAAAGGGAAGCGTTCTGGATGTGGAAACTTGAAACTGTACAACAACCAAAGGGCTTAAATTAAATGAAAATTTTAGCCTGACTTGCTTTCTGTAAATAAATCATTTTATTTTGTCACTGACACTTTTTGTTTCCTTTCCACAGATAATCTTTGCCAGTGGGAATCTCGAAAGTTAGAAGTAATGATAATGGTTAACACCCCGCTGGTTGTAAGTAGATCAATTGATTTTGTATAATGTTTACCAACAATGTCTCTGTTTTTGGTATATGTACTAACCACTTGCTATTTAATAAGGAAAAAGAATCATGATTACCTTGGACTTGAAATTGAGCTTTAAATTGACTTAATGATTCTATATCAACACACGGATTTTGCATGCCAAGCCTCACTTTGGGATTGCACTGAACCCTTGAGAATTGTGGAAATGGATTGGGACTCTATGTACCTTGTATGCTTTAAAAGTTTGTAGCACAAATGTTTTGTATCCTGACGAAGGGAGGGTTAACCACAAGGGGCACTTGAACCCAAAGTCTAAAAATGATTATGCTAGATAACCTGATGTGTGGGGGGTGGAGGGGGAATTTTTGTGTTGGAGAACTTAGAGTTATATATGCAACTATAGCAATTGAATGTAGGAAGAAAGCATTTGGAAAAAGAAAAGCATTTTGTAAAAATCTTCTTAATATTATGGAATAAAGACTGGTTTTATGGCTAATAAACTGGTCAGAGGAGTGCTTGCTTCCTACAGTGTCGGACTGGGATGCCAGGGGCCCACCAGAAAACCTTAGCCTGAGGGCCCAATTTCCAAACTGCTATACCTCCTCTCCTCACTCAACCTCTTTATTCTCCTAGTCTCTTTTCTCTACATACTATACTATATTCTTCCATTATTAAACCTCTTTGTTATCATAAAGAAATAGGGAATGACCATTAAATAGGCCAAATGGTTAGAAGCAAGTAGCCCACTGACCCCTGGGCCCACCAGTTGTTTTCCTGGTATCTCGTGGGTAGTGATCAGCGAATTTGCGCCATTTTGCTTGGCGAAAAATTCGTGAAACGGCGCCGGCGTCTCGTTTTTGACGACGGCGCCCGTTTTTGACGCCGGCGAATTTTTGCCGCAAATTTTTGCAGCGAATTTTCACAGGCGTTTTGCGAATTTATTCGCTGATGGCGAATCATGCAAATTCGCCGCGAATTTGCGCCTGGTGAATAAATTCGCCCATCACTACTCATGGGCCAGTCCAACACTGGCTTCCTACATTTGTTCAAATGACCCACCTCGAGCTATGGGTTTGGGGTGAGACACCTGAGCAACTTACAAAGTTTGGTGAGTGTACCCTTTCATTTATATTTTCAGCTTGAATTGAGAATTACAATTTAGAGCAGGGTATGGGGTTTATACTCCCAGGCCTTTTGGAATATTAGGTGAGCTTAAAAATCTTCTGCCCAGAGTCTATGCTCACTTAGGCTAATTAGCTAACACAACTAGTCTATGTTTGGTCTTCTTAGGGTTAGACTGGGCCTGTGGGACACTAGTAAAAAAAACCCTTGTAGGCCCCACCAAGTCAGGCCTTTTCCCCTGCTGGGAAGTGTGGGTGCTCCAGTTGCTCCTCTTGTTGCAGATTGAGAAGGTAAAAAGGTACAAAGAGGGTTGCCATCTGTCCTGTATTTTAACGGGCTGGCCTGTAAAAATGATGTTCAATACCAATCTTATAACTAGGAAAGGAATATAGGAATATAGGAATATAGGACGTCCGATATATTTTTCTAGAAAAGGTGGAAAGCTTAGCTGTGGCAGGGGGAAGGTGGTGCGAATTGGCAGCCCCAATGCATCTTGGACACCCCAGTCTGAGAGTGGATCTTATTTTAGGAAAGCTTAGCTTTCCTAAATCTTCATCATTCTTTGCTTATGTTCAGGTCACGGCTATACATGAAAGGGAGCAAGTGAGCACCACAAGACATAAAACATGGTTGGTATGGCTGTTCCTTTGTTTTAAATTAAATGGGCATAGCACCACTAAACGGCAGTTTTTACAGGAACAGTTAACCATACAATGTTGTATTCAGGCAGCATACTAAATCCATGGAAATATAATGCATTACTCAAAGTGAAAGAACCAATTTTGAAGGTAAGTGCAGTAATATTTCTACAAACATTTCTTAAACAAAGCTTAAAGTTTAACTGAATTTTAACTTGGTTTATTCATAGTAGTCATTCCAAATAAAAGTGACCAAGAGACAGTTCTGTATCTCACTGAGCTCCATTAGGAGACAAAGTTGTAGGCTCTCCATTCCCATTCCGACCAGTTTACCGGATTACGTGGAAGCTTTGCGTGAGTAAAAGACTTACTGCATTATTTATCTCTTGCTAATATTGCAATGGATTGTTCAAAGCAAAACATACATTATTTAGGTGTTAATTGTAGACTTGCCAGTAATTAAGGCTTTCATTTTCCACTATTTGCCTTAAACTCTTCAGTGCTATACAGAGCTGAACAGAATAATACAGCAATCCCTTAAATGCCACCAACCTGAGTTCTCTGGTCAATGATTTGGCTCCAAAGACTTTCATAGGAAGGGTCACATTGCATATGTTTATATTGTTTACTTGGAAAATAAACAATATATGAAATTGTGCATGACTAATGAAAGGAATTACAAACTGATTGGCTTGCAATGGTCTGCACACCCTTCCAAACTTACCACCCCTACTACAACAACCCCTTCAGATTTAAATGCAATCCACCTATGCTGTGTAGATCAATTCCAATAGAAAACCGGTTTTCCATAATCCATAAATCAGTCCATACATTTATTATTATTTATATAGTTAATTTTTTATTTATATAGTTCAATTTGGCTTTGTATCACTATACATTTAAACAATACATAAGTATACATAAATGCAAAGTATAATTTGACAAGAGGAAAGAGATCCCTGTCCCAAAGAGCTTGCAGTCTATGTATGTGGGTCACTTGCAGACATGAATAGGAAGTTACAAGTGCAGCAAGTTACAGTGATTGAATAATTGCCTCATACTGATTGCCTGGCCAAGGGGGCCTTTAAACCTCTCCAAAAATAATTTTAATTACAGCTTTTTTAGAATGTAATGATTGGTATCTGGTTAATGATAATTAAGTATTTTAGGGAAAGGGTAAGAAAGGGTAACAATATAATATATTAATATATAGTATCAACCACTGATATGGTCCAAAGCTGAGTATGAATTAGGTCCAAACACAATACATTCCGAATGCCATTATTTGGGACAGGACCACCAAGGTGTCTCCTTTCAATGCTGCATGGATTTAAATGCTGTAGGATGAATAATGTGCAGGCAAAAAATCAATTTCCATGGTATTTATCTCATCAATTCGCAATGGATGGCCTTTAAAGACAAAGCTTAGTCAACCCTAACAAGTATAAAGAACAAGTCATCAGACCTTGTGTACTGGACGTTGGTCATTAAAGCTGTTTCCGCAAAAGAGACTTAAGACTTAAATTGCGCAACAATACCTTCACAGACGAGACAAGGGGGAATTATGCAATGCAAAGAACATATCTAATTAACATTCCTCAATGTAATTGTACTGTATATATTTTAAGAGTACAGTAAATTCCTGTACATAATTCATATATGTTATGTATGTAGACAGGCACATGCAAATCTAAGCTTGATAATGTGATGAAGCTGTACCTGAATTCAACACTTGTTCTGAATTCCCACATATTTATAGCCACAGTGGATTTTTTTCTTATGCCTACCCCTTCACCACACTGATGGAATGCTACCTTATGTGTCTAGTACCTATTCTGGTTTGTTATGTTTCTATTATGTTACTATATGTCTTCCCCATCCATCTTTACATTATATCCTCTTGTATTTGCCTTCTTGCTCTTCTATCTGATCCACTAACAACTGATACTTTTTGCAGTATTGTAGTTATACCCTTTAACTAAAGCAACCTACTTCTTATCTCATATTTCATCTGTCTCTTGGGCCTTACAATCTCATCTGAACCTATAATGCCTTTTTTAAATTCCTACAATATCCTTACTGCAAAAGATCATGGAACCCACTTCAAGAGCAAAATAGATATGATCAGGCATGATATTTTATTTCTTATTGGATTCCTGTCTGAGCCTGAAAAGGATGGTCTGATGCTCTTTACTTTTCAATAATTTATAATGGCATTCTAACTTGTACAAAATAGACCACAAATAATAACTGTTGTGTGGTGAACATCAGAGGTCCATTTAACAGAAAGAAAAGGAGAAGAAGAATCGTCCCTATATCGAGGGGCGTAACTACAGAGGAAGCAGACTCTGCGGCTGGGGTTGCTTTGTGGCCAGTCGTGGGGGTGGTAACTGAATGGGCGGGCCGTGACGTAAAAATGGCGGAGCCACGGGTAAATGGGAGGACTGTGATGTAAAAGGGGGTGGAGCCATATGGTTGTGATGTAAAAGGGGCGGGGCTCCATCGCAAGAGGGGCAGAAGACAAAGAAAAGGTACGTTTCTGCTAGAGGGCCAAGGGCTTTTGTTAAGGGTATTACAAATTACTGGCAGCTACATTGCTGGTAAATTTGTAATACCAGCCCCTGGCAGGTAAAATACCAGCTGGGTGGCAACCCTATCTGTGGCTGCAGGGGGGCCCAGGACACATTGGGGGCCCCATGAGCAATTTCAACATATATTGGAAAACAGGACAACATCTGGATATGTCCGAATATAAATTTTCTGTGGGGGCCAGTAGCATCTAGTTATGCCATTGCTTATATCTACTGGATGGTAGAACCAAAGAAAGGAAGAAACAGAATAAAGAGCTAAGAAGTCTATTTGATAGCTTAATGAAATGAGACTGACTAATATTTATTATTTGACAATAACTTTGAGGTCCCTTGGATGTGAAAGAAATATTTCTAAAGTGTAGCAGCAATGAGAGAAAGAAAAAGCACATGTTCATCCAGATATAGGCATTGTCGGTTGTGTGGGGCATGTTAGCATTTATGCTAAGGGAAAGTCTAGGACGAAAAAGTAGCAAGGGACTCTGTAGTGAGCTGATGCTCTTCTCATCTCACTAGGTTCTTCATTGACCCTATCCAATTGCACATCATTTGCACTGTATTTTATGTTATTTGCATCTGCTCCTTCCATTTTTATCTTATTTCGGTCTTGTTGAATCAACCCAGATGTGATATACTTATAAATAGTGGGCAACACCAGTATTTATATTATATTTGGGGGCCGTGTTTATCATGACATTTCCTAAAATTCATCTAATGTATGACCCATGAGGTGCCATTGACCTCAAGTCTGTGTCCATATTACATCAATATAAATTCTGGGAAGCAGATAGACATGGCTGGTAAAAATGCTAGAGGCGAGATGTTAGGGTTGACAATGTTATAACAGCTTGCAAAGGGGAGAAGTAGCAACTATAGCCTGGGGTAAAACAAAGAGCAACTCTAAAATCAACTCGTTCTTATAATTGTTTGGTGCCTGGCAGGAAGGGCTAAATTAGTGACAGCCAACCTTATTTAGTGATTAGCGTTCTATTGAATGAAACACAGTCTATGCGGTGGAAACATTAAACCGATAAGGACGTCCTGCAGACAGGTACGATTGAATTGCTAAACCAGCAGTAAAGAGATTACAAACACTAAGTGGATCCATTGCTGAGAATGAGGCAATACACAAGCAAACTGGGCAGGGCAGAAATAATCTGCAGTAATTAGAAAATGAACAGATGAAGAAGCCATTAGGTTCAGCGCTTGCAAGTCACTACTGAGAATCAAAAAGGATAAAGTCTGAGTCAGGGAGAATAAGCCGGTGGCCATTTATAAATCACTGGTGGATGGAGTACATAATGCTGCTGGAATACTGACAAAGATGTGAGTGAGTGACTCGTTTAGATGACAGCAGTCGGGCTATTGGCCCTACACAATGTTACACTTGCAGCTGCTGGAATATTGAGACTGAAGGCAGCCATTAATCAGCAGGCTGGTGCAGAACTGAAATAATCCCTTAGTTCTGAAAGTTATTACTTTGGTGTTTCAGCCCACCTGCTGATAGCCTACTCCCTTGTTTGTGCAGAATACAAAATGAGCATGAACAGGGGGACACGTGCTGGTCTTTCTGCTCCAATCACTTTGATAATTACCTGTATTTCGAATTAATTAGGAAAAGTCACAGTTGGAACATATGTTTGATTACTCTTCTACTGAAGTACAGTTATAGCAACAAAGAGATAATGAATGAATTGCAAAATTAATCATATCAATGTCTATTAATATAGGTCAAAAACCAAGTACCCATCATTTATTCTACATACTATACTAGTATACTAGTAGGCATCCCATTTGCTTTGATTTATATGGCACAGGGAATAAATTAATCCACCCAGTGTCGGGCCAAGACACTGAGGCATCCACGGCTAAGGGCTCCCATGCCCACCATACTCATGCACACGCACTCCCACGGTTGTGCATACAGTGGAGGTGAGAGTGCCACCCAAATATACTCAACCATTGGCAATGTCAGGCTTAATCTAATCGTTGACCCTAGGGCCAAATGATCATATTACAACAGTGGGAATAGGAGCTGTTGGAACGAGGGCCTCATCAACTAGCCAATACGGTCCTTGATCCAGCGGGAAAATCAAACCTGCCGGAATGGCATCTGTTCGATTTTCAGACAGATGTTGGTCAGGGAGACCTGTCGGAGTCTCATAGCTGGGCAGGATAAGCTGCCAAGATGGTTTAAATCTGTTCATGTATGGCCACCATAGACGTGCAGATTACCTGCAATATCGGACGAACAAACGGACGTCCCCATCTCCCAACCTGCCACTAACCTTCAGTTTAAATAAAGTAGTAAAAGAACAGATCAGCTGATGTTCTGCCCATGACAGCAATCGTACGAAATGTATATCCAACAAAAACTGGTGACAGTCTCCCACTGAAAATCGTCTGATCGACAATACACGCAGAGATATTATCAGCAGCCGACAGAAATCTTTTAACCTGTCCGATCGACCAAATGACCGATTTCCGAGGGACGAAAAATGTCGGGACTCTCCACACACGGTCCGAAAATCGTATGAATCGAGGATTCGTACGATCAGATCTTTGCGTCTGTGGCCAGCTCAAGGCTAAGGCCACACCGGGGGGGGGGGTTGGAAATCAGCTAGCTAAAATACACTGGCTGATTTCAGCCCTGCCGCAGGCAGCAGCCTCCTCTCATTTCCACATTCGTAAGCTTTGAATCCGCTCAACGGGAACAGACTTGGTTGATTTTGTCAAAGAACGAGAGTCTCTGCATTTTGAACCAAAATTTGTTCGTACTGAGCCAATTCAACACTCATAAATGCAGAAAAGAGAGGAGTCTACTGCCAGCGGTAGAGCTATGTTAATACAGTAGGTCCCATCGGCTGCCTGCATTAAAAATCAGAAAGTGGGGCTAAACTAGCCCCAGTGGTTTTGACACACATGGGCCCTAGGCATAAGATAACCTGGCGATAGCAGTCAAAAAAGCAGTGATGTGCTTTTTGTGTGAGTGGCAGCATCCTGCATGGAACCTATAGTTCTGCACAATTTAGTATCATCAACAAAAATAGAAACAGTACTTTCAATGCCCACCTCCAGGTCATTGATAAACAAGTTGAAAAGCAAAGGACCAAGTAAAGAGCCCTGTGTTACTCCACTAACAACACTGGTCCAATTAGAAAATGTTCCATTTACCACCACTCACTCTTTGTAATCTATCTTTTAGCCAGTTCTTTATCCAGGTACAAATACTATCTTCCAGGCCAATATTCCTTAATTTAACAGTACCTTCTGTCTGGCACTGTATCAAATGCTTTAGCAAAGTCTAAGTAGATCACATACACTGCCTTGAACAGTTAAACTACAAAAAGAGAGTATGGTGCATCCAATCTGTAAAAAGCACTACTAAGTCAAAACAATGTTCAGATTAGAATATGGATTGGGAGGACATACTCACAGTTCACTCCAGTCCAAGGCAGCAAGTAAATAAATACAAAAATGTATTAGGACATATTAAAACATGGCCTGACGCGTTTCGTGCCTGTTGGGGCACTTACTCATAGGCTGATACTTTTTGGAGGGACTCGCATATCTGGTGGTAGTTTCCACATCCACTGCCTTCCCATAATTGAGGTCCCTGCTCACCTTCTCATAAAAGGAAATTAAATTAGCAAGATCTATTACACATAAAACAATGCTGGCAGAAACTTATAGTATTAGGATTTGCTATGAAGTCCAGTATCTTATCCTTTATTTACCCTTCGAAAAGCTTTCCTACCACTGATGTCAGATTAACAGGCCTATAGTTTTGAGGCTGAGAACAGGATCCCTTTTTTAATAACATTAGCAATACACCAGTCTCTCTGCACAGTGCCAGACCTCAATGAATCCTGAAAAATTAAGTAAAGCGTTTTGGAAATCACAGAGCTAAGCTCTCTAAGTACCCTGGGATGAATTCCCTGCCCTTTGTTTATCTTAACATGCTCTAGTCTCTTTTGAATTTCCTCATGCGTGAACATTGCAACATTAGTTGTATTACTAGGATTGGGACTATTGTGTAGAGAGATGAAAAAAATATGAGTTCAGAATCTCTGCTTTTTTTCTGTTCTCATCAAGCAGCTAACACTAAAGCTAACACTGATGAGATATCGGGCTCCAGGGCACAATCCTGCTGTCACTCCATTCAAGTAGTTTGAAAGATACTTCTCTATTTAGCCCATATATTTATCCAGGAAGCTACACCCAGCATTCACTCCAATGTATCCAGAATTGGTATGCTCTTTCTGCTATGATTGTAAAGATTGTTGTAATGCATTCTGTTAATTGTAGATTAGACCAGTATTCTAGCACCACTTCGGAGCCAAGGTGTTGCACAAACAATACACTATGGGAGTCTCACTAATATCAAAGAAAATTTGCACCAGTGTAGTAACCCATGACAATCAACCACCTGTTAACTTTGATTGGCAAGCTGGAGTTGTAATATATCTAATGTAATGTATATTACATTGAAAGAAATGATTTGCAAATACAAGAAACCTATAATCGATGTACTGATTTGCAACCACAGTAAACACAGTTATACAGGCAAGTAATTCCAAACCCCAACAGGAACTCAGCTTCCCCCTTCTTCAGGATTTAATAGCGTTCATTAGCCTGATCAATGTCCACTGCAACATTCATTTATATAGACACTATGCAGAGCTTAGCACATCTGCCAAACAATAAGAACTGCAGGCCCCCAGCTCAAAGTACACACCATAAATCTAATATAGATTTGTCCATTGTGTTCACTATAGAAATCCCGTGACTGCATTAAAAATTTGATAATTACATTTTGGGCTAAAAGGGGATCTTTTGCAAAAATTAACATTTAATACAAGCTGCATCTCACTGAAATAAGAAATGTTCTAAATATAATCAATTAAACACCATTTATGAAAGAATGAAGTTATTCTTCACTCTCCCACACTCAACTTGTCTCTCTTCATTCTCTCTTCTTGCAGTAGGTGGAGTCAGTTTTGATCTAATACATACTTTGGGGGGGGGTTGTTTGAACCATTGCCTAGACAATGTATTAAAGCCCACTATTTACCCGACCCTGATGGAAATTCTGTTTCCCTGAATACAGAGTTTGTGCTACAGTAGAGTCAGTTATTTTGTTAGCTTTTGTTTGTGCTGGAGTCGGTTATTTGACTTCTGCTAGGAAAGGAAGCCCCTAAAATATTTATTAGACCTGCCTGTCAAAATCTTATCTCAAAGCATTATTGTCCAGCATTAAGAGAGCATGAAAAGTGATAGGTTTCTAAGAGTCAGATACTGAACAATAACTTGGTTACCGTATTTCAAAAACAGTACAGAAATGTTAATTGATTATAGTGAGAAAGTGTTGTATTTTAATGAGATGAATTCCCTTTAAAACAATGTATAACATATTTCTTGGGAATCCAATACCTGATGGAGAGTACACAGAGATTGACACTGGAGGGGCCCTAGCTAGATAAACCTACAATTTCTCCTTGGTGGTTCACAGTCCTATTCATTCTTCTGCAGGTTTCTCGTCATGCACGTGTCATAATGAGGAGAAATGTTTTCTGCAACGGGTAGCGCCACAACAGCTGTAATGTTCTTGTTTAATAGAAATCCAATTATCCCTCGTGTGGATGAGTAATTATTTCTCTTATTTCAAAGTGCACACCATTAATGTTCCATCCAGGCTTTAATCATGCGGGACACCGGGAAAAAACAAACCGGCCCTGACCTGCACCCAGATCGGTGGCTTCTTCTTGCTGGGAACTCCGTTTGTTGGGTGGTCGCAGCAAAAACGTTGCACACCGACGCTGCAGAGTGGGGTTCAGAGGGGGGCCCTGAGAAAGCAGCCCCAGTGGGCCCCGGGCCCCACAGTTCGACCCTGTATACACAGAAATACTCTCAACATTTCCTAGACACAGACTCCTCAATTCAACTAGTTTAGGTCTTCGTGTTGAGAAAATGATGGTCTCCTGGCTAAATAAATGTAAAAGTTATAGGAAAATTATACATTCTTAACAGAGGCTGGAAACTTGAAGTAGCACAATAAAATCACTAGATGTGAATTTCTATTTAAATGTGTTTAAAAGCATTTTCTATACAAATGTGCATTGCTGGATAAATAACTGCTGAAAGACTGTTTTTTTCAAATATTCCCTGCAGGCAGCTGATAAAAGCTAAATACGCACCTCTCTTAGTTAAGAGAATTATTGCTGTGACTACAAACCCAGAATCAGCAACACTGAGGCGTTTGAGGTTATTGAGGAAAAAACAGAATCTGATGCAAAAAAGTTTGGTTAAGTTGATTGTTGTTTCTTTAGGTCTAAGGGGCAGATTTATCAAGGGTTGAATTGTTAATTTTAACTAGAATTTTCGAGTTTAAAAATGTAATCCCCCTACTTGAATGAAAATTTAAATGTGAGATTTATCACAACTTGGTCATGGAAACAGTCCTAATTTGAATTTTCGTCACCTAAAACCTTTCCTGGTTCATATCAATGATAGAGATCCGTTGAGCCATTTGGAGATGTTAATAGCCTTCCTGACAGAGTTTTTTTCTGGAGAAAAATGTGATTCGTATGAATCGAATATGTTTCAAATTTTCAGGTCGGAACCATTAGATCGAATATTAGCCATTCAATTTTTTTCTTAAATAACCTCCCAGTCGAATTGGGAGTATATTCGCATTTTAAAAAAACTCACATGAATTCAAAATTCGTCCTTTGATAAAATGGGCCTCTAAGGGGCAGATCTATCAAGGCACTAGATCCAAAAGGAAGAGTGTGAGGATCTCCAATAATCAAAAACAAATTTTGTTACGAGTAAGTGCCCCATTTGGCACAAAACGCGTTAGGTTTTATGTCCTAATACATTTTCTACTTTTTTTTAACAAAATTTGTTTTTGATTATTGGAGATCCTCACACTCTTCCTTTTGGATCTAGTGTCTTGGATTTTGCACCTTGGGACTAAGGTGAACTGTGAGTAAATCTCCCTGCTATTTACTTAACCATAATGTTTTTTTGTATTCAGAGTGGTACCACTTATATTGAACATTTTTCCTTGTGGCAGCACACACTTCCATTTTTCGCAGATTTATCAAGGGTCAAATATTAAATTCAAATTCGAAATTTATAGTGTCAAAATTTCAGACATTCAAACTTTAATCCCTCTGTTCAAATGTAAATGTGAGATTTCTCACACCTCGACCATGGAAACAGTCCTACTTCGAATATTCGCCACTAAAACCTGACGAGTTCATTTGTACAACGAATTCCCATAGGGAGGAAGCACACCAAACATATAATTTTGCCTTTTAGGACATTTATTCAGCAGTGTTGGCACAAGCTTTCGGGGTCAACCCCTTCCTCAGGTGCAATAAAAATCAAGTGAACAGCATTGCATTAAATACCTTTAACACCATGTGAACTATCATGTGATACAATTAACTGTTTAGTGCTCGATCCCATTCCTCTTTATATAATGGTTTATAAGTATCCCAAAATTCATGAAGGAAAGAAGAATCCCTTTAGGAAAATTCATTGCCTGCAATATAACAATAAATATTATAAATAACTCATTTAAAACATACTTATATCAAACATTATTTGCAACAATATTAAAAACATTTTTTCAAGAAACAATTGATACATTATCCTTCAACCAGTAACATTACACTTGTAGCCTAATGGAGGCTTGTTACATATTATAAAAAACATCTCATATTAAAACTTTCATTTAATCCCATAGGTGTTAGGGAATCCAATCTTTTTATCCACACTGCTTCTCGTTGCAGCAACCGTTTTCTTATATTACCTCCCCTCTCAGTAGTTACCTGTTCCAATATATTCCATCTTAATTGGGCAACCGTATGTTTATTATGGAAAAAATGTTTTGCCACCGACATTTCAGACAAATTTTCTTTCTTATTTTCCTGTTTCTCTGTATCAGGTGTAAAATTTCGAATACTACTTTTATGTTCATTTAGTCTAGTTTTTATAGATCTACTCGTCTGTCCCACATAGGTAAGTCCGCATGGGCATTTTATCATATAAACGACTCCTGTACTGTTACAGGTAAAATGCCCATTCAATTTTATTGAATAGCCCTTAGATGGATGTGCTATAATGTCCCCTTTCAGGATACCATTACAATGTGCACATTCACCACATCTGAATGTGCCATTTTTTAAAGGTGCCAATAGTCCCAAATTTTTATCTTTTTTTAAAATTTTTTTAGTCACTGTCTGTCCTATAGATCTTCCTCTTCTATACGAGAATAATGGCGGATCTTTAAACAATTTACCCATTTCTCTATCTTTTTGTAGTATCCTCCAATGTTTCAAAATTATTCGCCTAACATATGGGGGCCGATTCACTCAGCTCGAGTGAAGGGTTCGAATGAAAAAAACTTCGAATTTCGAAGTTTTTTTTGGGTACTTCGACCATCGAATTGGTTAAATTCGTTCGAATTCGATCGAAGTCGAACGAAATCGAACGATTCGAAGTAAAAATCGTTCGACTATTCGACCATTCGATAGTCGAAGTACTTGCCCTTTAAAAAAAACTTCGACCCCCTACTTCGGCAGATAAAACCTACCGAAGTCAATGTTAGCCTATGGGGAAGGTCCCCATAGGCTTGCTAACCTTTTTTTGATCGAAGGATTTTCCTTCGATCGTTTGATTAAAATCCTTCGAATCGTTCGATTCGAAGGATTTAATCGTTCGATCGAACGAAAAATCCTTCGATCGTTCGATCGCAGGATTAGCGCTAAATCCTTCGACTTCGATATTCGAAGTCGAAGGATTTCAATTCGAGGGTCGAATTTCGAAGTATTTTTAACTTCGAAATTCGACCCTAAGTGAATCTGCCCCATGGTGTTTGGCGACCAAAAGTTGAAACAAATGGTATCTGCGAATTTTTTTGTTTCCCTTTCCTTTCTCTTCTTATTAATAACTTTTTTCGTTCCATTACTTTAAGGTCTTGTTTTACCTCATTAAGTTGGTCCCTGTCATATCCCCTTTGTGAGAATTTTTTTATCATAGCATCAGCTTCTTGTTCAAATACATTTTCTTTAGACGTAATACGTCTCACCCGACTTTGATGGTATTATGCAAAATCATGCATAAACGTATTTGCATATATAGGCGCCATATTGGCCTATATATGCAAATACGTTTATGCATGATTTTGAAAGTAAATATATCCTTAATAACAATATGTGGAATAAGTATATATTGCAGTATTGGCGCTATATGGACGATATTTTTCTGATCTGGGATGGTACTGTGGACCAATTTGAAATGATGGTGCAGAATTTAAATGAGGTACATAATACCATCAAATTTACCTCAGTATGGTCTGAACAAGACCTAGCCTTTTTGGATGTTAAAGTTTCCATTGAAAATAATACCCTGTCTACGGCAATCCATTATAAGCCTACAGATTGTAATACAATACTGTTACCATCAAGCTGTCATCCACCGGGGGTATTCAAAGGACTCCCACGCAGCCAGTTAAGTCGGGTGAGACGTATTACGTCTAAAGAAAATGTATTTGAACAAGAAGCTGATGCTATGATAAAAAAATTCTCACAAAGGGGATATGACAGGGACCAACTTAATGAGGTAAAACAAGACCTTAAAGTAATGGAACGAAAAAAGTTATTAATAAGAAGAGAAAGGAAAGGGAAACAAAAAAATTCGCAGATACCATTTGTTTCAACTTTTGGTCGCCAAACACCATATGTTAGGCGAATAATTTTGAAACATTGGAGGATACTACAAAAAGATAGAGAAATGGGTAAATTGTTTAAAGATCCGCCATTATTCTCGTATAGAAGAGGAAGATCTATAGGACAGACAGTGACTAAAAAAATTTTAAAAAAAGATAAAAATTTGGGACTATTGGCACCTTTAAAAAATGGCACATTCAGATGTGGTGAATGTGCACATTGTAATGGTATCCTGAAAGGGGACATTATAGCACATCCATCTAAGGGCTATTCAATAAAATTGAATGGGCATTTTACCTGTAACAGTACAGGAGTCGTTTATATGATAAAATGCCCATGCGGACTTACCTATGTGGGACAGACGAGTAGATCTATAAAAACTAGACTAAATGAACATAAAAGTAGTATTCGAAATTTTACACCTGATACAGAGAAACAGGAAAATAAGAAAGAAAATTTGTCTGAAATGTCGGTGGCAAAACATTTTTTCCATAATAAACATACGGTTGCCCAATTAAGATGGAATATATTGGAACAGGTAACTACTGAGAGGGGAGGTAATATAAGAAAACGGTTGCTGCAACGAGAAGCAGTGTGGATAAAAAGATTGGATTCCCTAACACCTATGGGATTAAATGAAAGTTTTAATATGAGATGTTTTTTATAATATGTAACAAGCCTCCATTAGGCTACAAGTGTAATGTTACTGGTTGAAGGATAATGTATCAATTGTTTCTTGAAAAAATGTTTTTAATATTGTTGCAAATAATGTTTGATATAAGTATGTTTTAAATGAGTTATTTATAATATTTATTGTTATATTGCAGGCAATGAATTTTCCTAAAGGGATTCTTCTTTCCTTCATGAATTTTGGGATACTTATAAACCATTATATAAAGAGGAATGGGATCGAGCACTAAACAGTTAATTGTATCACATGATAGTTCACATGGTGTTAAAGGTATTTAATGCAATGCTGTTCACTTGATTTTTATTGCACCTGAGGAAGGGGTTGACCCCGAAAGCTTGTGCCAACACTGCTGAATAAATGTCCTAAAAGGCAAAATTATATGTTTGGTGTGCTTCCTCCCTATGGGAATTCGTTGTATGAAAACCAGGCTTGGAAGTAGCTGGAGGAGTTGAATGCACCCTAAAGAAAAAGTAAGTGGTGTGCCGAAGAATATGTATGCGAGTTCATTTGTACGTCAATGGCAGAGGTCCGTTGAGCCATTTGGAAATGTTAATAGCCTTCCTGACATTCGAGTTTATTTTCGGGAGAAAAATTTGATTTGTATGAAAACTAACCCTAAAAAGTTTTTTAAATATATTAATAGTAAAAAGATGCAGGTTGAGAGTGTTGCTCCATTAAATAATGGTACCAGTATGGTTGTAACAGATACAGATAAGGCAAATGTGTTAAATCAGTTCTTTTCTTCAGTGTATACAATAGAGGAGTCTGGGTTCACAGGCTCACTTAATAACTGCACGAATGGTTCAGCTCAATCTAGTCAGTGGCTGACTCAGGATATGATTCAAAAAGCTTTAATACAAATTAATGTAAACAAGGCTCCAGGGCCTGATGGCATACACCCCCGGGTTCTAAGAGATCTTAGTTCAGTTTTAGACCAGCCCTTATTTATGATTTTCTCAGATTCACTGTCATCTGGTATGGTGCCTATGGATTGGAGAAAAGCTGACGTTATTCCAATATTTAAAAAGGGATTACGATCTCAGCCTGGCAATTATAGGCCAGTAAGCTTGACATCTGTGGTGGGCAAATTATTTGAAGGCTTGTTAAGGGATCACATTCAAAATTTTGTCCTAATGAATGGCATTATGAGCAACAATCAGCATGGCTTTATGAAGGATAGGTCATGTCAGACGAATTTGATTGCATTTTATGATGTGGTAAGTAAGATTCTGGATAGTGGGGGGGCAGTAGATGTGATCTATTTGGATTTCGCCAAAGCGTTTGATACTGTGCCCCACAAACGACTGCATTCTAAACTAAGGTCTGTTGGGCTTAATGAAGTCGTTTGCACATGGATAGGAAACTGGCTACAGGATCGGGTACAGAGGGTAGTTGTTAATGGGACATTCTCTACTTGGAGTAAGGTTCTTAGTGGGGTTCCCCAGGGCTCAGTATTGGGTCCACTTTTATTTAACTTGTTCATTAATGACTTAGGGGAGGGTGTTGTAAGTAATGTATCAGTGTTTGCAGATGACACAAAATTATCCAGCCCAATTAATTCCATCCAGGATGTGGCATCCTTGCAACATGATCTTGACAAACTGGCAATCTGGGCAGCTAAGTGGCAAATGAGATTCAATGTTGATAAATGTAAAGTCATGCACCTGGGATGTAAAAATATCCAAGCCACTTATACCCTTAATGGGACTGCACTAGGCAAATCCATTATGGAAAAGGACCTTCGAGTCCTTGTAGATGATAAACTTGGCTGTAGCAAGCAATGCCAGTCAGCAGCATCAAGGGCAAATAAGGTCTTGAGCTGTATTAAAAGGGGCATAGAGTCAAGGGAGGAGGGGGTCATTCTTCCACTGTATAGAGCACTTGTAAGGCCCCATCTAGAATATGCCGTACAGTTTTGGTCTCCAGACTAACTTAATTTCTTTTTATGAGAATGTAAGTAGACACCTCGATTCTGGGATGGCAGTGGATGTGATTTACTTAGATTTTGCTAAAGCATTTGATACAGTGCCACACAAATGGTTACTGGTTAAATTAAGGAATGTTGGCCTGGAACATAGTATTTGTACCTGGATAGAGAACTGGCTAAAAGATAGACTACAAAGAGTGGTGGTAAATGGAACATTTTCTAATTGGACCAGTGTTGTTAGTGGAGTACCGCAGGGCTCTGTACTAGGTCCCTTGCTTTTCAACTTGTTTATTAATGACCTGGAGGTGGGCATTGAAAGTACTGTTTCTATTTTTGCAGATGATACTAAATTGTGCAGAACTATAGGTTCCATGCAGGATGCTGCCACTTTGCAGAGTGATTTGTCTAAACTGGAAAACTGGGCAGCAAACTGGAAAATGAGGTTCAATGTTGATAAATGCAAGGTTATGCACTTTGGCAAAAATAATATAAATGCAAGTTATACACTAAATGGCAGTGTATTGGGAGTTTCCTTAAATGAGAAGGATCTAGGGGTCTTTGTAGATAACACGTTGTCTAATTCTGGGCAGTGTCATTCTGTGGCTACTAAAGCAAATAAAGTTCTGTCTTGCATAAAAAAGGGCATTAACTCAAGGGATGAAAACATAATTATGCCTCTTTATAGGTCCCTGGTAAGGCCTCATCTGGAGTATGCAGTTCAGTTTTGGACTCCAGTCCTTAAGAGGGATATAAATGAGCTGGAGAGAGTGCAGAGACGTGCAACTAAATTGGTTAGAGGGACGGAAGACTTAAATTATGAGGGTAGACTGTCAAGGTTGGGGTTGTTTTCTCTGGAAAAAAGGCGCTTGCGAGGGGACATGATTACACTTTACAAGTACATTAGAGGACATTATAGACAAATGGCAGGGGACCTTTTTACCCGTAAAGTGGATCACCGTACCAGAGGCCACCCGTTTAGACTAGAAGAAAAGAACTTTCATTTGAAGCAACGTAGGGGGTTCTTCACAGTCAGGACAGTGAGGTTGTGGAATGCACTGCCGGGTGATGTTGTGATGGCTGATTCAGTTAATGCCTTTAAGAATGGCTTGGATGATTTTTTGGACAGACATAATATCAAAGGCTATTGTGATACTAAGCTCTATAGTTAGTATGGGTATATAGAATTTAATTAAAAGTAGAGGGGTGTATGTATGGATGCTGGGTTTTCATTTGGAGGGGTTGAACTTGATGGACTTTGTCTTTTTTCAACCCAATTTAACTATGTAACTATGTAACTATCACTCAAACAGGACATTATTGTATTAGAGAGGGTACAGAGAAGGGCAACTAAGATGGTAAAAGGTATTGAAAATCTTAGCTATGAGGAAAGACTGGCCAAATTGGGGATGTTCACGCTGGAGAAGAGGTGCTTAAGGGGTGATATGATGACTATGTATAAATATATAAGAGCATCATATAATAATCTCTCTAATGCTTTATTTACCAGTAGGTCTTTCCAGCTGACACAAGGTCACCCATTCCGATTAGAAGAAAAGAGGTTCCGCCTAAATATTCGGAAGGGGTTTTTTACAGTGAGAGCTGTGAAGATGTGGAATTCTCTCCCTGAATCAGTTGTACAGGCTGATACATTAGATAGCTTTAAGAAGGGGTTGGATGGCTTTTTAGCAAGTGAGGGAATACAGGGTTATGGGAGATAGCTCATAGTCCAAGTTGATCCAGGGACTAGTCCGATTGCCCATTTTGGAGTCAGGAAGGAATTTTTTCCCCCTCTAAGGCAAATTGGAGAGGCTTCAGATGGGTTTTTTGCCTTCCTCTGCATCAACTGGCAGATAGGTAGTTAATAAAAAAAAAAAAAAGGTTGAACTCGATGGACATGTGTCTTTTTTCAACCTTACTTACTATGTTACTATGTTACTATGTATGAATCGAAAACGATTCCAATTTTCGGGTCGGAAACCATTCACTCGAATATGAGACATTCAAATTGTGAGTATATTCAGATTTAAAAAAATTTACATTCATTCGAAATTCAACCTAATATAAATGGGTAAATGGATAAATGGACCTCCCTGTGTTGAAGTTGCCTAATATCTACCCCAATATTTTTTATTTCTTTCCTTTATTTCAACCCAAACTGGTGTGGTCATTCTTTCAAAAGGACATCATACTAACAAGGGAGAGAGAGACTGAGAAAGAAAATAAGTTATTGAGAGGTCTAGTAAGTGGTTCAAAAATTATAGGTGTCGATACAAAACAGCGCAGAGGTTCTGCTGCAAAAGTGCCTTTATTTAACACGTGTGTTAAATAAAGGCAGTGTAAAATAAAGGCACTTTTGCAGCAGAACCTCTGCGCTGTTTTGTATCGACACCTATAATTTTTGAACCACTATTGATGGCTTTGGATGGAAGCAAGGTGCCATGATACCTAAACTAAACCACAGAGGAACAAGTACCAGTTTATAACATTTACTACTTGAGAGGTCTAGTTAGCACCCTGAGCTGCAGGCTTATTCCATAGCATTCTTCAGTAAGTGTTACTTACTAGGGATCCAAGAATAAAGGGCCATGACTAATAAGGTTGAACTTAAGTGCTGTGGTCTTTATTGTAATGCATAGGTTCTCAAGCTGCCAAGCCGGCCTTATAGTGGATTCCAAAGAGTGGATAAGGATGTGGTTGACAGTTTCAGTGGATACTGTTTTGGTCTGCAAGAAATTCCTTAAATCACATTCTAAGGGCCATGGCTGATGCAGAGGTTTGACAACTGCGATAAAAATTACACAATAGCGGGAATCACCCGAAAATGCTTTGTCCTTCAAGTGGGTGAACAAATATTTTCTATGCTAGATATCCTTGATATAATATCAGGGTTATAGTTGCAATGGATTTGGCATATATTCACTAATTATAAGAGGCCCCTGAATTATGGTCTTCTGATAAAGCTTGTTCTATATTAGTGTCTATTGCAGTCAGTCATTGAGTTTTTGGGGGTGACTTATTGTCAGGGCCTGAAAGCTCCGCTAGGATTTGCGGACCTAGGAGGAAGCAGCGAGTCCAACACAGTTTATGGTATCCAAAAGTTTGAAGAATAAGGGTAATCAAGTCCAGGCAAAAGGTCAGTTCAGGCAGCAAAGTTCTTAGTTGATAAAACAGACCGAGGAATCAAGATCAGTATCAGTAAATCACACCCAGGAACACAATAAGTTGAACCTATAATTGGGCAAGGTCTGCAAGGCGTCTTTTATAGGCGGATCTTCGTGCCAAACGAGCGTGATGACATCATGCGTCACACGCTGATGTTGCGCTTTTTGCCGCTCCTGTGTCATGATGTTGCGCATGTTTAGACGTGCTGGTGCCATGACGCACACGTTTTGATGCTTTGGCGTCAGAACGTGCCACGTGGAACTCCTGGCCTCCGCCATCTTGTCCATGGCGTCGGAGCGGCCGGTAAGTATCCCTTATAAAGGTTTGAATTAGAATTTTTGCCACATTTTGATTTTATTTTCACAATAACTCACAAATTGGAATTGGATTTTCAAAAACTCAAATGTCTGGTATTTATTAAGTAAAAAAAAACCTCCAATGTAAAAAATTGGCATTTAAAAACCTGGCGGTAGTTTGGTAGCAATGGTTTGGGAGCCTTGTATTCCAGATTATAGTAATGCTTTTATGCACACATGGTATTTGCAATGGGTTGGACAAGGAACTCAGTGCCATGAAATTGAGGAGCCAACACTATCATGACAGTTTGGATCTGAATCAAATTATGTATCAACTGCCAACTTGATATGCAGTATTTGCCCAAGGTAGGTCACATCTATAGGTCACGTCAATAGACAATCAACAGACAGCCCGTATTAGACAAAAAAATAAAGCACTGCACATTATGCTTGCAATATATTTTATGTCTTGTATTTTAATGTCTTGTAATATAGTTTATGTTAAAGCTTTGCTGTGAAAGCAAAATAAAAATAAATAAAAATAACAAGAAAAAAGTTTTGACACCTTGGAGCTTCACTAGGCCATAAACAAAATGTTTGATTCCATTGTGAAGCTTTTACTGCCTTGGTACCAAGCCCTGGTTGCTCTTATTTAATTTCTCTGATAATCAATGAATTAGGATTGGCTTTGGCAGCTCCAACAAAGCTAAAAAGACGAGTTCACAGAAAGAGCAGTGTTGTAGTTCAAGTACAGTATAGGCAATTGGATTATTGCCTTTATAGAACTTGCTGTCTTGGAGGATAAATCACTAAAGATAAAGAGATAGTGGATTTACTGTATTTGACAGCAAACTATCAGGTTTAAATGGTTGTGAGCAAATAAAAGAAAAAAGCTACAAGAGAATGAATTTCAGGGTGTTCAGTTTAAATAAATACCCTCATTAATACACTTATATTGTTTGTAATACAGCATATACCAAATGCAGTAAGTGATCATCAAGGGTCCTGTTGTAACGCTGCAAAAGGAACTAAGAGGACTAGGGGGCCGATTCACCAAGGTTCGAATATCGAGGGATAATTAACCCTCAATATTCGACTGGGAATTAAAATCCTTCAACTTCGAATATCGAAGTCGAAGGATTTTAGCGCAAATAGTTCGATCGATTTTAATCCAACGATTGAAGGATTATCCTTCGACCAAATAAACGTAGCCAAGCCTGTTGGGACCTTCCCCATAGGCTAACATTGAGTTCGGTAGGTTTTAGATGGCGAACTCGGGGGTCGAAGTTTTTTCTTAAAGAGACAGTACTTCGACTATCGAATAGTCGAATAGTCGAATGATTTTTAGTTCGAATCCTTCGATTCAAAGTCGAAGTCGAAGGTCGAAGTAGCCCAAAAAACACTTCGAAATTCGAAGTTTTTTTACTTCGAATCCTTCACTCGAAGTTAGTGAATCGGCCCCTAAGGCTCAATATATAATTTTAATCATAATACATATGTGGAATATGTTATCCAGAAACCCATTATCCAGAATTATGGGACAGCCATCTCCCATAGATGCCATTTTAATCAAATAATTAAAAAATGTAAATATGATTTCCTTTTGCTCTATATAAAATAAAAGAGTACCGTACCTTGTACTGAGATATAATTGCCTGAGTGCTAACATTGGTGCTTATGAGCCCTCTGCTGGTAACATGTATGCAATTATTACATTAGAGTACTAAGGGCTATGGCCGCAAAAATAAGAACACATAGGGGCAGATTTGCTAAAGGGCGAAGTGACTAACGCTGGCAAAAATTTGCCAGTGTGACGTCATTCAGGCACTTCGCCGATTTACTAATGGGCGCAGGCCTAACTTTGCTAGCGAAAGAGATGCTAGTGGTCATTCGCACTCTATCGCCATGCAAATTTTCGCTCTGGCGAATGGACGTAACTCCGCAAATTCACTAAGATGATGATTTTACTGAATGTTACCTCTTTCGCCAGACCAGGCGAAGTGCAATCGAGTGCATGGGACTTCTTCAATTCCCAAGTCCCAAAAAACGCTGGCTCACCTCGGAAGGCTTCATCAGACTTTAATTTGCAGCGCATATGCCGAATGATAGCGAAGTTTCTCTAGTGTGAATTCGTCAGCGCGAGTATTTCATAACGAACTTTCACTAGCGTTCATTTCTCCCTAGCAGAACTTTGTTTGTACACTTACACTTAAGTCAATTTGAATAAGAAAATACATATAGGTCATAGATACATCTTTATTAGAGATGTTGGTGCAGCATTTTACTTTTCGGCATACAGGATATGATGTCACTGACATAAGATTGAGGAGGATGTAGCTTCATCTTATCAGTTCGCCAAGTATAAACTGTCAAACTCTGGCGAAAGGGGTAACATCATGGAAAATTCTCATTTTAGTGAATTTGCGGAGTAACGATCGTTCGCCTGAGCGAAAATTCGCCCGGCAAAAGGGCGTGAAACTTCATAAGCAATGTACTCTAATGCTAGTGTATTGTCCTCTATGCCTGTACATAAATTCATGATGTCCCTGGATTGGATTTCTGGTGAATTTTTGCTAGCAACGGGCACTTTGCCCTTTAGTGAATTAGCGCCAAAGACCCTATTCACAAAGGTTTTTGCATCTAAACTATCTTTATTAATGAAATCTTTATGAGGCTCATCAATAGGCTATACAGAATAAAATTTGAGAAAGATACATTTAAAAAAAAAAGCTTATTCCTATATATACACACCATGGAGACCCATCAGAGCCATAAGGTAAAGACAGTTTGTAGTTCCAATACCTCACACAATACTGAGCTTGCATTTAGAGCATTTTGTTTTACCAAGGATGTACTTGCCAGACGCTTTCTGCTTAAGCTGTTAAAGCAAATATTTTAAATGGCCCTAGTTTAAAAGGTAAAAGAATCCCCTGAGCTTGGTCTTTACTAGTTCTGGTCTTTGAATATGCTCCAGTTTATTCCTTAGAGCTGCGCTACTTACGTCAACAGAGAGTATACGTGCTGGAACAATACGTACAGAAGAGCCCTGTTAATGAGAAATTATAATCTCAATGGAATTGAGTGAAAGTTCAGCCACGCAGCAGCTCCTATCAATAAATATACTTAGTGACGTGAGCTTCAGTGCCCACTATTCCGGCCAAGAAAATTCAGTGTGGCTTGGCTGCAAACGTAATCAGTGCTGCAGTTTTCATAGTCTTTATATGTTTTTTTTTATTGGTGATTTACTATTAATACAGAAAATAACGATTAATTTTATCTTTTCCTCCTTGTTATCCTCTATTGCTATTACTGTGCTGTATTTTATGTTTTAAGTTATTTTATGTTGCCTTCCTCATCTTGGCCCCTGCTTGTGATTATAGAGAAAGAGACCAATTATAGTCTGTACAGGAGGCTCTGAAAAGCTCTGACCACATTATGTTGGCACTGGGGCAGATGGTTCCCTTTAATACCTGCTCCTCTTATGCTTTTAAATTTGACCTGCTCCTCTTCTATTCCAGTAAGGAGATGAACGTGTGTGAACAGAGGAAGCAGAAACACCATAAGAAATTAATTGAAGGGTTAGTTTACCTTTAAAGGGGAAGTAAAGTCTAAAATAGAAATGTTGTATTTTGTATACTAAACATAAACATGAACTTACTGCACCACAAGCCTAATCAAACAAATGATTTATGCTTTTAAATTTGGCCACAGGAGTCACCATCTTGTAACTTTGTTAAACATCTTTGCAAGACCAAGACTGTGCACATGCTCAGTGTGGTCTGGGCTGCTTAGGGATCGTCATAAATGATCAAAACAGCACAAGTCAAATAATATCTGCCAGAAGTCGATACAGCAAGGCTGATTAATAATCAGAATATACAGACTGCGTTCTGTGTTGTGTAATCTAATGTGAATTTTATGGTTTTTGCATTTTTCTCCAACTCTGCAGAACCAGTGGCTGCAGCAAAATAATCCTCCAAATAGAATCCCAGTTTATCTGTTGAAATCTGGCTCCATGATCTTTGTCCCTGCAGCTGGAGTTGGAAATAGTAAAGGGGATGTAAAGGCAAAAATAAAATCCAATACAAATCTACACAGTCGCCGACTGCTCTACAGGGAAAAAAAAGCTGTTTGAGTTCTGCATGGTTGGGAAGTAGGCAGTGGGGGGGCTCCCCCTGCTGTTCATAAGTATGATTGTTTCGCTGCTCAGCAGTTAGGGAGATGAAGATGTAAATGTAAGATGTAAATGAACTGCATACAGTCAGGTTTCTTGTAAAAACAGTACACATTTTTAATTAAAGTATATTGGAGATAGGTTTCTTTTTCATTAAAGATAGTAAAAATGGGATTTTATTTTGTTTGCCTTTACATGCCCTTTAATTTAACTTTTAGCATGTTATAGTATGGACAATACTTAGCAACATTTCAATTGGTTTTCGTCTTTTATTTTGCATAGTATTTTAAATTATTTGCTGTTTTCTTTTAACTCTACAGATTTCAAATGATTTTGCAAGACATTTTCAATAAATCAACCTGAAATGCTACTTTTTCAAAGTATAATACACTGGCACATAGTCCTCCTTTAAGGCTTTTTTTTATGGTTTATCCTTCTTGATGATAATGCACAAATGTTTGGATTACTCACACCCTGCCTTTTATCAACAGATTTTACTGAACAGTGAGCAGTGGCGTAACTGCAAACAAAGTAGAAATGTGGCTGAAACAGGGGACCAGACCTGCTTTCCCTTTAGGGGGGCCAGCAGGTGACCTGTGATTTTATGTGCAATGCAAGTCACCTAAAGGCCCCTCTACAGAGGAAGTAGATTTTATATCTTGTCTAGGTTGACCTGTGGTGACCTACGATTTTGGCCGGAGTGGTGGGGCCCATAAAAAAAGAATTTGAAGCAGGAACTGTAATAATGGCTAACGAGCTGATTTGGACTGCTATTTGGCCACACATCAGGAATAGAGGGACGGCCAAACTATGGGGTGACAACTGAATTATTAGATGTACTGAAGAAGCTGAGATTTGGCAGTATGAGTGAATAGAGGAGGATTGGAAAAAATTTCCATTTTTTAGAAAGGATATTGAGTGCAAGGGTGGTCTGGCCAGAGAGAATTAAATTAAAATGATCAGCGCTGGTTATAGTGGTTTTTCTTTGGATGTTTCCCATATGCTGATCACTGAGGGTTCACAGAGATTGCTCAACAGCAGGTCAGTGTGTTCTACGCAAGTCATCTGCCCTGTCTGCTGACCACAAATGCACTCTTCATTCTTTTCTAAATGGGTATGTTCCGTATTACCATCTGCTTTACCCTTGTGCTGCCAAACCACATACTCTTCAATAGATCAGGTGATTCACTTATCACCCCAAACACTCAACCTAGTTGGACCTCCATAGGAATCCAAAGCCCCCTGAGCTGCGGGTTCCAAACTAGTTTTCCTAATGAGTAAACCAGCGCTGTCAGCAAAGTGACAGAGAAATACAATCCCATTCAGGCAGAATCGCTCTAATAAATGCATTAACTCCCAGATTTGTGGAAAGCAGAGATCATAACAGAAATGAATTCTAATAACTGCAAGCCGTAAATATACTTTATACAGCATTGTTTGATTAATTATTGCTGTACATTAATATTATCCTTTTATTTCTGCCTCTATGGCATTGGCAAACACTATCGCTTTAGATATTGCAGAACTGCAACACCCTAGCCTCTCTCTAATTAGGTGATGGGGCATTCTGAGAGTATTAATGGTTTGACAATTGGAATGCAAGGCATTACCTTTACCTGTGCTAACCAAACTTGCAGCTAACTGTTCAAATGCCAGTACTCACGACAAAACAATTATCTTCTATCTTCTATAGTATTAATTTTAAGAAGTCACTGACCCCATCTAAAAAAACTAATGCTTTTGAAGGCTACAAATATATTGTTATTGCTATGTTTTATTACTCATCTTTCAATTCAGGCCTCTCCTATTCATACTGCAGTATCTTATTCAAATAAAAAAAAAAATAGGGATGAACCGAATCCAGGATTTGGTTTGGGATTCAGCTAGGGTTCGGCCTTTTTATGCATATTTTTGCATATGCAAATTCGGTTCGGTATTTGGCCGAAATACCATGCACAGTAAAGTTTGCAGTAAAGGACATCTGTGCATGCTATGGTCCAGGGTTTTTCGAAGAAAGAAGAAGCAAAGATGATCGTTCAGTGGACAGAAACTACAACCCACAGAACTCCCCTGACAGCCTTTAGCAGAATGGGTCAGGGAAGAACAATACATGAAGTGACATTGGCTGCCAACAGGTCTGGTCTGGGAGTCCTGGCATTTCAAATACACAGAGGCCCAAACAGCCCCCCAGCAGCCCACTAAAAAGTAACTGTCTATGGCTACTTATACTTGGCATTTGCCATAACCCACAGATTGCCAGCCCAGGCCTGGCTGCCAACTAGTGGTCTGTGTACAGGCCATCTGGACAAAATCTAGGTGGGGATTAGCCAGATATCTAATGAGCTGGTTTGGCAGTCTCATGAGGCAATGACTTCACCCAGCCTGGATTTGCTATTCTCCAGACTGCACAGACCCCATTTATGATACAGTTTTAGGACAAGGAGCAGATCAGATCTGCCCATTTATCTTTACACTTCAGTTTTTGTCCCACTACATTTGCTATTGTTTGCTCTTCTCATGTGGGTTCCATTAAGTACAGCCCACTTTGGACCCCCTAAAAGCCATTTGAGTGAAGCACTATTTCAATAGCAAAACTTCTGCCTCCTGCTGCACATACCGTAATTGTATGATGCTGAGCTTACCTGCTCTAACGTTCTTCTTGCAATCATTTGTGTAATCACTAGGGAGCAGGTTGTTCATTTATGAAATTAACATTGTTTATTATTGTGCTTTTAACTAGTGAAGCTCCGTCATTCTGTGCTCATTGCACATTATTCATTTATCAGTTGAGCACTAGACGCCTACAGGAATGACTTTTACACATAACCCTGCACAGGTACAACTCTGAAGTATTGCCTACCTTCCCACAGGTGCCATGTTCTTTTTTCCAAAGTGCAGTATTTTCCCCCACAATTCCAGAAAAATTGTGGCTGCAGAGTGTGATACATACATACAAGCAGGGTCGGGCCGGGTGCAGGGCGTGCAGTCCCCCCTCCCCCATTTGGACACAGTTTCTGTGCGCCTTCTCATTGGCATGAGCGTCCAGAGGGCCCCAAGTGGTTACAGACCCCCCTGCACCCCCAGTAGTTCCGCCCCTGGCTTGGACGTTAATCAGACATAAATGTGCTGAATATGTTGTCACATGTTGTCCTTTTCAAACAATCTGCACCCAATTCTTTAGGTGCACATTCTAGGCATCAGGTGACGCAGGTTTCTGTTCCACCCTGACTCAGTAAACGCACTGCTTGCATTTTGCAAGGGGAACTGGGAAGCAAACAGCAGCACCAAGTGCAACTATGCCGAAGCTTTAGACTCCTCTACTATTAATGAAGGCCATATTTTTACGCAGTTGTGTAAAAAAAACTGTACTGAGCGCTCATTAATGAGCCCTTTTAATTTTTAGACTTTTTAACAGCTCCAGAAGTTTTTCATACAAAGTGATACAAATTTCTTCTTTTTTCCTTTTTCTTTTGAAGTGTGGAATGAGCAATGGAAGATAACATTTAGGGATGCACCGAATCCAGGATTTGGTTCGGGATTCAACCAGGATTCAATCTTTTTCAGCAGGATTCGGATTTGGCTGAATCCTTCTGCCCAGCCGAATCCTAATTTGCATGTGCAAATTAGGGGCAGGGAGGGAAATTGCGTGACTTTTTGTCACAAAACAAGGAAGTAAAAAATGTTTTCCCATTCCCCCCCTAATTAACATATGCAAATTAGGGTTTGGATTCGGTTCGGCATTCGGCTGAATCTTTTGCAAAATAGTGGATTCGGTGCATCCCTAATAACATTGACACAATCTTACTCAATAAAACCAAAACGTTGCTTTACAATGACAAACCTTGCAGCTGTCTTCCATCCCTTGTTACTGGCTGTACATTGAACGTCTGTACATTTTGGGCAATGTTTGTCATTCCAGGCTTCCGCAAGGTTCCCATGAATCTCAGGGTTTGTCCTGTCCTTATCTATAGGTGCAGCTGATCCGTTCTTATGCTGAGATCTGCTTGTATGATGTTGGGTGCAATATATAAAACAGTTATTAATATTACCCTGCAGGGATGGGCGAATTTGACCCGTTTTGCCAAAAATTCGCCGCCGGCGAAATGTCGCAGACGCCCATTAAAGTCTATGGGCGTCAAAAAAAAAATTTGTCGCGCGGCGAAATTATTTTGTCGCGTGTCTTTTTTTGACGCACGTGTTCATACGTCTATGGGCGTCATTTTTTCGGCGAAACGAGTCAAAAAAATTCGCCCATCCCTACCCTGTAGTGACGTAAATGGATTGGCTTATATGACATTGCAAGAGATACAGTAATTCTGTGCGTAATTAGTTTACAATGTATACACACACTACATAAAGCAGCTGAACACTGGCTCGTGTATGTTACAAAGCGGTTGCAATCTGCTGCTTTATGTAGATATGAAGGAATCACAACTGAGGGTGTGGAGCATACATTGTATTACTTGCCTCAATCTTCTCAGATACACCCTCTTACCCCTTTTCATCAACTTAAAAAAAAAATCCACCGCGTCAAAATTCTCGTGCGTCAAAACTGTTGCGTGCATAAAAATTTTCACACGTCAAAATTATTCAGAAGCCCATTGACTTTAATGCATTTAGACAAAATAGTCACGAGTATAGAATTGTAGTTCGTGTCAAAATTGTTGCACGTCAAAATTATTTTGACGCCCATTGACTTAAAGTTATTTTACGCCCATTGACTTCAATTTTCTTAAATTTTTCATGTTTTGCAAATTTTTTGCCGAAGTGAAACGGGAGAAATTCGCCCATCACTACACTTAAGTTATCCAAACAATAGCCTGTAGATACTGACCTTAGAATCTCCTAACAACAAACTAGATCTGTGGGATTAGGCCACTTAGACATGGAGGGCCAGCCAGAACAGAAGAGGTTTCTGCCTTTTTTTAAAGGAGCAGTCCATCATGTGTTCAGTGGCAAGGTAGATAATCAGATTAATAGGTTCTGCAAAAAAGACGCCTATAGACTCCAGCTGCTGACAAAAATGATTGCGTGTAAAAAAAATTGTCACCCCTAGACAGGACCGCCATCAGAAATCACAGGGCCCCATACGACAAAATTTCCCGGGCCCCCTGGGCTGCGCCCACTGCAAGCCCCGCCTACAGGTCCACTCCCCACCACACAGCAAATAAACAAAAAAAATATTGGTGGCTAGGGTTCCCACATGTTAATAAAAAATAAAAAGATATTGGTGGCAAGGGCCCCCCATAAAAAAACATTTGTGGCCAGGGCCCCCCATGAGAAAAAAAATCGGTGGCCAGCCCCCCCCACATTATAAAAAAATTGGTGGCCAGGGCCCCTTAAACGTCCATCCCTTCCCGAAGTCAGCAGCTCTCAGAAAGATGGGGGGCCCGGCTAATCAAGTAAGTGTGGCATGGCAGGGCCCCCTTACCCTCGGGGCCCCCTACAACACTCCCCCCTGTCCCCCCCTGATGGCTGCCCTGCCCCTAGACTTCAATGCATTTGGCGGATTTTTCAATGTTTTACAAATTTTCAAAACGGGTCAACCATCCCTAGTAAAAAGCCATCTCCCTCCACCCCTTTGTTGTGACTGTTTTGTCTTATGGATAATCAAGAGTCCATTGTTCAGGTGGACTATCTGTGCACTGATAATCTAATGATCTATCTTACAAGGGCCAACCAGGGAGCAGCTCTAGTTTCCCTGTTTAGCTCCAGGAACAATAAACCATCCATTTTTCATGATTAAAACAAAAGGCAAAACATATGTTTGGCACAAGCCCTATTCATTGCTCAGAATGTGGAGAAATGTTAACAAGCTACTGCGGGTCACATGCAAGGGGTGGCAGATCAGAAGCGGGTTCTTTTTGGCTCCAACCATAGTCGTGGGCTTTTTTTGGCAGATCTCTCCCTGGCCTTCCAAGAGAAAATCAAAGAGCTAATATTCATTTCTCCTCCAGTTAAGGCTGTGTATCCCCAATGGGTGTAAGCCCCACATTTTGGGTGTTCCTGTACATTCATGTATATTGGTGGGTATTGCACCCCCAAATATCTAGGCAGATGCAATTGCTATGCCAATATTAATGTAGTCCCACTCTTCTTTTCTGTTATTTCTGTATTTGTGATATTTTCTTTTTCCTTCTAAATTTTTAGTTCTTTTCTTTACTATTTTCCCTCTCACCACTGGTCTTTATCAACTTATATAATCTTGTTTTACTCCTCAAGCAAGTTCTTTATTTTCTGTCACCCTTTTCCTTTCTTTCTTTTAATTATTTCTGTATTTTTATTCTTATTTCTCCCTAATTCCTCCTTTCTCCCACTGTCGTCTTCTGCTTGATCTGCCTTCACTCCTCTGTCTTCCTCCTTGCCTGAATTCTATCCCCTCCTGTCCTCTATAAGCTAAATAAACTTTTTTGTCTGCAGAAAGATTGTCTGAAGTTAAAACTTAATTAAGTGAACTGACTACTGCTCAGCTCTGAGGCAAAAAGCATTGTTTAGTTGCCCTTGCTGTGTAGAGCTGAGCCACTCCCAGAGGCACAAGAATAAGGACTGAAGAAGAAGAGGACTGAACAGAAGTACACAAAGAAGTTTCAGGTCTGTGTTAAGGTAAAGTCATTTCTGTTTCTAAATAAATCATCAAAACAACCAAGTGGTTCCTTTATGAAGTCCAGGTTTGTGTACAAATTTTATACAGGTGCCATTTTTACTAGTGATGGGCGAATTTATTCGCCAGGCGCAAATTCGGTGCGAATTTGCGCGATTCACGCCAGCGAATAAATTCGTGAAGCGCACGCGGCAAAAATTCGCCGGTGTCAAAATTTTTTTTTCGAAAAAATGGACACCGGCGTCAAAAACAGGCCCCAGCGCCTGTGCTGCCGTTAGGAAGTTTCCTAACTGCAGCAGTCAGAGCAAGTAAAACGAAGTGCGAATTTCACTGCATATAGTCAGGTGTCTGGATAGGAGATAGAAAGAAAGTAAAAATGGGATTTTATTTTTTTGCCTTTACATCCCCGTTAAGCTGTGAGTCTAACTTCTCCCAAGGGACCTCCTTATCTAAATTACTTATTTGCTTATCTCAAAAATGTTACAAAAGTATCTTAGCTGCATCTGGTGGCTGTTCTGGGATCTCTGCCAAAAGTCAATTAAGTTAAAAAACTTTGTTTCTTTTTCTGGCTCTTCAGTGCAGAGAAAATCGGGTCTTTTCAGTACAAACGCGGGACTGTGGGTTCAGCTGTCAAAAGCGGGACTGTCACGCTGAAAATGGGACAGTTGGAAGGTTGTATTTATAAACCATCAGAATGCCACACACAATTCCATGTTCATTTTCTAGTTCTATTGTTTTCTATTTAAAATGTCACTGATTTCCCCAGAGGGCCATGCTGTATAGCACAAGTATGGGATCCATTATCCGGAAACTAATTATCCAGAAATTATCCAAATTATGGAAAGGCTGTCTTCCCATTATAATCAAATAATCCAAATGTTTTAAATTGATGTCCTTTTTCTCTGTAATAATAAAACAGTATCTTGTACTTGATCCCAACTAAGATATAATTAATCCTTATTGGAGGCAAAACCAGCCTATTGGGTTTATTTCATGTTTGCATGATTTTCTTGTAGACTCAAGGTATAAAGATTAGGGATGTAGCGAACGTCGGAAAAAATGTTCGCGAACATATTCGAGAACTTGCGTCAAAAATGCGAACGGTTCGCGAACGTCGCGAACCCCATAGACTTCAATGGGAAGGCGAATTTTAAAAGCTAGAAAAGACATTTCTGGCCAGAAAAATGATTTTAAAGTTGTTTAAAGGGTGCAACGACCTGGACAGTGGCATGCCAGAGGGGGATCAAGGGCAAAAATGTATCTGAAAAATACATTGTTGACACAGCACTGCGTTTTGTGCTGTAAAGGGCAGAAATCACACTACGTCACAGTCAGGTGATGTTTCTGGACACGGAATGTGAAAAAGCTCACACAGCTAGGTGGCACTTGGTTAAAGACTGGGCAAACAATGCCTGCAAGGGCAACGTATACAGTAGTGGATACGGAATATATTATTGCTGCTGTAAAAAGATCACTCAGGTGATGTTTACGGACACGGAATTATTATTGTTATTTAGACAGAATGTGAAAAAGCTCACACAGCTAGGTGGCACTTGCATACCTCCCAACTGTCCCTCTTTTGACCACTCAACCCCCTGTCCCTCTTTTGTACTGGAAAGTCCCTCTTTTCTCTGCACTGAACAGCCAGAAAAAAAACAGTTTCTAACTTAATTAGCTTTTGGCAGAGAGCTCAGAACAGCTAACAGGTGCAAATAAGATACTTTGTAACAATTTTGACTCTGGTTGGTGCTGGTAGTGGTGAATTACTAGGAGGAGCAGCACACCAGTCCCACTCCCCAACACAGCTAGACTAATAGCACTGGGCTCTTACAGTAGCAAAGTAAAAAAACAAAAAAGAAAATAAAAGCTGTCCTTACAAGGACTATTGGGTTATTACAGCAGTCAGCAGATGAGATCAGAAGCAGTGCCCACAGCAGCTACATACAGAGCACTGCAGTAGAAGGTAGATTACTAGTCAGCAAAGCTAACTAACCTAAACTCACTGTCCCTCAAATCCCTGCAGAGTTCTGTCCCTCCAATACAGAGCAGTATCAAGTAGATTACTAGCCAGCAAATCAACTGTCCCTCAAATCACTAAACAGCTCTCTCCCTACACTAGCTCTTCCAAGCACACACAGGCAGAATGAAAAAACGCTGCAGGGCTTCAGTTTATATATGGAAGGGGAGTGGTCCAGGGGGTGTGGGGGTGGTCCAGGAGGGAGAGCTTCCTGATTGGCTGCCATGTATCTGCTGGTCTGGGGGAGAAATGGCAAAAAAAAGCGCCAGCTAAGGCGAACCCAAATTGGCGAACGTCGCGCGACGTTCGCGAACATTCGGCGAACGCGAACAGTCGATGTTCACGCAAACTAGTTCGCAGGCGAACAGTCCGCGACATCCCTAATGAAGATCCTAATTACAGAAAGATCCAATATCCAGAAACCCCCAGGTCCCGATTTTCGGAATCAACCTGAGGGTTGGGCGGGAAAGTTCAGTAGAATTGGAGTGATATGTATTGAGCAATGAGCATCCCTTGACAACCAACTATGTTTGCTTTAGGGCAGTGTAAAAGATAAAAATTCTGCTCATGACTAGTGATGGGCGAATCTATTCGCCAGGCTTAGCTTCAAGACGAATTTCTGGATTTCGCTAATGGTGTATGCTTTCACGAAACTGCTGCAAAAATTTGCAGTGGGAAAATTTCATGCAACAAAAAAAAATTATTCGGATTCATGTTGATTTAAATGCATCTGGACAAAAGAGTCGCGCATGTAAACAATGTCGCATGTGTAAAAATTGTCACGTGTCAAAATAATTTTGCCAGCCATTGACTTTAATGCGTTTTGCAAATATTTCACCATATTTTCACAAATTTCTCGGGAAAGCAAAACAGGACAGATTCGCCCATCACTACTCATGACTATACCCAATGGCACCCACCTGCTGCTTGCATTTCTTGGGGGTAATGCCAAAATACCAGGCCCCTATAAGGCCATACTTGTGGTGGATATGTAAAAATATATAATCCCCCTTCTTTTTTGCCAATGGGGGAGGAGTGAGATCTACTCCAAAGCACTCCCATATCTAGCCTGGCTTATCTGCACTCATACACACAGCACTCCCAGTTCAAAAAGGGTATAAAAGCAAAAGACACTATTCATACAGAGCCAGAATATAAGAAAATACATACTATACGCAGTTTATTATTAGTGCAATAGCATAGATTATTGCACTGTGTAAATGCCCTCAGCCTGTGTTTGCATACAGTAACAAGGTAAAGTTTTTTGCATGGTGTTAGCCCGTTGAGAAAGTTATAGGGTAGACCTTTTGATATGAAACATAACAAAAGTGGTGTAAAGGTGATACCTTTATTGGCTAACTAAGATGATAATCAGAGCAAGCTTTCAGAACATTGCAGTTCCTTCTTCGAAGCTGATTACAATGAAGCAATGTTGCAACTGACATATATATATAATACAAGTATTATAATACATACAAATGAATGTGTTTGTTGCAAGTCTTGGTAATTTGCCATGAATCCATGGCCTAAATTTAGTCCTGTCTCCAGACTCCTGAAGGTTTGCATAAGTTTGTATTCCCAAACTTTGCGTTCATTTTCTGTTTTGAAATTGCCTTTGATGACAGAAATTTGAAAGTCTCCCAGACTGTGGTTGGGGCTATTAAAATGTTCACCTACTGGTGTGTGCAATTTTTTATTGTGAACCTGTGGTGATTGGTTCTTTTTCTGAGGCTTTGTCCAGTTTCTCCAATGTAAATGCCTCTTGTTGGGCATTTAGTGCATGTTATTGGATAAACCACATTGCAGGATGAGCAGGTGTAGTGGCCGTGTATATAGTATTCCTCTATTGTGCCAGGAATTTGTATTCTGTCTGCGGAGAGGATGTGTGGGCATGTCTTACATCTCTTTCTTCCACATGGGTGGGTCCCATTGTTCGTGGGTCCTGAAAGTGAACTTCTAATAAGGAGTTTCCTTAGGTTTGAAGGTTGTCTAAATGCCAGAAGAGGTGGATCAGGAAATATAGTATGTAGTCTGTTGTCTTTTTCTAGTGTGCCTTGTAACTCTCTGGCTATTTTTCTAAGGGCCTTTAGCTGTGGGTTGTAGGTTGTAACAAGTGGTACCCGATCTGTATCTCTTTTTTGTTTGTATTTCAGTAGTTGGCTTCTAGAGACTTTGGTAGCTCTGTGTATGTTGTGGTCTATGACCTTTGGGTTGTAGCCTCTGTCAATAAAATCTTTTCTGAGGGTTTCAAGGTGCTGATCCCTTTCTGAGATGTCAGAACAGATCTGGTTGTAGCGTAAGGCCTGGCTGTAGATGATGGCATGTTTCGTATGGTCTAGATGGAAGCTGTCATACATCAGATAGGATGGTTTGTCTGTGGGTTTCCGATATATGGTGGTATGTAAGGTGTTGTCTTTGATATAAATAGTTGTGTCTAGAAAGTGGATGTGGCTTGAGGAGTGGACTAATTTGAAGTTGATGGTGGGTTGATAGTTATTAAACTGCTCATGGAATTGGATGAGTTTTTGCTCAGTATCTGTCCAAATGATGAGGATGTCAACAATATATCGGAGATATGCTAGGGGTTTTGTGGTGCAGGAGGCAAGGAAATCTTGTTCTAGTTTTGCCATGAAAAGGTTAGAATACTGGGGTGCAAATCTGGTTCCCATACTTGTCCCCATCTGCTGTAGGTACAGTTCTTGGCCAAACAAGAAATAGTTATGAGTAAGTGTAAATTCAATCAGACTCATGACAGTATCAGCTGGTAGACTATGATTTTGTAGGAATTCCTTGCATGCTGCTGTTCCATCTTTGTGGGGTATGTTGGTGTACAGGGACAAGTATGGGAACCAGATTTGCACCAGCAACAAACACATTCATTTTTTCTGTTGAGACAACAAACTACTATGGGAATCTGTTATCTATTTCACACTGTAGGTCTAATTTGTGCCTAGCCTGGACTACTTTGCATTGTACACTTTGCACTAGTGAGCACTTGGACAATCGTCCCGCTGGTGCCTGACTTTAGAATTTGAAAATAGTGACAACTGTACCGTACTCGTTTATTTCCCCAGCACAGTCCTACTCTGCATGTAAAAAGCTTATGTGTCCACTAGATGGCACTCTGTGGCTGAATTATATATATAAGTAAACTACAGAAAACAAGTAAATCTACATAAGTGATGCCCTTTGTTGTGTATGCTTGCTGCCTATGGTACAGCAACTGTACCCCAGAGCAGTATACTCACAGACAGCAACTGTACCCCAGAGCAACATTTGTGAATGGTCTCCCTTGGCCCCTCTGCAGACTCACCCCCTGCATCCCTAAAGTTTATGTTATTGGTTGCCCACCACATCACACTGCCACCTGTTTCTTTACCCTACGCCCTTTGTGCCTTCATATCCTTTAATTCCTGTGTGTCATTGTAGAATGACAATTTTATATTGCAATTTTAAGATAATTTTTAATAGGAAAGAATATATTCTTTGTGTCCATGCCCCCCCCCCCCCCAAGTTCCCTGGTGCAGTTGATCCCCCTGAACCCCCCTAGCTGTATGTAAGTATACGTTCATATATAACATACTACAATGATACACAGCGCTGTACAATCTTACAAGATACAGAAGTACACACAGGGAGGACAAGTATTATAATACATACAATGAACAAATATGAAAACTCAGGAAGGAGGTCCCTGTTGGCCTGTCCGGAGGAGAAGTCATGTCCCTGATCATTGTGCTCCACAGCTCTCAAAGCCACTGCCATATTTAATTAATGTGAATTATATTGCATTCATTTTTACAGCCTAATTCTGTTTTTTGAAAGTTTCCTGAGTGTTCTATGGGATTCTGCTTCTTTTATTGGTTAAGTGCTACTTCACCACTAGAGGGCACACCATAGCTAAATAAAGTGTAAATGCTGGATTGTATATTAACAGAGAAGTATTATCTGTTCTACATGGGCTCCATTCGTTCAGCCTGTAAGAATATTATTATTTGCCTAATACTGAGCAGAAAACGATGAGCTGCATTTCATAACTTACAGGATCTCTGAAACCGCCGCTGGGAAATTCATGGATAATTCTTCTTTGAAAGGTCCCGTCTTCTATATTTGTTTCTGTTGGACTATGCACTATGCAGACAGAGGACCGTCAACTCCCTGCATTGCTACTGATATTTCTGCCACTTTTTTTCCATTGGGATGCACTATTTCAACATACTGTATGATGCAATGTTAGACTACGACTCCCAGCATCCCCTCCCAATTCAGAGTTGCAGTTCAGCAACATAGGGAGTTCTTCACAGTCAGGACAGTGAGGTTGTGGAATGCACTGCCGGGTGATGATGTGATGCTGATTCAGTTAATGCCTTTAAGAATGGCTTGGATGATTTTTTGGACAGACATAATATCAAAGGCTATTGTGATACCAAGCTCTATAGTTAGTATAGATATGGGTATATATTATTTAATTAAAAGTAGGGAGGGGTGTGTGTATGGATACTGGGTTTTCATTTGGAGGGGTTGAACTTGATGGACTTTGTCTTTTTTCAACCCAATTTAACTATGTAACTAGAAGGTATACAGTTCTGATACACAGTAGAACCCCCATTTTACTTTTATTCAGGGGTCTAGAAAGAAATGGTGTAAAATCTAGGAAAATGTAAAAATAGGGAAATGATTTATTATTATGCATTTTCAATTGTTGTGACTTCAAAAAACAAGGGAAAATTTAGGTAAACAGGCAGGGTTGTACTGGGGAGTAAGGTCCCAATCCTACTATCCATATGGCAATGTCCCCTGCATATGTCCGCTCTCCCACTCCCAATGCGCTACCTGCCCTTCTGCTCCCTCCCTCCTAATGCACCACCCAAAACCCCTCCATAGCTTCTACCACTCCTTCTCCTCCTAAAGGCACAGACACGCTCAGATTCTGGGAGATTAGTTGCCTGGTGACACATTTCCTCTTCTTCGGGGCGACTAATCTCCCCGAACTGCATCCCGCTGGCTAGATCTAAATAGCACTCGGAATCTAAATGGCACTCGGAGCGCTTCGTTTTTCGAAGTCATCCAATGTTTCCTTGTGAGCCAACTTCGGAAAACGAAGCAAAGAGTGTCATCCCGCCAGCGATTTACATTCTAAACTAATCTTCCCAAATCTAAGCATGTGCCCTGCCCCTAAGAAGTTGAACGTTCCTACATAATATAACTTGTCCTTTTATGTACCTTTTCCCACCAAGTAACCCCACTAATGCTGGGGGTCAGGGCATATTTCATCTCTGCCCTACCCTAGAACTAGGAATCTAGAGAATCTAGAGAAGCAGAAAGGTGCTTATTTGTGGGAGGCTCCCCATAAGGGTCTCCAGGACTAATACAGCAAAGACGAAGAACGGATTGCACACTCGATTTAGAAAAATAATAAACCAAATTTATTGATCAAAAAAAAGGGGGGTTACAAAAAATACAAAAATAAATGGTGAACCCGACGCGTTTCGACCATAGTGGTGTTCCTCAGCGGCACAAATAATAAATAATGAAAAAAGAAAAGGCATCTTCTGTAGTTCACAGACTTGGTGACATTGCTGCTGTATTCAGTTCAAACTCTATGCACTGTATATATACAGTATAACCACTAGAGGGCAGTCACTCACTATACCTGCAACATTCTATGCACAGTGCTGTGTATACTGAGTCATTCCAGAGCTACATTCTGTCTGAACTGTGCAGGCAAGCCTGGGCCATGTCTTCTTAATTCACCAGCTACTCAGGGAGGAGGGATTAACTGTCTCTGGGCATGTGCTACAACTTGTATGGAGGGTATTGCCTGACCCTTGTGCCACCCCCAGGGTGCATTCTTGGCTGAGGATCTTGCATTTGTTGTGAATACTTTCCTTGCTGGCACCGAGTCATTCATGCTATTTATAGCAGCGTTTGGCATCTGGCAGTTATTGGAAGGTGGACAAGGGGATATTTGTATTTATTTACAAGGGCAAATGCAGAACGGATTTTTCTTTATCGTGACATTGGCCAGATCTGAGAGGGCCCCGTGCTTTACACAAGCATTAAAGAGGTGAGAATAAAATACAAGGAACAGTTATGGGCCCTAAGACCTGGGGACACAATGGAATAAATGCAACATTTACTGGTTACATGAAAAGGTTTCCCCTGTATTCCTATGAATGAGCAATATGTAAATGTGTTAATCATCAGCCGGTTGCTAATTATGAGAAACTATAACCCTGTATTTTTCACTTTCCCTGGGGCTGGCTACAATCTCATGGGAAGGTCACCACCTCTTATTTAATCCTATAAACCAAACAGGTTCCCTGCCCATGAGAACTGGGAAACACTGGTGGAACCAGAAAAAAAATTATGTACATGTATATCTGTCTGTCTGTTTATCTATGTCTGTCTGTCATCTATCTATCTATCTATCTATCTATCTATCTATCTATTATCTATCTATCTATCTATCTATCTATCTATCTATCTATCTATCTATCATCTATCTATCTATCTATCTATCTATCTATCTATCTATTATCTATCTATCTATCTATCTATCTATCTATCTATCTATCTATCTATCTATCTATCTATCTATGTATCATCTATCTATCTATCTATCTATCTATCTATCTATCATCTATCTATCTATCTATCTATCTATCTATCTATCTATCTATTATCTATCTATCTATCTATCTATCTATCTATCTATCTATCTATCATCTATCTATCTGTCTGTCTGTCTGTCTGTCTGTCTATCTGCCTGTCTATCTATCTATCTATCTATCTATCTATCTATCTATCTATCTATCTATCTATCTATCATCTATCTGTCTGTCTGTCTGTCTGTCTGTCTGTCTGTCTGTCTGTCTGTCTGTTTGTATGTCTGTCTATCTATGTCTGTCTGTCATCTATCTATCTATCTATCTATCTATCTATCTATCTGTCTGTCTGTCTGTCTGTCTGTCTGTCTGTCTATCTGTCTGTCTGTCTATCCATTTATCTGCCTGTCTATCTATCTGTCTGTCTGTATGTCTGTCTATCTATGTCTGTCTGTTATCTATCTATCTATCTATCTATCTATCTATCTATCTATCTATCTATCTATCTATCTATCTATCTATCTATCTGTCTGTCTGTCTGTCTGTCCAGTGTCAGACTGGCCATGGCCAGATACCAGGAGAAAATCCTGACCCTTAATGGGCCCCCGCCGGGCCAGACCCCTGTCTTGATCAAATTTTTCACAAAAAATGTTTTCCGCGCAGCGCCATGTGCACATGCACACAGTGCCTTTCAAGCAGGAATGCCGAGCAGTGCCCTCAAACAGGAGCGCGCTCAACGCATCACGTAGGGGGCGGGGGGTCATTCATAGGAGGCCCTGGACAATAGTCCCGGTGGGCCCCGGGCCCCCCAGTCCGACCCTGTGTCTGTCTGTCTGTCTATCTGTCTGTCTCTCTCTCTATAGATAGATAGATAGATAGATAATAGATAGATAGATAGATAGATAGATAGATAGATAGATAGATAGATAGATAGATAGATAGATAGATAATAGATAGATAGATAGATAGATAGATAGATAGATAGATAGATAGATAGATAGATAGATAGATAGATACATGATGATAGATAGATAGATAGATAGATAGATAGATAGATAGATAGATAGATAGATAGATAGATAGATAGATAATCGATAGATAGAAGGATAGATAGATAAATGAGCGGTAGATAGATGATAAATAGATAGATAGATAGATAGATAGATAGATAGATAGATAGATAGATAGATAGATAGATAGATAGATAATAGATAGATAGAAGGATAGATAGATAAATGAGCGATAGATATATGATAGATAAATAGATACATAGATGATAGATATAAGAGCGATAGATGATCGATAGATAATAGATAGATAGATAGATAGATAGATAGATAGATAGATAGATAGATGATCGATAGATTGAAGGATAGATTGATAAATGAGCGATAGATAGATGATAGATAAATAGATACATAGATGATAGATATAAGAGCGATAGATGATCGATAGATAATAGATAGATAGATAGATTGATAGAAAGATAGATAGAGCGTTGGGTGAAGGCAGAAGGTCTAGGAGCAGATGTTGGTTGACAGTTCCTCCAGCACCTGATTATGTGACGCATGATGCAACTGTCAGTTTTCTGGTGATTGCCCTGGACCACCGACACAAAGGGAAATGCAACGCATCCTCTCTGCTCCCAAAACAGGAAAGCTCAGGGCGGCCAGGGGCACAGATGTCGTTGGGGGGCCTCCTGTTTCCTCTCCTAAGTAACATGATATCCCTAGGGGAGCAGAGACTGTTGTCAGTCGTGAGGCAGGGACCCCTTTATTGTATTAGACACTATATGAGCAGAACTGGGTTGTGGGTGTGGCCCTGCAGCTGCTAAATTGAATGACAGCACAAGAGGTTCTGCAGCAGCTGATATATAATCTTGGCACAAGTCCCTACATTGGATTTACAGGACAGCATTTGCCAAAAGCTGTTTAACTACAACTCTCAGCATTCCCCCAGAACAGCTTACTCAATTAATGTATTTCGAACCCTACGTGATCTCTCTCATTAAATAGTGACGCTTCTTATAACCTTGGCCTCATATCAGCTGCCAGGAATCTCTCGCTATTATTCTATAATAATATATTACACAGGAGTGATAGAAACTAGTGCGCGAGGGTCGCACGATATCCATGCGCGGAGCAGAGAGCACAGTCGATACTGGTGGGGATATGCCCAGACAATGACCGGAGCGAGAAAAAAAGAGGCGTTTCTGGGTGGTGGCGTCACTCAGACGGGGCGTGCCCACCGATGCTATAAAAAGGCTAGCATGTGGAAATGCCAAGCAGTTCGCTCAGGTCCCGCAGCGGCAGGAGGAGGAGTTTGCTTGAAGGGATTATGGAAATACTGAGGAATATCGCTAATCAACCAAGCAGCGGGGGCAAGATGTGCGAGCAGACTGTGGGCAAAGTGTGTGACACCAACAGGAGGTGGAAGGTGCCGGCCGATGGGGAACCCATTCATCACAGCTGCTCCGCCTCTGACGTGTCCAGGATTGTCACCGACCCCGGCACCGGGAGGCGCTACTGCAGGGGCAAAGTGCTGGGCAAGGTAACGACTGAACGAGCAATTGTGCAGCTGCAGGAGGCTTTTCTTTTACCCATACCTGGAGAATGATTTGAGCCAGAGGAGAGGGGTTTTTGCTTCTGTATTGCTCCCTAATAAAGTGCAGCCTTTGTGTTCTGTCCTGTGCCTTGTTCTGTCTGACAACTGCCGGCTCTCTAACTGCCGGATCTCTAACTGCCGACTGCTGCTCTTACCATCCTAATACTGACATATTCCAAAATCTCACATATTCTGCCTCCCTATTGTGTGGCATATGGCAGCACCCCAGCATTTACTGCAGCCCCATTGTCTGCTATGAGACAGTGTCCCACCTTTTCTGCCTCATTGTTGTATGGCAGCACCCCAATCTCTCCTGGACCCCTATTATCTGCTATGAGACGGTATCCCAGTATTGTATGGAATATCAGGGCACCCCAACCTCTCCTGGACCCCCATTGCCTGGTATGAGGCAGTGTCCCACAGTTTCAGTATCCCTGTTGACTGACAAATAGGAGCCCCCCAATCTCTTCTGCACACATGTAGTCTGGTATAAGGCAGTTCCCTTTCCTACATTCCCATTGTCTGACAGATGGCAGCTCCCAATCTGTGTGCTGTGTATTGCCAGTGTCTGACACAAGCCAGTATGGCACCTATGAACCCCCATTGTCTGCTGGAAGGTTAAATCCTCACATCTTCTGTATTCCTTGTATTTCGGGTTCAGGACAATACACCACTTGTATTTTGTGGCCAAAATAAAATTCCAGATATTGACCCCTTCTCTGTTTCCTCCATTAAGGAATTCAGTGCTTTACACCCACATTGTGTGCATTCCCATTGTATACTTACACACACCTAGCACTTCTGCACTCCTTTTGTGTGATACTCAATTCATACATCAATTCTCCTGTAACCCCAATAGGCAGTATCCCATCTCTTCTGCATGCCAGGGTCTGTCATAAAGAAATATGCAACCTGTTATATTGCCCGACACAAAGCAATGAAACCGTCTTCCCATCTGTTTGTTCTGTATTATATTAAACGGAAATCCCCGCGTCCTTCTCTGTGCCTGAGAAAAAGCTGTCACTGTAGGCATTTATTGCATCCCCGATTTTCATTTCACACTGAAGAAACTGCAAACCAACTTCCATTGATAAATAATGATGTTTTATATTTAAGTTGGATTCGGGTTTGGCAGAGCAAAAGGTCCATGTTTTTTGTGTGGGGGGTTAAAGGCAAAATCGTATACTTGTTACAATTTATTGATAATGTCCTTGAAACATCTGGTGTCTAATAAATCTGTCCTGATTGATAGATAGATACATAGATACATAGATACATAGATACATAGATACATAGATACATAGATACATAGATAGATACATAGAATGGCTTATAATTTAACTAAAAGGTGTTTCTTTCTCTGTAATTGCATTGAATACCGCCCATTCCACTACTGAAGTATTTATGATGAAGGAGTGTGGGAATCTGTAAGGAACTAATCCTGTGTTAAGCAGCCTCCTTTAATTGGCAGCCACTAATAATGCTTGTGAGAGCGGCTCCTTCCTTTTTAATTAATATTTTCGGTTTCTGGCTTCTTTTCTAGGGTGGATTTGCGAAATGCTATGAAATGACAGATTTGACAACAAACAAGATATATGCTGCTAAAATCATCCCACACAGCAGAGTATCCAAGCCTCACCAAAGGGAAAAGGTAAATATTCTTGTGGAATAAATCACCAAGACCATGGTTTTTTTATAGTCTGTGTTCCAGCCACACAAGTGGAATAAATATATTAAAATCATGTTTATTTGCATTTGTAGATTGACAAAGAGATCGAATTGCACAGAACACTGCATCACAGGCACGTCGTACAGTTCTACCACTATTTTGAAGACAAAGAGAACATCTACATCTTATTGGAGTACTGCAGTCGGCGGGTACGTTGCTGCCCCTTAACCCTTTCTACAGCTTTGCTTTCTGATTTTGTGAGCTTGGGGCGGGGGGTTCACAGTGACAAGACCTCTGCTTATCATGTGTTCTATTGCTCCTCCAGTCCATGGCCCACATTCTGAAGACCAGGAAAGTGTTGACAGACCCTGAAGTGAGATACTACCTCAAGCAAATTGTCTCTGGTCTGAAATATCTCCATGAGCAAGAGATTCTCCACCGGGATTTAAAATTAGGTAAATATTTGTCCGGTGCCTTTAATAGAGTGTCTGCTGTTTGTCTATACCAGGAATGTTAACCTTCATCAACTGTTGTAGTAAGTCTCACCCGTCACTACTATAGTGATTAAAGCAATATACATTATTTACTGTTGACTGACATCAAAGTGATTCCCTTTGAAAAAAGAGCAGTCTGTGAAATGAGCCGGTGCATTAGGGGTTAACGCAGGGAAGCAGAGAGAGATCTGGGGGGCATTGTTTCTGTGCAGTACATTCATGCTGTATTGTTGTTCTTTTTTTTTTTTTAGGAAATTTTTTCATTAATGAGAATATGGAGCTGAAAGTGGGTGACTTTGGCCTTGCAGCCAGACTGGAACCTCTGGAACAGAGAAGAAGGTAGGTTGGATTATCCAGATGCAGTTGCACTTGTACTGTGAGCCGTGGTAGAATTTAACCCGCGTACACTGCTTTCTAGGGCAAGTTCAGCTTTATTTTATCACCCGCAACCAACTCATATTACTTTATTACTTGAAATAGGCACAATGATATTCAAGCTACCCCTACCCCAATTATCAGCTTTAGGCCTGTCTAGGTGGTCTAGCACTTGTACAGTTTGGGAATATCTCATTGCAGGATCTTACAGAAAGCTTATTTGTTTCCTCCGCAGAACAATTTGTGGCACGCCGAATTACCTCTCCCCCGAAGTGCTGAACAAACAAGGGCACGGCTGTGAATCAGACATCTGGGCATTGGGTTGTGTAATGTAAGTACTGATATTTATGCTTCATAGTACAGATACTAATCATATACATGCTGTACATTGATATGACTTCTTCTAACTCTAATTAGATGCTCACACATGATACTGATAGACAGAAACCCAAAAACTGCATTTAGGGGGCTAATTTAATAACATGCAAAAGGGCAAAGTCGGAAAGAACCTGTCCATTTCTCTTAAAAGAGAAGGAAAGCTACCAGTTTATTGCCAATAGATTATCCACAATAGTGCAAGCTATAACACTATTAGTTTGTATAATGCTTTACCATACCTGAGTAAACAGCTCTAGAATCTCAATCTGGTTGTTTAGGATAGCAGCTGCCATATCAGCTTGGTGTGAGATTACTTCCTGCCTGAGTCTCTTCCTGCTCACTCATAGGTCTGAGCTCAGATTATAGCGGGGGGGGGGAGGAAAAGAAGAGCAAACTGAGCATGCTCAAGCCCTAGCCCTGGAGGTTAAAGATGAAAACAGGAAGTCTGATACAGAAGCCCATGTGCACACAATAGAACAAAATAAATGTGGTTTCTTTTGACAGAGGACTCAGAACAGCATTACTTTGAGGGTTTATTGGTGTATTTTAATAGACCTTTCTGATAAAGCTTAAATAATTTTAACCTTTCCTTCTCCTTCAAGTTTATAAGCAGGTGCCTTTACTGGTCATGTATCTCAAACACAAAATCAAACACCCAAGTTATTCTACATAATTCACGTAGGATTAGTAAACATATATAGAGAAATTATGTTTCCATAATGCATCCATTTGCATTGATCAAGAAACATCAACAGCTTCTTGAACACATCCTATGGGCACCAAATTCAGATATTTGTTATCTTTTATCATTGACAGGTATACAATGCTGCTTGGGAGACCGCCATTTGAAACCACCAATCTTAAAGAAACCTACAGGTGTATTCGGGAAGCCAGATATTCCCTGCCTTCATCATTGATGACTTCTGCAAAGCATCTCATAGCAAGCATGTTATCCAGGAATCCCGAGGACAGGCCCCACCTAGATGAAATTATGCAACACGACTTTTTCACACAGGTGTGTAGTTGCTCTATTTTGTTCTTTAATCCCCCCCTCCCCTCTCACCCTTTTATAAAGCTCTTGTCTTCATTGGCTAATTTGTCTTTCTTCTTCTTAGGGTTTCACCCCAGAGCGACTGCCACTTACCTGCTGCCACACGGCTCCCGATTTTCACTTATCAAGCCCCGCTAAGAATTTTTTTAAAAAGGCAGCCGCAGCTCTGTTTGGAGGGAAGAAAGAAAAGTCAAAGTATTTGGATAATCACAGTAAGTATTAAACAAACATTCTGGTTATTGAGACGGGCCTTCAGTAACACCAGTGTGCACATTCCTATTGCAGAATAAAAAAAAAATTATAATAAGGATATTCTTGTTAGAAAACATAGCAAAAAACAGTTTTTTTTTCTAATACTAATGTAATTAATTCATAGCTGTGATTGGTTGTTATCATACAGTTACATTTAAGCAGAATCTATAATAGTGCTTGTTCCATGGTTCAGTTCAAAAGACTGTAACGGGTGCCATTTTTGGATCTCAGTCTTTCATTCTCACCCCCTCCTACCCGTGCGAAAGGTTTGTTAAGAATTCTCTGTTTCCTTTCAGATAAGCTGCCAAAGGAAGATGAGGAAATATACAAGCTGAGGCAGGACCTACAGAAAACCTCCATTTCTCATCAGCTGCACAATCCCAGAACAGATGAGGTTGGTTGACTGTTTAAATAGCAAGGGTGGGAAGGAAACTTTCAGCCATGCAATATATAAATAAAATGTTTCTTTTTTTGGAAAACAGTTCTCTAACACGACATTTCTGTTTCTGTTTTTAGGAGATCAAAAACATCTCCAAATCAGATGTTCTCATGGAGAAAGCTGACAAACAGCATATGGGAGATACCATTCACATGATTGTTAGAGGGACACTTGGAAGCTGCAGTAGCAGCAGTGAATGTAAGTAAAAGGAATTCCCATTTGCAGGCCATTCTCTAATCTGTACAGATTAAATATGTGTATATGCAAGGGTTAGTTAAGTCTCTACATATTGAAAATATTAAAGAGGAGATTTGGACATATATTTGTTTATTATGGAAGACAGCTACCTGGGATTGGAAGTTGTACAGCAACAGCTGCTGCTCCACGAGTGCTAGTAAATCCTTAAAGAACTAGGGGGAACATACAAATGGCAAATAGTTCCCAAACTGGAATTGAACCCTGAATTCCTGAGCTGCAAGGCAACAGTGCTAACCATTAATCTACTGTGTTTCCTTACCAATACATTAAGGCCCAGTATCAGCTCAAGTTCTAGCTAGTTATAAACCACAACTCAAAGATATACTATAGATATTTGAGTTTAACTATATATTCTTTTTCAGGTCTTGAAGACAGCACAATGGGAACTGTGGCAGATACTGTAGCTCGAGTTCTAAGAGGCTGTCTAAAAAATATGCCTGAAGCTAATGCTATCCCTAAAGAACAGATAGACACGTCCTTTCACTGGGTTTCCAAATGGGTGGACTACTCCAACAAGTACGGCTTTGGTTACCAGCTGTCGGATCATACAGTTGGTGTATTGTTCAACAACGGAGCGCACATGAGTTTGCTGCCAGACAAAAAGTAAGTCAGGCAATAGGTCCGCCTGCTATATACCCATTGCATCTTCAGTAAATTAAGTTCTCAATCTGTAGCTGTGTATCAAGGTTGTCTAACGTTTTCTACACTTGCTTGACAGGACTGTGCATTATTATGCTGAGCTTGGACAGTGCTCTGTGTTTCCTGCAACGGAGGCCCCTGAGCAGTTCATCAGTCAAGTCACAGTTTTGAAGTACTTCTCCCATTACATGGAAGAGAATCTGATGGATGTAAGTATATACACTCCTATCAGCACACATACATTTACTGTATGGAGGGGGAATCTTTTTTATAGGACATTGTGTGTTCTCTGGTGTTAGTAGTGTTGCTCCTTGTATGCAAAGCATGTCTCCCTCTAGACTAAAGATGAAGTGAGTTCATAAAAAGTTTTGCTCCACTTGACTTGGGACACTGACCATGTAGCCAATAGTGATACCATAATTCTTACTATATAGTTCACAATTACTCATTGGAGAAGCCCCACCTGCTTCCAAGTATGGAAGTGATCATGGACCAATAAGGATGCCTGTGGCTTTTCAGATATTTCTGAACTTCAATACACACCATAACTGTTGGGAGTTCTCCAACAACTGGAAAACCACCAAATGCCTTCATAATGACTGATTTATGCATAATGAATTTATATAAGTATAAATGTAGGAGCTATATTTTATCAACACTTGCAGTTGGAGAATGTATGTACTTTGGAAAGGTTGGAAGTATATATTATACATTCTAATATATTATGTGTATTTTCACTTTAAAGGGAGGTGACTTGCCCAGTGTAACAGATGTTTGCCGGCCTAGGCTGTATCTCCTTCAGTGGCTTAAATCTGACAAGGCTCTTATGATGCTCTTCAACGATGGCACATTTCAGGTAAGACCAATGTCAACTGTATCAATGGCATGAGCTGAGCTTGACCTAGCAAAGGGTAAATCTACTAGAATATATATGTTTGTAACCCAATATTCTTTCTTGCTCCATCACAGGTCAACTTTTACCATGATCACACGAAAATCATTATCGCAAACCAGAATGATGAATACTTGCTAACTTATATCAACGAGGACAGAGTGTCTACAACATTCCGCTTGAGCACCCTTCTGATATCCGGTGGCTCCAGTGATCTGAAGAACAGAATGGAATATGCATTGAACATGTTGCTGCAACGATGCAATTAAGTTGCCCGAGGGCTCCTTGAAATCTAAAGAAGACTCGTCCTTCACTGTGTGAAACAGAGAGAGAAAAACGAAGCTGTAGAATGTCGTGTGTTGGGAACAGGAGGTGGTACAAAAAGAAATTCCAACGTAGTGCTCCTGGGCTGGGACCAGACTGTGGCTCTAATTATTCTACTTTGTTGGATATTTTTCAAGAAAATCTCCTCAAAGGTGTGAACTTGATTGTGGAAGAGAAATGGAAAAGCGCCAGTACTGTGAAAGCTTATGGACCGAATGATCCAAATCCGACAAAGTGGGGTGATGTTATGTTTTGCTCCATTGGGAGCACTCTTCTGCAGGACTTGTACTGTGAACATTAAGGTTCTCACATGGATGCATTAGCCTTTTTTTAAAAGGGCAAATAGAAACTGTGGAATCTCAATTATCAATGCAGCTCTTAGCTGCCTAACTGTGAACTATGGCCATTTTGTAATTATTTCCGTTTAATACCCACATTTGTGGCTGGACAAGTGCATTCCTAGTTATTACAATTATTTATTACAGCCCAAAGTGAAGTATTATTTATGATTTTGTTTTTTTTTGGACTTAATATTTTAAGTATCTTCTTTATGGCAATAAAGAAAAGTTCAAACGTTCAACAAACTATACTCTGTTTGATTGCATGAATGGTATTTTCTCATATCCTTTACACCAGGGGTCCCCAACCTTCTTTAACCATTCCTCATTTAAATGTAAAAAAAAGTTGAAGAGCAACATAAGGATGCAAAATGTTACTGGGGGTGCCAAATAGAACCTGTGATTGTCTATTGGTAGACCCTTTTTGGACTGGCAGCCTACATGAGGCTCTGTTTGGCAATACAAATGCTTTTTATGTAACTTGAGTTTGCCTTCAAGCCAGGAATTAAAAATTAAGAACCTACTTTAAGGCCACTGCAGGTAACATCCAAGGGGTTGGTGAGCAACATGTTGCTCGTGGCCCACTGGTTGGGGATCACTGCTTTGCACAATCTATTAAAAGGGAGAACGAGTAGGTGCATTGTGAGCAAAAAACCCTAGTCTAACATTGTTTTCATATACTTATTGAAGTTAACTTTTAAAACAAATGGAATAGACTTAGAAGCCCCTAACTCACAGACCTGAGCTCTTTTTCCTTTTGAAACCAGTGGTGTGCCAGATGCATCAATAAAGAATGCTGCATCTGAAACATTGATATTGTCATATTTTATTTTAGATTGCTATTGAGTAGCTCTTATTATATATGCACAGGTCTGTTATAATATTTAGCAGATAAGAAATTACTTTTGGGGAGAGTGTTTGTAGACCACTGCTGAATACAGCAGCACCCAAACAATGGTTATGAGAATGCACACAGTACCCCTTTGTATGTTTATACCAGGTCAACCATTGCCTGGTTGCATCTTTGCCTTTTAAACTAAGCACAGTTATGGCTGGATGACCAGGACACAGGACTGACACTTATACTCCTATTCTTTCATGATGAACTGTTGTGGTTTTCAAGCTCCAAATCTCAGTTTCCACGACTCTTTGATGTGTGTTTATCTTTCAACTGTCTCCCTTATCAGGCTTCATGGGGACGGGTATTTGTATTTCCTGTAATTACTAGGTTACTGGAATGCCACCTAACCTGTAATTTTTGGTGTTCCGAGGTTACGTCCCTCACAGCTTTGTTGGAAGAACTATAAAGCAAGACGGTTTCGACAGTGGTTTCTCTGATCATCAGCCCGTGCGCCTTGTTTTAGTATAATGTTTCACTACAGCTCCTTGGTTTCAGCATAGTCTTGTTTCCAACATTCCAAAGTGATGTCCTACTATAAATAAGGAGAATTAGTTTTTTTTTTTAAGTATTTAATTTAAAATAATACAAAAGTCTTGTGCATTTCTGTCTGTTGCTGAGTAACTGGGGAGGTGTCTATCACCCATGTTGTTCTTCTAGTTCCTGAGATACACCAGTTCTCAGAAGGGGTTAATTTAAGGACTTTCTCGCTTGAGCAAGTATCATGCAATTTGGCACAGTATGAACAAAGATGGAGCAGCAGTGTGAAGACCTCCTTCTTAATGGAAAACAGAGGTACTGTGGCCCATTTGGAGTGATTTTTTGTATTGGAAACCCAGTAAGGGACCAGGGCTTAAGGGACTACTGGCCCCATGCTAGTACTTTGTATCCTAATTAGGGATGCACCGAATCCACTTTTTTGGATTCGGCCGAACCCCCGAATCCTTCACGAAGGATTCGGCCGAATACCGAACCGAATCCGAACCCTAATTTGCATATGCAAATTAGGGGTGGGAAGGGGAAAACATTTTTTACTTCCTTGTTTTCTGACAAAAAGTCACGCAATTTCCCTCCCTGCCCCTAATTTGCATATGCAAATTAGGATTCGGATTCGGTTCGGCCGGGCAGAAGGATTCGGCCGAATCCGAATCCTGCTGAAAATGGCCGAATCCTGGCCGAATCCCGAACCGAATCCTGGATTCGGTGCATCCCTAATCCTAATTCCTTTAACTACCTTGGCGTGCAACATTTATTCATGGGTTCAATAGACAAATAGCACATATTTGGCAATGATCCGGTTTACTGTGAATGCATAAAAAGATATACATATCCCAGTAATTTTGTTTTTATAATACATACATTTCAATGAGTCTCATTATATATATTTATTTTGTAAATTTTATTGTTTTATAAAAAGTATTGACAAATTCTTCAACTCTGGATATCTATTTTTTTTGCTCCTTAATGTTACAATAACAAGTACCCTGCAGTTTTGAGTAATGGTAATTTCCTTCCTCTGCGACACCCTCCCATTCCCCCTTAGCAATTACAAGTCTATAATAAATGAGGAGAAATGCCAAAAATGGCATCTCTCGCCTTCTTACTCCCACTGCTGTCAATCTGCTTTCTTTCTACAGCTCTCGCTTGCAACGTATCAGTGTCACATCAACAGATCCCTCTGCAGACTTCTTATAACTTCATGGAGGCAATTGCTGTTTCCCTATCTCTTCTTCAAGGGTTATGTTGATTTCAAAAACATGTAAAGTGCCATGATATAACAGTTCGGCCATTCTGCATTATGTATGCCCCTACACACCTTGGGAGAGCACAGTGGGTTTTTTTTGGAAGCCCCATCTTTTAATGTGCATGACGATGGCCATGTCAAGTGAAATCCAGATCTATTCTGAGCATCAGTCTTGTTCCACCTGGATGTACCTGACCAGGATAACTGAGATAGCAGGACGGTGCTCACTGTCCAGCATCATCAATTGTTTCCAAAGGCTTAACCCATCTGCTGTCACTTTATAAAAAGAGTTTGGGGGTAGCGAGCTTTTATTAACCAGTAATTAATTCAACGCATATATAGATTTAATTCTATAGTTATAGTAGCATATTAGGAGACTAATGGGTTTCTGTAAAATGTCCTGCTGGAATTATTTGGTTTGTCTAGCAGAGTGGTCCCCAACCAATGACTCATGAGCAACCCATCACCAACCCATTGGCTGTTGCTCCCAGTAACCACAAGGCAGGTGCTTATTTTGGAATTACAGGATTGTTTTGGTTGCATAAAACCAGGTTTACTGCCAGTCTATATACCAAATAGCTGCTCAAAGCCATCATTTGGAACCCCCCCATCTCTTTTGTTGCTCCCCAACTCTTTTTATATTTGAAAGTGGCTCACAGGTAAGAAAGATTGGGGACCCCTGGCCTAGAATGCCTTATTTAGACCTATTTTTGGGTTTGCTATCCATGTAGTGGATATACAGTAGGTCCAAAGGGCGATTAGAATTAGGATGTCTCAAAATTAAATTTTGCATGGGATCAGGACCGCCATCAGAAATCGCAGGGCCCCATACGACAAAATGTCCTGGGCTGCGCCCACTGCAAGCCCCACCTACAGGTCAGCCTTCCCCACCACACAGTAAAAAAACAAAAAAAATATTAGTGGCTAGGGTTCCCACATGTTAATAAAAAATAAAAAGATATTAGTGGTCGAGGGCCCCCCATAAAAAACATTTGTGGCCAGGGCCCCCCCATAAAAAATATTGGTGGCTAGGACCCCACATGAGAAAAAAAAATTGGTGGCCAGGCCCCCCCCCCACATTATAAGAAAATAGTTGGCCCTGGGCCCCTTAAACGTCCATGCCTTCCCGAAGTCAGCAGGTCTCAGAAAGATGGGGGGCCCGGCTAATCAAGTAAGTGTGGCGTGGCCAGGGCCCCCCTTACCCTCGGGCCCCATACAACTCTCCCCCCTGTCCCCCCACCCTCGATGGCTGCCCTGCATGGGATATTTTGTAAAAAGCAATAACTTCGGGTTACATTTTCATTGTGGACAACACAGCTGCAGCATCTTCAGTGAGTCACTGCTCACATAACAGCAAGTCAGGAGGACTGCTGACACAAGGCATTGCCAAATTGTCTGCTCATAATGCTAAAGGATTTTATCAACAGAAAGACATGACGGAAATCCAACTCCAATCAATACAGATACCCAGAAAGGAAATGTGCTTTTTGTCAATTGGGTAACCTTCACAGGAATGCATTAACTAATGCATAAATGATGATGCTCCTCAAATAGAGATCCTGTAAGGAGGATGGAAGCACTGGCTGGCTGAATAAATGGGGCATAGAATTTCTCCTGCACATCTTAAAGCATTAATGAAACACAGGATGGATCAAAGCCTATATATATATATATGAATGAGTGACCTGGAATGAGACCTTACAATTTGGAAGCAATTAGTGACCACTGGCCTTCAAAGTGATGAGGGGTTTCCGTAAAGTCATGACCACAAGAAAAAATATCTATAAAGTCATTTTGTTCTTCTTTGTTGAAAAAACCCACAGTGCTTTATACAGAATGTTCAGTTATTCCCCTACCCAAATGAGGGCTTGCAATTTAATTTCTCTATCCCAAGAATCCACACCTGGGGCCTGTCTCATGAGAAGTCAATGGTCTCTGGGAGGTACTGTAGGAGGAAATCTCTGTAATATAGTGAAGATATACAAGGCAAGAATCCAAGAACCCAGCTCTGCTATTTTTCTTTTTAAATTCAAGGCCTATTTGCTGGCAGACACACTATGTCCTCCTTGCACCGGTGCAGGTAAGAGAATCCATGGTAAGATCTATCCTTGAGCAAGAAGTGTCTACAGATGGAGCGTCTAGTCACTCTCAGCAGGATATACAGCAGATGTCAGTTCTGGTGCACAGTGGGCTAAGAGTAGGCCTCAGGTTACAGATAGGGTCATTATTTATACTTTCTGGGCCTGTTATTTTATTGTTCCTCATCCCCCATGTTCTTTTAGACCACACCCAAGCCTCAAGCTGCAAAAGTCAACTTCTTTATGACTTACTATCATGTCTATACTGTTTAAAGGGGGTTGGTTATCTTTGAGTTAACTTTTAGCATGATGTACAGTGATATTCTGAGAAAATAAATTTTTATTATTAGTGATTTTTGAGTTATTTAGCTTTTTATTCAGCAGCTCTCCAGTTTGCCAATTTTCCAGTTTGCAACCATGCATTGATTTGTATTAGAGACTGGAATATGAACAGGAGAGGGACTCAATAGAAAGATCAGTAATGGAAAATCAATACCAATACATTTGTAGCCTTACAAAGCATTTGTTTTTTAGATGGTGCCAGTGGCCCCCATTCGAAAGCTGGAAAGAGTCAGAAAAAAAAGGCAAATTAAAAAAAAAAAAAAATAATGAAGACCAAATGAAAAGTTGCTTAGAATTGGCCACTATATAACATATTAAAGTTAACTTAAAGGTGAACCAACTTAGATCACATGCAACACTCGCGAAGCAGCTCCCACACTCGCTTTGCCTTCACAAGTTTAAAAAGCGAGTATGGGAGCTGCTTAGCTCATGTAGAACAGGGTCTGGCCAGCATTTTTCAGGATCCAATCTAATAATGTTGGATAGTGGCGTTAAAGCATGCAAAGATTGTATCACAGCTTCATTCACAAACCGAAATATAGTTCAGTGCATTTTGGGAGTTGTACAATAGTCACAGTGTGAACATAAGCCAATCCATCGAGGCCTGGTGCTTTAATCGGAATTCATTCTTTGCAGTTTTACAAGATCACATGCAGCGCTCAGTTCTTTGTAGAATCATTGGATTAATACGTAGGATTTTTAATGCCTATGTTTACTTTCTAATCTATCTGTAAAAAGATTAGAAACACTATGCTTAGTGCCGGATGGTGGTGGTCCATCACTATGACTCTTATGCCTCTTATGCCATCATCTACATGAACTTCACAGAGAATAGGGGTTCTTCTCCTCAATACCATAGACCTCATTTGCGTGGGTGGATGCCCATGAGAAGATATGCAAGACCATACCTTAGAAAGGTATTTTCAGACGAGTTCTTGGGGCTGAGATGGGTAACAATGGGTAACAGCCTTGACAAGAGCTTCATAGACTACTTTGTATGCCATGATAACTTTATTCGGTTGAAGTTCTTGTCTGATAAACTCTGTTCTTAGCTATGTTGTTCATCCATTAGGTTTCACTGAAGGAATCTAAACTATGCAAATATTTCATTACACATTCTTTAATGTTTCATCAAAAGCGAAACGTTAAATACTTTCTAAATTCTTAATGCATCATTAAGTTGTGCGGGGGGCAAAGGTCAGTAAAGACCTAAATATTCCAGCTACTGCCTGGAATTATTCTGTGTGCTGTAATCACATGCAGCACTTCTTTACAGATAAACAACCATTCTGTTACATGATTGACAACTCAAATATGCATAGTTTATACATATATTATGTGTACAGGTGCTTAGTTTGTAGTTGAAGCTTCAGAAAATAGAATCATAATCGGTGTAAATAATGCAACCTGTATCATAACAAGCCTCAGGCCTTAGTCTATATATATATATATATATATATATATATATATATATATATATATATATATATATATATATATATATATATATATATATATATATATATATATATATATATATATATATATATACACAGTATATATATGAGTTAGGCTCATAATATACTCCCATGGGCTTAGTATGGCCAGAAGTCTCAACAAAGATATCCCCTTAAATCTAATGCTTAGTGACTTTCAGAATTAGTTTCTGGTAATCTGGGAGAAGCAAATTATTATTTAACCTAAATCTAATCTAACCAGCCTGTAGGCTAGGGCTTCAGACCCTAGAGGGGGATCCCCACTGCTCAGCAACCCCCTTTTATACAGTTTGAATTACATGAGGCCTTCCTTTGTAAACACTTGCATCACAACCACACAGCAGCAGCCAATCAGATATTTACTTTATTCTAACAACTTCAGACTGATTGGGGGTTATCCAATGAGATCATTGCTAGGCTTGTTATAAGGGTTATAAGGTTTTATTGCACTTTTTTCTCCAACAGTTTAATGATGAGTTGTCAGTGACAGGGCCTTTTAGTGTGCATCAGTGGTTTTTTTTTCAAGTTTTTAAAATGCATTTTTCCTCTCATTATTTTTGGTTGAGTTAAGCTCCCCATAGATGCAAAGATTTCTCTTGCCGAACGACCGATTTTTGGCGAAGTCCGACCAATCTGTCAAATTATCGTGTGGTTAGTGGGATTGGAACGATCGTACATTTTACAATTTTTCGTCCGACATCTGTCCGAAAATTGATCGGCCAAGTTAAAAAATCTTTATCGGTCCCGGTGCAATCTATCTGTATTTGCAGGGACAGCTCCCCTTTGTTTTTCTGGCAAATGGTCTTTTTAGTTGATGGATAATTCGTACAATTGTATGATCGTTTCGAGATAATCGTGGTCTCCCGATGACAAAATCTTTACATCTATGGCCAGCTTTAGTCACAGTGAGGTGAGGATTTTGTCTTTGCTGTGACTCTGTACTCACAGTACTCAGTGATTATCCTCTAACCCTTTAAAAAGTTTATTTTTCTGGTTTCTTTCCTCTGCTCAATGAATCACCTGCTGATTTAGCTTCCTAGTTCTCATGCCAACTCCTTCTTATCCACAAGTGACTTTTTGCTTCATTCATACCAACTCCCACACAGCCAATTCATTTGCCTGGGAACACAGTATTTGTGCTGACACCTCAACAGAGCTCAGACTAGTCAGGCTGGTGCACTAGAAGTCATCAAAAAACATAATCCCTGGGCAGAACATTGACAAAGTGAAGTTATTGTGCACACAGTTTACCTAGCCCAACTGGACAGACATACACAGCACAATGGATTATAATAATGAACGTTGTACTAAGGCTCAAAATGCATGTTTAACTCACCGGATGAGGCTATGAGGCTGGGCGCTAGGGTTCTGAGTTCAGAAAAGAAAGTGAAATTTAGGGGTAAAAGGCTAGGATAGATCAACTTTAAAAGGATAATTCTCCTTTAAGTTAAAGGTGAACTATAGTGAAAATAAAAATTTAATATAAGCTTCATCATACTGAAATAAGAAATGTTCTATATACAATCAGTTAAAAATTCTGTACCATTTCTGAAATAATCTTATTTATCTATCCCTCTCTCAGCATCTGTTTCTCTTCATTCTGTCTTCATGCAGCAGTTGGGTGTCAGATGACATTCGATCCAATATCTTATATAGATCCTTTTGCCTAGAACAGTGATCCCCAACCAGTAGCTCGTGAGCAACATGTTGCTCTCCAACCCCTTGGATGTTGCTCCCAGTGGCCCAAAGCAGATGCTTATTTTTGAATTCCAGGCTTGAGAGCCAATTTTTGGTTGTATAAAAACCATGTGTAGTGCCAAACAGAGATGTAGGATGCCAGTCCACATAGGGACCATCAAATAGCCAATCACAGCCCTTATTTGGCACCCCTAAGAAATTTTTGCACGCTTGTGTTGCTCCCCAACTCTTTTTATTTTTGAATGTGGCTCACAGTTAAAAAAGGTTCGGGAATCGGTACTCCTGGCCTAGAAGATGTTTAAAGATGTATTAGTATTAGAGCTCAGTCTATTAAAATCATCAGACAACATGTCTCTCTACATGCAGGATTTGTTCAAAAGGCAGTTATTTTGTTATTACTGGAATCAGTTATTTGAGTGAGCTCTAATTCATCTGCTAGGAAATAAAGCCCCCCCCCCTATAAGATATATTGGATCTATCTATCAGTGACTATCTGACACTCAACTGCTGCATGAAGACAAAATGAAGAGAAACAGATGCTTAGAGAGGAATAGTGAACATAAACTTGATTATTTCAGAAAGAATGCATAATTTCTAATTGATTGTATTTAGAAAGTTTCTTATTTCAGTATGATGAAGCTTATATTAAATTCATTTATTTTCGCGATAGTGCCCCTTTAATTTTTAGTATGTTATGGAATGGCTAATTTTAAACAACTTTTTAATCCCTTTATTTTTTTATACTTTTTTAATTAGATGACTTCTTCTTCCAGCTTTCAAATGGGGGTCACTGACCCCATCTAAAAACAAATGCTCTGTAAGGTTTCCTATGTATTGTTATTGCTACTAAAAAGCTAAATAACTCAAAAACCACAAATCATAAAACATGAAAACCCTGTTGCAAATGGTCTCAGAATATCACTCTCTACATTACAGTTAAAGTTCATTTATAGATCAACAATCCACTTTAATGAAAATTTGTATTCACAGTTTGTTTTAATGTAAGTTTACAGACTTGACTCTGGTTGCCAGGAAGTAGAATTGTAAAGGCAAAAAAACATAGAATTCTATTGCAATATCTTTTTTCTAATGGAACAAGTCGACACACCTTACAGAAACAAGTGCAGTGAAAATATTATTGTTTCTCCGTCTTCCAGATACTGTATGAGCTGATATCACTTGAAGAATGCAATTATGTCACGATTTTATTACCCGAGCCCTTTGAAGTACAATGTGAGCCAAACAGAAGTGAAAGTTCACGGTATAATTAAATACAACAGTTTGAAAATATCATTAGAAGGAGAATGCCAAAGGTATCCTATAATTCCACACACACATGCTGCTGATAAAAACCTTGTTACAGGAGTGAATGGTGCTTTACATCATTGTACAGAGTTTTTAATTGGGTAAAGGTCATGGAGTTTTGTTAATTGACAGGGACATAAGAAGTCACCAGGGGGCCATTCTGCTAAATATGTTGTGGGACCCTCTCCTTGTATATCCTTCAACCTGTGTTTATGGTTGGGATTGTTTAATAGCATCTACACAAAGGTTATGTATAGTGGTGCCTACGGGTTTCCATTAACTCCTGGGGCTGAGTTCACTTGCATGCGTTAACCACCTGTATTGATCGAAAAGGTGAAGACATTTTTGATGTTCAATCAATATACTCCCTTTGGTGCCATGTTTATTTCCCAAAGTTCATCCAGCATACGCTGCCTTAGTTTGTCTGTTATGATAAAACAAAAGTGGCTACTAATACAGTTTCACCAATGTGCAGTTAATGCTCTGTAGCTGTTAATAAGCTTGGGTCTGAGAAGGCATTGCTTGAGTTGGCAGTGAACCTGCTGGGCACCTGTACTGGCATCCAATGGGAGAGAAGAAGAGAAGAGAATAGTAGGAATTGGTCATTCTATCTAAAGTATCTTAGAATATAGGTGCCACTTTTGGGCTATTTCTATGTAGACGTGGTCTTGGCAAGGGCATCAGGAACTTGCCTCTTGGGTGCCATTTGAAGAAGAGCCATGAGATGTTGACCAGTAAATACTATCTGCTAATTGATTCCTATTGGTTGCTTGATCTGTACTTTACAAGGGTGTCAACATGAAGGAATGCAGGGAGTTATTGTATATCCTTTAGTCTCATTTTCCTGTCCATATCTGATCCTGTCTGCTGTGAGGTGGGCAAATTTAAAGTTTAGTGGCAAAAATGTGTTGGGTAGGATTCACTTAATGAGCAGGAATTTCTTCTACAGGGATGTAATAATAGGAGGCAGATCATACCACTGCATGTGAAAACTCTCCATCTTTTTCTGGAAAAAATACTGGCTTCTTTTTATCTGTAATTGCCCCTAGAAGTAACATTGGAAATACCATTTTTAATAGAAGCTTGTTGCAACTGTAGGCACAGTGAGGCCCTCGCTAATGAAGCATTTTATTGTCTAATTTCAAGCAGGCTATTTTTTCAAGTTTTAAGGGAGTCTAAAAATGTGAAATTACTTCTGACATACACATTTGTGACACCATGCAGTGGTCCATATTATATAGGATTTAGTATTTGGCAACAGCACCGTAATGGAGTTATGGTGGCAGTCACAATGTTTAAATTGTTACGAAATAAGTAAAATATAATCCTCCTCACAAAGGGGTCAACACTTATATTATCATTTGATTCCCTGGGTATCAAGGAATGTTGATTTCTAAATTATCAGACACTAAGTTCCTTTTAAAGGCAGAACATTGATCACATTGAGTTTGCCCTGCTAGGATTCTGGCACAGAAAAACAGAGGGGATGTAGCACTCAAGGGCTTGTGTCCAGCATTGATTTGTCAGCCTCAGTCCATGACTGGAGCTACATATTGTTCATTAACAGACTTGGGCTGCCATTGCATCAGATCTGTCAGATGAAATCGATGGCAATAAACAAGAACTCATGTGTGCTCTGTAACACACTTCTGTTTGCACTGCCTATCTCACAGGCGAGGAATGCTGCTTCTGGTGCTATGATTAGGACAGGCATTGTATGATGAATATGGAATAAAATTATTCCAAAACACTCTATTGCTTAACTTGTGCCACATTTTAGATTGGTGAAGAACTCATGTTTTTGGTGTAATCCTTTAAGTCTTTGACGTTTTATTTGTAGAAAGTATCATTCTCATTCTGGCATCTCAGCAGGGCATTGTGGTATGTTGATAATATCCTTAGGTGCCTAAAGATAATTCCATCCTTTCATTCCATACACCGTTCCAGTGGCTCACATCTTTGGTAGTGACCAGGGGTTCCAATTTATTGAGTTGGGTTTGTACTTGACCCTAAAGCTGGCCATAGACGTAACATTTACGATCTTTCCTGGAAAAGATCTTTCCAAGAAAGATTGTTTGTTTCAATACACACGTGTAGAGCTGAATCGTCAGATACACAGGTAAAAACAATAGAATTCTAACAGTATCTGACGATTCAGCACTAACAGTGGCCGATGTTAAGGGGCCTTCAAAAGCACCCAATCAAAATTTTCTGCCTGGACCGATTGATGAGCCAACATCCAAGCCTTCTGCCGATATAAGTAGGCTCATCTCCTGCCATACACGCACCGAAAATTTGTTTCGTACGATATTATCGATGTGTTTATGGCCACTGTAAGTCAGAAAGTTCAACATGTAACAAGTGATTGCTCTTCAGCAGATGAGATCTGTATTCTATATAGTTAGACTTGGCCACTGTCCAGCTGACACCATTACACCCCTGATCCCCAATAAAGTTCTAATTAGCAAATTAATTAATGGGACTTATTATATGAACTGCTTATTATAGAGGGACATCAGCTGTTTATATTGAGGTCTATATACTGAATAAAATGAGTATCTCTTACATGATCTTTTCAACAGTGGAATGACTAGTTATTTTGTGCCCCATAGCAAGATAATTGGGTCACTAAACTTTGGGAACAAGACATGTATTGCAGCTACTCAACAGTTCCACTAGGCCCCCTATAGTTCCTGGACCCTCCAGCAGTCTACCTACCTGCTAGTTGCTTATTTATGTAGCACACACAAGGGGCGTAGCCAACAATTTGGGTATTGTGCTCTTGTGCTCCTGGGATCCCCATATAAATAACTTGTACTGAGCCCCAAAGTTTCTAATGATGGCCCTGCCTAATAGCAAGGATCACAAGAGGACGTCAAAATAATTCTAAATTAGAGAAAGCACATTAAGGCTAATGCATAATAATAATATAACAATAAAACCTACCTTTAAAGGCTTATCATTACAGCTGTGTTTCAAAGTAGGGAAGTCACCTTGTTTTTCTTATTCAGTTGGATTATAAATCATAGCACCATGTGATTACATTTTTTTTCTTAATTGCTACCAATAATGCAGTAACAGGCAGCTGCTGCAATAAGTAGAAATTTCTCTGCAATGCTGTGTAATCCTCATACTTCTAGCAGAAAAAGTCCCTCCTGCCTGTCCTAACACAATAATAATACTCATCAAAACTTCCTGTTTCATTCCACTGGGAATATGTTAGTGCCCAGAATGAGCTGGAATTAGAATAAATATAGACTCCATAATATGTATATATGTGTATATATATTATGTATATATTAACATTGCTCTGTCACTTTCACGAGTACCAGTTGACATTGTGAAGATACCTTAATCTAACAGTGATAGTTGATATTGGAAAACGCAACACCTCAAGTTCAGCCCATGATTTAAATTAGGGATGCACCGAATCCAGGATTCGGTTCGGGATTCGGCCAGGATTCGGCCTTTTTCAGCAGTATTCGGATTCGGCCGAATCCTTCTGCCAGGCCGAACCGAATCCGAACCCTAATTTGCATATGCAAATTAGGGGCGGGGAGAGAAATCACGTGACTTTTTGTCAGAAAACAAGGAAGTACAAAATGTTTTCCCCTTCCCACCCCTAATTTGCATATGCAAATTAGGGTTTGGATTCGGTTCAGTATTCGGCCGAATCTTTCGCAAAGGATTCGGGGATTCGGCCGAATCCAAAATAGTGGATTCGGTGCATCCCTAATTTAAATCATTCCTGTTTAGCTTCAGTTTTATGCAGCAGGTGTAAAGATAAGTTCCTTCCTGGCTGGAAAGGTAACTACTGTATTTGTATCTCAAACAAAGATGTATGTATGACGATTAATACATGTTAACTTGTATGTTCACACTAACAAGCCTCCTCTACTATATAATGGGAGAATTCTACTTCTTCAAAGCTCTCACTTTAATCAAAACAATTCCATACCTCAACGAGGCAATAGCTTACTGTATTATAACTTTGGTGGAATATATTGAGCACTGGTATCAACCATGACAGATATGCATAGTCCCAAATGTTCCATAATAAATCCCTACTCGACCGCCTTTTTAATAAACTCTGGTTTGCACGACCTTTACCCATGGTGACCTCCCCTAATAGAGCTTTGTATATGGGGTGGCAAACTAACAAATAGTGATTCTGTGTCAGCACACAACTCCTCCACTTGTTTCAGGTGCACGTTCAATAGTGGCCACCCCACACCGCTGATCATTCAATAGAAGCAAGAACAGCACCTTCTTTATATGATAAAAAGGCCTTTATTCAAACATGGCACAGACCAATCGTAGCAATGTTTCGAGCCATCTCTGGGTCTTTATCAAGCTGAGGTGGCAAACTAACAGCCTAATAGCTGATTTTGACTACAACTGCCAAGTGTATCAAGATACTGGGACTTTGGTTACTTCTTATGAAGCTGCTGGTGACCACCTTCTGTAAGGAGGCCCCATCCAGTGTGTTTCACCCTCACACCCTCAGCTGGTGGAGTAAACATAGTGATGTCATTTTGTACATCACTCAGGTATAGTAACATAACACCAAAACATCTGTTGCAGGATTTGTCACCAAATCAACTTTTTAAGCAACATCTCAAACTAGCATCAGCACCCAAATGAAAGTCTCATTCTGATGGGTTCCTAAGTCCAACTTTGATCCTGTTTTGAATTTCTCGTCTACTGAATCAGCCTACTCTTCAGCCTTCCCTCACTTTTGCCTAGAAGCCCACACTGGTTTTCCCAGTATCAGACTTCATGCTTAGTCTAGCTTAGTCCACATTTTCTGGTCCTTATGGCTATTTGTTGTGATACCGTCATGTTGGATCAACTGAATAACATAAGCTTTTTAGGGCCTCCCTTGGAAAATGACCTCCCTATTGTTAGTCTCTGTGTTGAATAATCCTATTCTTAACAAATATCATAGTTATAAATTACATAATTATAACATTCTCAGCTCTAATTGCAAATGTAGCTTCACAAAAGGTGTGCTATCATTTAATAATAATGTGTCTACCGCTATAAATTATTTATGGCAAAGTATTGTTGCACCATGGGCCCAGTGGCTAAATCTTGATGGGTTGGGCAATCAAGTGCATTTCCTAGGTCATAATTTTTCAGCTCAGGACAGTGTTCAGTGTTGTATACCTAAATGTTAATTCTCTAAGAATAATGAAACCACATGTTTTGCACTTATAGGAAAAAGAAATGGACATCCAACAATCTGATGTTTACACTGAGTAGGAGCAGGATGTTAATTAAAGCCAAAGGCAGAAATCTCTCAGAGGATATCCAGTTCTCACACACCCAAAATACAGGAAATGAGGAATCCACAGTATCCTTTAGAGCTTCAGGGCCCAGTAACAGGCTCTAAACAAATTCTTAAACGCCCAGGATCAGAGGAGGCTTAAAAAGCATCCATTAGAAGTGGCAGTAAGGCATTCTCAGCTACAGACGTTCAGGAGCAAAGACTTTAGTATCACTTAAAAGTAGGGATGCACGGAATTCAGCATTCAGTTCGAGATTCTGCCAGGATTTGGCCTTTTTCAGCAGGATTCGGATTCGGCCGAATCATTCTGCCCAGCCGAACCGAATCCGAATCCTAATTTGCATATGCAAATTAGGGGTAGGGAGGGAAATCGCGTGACTTTTCGTCACAAAACAAGGAAGTACATTTTTTTCTCCCTTCCCACCCCTAATTTGCATATGCAAATTAGGGTTCGGATTCAGTTCGGTATTTGTCCGAATCCAAAATAGTGGTTTCAGGGCATCCCTACTTAAAAGGTCATCTCATTGCTTCCCCTCGTTCCCTGAGGAATATTATTCAACACAACAGGAACCTTATAGAGATCTCTTAACCCACGAAGGTTTACTTCAAGCCATATTAAACAAGATGGAAACTGATGTGAAAAATAAATATTCGGTGCAATATCTCATCTCTATATAAATAAAAGATAAAAAATACAGTAAGGTAGAAGTTATCAGAACCCTTGGAAATATGTTATTCATACATCTATGTGTGCACTATATGCTGCTAAATGCAATATTCAGTTCCACATCTCTCACCTTGCCAACTCCTACTCTTGTCCATTCCCCCACCTTGTGTCTCAACCCTTCCCTCCTTTTAGATTGCAAGCTTTTTTTGGGCAGGGCTTTCTTTATCTCTTGTTTTGGTTTTTTGGTGTTTTTTCGTATGTTTGAGGTATAACCCCATTTATTGCACAGTGCTGCAGAATATGCTGGCCTTTTATAAATATGTGTAAATAATAATCTGTTCCATTGTGCCTGAGAGGTCACACAAGGAGATCAGAGAAAGCTGTGTTTTTATATGATGCCTGATAGGATGCTTTAGGCAGGTTGTATCATGCAGTCCACAATGAATGTATATAGGCCATAGCTGTCTCTAGCCATAGGCCTCAATTAGGGAACAATCAACATTATAGACCTTCATACATATTCAGTGTTATGCATGGATCCCTTCATTTTTTTCCTCTGGTCATCTAACAATGTTCTACTTCCTAAGTGGGGTTCTGAGTTTGATTCCAGACCATTATCTGCAAGGAGTTTGTATATTCTATGGACACTGTACTGTAAGCTTCACTGGGCAGAGACTAAAGAACATTTACAAAAAATAATAGTAGGGAATTTGCTAAGCCCCTGCGCAAAAGTTTAAGAGCAATAAGGAATGCAAGAGTGTGCTGGGTAAACAATCTGGTGCAAGATGAAGTACGCAAGTTGGGTGGCCGGAAGTAGATGTCTGTGCCCCTCATGGATACAGCACTGCTAAACACAGGCAGGCAATCCGCCCTAGATTTCCTAATCACATTTGATCACCTTCTCCAAAAATCCCTCTACTCAATCCCACTCCTTTAAGTATGTTTTTGGACAGGACTGGCATCCATGTTTGTTGTAAATGTTTATTTATCATCATTTTTTGTTTCTTTGGTTTCAAAGGGTTCTAGTAGTAACTGAATAAGACAGTGTAAGGGGCTGAAGGCTCAGACAGAGGTAGCGGACCAAGGAGGAAGCACAGTCTCACCAGATCGAGGTATCCAAGGGGTTAAGAGAAGGCAAAGTCAGGTCCAGGCAATAAGGTCGGTACAGGCGGCAAAGGTTCAATACACGGTATAAACAGGCAAGGTCAAGATCAGGATCAGATAACAGAAGAATATAGCGCACCCAGGAACTCACTAAGTGGAACCTATTGTAGGGCAAAGTCTGGAGTGCTCTGGCGCCTAAAATAGCCCTTCATTGGCGCCAAAAATGTGCGTGGTGACGTCATCACGCTGGCGTCTTTGCGCTGGCGTCCAATCCGGCGCTGGCGTCTTTGTGCTGGCATCTAGATGATGACGTCATGGAAGGAAGAGGCGCCACCATCTTGGGACGGAATGCAGCCATGCTGGTAAGCCTTCCTTACAGACAGGTTCTGTATTTCTTTATGAGAACATCCATGGGTCTCTGTATCATCCATAGTCATAAATCATACCAGTCTATTAGTAAATCCACTATATGCTAACTCTGTGCCATGTTTGTTCCCAGGGTCAGTATAACCCCTAATTTGACATATAGCTGATTTTGGGGTTCAGGCCTCCCTTTGTAGTGCATAAAATTAAAGCAACCAATACATTCCCTTTTGCAAAAATGATAAATCCTTTTATTTATGACAAATTGTGACATCATGTATCTCCCAACTAACTTTATTTATATGTGACATTATTTTATTAATAAGCTAAACACCTGAAATATGCTGCTTTCATAGAATATGCATCCAGTCCCTGCACTTTAATATTTCATAGATGCACCTTATGCAACTTTAACAGGTTTAAGTGGCATGCACTGAGTTTGCAAACTACTTGGTCGCCCACTCATCCGAGCAGATTTGTTCTGGTTCTTTTACAACCATAGTTTCCAAAAAGTCCCACAGATTCTCAGTAAAATTATATTATAAAAAGTTATAAATACCTCAGCAGAAAGAGAGAATAACGTTAGTTGCTAAGGCCTTTATGAATACGAAAGAAATTGTGTTGGTTGGTCATTTTAATCAGGAAGCATTGTTAATAATTATAACTGAGCAACTTCGCCTATATGTGGAAAAGAAAAAAAAACTGAAAGAAAGGAATTAATCAAAACGTTCGCTTCTGGACCAAGTCTGGTCTCCACGGCAACCCTCCCAACAGGATTATTATCCATCACCTTGGTTCTAATTTCTGAGTGAATTTTAAAATTCAGAGAGGCAAACTGACTTCCAAATATCGGATTATTGCTTTGCTTATACACATGCATAAGGCAACTCGCAACTTTTCATAAGGTGGCCATACACGGGCCGATAAAAGCTGCCGACAGACCGCGTCGGCAGCTTATTGGCCCGTGTATGGGGCCCCCCGACGGCTTCCCCGATCAAGATCTGCCTGAAAGTCAGCCAGATCTCGATCAAATGGGACGAAAAATCCCGTCGGATTGCGGCCGCATCTATTCGTTGATGCAGTTCCGCGATCCGATCGCCCATTACTATTCGTTAGGATCCGATTGTTGGGCCCTAGGGCCCACGATCGGATCAGCCGATATTGCCCACCTCAAGGTGGGCATATCGCGGAGAGATCTGCTCTAGTGATGGGCGAATTTGCGCCGTTTCTCTTCGCCGAAAAATTAGCGAATTTCGCGCGAAACAGCAAAAAATTCGTGAAACGACGCCGGCGTCTCGTTTTTGACGCCGGCGCCTGTTTTTGACGCCGGCACCCATTTTTTTGCACCGGCGCCCTTTTTTTACGCCGGCGTCCGTTTTTCGGAAATTTTTTTTGACGCCGGCGAATTTTTACCGCGAATTTTCGCGGGCGTTTTGCGAATTTATTCGCTGGGCGCGAATCCCGCAAATTCGCCATGAATTCGCGCCTGGCGAATAAATTCGCCCATCACTAATCTGCTCGTTTGGCGACATCGCCAAACGAGCGGATCTCTCCATGTATGGCCACCTTTAGTCTTCTCATGTAAGATTGCTATTTAATACAGGTGTGGGACCTACCATCCAAAATACTCTGAACCTGGGGTTTTCTGGATAAGGGATCTTTACATCATTTGATTCATCATACTTTAGGTCTACTAACAATAATATAACCATTAAATAAACCCAATAGTATTTTTTGTAACCATTATATTTTGTTAGGACCAAGTACAAGCTACTGTTTCATTATTACAGAGAAAAAGGAAATCAATGTAAAAATGTTAATTATTTGATTAAAATTGAGTCTATGGGAGATGGTGTTTCCACAATACAGAGCTTTTTGGATAATGAATCCTATACATGTATTACTGATGATTTGTGAAAAATGTGTGACGATTGGCAAACACTTTTATGCGAAAGGAATCCAGAAGGAAACTTGACCTAAAAGCATGTTCATAAAAAAAATCAGCACGGAAAGACACAAGTACTTGGATACAATTCCATTGTTTCATAAATGAAAACATTTTGTTTTTTGAATTTTATATGAAAACGTGTGACCATCACCAAACCTTCCCAAAATGTTCCATTGTAAAAAGTTGATTTCTTTTTTATTTGTAATTGTAATGTAATTATTTCACAAACTCACCCGCCATTGCAAAAAGAAAGAGCTGAGATATAGTAGAACAGCCACATAGTGTACAGCCTTGATCACGAATGACTTTCTTGAAAAGATTCACGGCTGCCATTATACAGGAGCTTAGGGTTGGTTATGTTATTGATATAATAATGTTTCAATAAAGAAATGCATTACAACATCTCATGACTTTCATGTCCTGTATTTATCTGCAGAATAAAGAAGAACAAGGTGCAAACTACCTTCACCACGTAGAAGCCCTGGGTATCTCAGCTGATGATGTCAATGAAAGCTACCAATGAAAAATAAGTCTTTATATTCCCATGTATATTATGTTTATTGTATTCTGACTTTTGGGCTCACTTAAACACAGCTGCAGTTGCAGTAATAAAAATATATGCAATCATTATACAGATTGAAGGCATTCACTGATGGATCCTCATACATATCATCTGCAACCCACTGCGCTTGCCCAGGCTGTTCTATCAAATCAGGGTTCCCACTGGGGGATGTGTCAATAGGCTTTGCTTTGCTTAAAAAGCTGTGCACAGACATCATAGGGTGCTGTATAGTGATGGGTGAATTTCTCGAGTTTCGCTAGACCAAAAATACACATGGCAAAAAAAAAGCGAAACGTGAATTTCGACACCGGAGTAAAAATGGGTGCCTAGAATTGTCGTAGGCGTCGGAATTGTCGCAGGTGAATTTCTCTAGCAAATTTGCGAATTTATTCGTGGCGAAACGCAGAAATTCGCCCATCACTACTGCATCCAATGTGTATTGTGATGCATGAGATGCAATGGTGGCTGCAAATCTACGCTCACCTGCAATTACCCTGGAATTGTAGGAGAAATGCAGCGTTGAGGGTAAAAACACATTGCAAATCAGATTAGAATTTGCTCTTGTGTTCAGGAATCAGCCCTTTTATCTTGAATATGCAGTATTAGGTTTTGATCAAAAAAAAAGTTAAATGTAGAGCTGTGATCCCTAACCAGCAGCTCACCAGCAACAAAGCAGCGGCCTCAAAGCAGGTGATTATTTTTGGAATTCCAGGCTTGGAGCTTGGAGATTTTTGCATAAAAATCAGGTGTACTGCCAGATAGAGCCTCCTGTATGTAGAGGGTGTAGAACTAGGATCTCCAACCAGTGGCTTGCAAGCAACATATTGCTCACAGTGGCCTCAAAGCAGGTGCTAATTTTTGGATTTCTGACTTGGAGGCAAGTATTAGTTGCAAAAAGACAACATGTACTGCCAAATAGAGCCTCTTGTAGGCTGCTGGTCCACATAGTGGCTACCAGCAACTTATTACAACCCTTATGGAAGTGCACCCTGAAGCATTTAAAAATGTATTATCAAGATTGAACGGTTTAGCCTTATACTTTCACTGTTCATCAAGTTGCTCTTCACTACACTGTATATCCAATGATTCACTTGCAGGGTCCATTCCTCATGTAACCATAAGCCAAAACCAGCTCATGTTTTGTAGACTGACAGAGATCACGTGCAGTTCCTTCTGGGGGCAATGTATTAACAGGTGCAACAATTGGTCCAGTGATTTCAAACTGTACAATGACAAATGCTGCCTACTCTTTGGTTGATATATCAAGACCTTTGCACCTGTTGTTTTCTTTGTGTAGTTTTAAACGTCCTCAGAAACTATCCTTTTAACAGTGCACTGCTCGGCTGCCTATATCAAGCAGTCAATGTGCCTCTTCCAATGAGAATGTGCCTTTTAAGTCTTTAAAACCCTCTTCTCCCAATCGTTCAAATACGTAATTGATTAATGGCTGCAATTTATTGTAAGCAGGCTTCATCATTTTTTCATTTTGTAGTTTCCCCATTGCAGAGGAAGGTATGAATATTAAAGAAAGTTGCCCTTAAGTGGATTGGATCAGTTAAACCACAGGAAATGGATGTGAAATGCATTAATGGTAAATGTTATCCTTCAGTCGTCTCCCTTTAAATAGAATTATATAGAGTCATATTACAATGACATGATAGCTGATCATTCCTCTTGCCCATATCTATTCCGATGCAGACATTTCACAGACATAAATAGATTACAGCTCAAACATGATTGTTGTCTCATCGTTGGACTAGTGACATGGTATTGTGTAATTGCAATTATGGGAATAGTACAACTAGACAAACATAACACAGGCATAGCTGTTAATTGTACTGACAGGGATAAAACCAGAGTAGGACAATAAAGATGATGGAAACCAGTGTCTTGCCTTTTGAGTTATTCAACTGACTCCATTGTGGGGTACAGCTGGTTTCTAGAGCCCTGGAACCCCACATTTTAAATGTTTCTATATAGGACAGATGCCCTACTTCTGTTTAAATTAGCTGTAGTCACTGATATAAAGATTTAGAGCAAATGTAGAATTAAAATATATTCCCCAATGCCCTGGTAAGCTTTCTGTTCAGGTAGGAAATTACCGAGTTTTTACATAATTCAGTAGGAAGCAGGCCAACACAGTTTATAGCTCAGTGTGACCTCATACGTCACATAATTGGGATGACTATTACTGAATCTAACTCATATAACTTGCATATGAATGTGACCTTATGCCTCACATCAACTGCATAACAGTCACATAGAATGACCTCTTGTACAATTACCCTGCATTAATTCATAACCCAGTACAGCTCTCAGCATGGCTTTAGTATTGAGCTATGCAGAGTGTAGACCCTTTCTCACTATTCTAAATATGCCTATAGGGCTCATAGGCTTATAGCCATATCATTCAAATCTTATTATCCCTTGCACTGCCCAGTCTCTCAACAGATGACATTTTTACTGTTATTGGAACTGAAATAGTGTTAACTGTGCTCTTGTTGTTGCACATTTCTGTGTTTTACAGTTTAACTTGGAGCAGGGTTCAGCATGTATTGGGCCAGGGGTGTCCAAACTGCGGCCCGAGGGCCACATGCGGCCCAGGAGGCATATGAATACGGCCCAGCTTGGTTCTCGAGGAAACTTCATGTTGCAAAGGATATAGGAGGAGGAGGGACTCTGCCCATTGCCCAGTTAGTAATAATAATATAATAATAAGTCTATTTAATATTCAGGTGTCCCATATTCCATTGTATAGCTCCATCTGGTTATCCAACTGGCATTCTAGTTCTTTTCTGTGTATTTCCTTTACTTTTACAAATCAAGCATGTTTGTGTATTTCATGTGTGGCCCCAGACAATTTTTCTTTTTCCAATGTGGCCCGGCAAGCCAAAAGTTTGGACACCCCTGTATTGGGCAGATTATAGAGGCAGGGTAGCGAATGACCTGTCTTAGTACGACTAATGTCACTGAAAAAAGTTAGTTAAGGGTAAATCTTCAAACGTCTTGACTGACAAAATGGATGAAATTAAGTTAATGGCATTGAGTGATAAGCAATAAGATAGCACTGGGAATGCTGAAACATGGCTGGTGAAGTCATTTGATTGTTGTGTTTCCTTTCTAAGTCATAATTCTTAATGTTCTTCTGTGTGTCTCCTCCCTGGGTGAGAGAGCGTTTTTGCAGGTCTCTCCAAATGCAGTTGTCTCCTGCTGTGGAGAATCATAATCTTCTTTAAGTGTTTTAGTCCTGATTTAATTGTATTTACTGGTTCTTGAGGAAGCAGAGATTACTTTTTAAAATAATGTTAATTACTACTCCTGGATGGCTCCTGCATGGCTCTGTTGAAACAAAACCACCGTTCCAATTATTGTACATTGTACATGGCAGTTGCCCTACTATTTATTTTGCCTCTGTTGATATTGTATATGCTTTTTTCTGACATTGAACAGGCAAAGAACATGGAAAATAGTGATGATTTCCCTTTTCTAGCAATTTTTTTCCAAATCTTCTTCCTCCATATCTTAAAGCTGGCCATAGATACGCAAGTTTTAGCCTCATACCCAGCGAACAATCAGACAACGCAATCTTGCTACCTGCCACTAACCATTCAGATTAAATAAAGTAGCAAATCAGACAATGTTTTGGCCGTTACAGCAATCGTACGATAGTTACAGTGACAGTGAAAGTGACAATCACCCACTGATATCATCAGATAGGCAATACATGCAGAGATATTACCATTAGCCAATAGAAATCTTCTAAACTGTACATTTGACTACACAACCGATCTCCGTGGTACAAGAAATGTCGGGACGATCCACACACGGTCCAAAAATCATAGGAATCGACTTCATCTTTGAGTCTATGGACAGCTTTAAACCCCTTATTGAAGGCAAAAGGGAGCTAAATGCATTGGTTTCATATGACAAGGACCATCGTCTCCACTGTCTAATATGTCCCTTTCCTTTTTCCTTGCCTCTTAAAGTAGAACTAAAACCTAAAAAATGAACATGGCTAGAAATGCCATATTTTATATACTAAACATACTGTACCAGCCTAGCAGTTCAGCATCTCTATAGTATCAAGGGGGACTTTAAAAGAGAAACAAACTCATAATAAAAAAAAACCCTACCCCCTACCCTACATAGACCCATCTCCCTCCTCCCCCCCCAGCCTAGCTGCCCCCCGGGCAAATGCCCATAACTCTTTGCTTACCCCTCTATGCAGATTTTGTCCAGCGGAGTTCATGGGCTCCACCTTCAGCCCCTTCGGTAATCTTTGGAATGAGACCGGCGCTTCTGCAATTTTTGTGAGTTTCGGCGCATGCGCAGTTGTCGCTAGACAGAAAATTGCTCCAACTGCGCATGCGCCACTTCGCCAGTCTCATTCCAGAGATTACTGAAGATAAGAAGATGGCACCCGTGAACTCCGCTGGACAGAATCTGCATGGAGGGGTAAGTAAAGAGTTAGGGGCATTTGCCCGGGGGGGGGGGGGGCAGCTAGGCAGGGGGGAGGGGTCTATATAGGGTAGGGGTTTTGTTTATTAAGGGTTTGTTTCTGATCAGCTTTGAGAAGCTAAGTTTAGAGGTCGTTGCAAATTCTGATGCAGAAAATGAGTCTAAATGTGGCTAGTCGCTCATTTCAGCAGTTGGTGGGAGGGAATCTGTCTTCCATAGCCTCATAAATATTATCGTACCTCCAACAGCTTCATTCCAGTCTATTCATTGACTAGTTTGAAGAGAGTGTCATCACTGGTTATTCACTGAAAATACCATGCTGGGGGTAGCATCTATTACAGCACCATTGGTTATGTCATTGAAAGTTCATACATGTAATAAAACTGGGACTGCTGAGGCCACAGTAGGAACATTTTAGGCATACCAATGCAACCTTGGAATATCCACCATAAGGTAAAAAAGCAACCCATATATTGACGTGGTAATAATAATTATTTCTCTTGCATTTTTAATTATGGCTTGTAAACAGCACTGAATTACAATTGAAAAGTAAGGCACCGTTTTCACTGCATGATATATAACACGGTTTATTTGTAGAACTTTGCCGTTCAACAGAAAGAACATGTATATATACGGACACAATTCTATATCACAAAGGGGAATTCTCCAACACACACTAAGCCGATTAGTCATTTTATCCTTATGTACTGTACTTACTTGCTTATTGCCAAGCTCATTCTTTTTACCAGGTGCTGCCAAATGATTCATAAGCTCCACCCCCTGCATTCCATTATAACAACGTCTTAGTTAGGTGCTTCCACAGTCTAAAGAAATTATAAACGGGAAAAAAAACAATTTGTGATTTAATGTTCACTTGTGGAATAATTTACTGGCCGATTCTTTTCCTCCTGTTTCATTTATTAGCAGATATTTATTTTATTTATTTCAATTTTACTGAATGTATCTGTAATTGAATGTGTGCTTCTCTCCCCACAGGCATTTTCCACTCTCCAAGGTGACACTGGATTGAGACATCTGGCCATAGTGCATGCCAGGTATTGCCAGTCATAAAACCTTTGCTGTGGGATATTTGTTATCTATATACTGTAGATCAGGGGTCCCCAACATTTTTCACTCGTGCGGCACATTCAATTATAAAAAGAGTTGGGGAGCAACGCAAGCATGCGCAAATTTGCTGGGGTGCCAAATTAAAGGCTGTGATTGGCTATTTGGTAGCCCTTATTTGGACTGGCACTTTCAAGGAGGCTCTTTTTGGCAGTGTGTGTTTATTCAACCAAAACTTTATTCCAAGCCAGGAATTCAAAAATAAACTTCTGCTTTAAGGCCCCTGGAAGCAACATCCAAGAGGTTGAAGAGCAACATGTTGCTCACGAGCCACTGGTTGGGGGCCACTGCTGTAGATAGTCTGTTATTTTGGCCCAAATCACGGTCAAATACTTACAGGTCAAAAAAGGCTTTAGGCTTCCATGAAAGGAATAATCTCAACTGTATCTGCCATGTGTTTTAAAGTCATTTGTTGATAGATTAGCCAACACTAACCATAAATCTGTTTTGCATAATGGTATTCCAAGCACCTTTTCAATATACATTAATTCATTAATTTGTATGGCGTTAAAGTTATAGTTAATTGTAACTGCAATGGAAAGCAGAATCCATCTTTCCCTTTCTGCCCTGCTGCTTTCATTGAATCTGTCTTTCAGCCCCCTGAACATTAACAGGGATGATAACAATGAAAGCATCAGACAATATAGCCAATATTCTTATTCACTCTCTCGTCATATCACATCTAGACTACTAACTCTCTTTTAATTGGCCTTCCTCTCCAGTCCATAATAAACACTGCTGCGAGGCTCATACACCTCAGCAAGCGCTCCTCCTCTGCCATTCTGTCAATCCCTGCACTGGCTTCCGCTACCTTTCAGAATCAAATTCAAATTAATGACCCTGACATTCAAAGCACTTCATAACTCTGCCCCATCCTACATCTCTGAACTCATCTCTATGTACTCACCCAACTGCTTACTACGCTCCTCTACTGACCTGCTACTCAACTCTTCTCTCATTACCTCCTCACATGCTCACATTCACGACTTTGCAAGGGCTGCACCCCTCCTCTGGAACGCTCTCCCACGGTCTGTCCGACTTTCTCCCAACTTTTCTGCTTTCAAGAAATCTCTTAAAACGCACTTCTTTCGAGAAGCCTACCCTCACTCTGCTTAACTACCAAATGCAACACCGCATACAGTACCACATTTCTCACCCACTTAATTCGATCTTGCCCACGCCCACACCTTGTGTATTACTCCCTTTAGAGTGTAAGCTCTTTCTGCATAGGGCTTTCCTCACCTTTTGTACCGGTATTGATTGTGATGTATGTAACTCCATATGTTCTATGTATATAATTCTTGTGATTTAATTGTATAATCACATTTACTTTACAGTGCTACGCAATATGTTGGCACTATATAAATACACTTTAATAATAATAAAAATAATATCAGAATTGTTCTTATTCGGCCCACTGCAATCTGACTTCATGAACTGCTGCTCATTAGAACCAATAACAGTCTACCGTATATTATTCAATCGGATCCCAAAGCTCAATCATGACAGGTGATATAAATAGAAGAACCAATCACTAAGATGGAATGATTAGGCCTGGTAGGGTTGGTATGAACACTAAGGATCTCAAGCAATTCATCACCAGTGTAGGCAACAGCAGGACATGTCCCTACTTTCCATATATATAATGTGTTGCCGTATCATGTATTTTACACTCAACACATCAACTGATTATTGATCATTTTGCCCAGTGGGACCAGGACAGCTTCATTCCTCAAAGGTATCATTTTGGAATTTATGCCAATTGCAGGGACACATTTTACAGCCAACATTGCAGCCAAGTGCTGCAATGTCCCATATACTTTGCCTGGATTCTGCTTAGTCCATTGTGGTCTTCATTGTGGACTCATTGTAGCCTTTGCTTGCTTTATTTACCCTATCTACCTGGCTTAATACCAACCCGTGCTACAATAAACCTTATTTCAGGTGGCTTATCAATTTTATGTTCATCATTTTGTATCTAAAAAACCCTGTTTTGAAAAATACACGCATTAACTTAGATACTAAATTCAATTTAAATAGGGGACCAGGGAATGTGCGTTGAACATTTTTTTCCTTTTTGTATGATTGTAAATATCCTGGTCAGACCAGCTGCACTTCCATTGTATTTTTATTTGGCCTTGGAGTGCTCCCACGTATCCCCCTTTTTTGTATTCTTCAGCAGAGTGCCTAGAATTCTCCTGCAGGAAGAATGGCCAGACTTCCATGTGGTTGTAGCACCCCCACACCTTTCCCTCTAATGGTGGTCTTCTGCCTTTAAAAATAGATGTTGGTTTGGGCAATTTAAAAGCCGCTGGTGGGGGAGGAAGGACAAGCATATTAAACCATTGCTTAGATCAGGGCAACCTCTCCCCTATAAATGCTGTGGCATAGGATGAATCCCAGTTAGATCAGTACTTTGGTGCTGGTCTGGGCAATCACTCTCTTTTACAAGCCTTAAGCGGGGAGGAAGGAACACGCCTGTGTAAATAATGAATGCTTTCATATTGGCAAACCTCTCCCCTTAGAAAATGATACTGGCATGGGGGAGGATCAAGCCCATTAAAGCCGATGCCTTAGTTTGGAGACACTGACCCCAAGACAGTTATGCAGGGAGATGCCAACCCAGAAAAAAACTTGACCGGAGGTAAACAGTTAGGACCACCATATGGGGTTTACCTTGACATGATAGGTGGTTTATCAATTTTATGATCATAATTTTGTAACTTAAAGCCTCTGTTTTGCAAAAAAACATGCATTAGTTTAGATACTAAATGCATTTGTGAAATAGGGGACCAGGGAATGTGTGTTGATCATTTTTTTTCCTTTTTGTTTATTTCAGTTTGCAGCAGTCTCAGCTTTGCTTCCTCCTTGGTCCCTATGGCAAAACTATGGTCAGCGGCTCCCGAGACACAACTGTGGTCCCTGGTTGTTACAGTGAAAGCAGAAAAAGAGACACTATCCGGGGACACTTGATATTTGTCATTTGTAGGAAGCATTTGATGATGGAGTGATGGAGTGCCAGTGCCCACCCTGTGACCAGTGATGGGTGAATTTATCCCATTTAGCTTTGCCAGAAAATTTGCGACTTTCCAGCGAAATTCGCGAAGCGTGAAAAATGTACAAAACGTGTATTTTGACACCAGTGTCAAGTTGGATCAATTTTGATGCTGGCGTAAATTTTTAAATTTGAATTTTGTCAATGGACGTCCAAATAATGTTGACGTGCAACAGTTTTGAAGAGAGTGACTTTCCCAATGTGTTTCCAACTTTTCGCCGCCGTTTAGTAAATTTATTCGCCGGCAAATTCACACCTGGAAAATTTATCCGCACATCACTTCCTGTGTTACTCTACCCTCGACATTTAGTTAAGCTCCATATTATACACAGGGCAAATAGTACAGATACTACAGCCTGACACCTATACATCAGTAATATAAGATTTATCTGATGGTAAGGGGACTTAATTTCTCTATTTGCCATGTATTGCTGCCTTAACCCATTAGGAAACAGACAATTGAAGATAAATGTCACAATTTCTAAAGGATTATTCCATTAACCCTTGTTGGAAATAAAACAAATCACAAATGTTCAGCAATCACATCCGTGTTTAACGTCTTACAGGGGCCTGAACACGATGCTTTCAATTTCAGAAATAAAGTGTTTGTCAGAGAAGAGCCCCATGACTCTCACAGGTCTGACTGACACATCTTGATTGATTAGAAAGTCATGTGCGTGATAAAAATGATTCTGGAAACGGTTCACTGAAGACATTGACGTGTGACCGGAATTAAAATCACAATTCATTCATTGATTATGGAACAGGATAGGTTGCACTATTTTGACTTTTTTTTTTTTTTTTTAATATTTTGACTATTTTGACTTTCTAAGTAAACTGGTGACAGGTTCCTAAACACAAGCTGAAACACAAGTTGCAGTTGGTCCTCATTTTTAATTTCTTGTGGCCTTGAGCTGGGTGCCTTTCCCTTCTGTTATTTGCCTATATCTAGGGGCAGATTTACCTAGGGTTGAATATCGAGGGTTAATTAACCCTCGATATTCGACTGCCGAATTGAAATCCTTCGACTTCCAATATCGAAGTAGAAGGATTTAGCGCTATTCCTACGATCGAAGGAATAATCGTTCGATCGAACAATTAAATCCTTCGAATCGAACGATTCGAAGGATTTTAATCCATCGATCGATGGATATTCCTTCGATCAGAAAATTGTTAGGAAGCCTATGGGGACCTTCCCCATTGGCCTCGGTAGGTTTTAGGTGGCGAACTAGGAGGTTGAAGAATTTTTTAAAGAGACAGTACTTCGAACTATCGAAGGACTATCAAATGGTCGAATAGTCTAAAGATTTTTAGTTCAAATCGAGGTCGAAGTCGAAGGTCAAAGTAGCCCATTCGATGGTCGAAGTAGCCAAAAAAAACATTCAAAATTCGAAGTTTTTTTCCTCTATTCCTTCACTCTAGCTAAGTAAATGGGCCCCCTAGTCTTGTAAATAACAACTGGTATTGCTATATCACTAATCTCATCAAAGCTATTCCACATAGCCATTAGCAGACCCATGCAATCTGTTTATATCCACTAGAGGTGCTTTACTGAGTTCTATTTGAAAATTGGAATGAAAATGGGAATTTGCAGGTGCAGACAGTTCTACAAGAAAAAGTTAAAAAATAGTAGAGCCTACACGAATACCGAAATATAAATACACAGAGAAACAAAAGTCTGAGCGCACAGTAAGCAAGATTCTCATGTTTTTCTGCTGATTTAGAAGACATGCAATTGAAGGGCAAAAGGGAGTATATTTTTCCTTTGATTACTTGGACTTTATTCTATTGGCAAGAAGCTCAGCATTTTATGCAGGGTATAATTTTATTACCAAGCACTGAAGGGAAAATAACAATGAGAAGAAATGTGGAGTTTTATAGCATTTTTTATGTCTTGATTAAAAGCTAGCGGTGACAAAAGAACACACTGTTCAGCTCCCAGCGGCTTCATGGCAATAGTTTTATAAATAGAAGTGCATTGCCTGAGTACAGCTGTGTTTTCAGAAATGGTGTCATGACTTAATACATCTCACATATATACTGGTTATCAAAGAGAGGGTTCCAAGGTTTATGAAATGAGAGCTCCGAATATTTGCTTTGGTGCCAGCTCTGCTCATTAGAATCCTGGTATGGGAGGAAGACTGGGTCCCAAGGAAATGGTTTGGTTGACTGGGAAAGTAAACTTCATCCACTTAATGGAATCACTAATGTGTTATACTAGGCCTATTGAACATTTGGACATTATTAATGTCTGCTAAGTTCCAGGGCCTGATAAAATGCAGTTATACTTCTAAAACTTTTAGCCAGACCTTTACTTTTAATCATATTATATTTTGGTCTTGTATGGATCCAACAGACTGGAGAAAAACTGATGTTGTTCCACTATCCACAAAGGGTGCAAATTTGTGATGAATTTTCACGTTTTGTCAAGGCGAATAAATTCACGAAACTCCTGCGAAAATTAGTGAATTTTGGACACACGACGAAAAGGTTTCTTACGTCAAAACCGTTGCTGTCAACACTATTTGGACGCCCAATGACTTTAACGCCGGGGTAAATTTTCGAGTTTCCCAAATTTTCACAGTCGTTTTTTCAACTTGTATTTTTGAATTTCGCAGAATGGCAGCAAAATTTGCAATGCTGTAAGTTTTGCATGGGGCAAAAATGTCGCACAGTAGACAAAAATGTTGCCCATAGACTTTAATGTGTTTTGCAAATTTTTCATTGTTTCAAATGTAGCTTCGCAAAATGTTCGGCAAAGCAAAACGGGACAGATTCACTCATCACTTGTGCACAGTCTCAGCCTGGTATTACAAACCATGATTTCAGGAAATATACCCTATACAGGTATGGGACCTATTATCCAGAATGCTCGGGACCTGGGGATTTCCGGATAACGGATCTTTCTGTAATTTGGATCTTCATACCTTAAATGTAATAGAAAATCATAAAAACATTAGATGAACCCAATGGGCTGGTTCTGCTTTCAATAAGGATTAATTATATCTTAGTTTGGATCAAGTACTGTTTTGTTATTACAGAGAAAAAGGAAATCCATTTTAGCGGGTTTCCAGATAACGGATCCCATGCCGTTTTTATCCAAAAACATAGGTGTTATGTCTGAAAAATTGGACTTCTGGTGTAACAATAATGATGTCAAAACTGTTATACAATATCATCAATGTCATGTAGAAAAAAGAAATAAATACATCTCGGGAATGCATCCACTAAGCCAACTTCAAGATGCAAGGGAAACAACGACTTCCAGTTAGACGGCTTCCATTCTGCATATGTGAAAGTTCATCCCAGCCTAGGGAATGCAACTTATCTGCTTGTGACCCTAAGTATTGGCCCTGCATTGTAACCTGCACTCCCCAATGCTCAGGAAACAAACACCGGGGCTGAAATTCAAACACATTCCATATAGAACCTAAAGTCTTTTATATATGTTTTCAGCCTGTTGAGCAGAGTATGTCAGTGTTCCCTGGGGCCAGCTGGTGCAGTGGTTTCTATTCTGTAAAGCTCGTGTAAGACACCCACATAACTTATGTAGGCGAGGCCATTTCTCTTTGCATTCTTTTGCATTAAAGGCCCCACCCTGAATCTGCTATGCATTAAACATTAGGCGCTTTTAAATTAAACCACTCTGTGTTTTCTCTGTTCATATTATACAAAGTCCGACTTTTCACCGACATAGCAAAAATAAAATGAAATCATCTTTTACCTATAAAACTGGATACTATTTAGGAATGTTTGGGTGGGCTGGTACGAATTCCAGAAACTCAATGTTATAAATCTTAGAAAATCTAGTTTTGTTTAATAATTTTGTATCAATGTTTAAAGAAAGCTTTATAGCTAATAGTAAAATGTGTGAAGCTACCAATGTGCATAGTGTAAAGCAGGGCTTTTTGGACGGGTTCTAGATTAAACATGGCCGCAGACGCACAGATAATATTGTATGAAATTACATTTTGCATAATATTCAGTTTGTGTATGGCAGGAGACAAGCCGACCAATATCAGAAGATATCGGCCGGCTCTTGCCATTAGGCAAGTTGGAAAAATTTTGGTCATGCGCCTTTGAAGGCACCCGAACATTGGCCTGCTGAAGAGGTAGAATTCTATTGTTTCTATCTGTATATCTGACAATACAGCTCTACGCATCTGTATTGAAAACAAACAATCATTGGTCACATCTATGGTCACCCTAGACCCTAGACATATTGTCAATTTTCCAGCTGCCCCAAGTCATGTGACTTGTGCTCTGATAAACTTCAATCACTCTTTACTGCTGTACTGCAAGTTAGAGTGATATCACCCCCTCCCTTTTTCCCCCCAGCAGCCAAACAAAAGAACAATGGGAAAGTAACTAGATAGCAGCTCCCTAACACAAGATAACAGCTGCCTGGTAGATCTAAGAACAACACTCAATAGTAAAAACCCATGTCTCACTGAGACTCCTTCAGTTACATTGAGAAGGAAAAACAGCAGCCTGCCAGAAAGCATTTCTCTCCTAAAGTGCAGGCACAAGTCACATGACCTGGGGCAGCTGGGAAATTGACAAAATGTCTAGCCCCATGTCAGATTTCAAAATTGAATATAAAAAAATCTGTTTACTCTTTTGAGAAATGGATTTAAGTGCATAACTCTGCTGGAGTAGCACTATTAACTGATGCGTTTTGAAAAAAACATGTTTTTCGATGACAGGGTCCCTTTAAGTAGGTGACATCAAAAGTCCTGTTAGAGAAATGTCTTGATTTTCAATTCATAACATAGATTCTCCCCCAACTGAGAATGGTGATATATTAAAGTATAAACCAATATGGGCCAAGAGGTCGGGATATATGTAGTATAGGATATAACACATTTATTGGGCATAACTAAAATAGTTCTGGACATAATATTTATATAAAACCACTGGTTTGAATTGCTTACCTGACAAACCTCTTTCTATATGTCAAAAAGAAAAATCTAAATTATATTATAAAGTGGTGGTTGGTACATAAAGCAGCCGTAAAATGGGCACCACTGTACTGAGGCCTCTTACCCTATGGCTGCTACTGAGCAATATGTAGTGAGGTCACATGGGGTCACACACTTTATACTTGAGCCCTAGGGCCAATGTAAGATCTCTGCAGTGCAGCCAATAAATAAATTAATTGTCTCCTGATAATTGGGACCTTAGCCACTGGGGCAGAAACTGATATGAATGATGTGTAGTTCTGTGTGAAGTGCAGCAGAATATGTCAGTGCTATATGAATAAAGGATAATATCTATGGACTTCCTCCTGGACTGAATTCTTTATTCTTTACTTTATTACCCTGTAGACTGTACAATTGAATACTGATTTCTTCTGTGCAAATATTAGACTGAAGGCAGAGAGAGAGTTAAACAGATTAAGGTTTTGGAAGGGAATTCCTAGCACATTTCCTGTGAACAGCCTGCAATAAGGATTACATTACAAGAAAGATTATTCTCAAAAGAGCAGCATGATTCTCCCATTTAGCAGCACTTCAGAATGATGAGTGTTCTTTCGTTTCCAAGCTCTCCGCAGTACATCTATACTTTTTGTACCCTAAATGAGCAGTACAGAGGGTGCCAAGTGCTGTTTCCTTAATCTCAACAGTAAAATAGCAGAGAGCAAAAAGAAGCTTTAACCCTTCCTGCTGCAAACGCATTCGAATATTTGGGTTCTTGACATTAAAACACCCTCTGGATTCAGATTTTGCGAAATCCGGAAACTGAATCGGAACCCTCAGTGCCATATAACAGAATAGCTACACATGTTCAGAGATGTGCCATTTTTTTCTCCTGCCTGCCACCCATGCATGAGATGCAATGCAATAAGATATTGGGGTATAAATGCAAGCAGATAGTAGCGTTATAGATGGGTTACAACACTAAACAGGAGAACGAAAACCATCCAGTTCCATAGCCCATATAAAAGCACCCTGGAGCGACCATCACCCTGAAGCAAATTGGAATTGTGGGGGAATGAAGCATAATGGGTAACAAAATGTGAAATTGCATTGGAAATGGCACCTGCACTTGGTTCATAAATGAGCCCTAAATGAGACTGTTATTATACAGAATCGCCATCAACTTGTTTATGGAAAATGGCCGAAAACTCACATGACTTTTCCAAGTAATTAGTAGAAGGACATATCAGCCATGAGTATAAACTTCTTTTCCATTAAAATACAGTGAGAGTATTGTAAGTACAAGGTGCAACCGTTTCTCAAGCCCTAGGAACTCACAACAACCAAACAGCAGGTGGTTATTGATCTGTAATTTTTAAACATCTGATTGGTACGGGTTACTAGACCATGACTAAATGATATGATCCTTGTGTTTAGGTTCCGGTTAGGTTAGGATCAGAGTATTAGTAGTTGAAAGTGACATGGGTGTGTGACCACAACAGCCAATGATTAGCTGACACAGAGTACAGTGCATAGAATATATTCATTGCCTGCCCTATCCAGCAATGCACAAGACAAGGCAGGGAAATACTATGACACTACGAGTGGCACATCATGTAACATTACTAAGGTTGTATAAGGTGCAACCATAGTCTGAGGGCTAGAAATTTAATATATTGACACAAGCTTGCTTCTATATGAGTTATTTTCAAGCTGCAACTTGTTTAAGATACAAGTACGTGATGCTGTGCCAATAATACAAGGGCAGGAGGGTGATACAGTTGGTTGTATTGGAAAGGGCAACATTTCCAAATTTGTTGCTAACACATTCTCTCATCACAAGACCTAATGTGACTCCTCACACTCATTATGCACAGACACATCCAAGCACTGACGATATAAAGCAAAGCCAACTTTACCATATATCAATGCTTGTAGGCTGCGCATCCTCGATTAAGATTAACGATTGAATACACGGCTGAATCCTGTATCTCTGTACTTACATTGTTAATGTCGCAACTAGACAGGGAAGAGATCAAGCAGGCTGCTCCATCAGTCATTATAACCCTGCATGACAAGCAGCACTGGCTTTGATCTTCTCTCCTTCTTTCCTGTAGCTCTTTAAATTGTGCCTTCATGTTCAGAAGCTGTTTGAGATTTCTGTGATCAGTTTAAACCACACACTTACCGATCACTGTGCACAATGGTACAATTTTTCAGGCATTTTATTTACACACACACAGGGCAAGGCCACAGTTATGGGGCCCAGAAGTGAAATGAATGTGAAGGTGATTTCCATGTTCTAATTAGAATAGGGTAAAGCCAATCAGATCTGCTATTTCCTGGTGGGGAACTTGGGGAAGGAGAAACAGGAGATTGAGAAGGATACGAAATCATTAAGATTTTAAAGATTCATTTGCTTTATAAATGAATTGGTAAATACATCATCCCTTGTTTGTTTATTATTGGCTTCCACTGTAGTATGCAGCTTGTAGGCCTGGTAGACCTCTGGTAAAAGAACAATTAAGAAGAAATAATTATACAGGTATGGGACCTGTTATCCAGAATGCTCCAGACCTGGGGTTTTCCTTACCTTAAGTCTGCTACAAATTATTTGAACATTAGGTAAACCAAATAGGATTGTTTTGCCTCCAATAAGGATTAATTATAACTGAGTTAGTTCAAGTACAAGGTTCTATTTTATTATGACAGAGAAAATGTAGGTCAAAATATTATATAAATGGATACAACCAGGGCCGTCATAAGGGGGGCAATGGGGGGATAATCATCCTGGGTCCGATGGCTTCTATATTTTAAGGGGGGTGACTGTGCTGTGTCTCCTAGATTAGCCAGGCCCCCTTAAACTGCTTAAAAGGAACCGTGTTGCCCCGAAGTAAGAGTTGAGTTGCGCCAAAGTAGGAGCTGAATTACGCCAAAGTAGGAGCTGAATTGCGCCGAAGTTGGAGCTGAATTGTGCCAAAGAGCCAAGCCGCGCTGAAGTAGGAGCTGAATTGCGCCAAAGTAGGAGCTGAATTGCGCCAAAATAGGAGCTGAGTTGTGCTGAAGTAGGAGCTGAGTTCCACCGAAGTAGGAGCTATGCCCAGGCCCGGATTCGTGGCGAAGCCACATAGTCCCGGGCCTAGGGAGGCACATTTTTGGGGGCGGCATGCCACCCAGTCGCTCTGTGGGGAGCCTGTGCTTCCCAGTGCTCCGACGCTCGCACGCTGGCGCTTTTGCGGAGTGCACGGCCTAGGGGCGCCCGCCCAGCGAATCTGGCGCTGGTTATGCCAAAGTAAGAGCCGCACCAAAGTAGGAGTCACCACTGAAGTAGGAGCCGAAAGCCGCATAAAAAGGAAGAAGACAGATAAGTTCCACTGAACACCAATTGACTTTTTTTTTAAAACCGTTGGGCACTATTTTGTTTACTTGTAGTGGGCCCTGGCCACTTTTTTTTTTAACTTGAGGGGCCCTGGCCAGTAAGATTTTTTTTCATTTGTATGGGTCACTGCCCACCAAAGTTTTTTTTTTAACTTGACAGGGGACCACACTACCAATATTTTTTTAAACTTGTAGGGGGCCACGTCACCAATAACTTTTTTTATTTGGGGGGGGGCAGAAAATGTTATTGTATGGGGCCCAGCAAATTCTGATGGCAGGCCTGGATGCAACTCCTCATCTTTGTTAGGCATGAACATTCCAGTTATTTGTGATACCAAAAAAATATCCCTTTTGTATTTTCACCTGCTTAGAGACCTACTGCAAAAAATGCTTCCATGAACCTCTTGTATATACATAGGCATTGTTATTCTAATAATAATGATTGCAGAATGTTATGTTACAGCTCTCCCATAATGTCAGAGCCAAGCCCCTCATCAGACAGAGCTGTCAGTAAGGGAGAGGTGCGAGAGTAAGGTGAGTTAAAGCAAACAGACGGAGCTTGGATTTTTTGCCAAGGAAAACAATTAAAGAATTTCCTGGAATAGGAAGAAAAGTTGGTTTAGGCATGCCACGTGCCTTTTCTTGAGAAACAGTATAGTGCTCTACTTTTTTCAAATGACCCAAATCATCTTTCATGCCCTTAATAATATAATATGCAGAGATATACAATTAATAGCAAATATCCTTTATACACAGCACATAAGAACAGGTTCTAGCATATAACTGAAAGGTTTATTTTACCCAAACCAGAGAAAACCAGCATTTGTCCCAGTGCTAACCTTTGTTTATTAACACTTTGATCTTTTCTTTAAATCTTAAAAGCTTCCCAGTTTCCTAATTACAGTGAGTTGTTATGCTAGCAATGACCTTTAAACTACTGTAGGTTCAAATACATTCAGCCTCTTGAAGTTATACAATGTTTCCATCAATTAACATTTTTATTGTCTTTTAATAATGCTACTTAAAGATTACTGGGGTGTGACAAGGCAACAATATATAGGCTGAAATCACAATCATTGGGCTGTAGAAAGCATAGATTCATCTCTAAGGGTTGAAGGGTCATTTATGAACCTAAGTGCTGTAGGTATAATGCAATTTTGACCACAATCTGCCGTGATACCCGTAATACATTTATACCATAATTCCACCATAGCTGCAACCAAGGAAGGTCCATCCACTAAAATTGTTCCCAATGATTGAATGCAAGTTGTGTCTAAAGTTTTCAGAGTTGGAATTGTTAAAATGACATTAGTGTGTTCCTTTTGCCGCAAGTCTGCTGCATCAATCCATGCAACTTGCTGTGGGAACCCTGGAATTACTGCCATGTTCAGGGTGATGGCAGCAGGAGGGTTCCACTGTAGAGTCTGGCAGCAGGTCAGGAAAATCCTACCAACAACCATTTTTGGATGAGGGTCTGTAGGTCGGGGAGTCATGTTGTGACAAGTCAGGAAAGTCCTAGGATTTCCAGATGAGGGTCTGATGGTGAGGAGTCGGGTTATATTATCTATATTGGTGGTCATTGGGTTGCAGATTTAGGTTGCTTGCTAAAGGCACTTGCTGGTCAGGTCAGGTAGCAGGTCCAAGCAGGTAAAATGCAGGTTATGGGTCCAGGTTGGGCCTGGGTTCAAAAATGGGTTCATCGCAGGACGATATTCCTATCAGAAATAGGTAAACAATTCAGCAGTAGAGGAAGAACGGACACAGTGCCACTTTTCTGTGTTCTGCTCATAAAATCATTATTCATTCTTTAATAGATTTTATGTATTATATATATATATATATATATATATATATATATATACTTCAGCTGGGTAAAGATTCCTTGTGGAGCAGAGGGCTATTAAATTCTAGCAACAAATGTTTTTATTTGTGTATTCCCAGTTCATCACTTTAGGTAGATGATGTGCTCCAAATTACAGATGGAATTGAATTTGTTCTGCAGTTTGTGGTTCCAGCCCATTCCTTTAAAACAAAGAACCTATAAAATAAGGTGAACAGATCATCCCATTATCTAAAATGCTGTTAAGAGAAATGCAATCTGGAAGGATGCCTGTAAATGACACTATAACACACAACCGTTTCTTGGATAAGGGCACATATAATCCAGCATTGCCCTACTAAATACATTCCATATAGAGTAATCAGTAAACTACTCGATTTGCTCTGCAAAGTATTATGGCTTCTTTATAACCGCAGAAAGGTTTTCAAATTTATATTGTTGTCTTTTATTACATGCACTGCTACATAAACTTGCTTGCTACAATGATTAGCCTCAGCCAGTCGCCAGTATAGTTTGATAAATATAAAGATAACCATAACAACACAGGCCAGCTTCATGGGCGCTCATGTACCGGGGAGCAAAGCTGCCTATATAAAACACTATGTTACATACAAGGAAACCTTTGCAAAGATGTAATTCCTTCCCACAGACACTGTTTTGCTGAAGCATATAAGTGAGTTTAATGGGATTGTTTACCTTAAAATTAACAGTTGTTTCACTTTTTATTCAGCAATTCTCCAGTCTGCAATTGCTGCAATTTGGTTGCCAGGGTCCATGCCTTGATTTGAACAAGTAACTGATATATGAATAGGGGAAGAGCGAATAGAAAGATCAGTACTACAGAGCATTTGGGGTTTTTTTTTAGATGGGGCCAGTGAGCCAGATGAAAAAGGCAAATAAATAAAAAACTGTTAAAAAAAAAGCCAAAATGAAGGGCGGTTGAAAAGTTGCTTAGAATTAGCTATTCTATAACATCAACTATAACGTCAACTTAAAGGTGAACCACTCCTTCAACTCTGGTCACATTTTTTATTTATTTGTTATAAATAGGCTATGCATGGACCCTTCCATTTGACTCATATACAGTATATACTCTTGCATTTCCTGTATCCTTTGAGGGTTCCTACTATAGATGTTAGATTCAAGTGCCCACGACTTTTACCCCACAATTCTAATTTTGCAGTTTTCTGCTGATAGGAGCACCGGCCCAGGGTTTCAGGTAAGTAAATACATTCACTTGGGGTGCTTAACATTTGGCACCCAAAGTGTAAAACAACTTTCTTTCTCCTTTAAACAATTATCAATTTTACTTTACTATAACCTTTATCTATAAGTACTGTATATACAAACTGACAGGCTTTTTTGTCTTTTGCATTTAACTGAATTTTGAAGTCCTAGAAAATGTCCGTGCAGTTCACGCATTGCAGAATACACACCTCATTTATATGTGACAAGAGTGTGAGAAATTAGTTCTACCATTCAACTCATGTGACACCGCTCACTGACAGCATTAATGTAGTTCATTCGTTTGCTAAGAATATTTTGGAAATAATAAGCCCTGCCAATCACAGTCCAGGCAACAATTTCTGCAAGAATTAAATGTACCAAGTAAAAAATGATGTCGGAGGGCCTGAATGCAAGCATATTGTAGGTTCCTTGGTGGGCTTTTAAAGTGCCTGGGCCCCCAAGCACCTACTGTACAATAATATTGAAATATTTGCAAATGAATGCATATATACTGTAATAATAAAACATTATGATAAATGATTCAAACAAAGTGTTTTGTGTAAGGCAAGGCAACCAGTAAGAGCTAGGAAGGTATGGAAGCCAGTAAGAGTGAGACTAGCCCTGTTAGGTCTCTAGTGCCTAATTATAATCTATAAGAGAACCGAGGTGTTTCCAAAATATGCAATATGAACTTACTTTCCACATTCCACCCAGAAGAACAGGATGGTTACACCTTTCCTCTCTGAACAGCTGGAGAACATTGTAAGATCACTGGGTGGTCACTGACTACAAGATCCTTTTGTTTCAAAATTGGAATAGAAAAAAAGCTAATTGAACTGTTTGCTCTTGTATTTGCTTTTGAATTTCAGTCTATAGCACTTTGTCAAGCAGAGCCCTCTGGGTCAGCAGTAGGTTACACTGCACCATAGTGGCCTTCAAAATGGGTATGAGCAGTGTTGGACTGGGATGCCAGGGGCCCACCAGAAAGCCTTAGACCTTGGGCCCACCAGAAAACCTTAGACAGTGGACCTTTCCAACTATTATTCATCCTCTACTCACTCAACCTCTTTATTCTTCTAGTCTTTTATATATACTTACAATATTCTCCCATTATTAAGCATTTTCCCATAAAGAAATAGGGAAAGACCATGAAATAGGCCAAATGTTTACAAACAAGAGGGCCCACCAACACCTGGGCCCACTGGGAGTTTTCCTGGTATCCCGGTGGGCCAGTCTGACACTGGGTATGAACCTTATGATTTAACATAGTGGACTGATGGCAACCTCACCAGCAGAGTATTATAAGCCAATTATGCATTTATATAGAGGAGATATATATTGCACAGTGAATGTGTGTAGCTATGGCTACATAGTACAGAGCAGGTGTGCAGTGTGTATCCTACAGAGGGGTGAAATATTAAGCAATGCCAATGGTCTCGCTACAGAATTACAGCAATTATGATTTAGGTTACACTGTGTATGGCAGAAACTGGTACCATGCAGTCAGATTTTCATAGTAATACCCACGGCTTGGAAGTGCCTGTAGAGAAGGACATGTTACCTGCAGAAGTTTATTAGGACCATGATGATTCAAGTATGGAATTGGCCCTTATCTAGCAGGTCAGGACCATGAGTATGATGTATTTTTGTGAGAAAGAAATAAATTCTATGTAGTGACCTTTTTCGCTTCACTAAAAATTCACAAAACGGTAAAAAAATTCACCAAACACAATGAAGTCAATGGGCATTTAACTAGCAACACTTTTTCAAACCTTGCAATATTTTTGATACTGTAGAACATTGTGTTTTACTATCCATTAGAGTCATGATGCCCCCTAACTTGAATGGATTCTGTTCTCAAGCTAGCCTTGGTCACTTCTACCCTGGCCTTGAGGGCAGAGCCAACTGTTTGGCTGTAAGAGCAGTTTTTTGTTTTTCTGTGCTGTTGAGCGATATCGCTATGCTCTCCCACCAGTATTTCAACAGTAACTTTTTTTTTACAAGTCTATACAAATTTTGTGTTTCCTATGTTCTGACTCTTTGTGATCTCAGAATCCACAGAGATTGTGTCATATAAACGTTCTCTTTTACCTCAAGTGATCTCCAGTTCCTGAATTTCTACAACACTTGTGTATCAGGAGTGCTTTATTGGTGGGGCCAACACCTCAGTCATACTGCACCAGAACTGAAAGAGCTTTACAGACTGAAGGTGTTTGAGAATCTTTCCAACCTCTTTTATGGATCAATAGCTCTGTGATGGCAACAAATCCATGCACAAAGCATGTGGTCATTTATTTTTTTAAATAACGTAATTCCAATGGTTTGCATTCAGTTCAACCAGGCACTTGTATTTGCTCGTATCCTGTGTAAAAAGGCTTAGATTTGGCTCAATAAGGGACAGAATCTTGACCTTTGTGCATCCTTAGTTTTAGCCAAACACAGGAACTAGTGCCATTGCACAAAAAATGTAAAAATATTTCAATTATTGACATTGTTCCTTAAAGGCACTTGTGTCCAAACACACTTCTTGCGCTTTTGTATGGTTGTACTAAAAGCCATTGTGTCAGTCCTGCCTGTTCTTCTGCATTGTGCTTAAGTGGAACCCTGGAGCTCCTGCCACCCTAATCATGGGGGTGATTACTGGGTTCCCAAAATGGGATAGACGTACCAAACTAGGAACAAAATAAATAGATGCTAACATTATTTTAACAATGAGAGCCAAAATGACACAATCCTGACCAGGGCTGTCATCAAAAATCAGGAGGTTCGGTTCGATAACATTTTTTGTGCCTCCCACCCACCCCTAACACAGGTCCTGTCCCAAACCCCACTGCACCCTCACACTACAATAAAAAAGCCTCACAGACATGGGTGCTAAAACATGAATCCCATTGGTGGCCAGTCCTTCCCCTTACAAGTTAAAGAAAACCGACTGGAGGCCAGAGTTTAAGGAGAAGGAAAGCTACAGAGGCAGTTTACTGTCAATAGATTAACCACAATAGTGCAAGCTAGAAAGCTATATTTATTCTGTAGAATGCTTTACCATACCTGAGTAAACAGCTCTAGAAGCTGTCTCTGTTTGTTTAGGATAGCAGCTGCAGTATTAGTTTAGTGTGACATCACTTCCTGCCTGAATCACTCCCTGCTTACTCATAGCTCTGGGCTCAGAATACAGCAGGAAGTGGAGGAGGGAGGGTGACAGGGAGGAGCAAACTGAGCATGCTCAAGTCCTAGTCCTGGAGGATTAAGCTGAACGCAGGAAGTCTGATACAGAAGCCTATGTGTAAACAATAGAAGGGAAAAAAATGCTGTGTTTCTTTTGACAGAGGACTCAGAGTAGCATTACTTGAAGCCGGCGACGGTTTTGACTGCGGCGTAGGTTCTGACGCTGGCTCCGATTTTGATGCCGGCGACGATAAACGGATGCCCATTTACTTTATTGGGTGCCGACGTCAACTTTGACAGAAATTCGCAAAATTCGTGGGGAGCAAAATGGGACACATTCGCCCATCACTACCGGTGGACATAAACAAGTCTTCAAGATGAGTGTAGGCTCTTATTGGCAGATTTATCAACGGTCGAATTTAGAGTTCATGGGAGTTTTTGAACTTGAAATTCAACCAAAATTCAACCAACTGCAATTTATTAAGATATGAAAATTTTTCAAACTCAGATGAATTGGGATCGATTCAAGTTTTTTCTTTGAAAAAAACTTGATTTTCAGGAAGGCTGCAAACAACTCCAAATCCCAGGACATCCCCCATAGACTAAAACAGCAATTCGGCAGGTTTAAGGTTGAATTCGAATTCTTAAAAGTCCAGTACATGATAAATTTCAAAAATCTAATTTGAATTTTTTTTAAAATCTAATTTTACCTATTCCCTAGTCAAATTTCGCATAAAAAACCTTGAAAATTCGAATTTCAAAATTCGAAATCTGAATTTTCACTTAGATCCTTGATAAATCAACCCTTTAGTGTACTAATTAGTGATTTCAACCTATATATTTTTTAGGGGTTTAGGTGTCTTTTATCACCACAATAATATTTCAGAAGAATTGTTAAAATTGATGGAACTGATGGAACTGATGGAAACGTTGTATAACTTCAACAGGCTGAATGTATTGAACCTACAGTAGTTTAATGTAATTAAGAAACTGGGAAGTCTTTCAGATGTACCTTTGTTAACAGCAACGTAGTAGATCAAATTTTGACCTTTGACCTTTTTTTATTAAAAAAAAAACCTTTGTGTTCCCTTGTTTCAGTGGAGCATATTTTTATGCAACTGGCTTCATTTGACGTATTTTCCAATTTTTGCTGCAGGCTAAATGCTCAGCTTGTGTCCAGCTCATATGGAGGTATTGGTGGGCTCAAAGTTATGGACAGTACAAGGTCAATCAATCAAGAAGAATTAACCAATGAAATAATGATTGTATTTTATGGTGTTGCCGATGCAGTGTTTTTATGTACTGCTAACAGTGTAAAAATATACAATACACGGATGATAGACAAGAATCACTAATATCTCCAGGGTATTGTTTCCTCTTTTTTAGCACGCATGATGCATGAAAAGAAAACCCTCGTAATTTAAACACATAGCACCCACCATAACCAGGCATAGCGCCTGACTTCTTAGGCTTAGCTCTGAGAACATTCTGTATTATTTCCCATTTTATGAAACACTGCAAGCATGAAAACACTCAAAATGTCACAGAGTGATGACGTCAGCCAAGGAGCTACAGAAATGAAGATTAAGACCCGCCTGTCATGCCCTGCAGGGAGGAGAATTTAAATATAGACAGCAAAGCATAGGCCCTAGGTGAAGGGCAGATCTTTTCTAAAAGGAGCACAATTTGGTAGGGGATATATGTCTGAAATACCAGGGTTATTCTTTATATAGCAAGGTGATGCATGAATCACTTTCCCTAAATTGTCTCCATTCTGCTACATTTGCAGTTACAACATATAATATACCTTGGGTGAATAATTTTGCGCGATGACGTGCATTATTCACAGAGGCGTCAACTCAATCACCAGGGAGATAATAATTCAGTCTGGATATGTTTAAGAAAGCAACCCTCTTAGTGTTCTTACGTATCCACCATTGTGCCATTTAACAGATTGCCTCCATAGCCTCTTACGTATTTCCCATTCAAGTGAAGGGTAGGAAGCTAAAAATACACTAGTGGAATAATGTGTATTTGAGCCACAGCTCTTATAAATAGTGTCCATGTAAAATACCAGCATTGGATGATTATTTACCCATCAGTATGGAGTTTGCTGACTTCTCTGCCTTCACTCTGAGTTTAGTTTTTAAAGGAGAAGTAAATATAATTAAAGAAGTAGGCTAGAAATGTTGTACATTATGTTTTATACTTCTGTACCAGCCCAAGGCAACCACAGCCTTTTAGCAGTAAAGATCTGTGTCTCCAAAGATGCCCCAGTAGCTCCCCATCTTCTTTTCTGCTGATTCACTGCACATGCTCTGTGCTGCTGTCACTTACTGAGCTTAGGGACCCACTCACAATATACAGTACACATAGAATAGAAATGTCACAATGTAAGGCTGATTAGTAATTAATACAGATAATTACTACATGGCAGCACAGAAACCAGTGCAACTAGGATCAGAATTTAATAATCAGCCCTGTAGCGTCAGCTTATATTACAGACCAACCTCTTCTGCTGGATAATTAGTGACGACCCCTAAGCTTAGCTTCTCAACAGCTGCTCAGAGCCCACTGAGCATGTGAGTGTCACAGACATTTTCCAAGATGGTGACCCCCTGTGACAAGTTTGAAGTCCTGGATCATTGCTGCTATTGACAAACTGAAACTTTAGGCTGGTGCAACAAGTTCAGTATATAACATATGACATTTTTAGCCATATTTATTTTAAGGGTTTAGTTTTCCTTTAAATTTACTACTGCAGTCTCAACCACCACGGTGAGTCTTATATAATTGGAATACAATTCTAGAAATTATGTGCTGTGAAAAATGCAAAAAAAAAAACCCCAGTAAATAGTGTTTGTCACAGACTATGCTAATTTGGAAGTGAGATGTTCAGGCTAACACATCTGTCTTACAGCCTTGCAAACAGCCTCCCCATGGAACGAAACACATTTTACATCTCTAGAAAAAACACCTATAGTTCTGCAGAGGATGAAAAAGCAAGAGCAGAGGGATTTGTAGAAAAGAGGGGCCATTAGCAATGCAGGTAATATATGGACCATATTTTGGAAGGCAGAGTATTCTGAAATAAAACGATCTGCATCATGGTTGTCTCCTTTATCTCTCAAGTATGTCATGTATTTAAGCCCACCACAATTCTCTATAAATTCTTCTTTCAAATCTTCAAAACTCCCATGGGTTTTGCAATCTCATCAGCTGATACCCAGATCTACATTTCCGTACCAACCCTACACTCTTAAGTCACATTGTTATGTCTCGTGGATGTTTTTCATTATTTAAACAAATCTATTTCCTTTCTGTCACTGCTTCTAAAATCTTTCTCAGTCCTGACAATGTCAGATTCAGAAACTGATAACATGAAACAGGAAACTGGTAAAGGACCTGATGACTTGTAGCTACTCGGGGGGCCTCTTAGAGAACTCCTTTTTAGGGCACTATCTTTTAAGTTGTTGTAAAGACCGAACCCCTGAACACGGCCTTAGAGGAGCCAGGGAGACACAGCAGAAGATTCTTTACAGGACTCAAGGTGAGTGAATGAAGGGATCATGCACAGGCTGTAATTGGGGGTGAAAAAAATTGTACCTTGTACAGATGCAAATACCTGGAAATTAGTAAATCAGACATTTCTAATGCACAAAAATCAGTTTCTCCGAGCCCAATTTGATTTGCTTTGTCTCTGTAATACCAAGACAGCAGCATTTGCTTGATGCCAACTTAGCTAGAATAAATCCAGTTTATGGCAAACTCTTTACATGTTTGTAGTAGTTCTAAGGCAGGAGTGCCCATACTTTCCTAAAGCAAGGTCTACTTTTAGTGATGTTGTCCCATTATGATCTAATTCCATAAAAGCATTGTTTGCATTCTGGCCCATGGGAAATATTACTTAAATAACAATTTATGAGAAAATGTATATTGCTATATTTGGCAGACAATTATTTCTTATGTTACCTTAAAATGAAAAATATATGAATGTAAAGCATGAAATAGGTGGGGGATTCAGACAAGCTATTGACATCTGCTTGAGAGTCTTGAGATCTAATGATCACCATCTACTAGTAGATCCAGATCTACCTTTTGGGCACCCTGTTCTAAGGAATTGGTGCTCCAAGTTATGGATACCCCCGGGCCACAAACATTCAAGATGAGAAAATTACTTTAGATGTGTCAGTTGGAAAGATTTCCATGTGTTATGCTTCTAGGCTGGGGTGCCAGCTTGCCACCCACCCTTGTTCCTACATTACCGCACCATCCCTCAGTCCCACCCGACCCGGAACCTGCTCTTAAATAAATCGATTTATACTCTGCGCTGGGCAGATGAAACACCTTTTTTAAGTGCAGATGTGACCCAGGCAACATACCAGCCCTAAAATCTTGCCAACCTAGTCCAGGGTCATTGTGACCTTCCCACAAAGGTCATGCATGCCAGTGCTACAGCCCTTACTAGACAAAGCAAGCAGCTACACTGGATCTGCAACACTTGGTCAGACTTTTTGTATTGGAGTAAGCAGGTACACTTATCCTTGCCACTCTTACCCCTGAATTAAACAGGGATTTTGGAGGGCACCAAAGGGTATCTAGTGAAGGTGCCGGGGACTGGGAGGAGAGGTGGCCGTATGGAAGTGGGGTTTTCTGGGTAGCATAGTACTAAATGGGGATTGGTGGGCATCAGAAGGGGAGGGTTGCTATAAAGAAGAGAAGTCCCTTACCCTCTTCCCTTTTGGATCCTGGAGAGACACATTGGGGTTTACTGGGGTACAATTTTAATAGCGGGCCATGGTGGGCTTACAATGGCTACAGGTATTACCAGAGGTTGTAGCAATTAGTAGAGTCACCCCACCCCCAGTTATACTTAAAATCCGATATGGGCAGGTTTAAAGCCTTTTTCTCAGAGATGATCATGGTTTGGCCGGAAATCGTTCCTAGGCTATGTTGGAGGGGTGCAAGGGACCTGGCGCCTTCTTAATACAAGGATCTCCCGTTTTGTTCGGGAAAAAGGGGGAATAGTAATTTGGCACTGTCAGTTGGAAGGTATTACCCAGGGCCTCATGTTAAGGGATGGTGTCCATTTAAATGAAATCAGTTTGGATATTTTTCTTTCTGGTTTACAGGATGGAATCAGCAAGGTTCTTTAGCGTTTGGGTGGGGGATGGAGTTCCATGTAGGTTTACAGGAACTCCTCCATGGCGGGGTAAAAAACTGTGTCCTTGCCAATTGTTATCAATGCTGTCGGCTTTACCTACATGCCCACCGCGGCCGCGGCGGCTGGCATTTGGATAATTGATGTTTGGGAATGTAATGGCAAGTTGTTGTTGTTTATGGTTAACGCAAAGAGTAATAACATGTTTAAAATAAAAGCTGTGGCCGACCCTCACCCATTCAAATGGAAGTCTTTGCCCCCGTGTGGTTCTTTATGTTACCTTTAAGAGTAACAGGTTGCATGGAGGTCACACATGCCTCCTCACAGTCATAGGATCCAATGCATTATTGAAGCAGTCTAACAGCACTGCACTATAAAGGTACAGCTGGCAAGTTTCTCAGCAGTGTCTTAATATTCTGGAAACAAGTAGGAATCATGTAGCGGAGGTCTCATTCCACCCCTATTACACTTTGGGGTTAAGTTACTGGAGCTGACGCCTAGTATAGAGTTGATCCAAGGCTTGATCAGATTGCCTTTTTGAAGTCAGGAAATATTTCCCCCCCCTCCAAAGCAAATTAGAGAGGCTTAACATCAGGTTTTTTTTTCACCTTAGGCTAAAAGGTTAAACTTGATGGACATTTTTTTAATTGTAACTACTTTGTTACCAGGTGCATTCACAGACAAGTTCAAACATCACTGCCAGCACAGAAATAGTGCTTGAAGACATATGGAACATGTAATGTATATAATATTGCAGAATCTGCTCACTTTGTTGGGTGGTGCTCTATCTGGGATCCTTTCTGCAATCCTTGGTTTGCAATCTATGGTAAATGGTTGTAGTTTTATTGAGATCCCCACAACGTTTCGGAGGCACAGCCTTGAGAAACGTTGTGGGGATCTCAATAAAACTACAACCATTTAGCACGAATGCTTTTGTGTGTGCCATCTGATTTTCTATGACTATATGGACATAGGGAACACATGCTAGTGCAATGTATAGCTACTAATAGGCTTTCATTATTCCAATATAAGAAAGAGAGACAAAAATGATACAATGGCAACTTTCTCAGAACTAAAGTAATTGTGTTTTTATTACAGTACTGTACATGATGTATCTAAAAATCCTCCAACAAGTTCTGCTGTAGGCCCTATGGCAGCCGTCGGCTTTACAGCTTGAACTCAGACAGACTCATTTTGCTGATCTTTGGGAGAGGGAAACTATTTTTGCCTGAGGTTAAATTGTAGGTTAAGGAGTACAGTACACATTTGCACGAAGCAGGTGGTAACTGAAAATGATCATTAATTTGGCATTTCAACTTATGGTCTTCATTCAAAGCCACATTCAAAGCCTCTGTTTTCTACCTTGTAAAGGATACTGTTGGCAATCCATCTTTTCATGTGTTTCCTTTTATCTTAAACAGCTTTGCCATTAACATGTATTTAGCTAAGTTTCCCAGGCACGTTCTACAAGGGGGAACGTGTTTTGCAGGCGAGGGCATTCATTTGCTAACAAAACAGCTATTTGTTTCATCATCCCCACTCCCTGATACTATACCTTAAATAAACTGAAACTTCCCACGATCCATCAGTGGAGAATCTGTGGGCAACAGTAGCTGGAAAATCCCACTCATATGCAAATCATGGAATAGATGGAAACTATCGCTTAATCATGAATTCATTGAAATAGGTGAGTTCATCTGCTGTGGGATGGTTGCTCCAGTTGGACAGATTTTTTTGGGGGTAATGTCATTAAATGTAATTAAAAGTTTTAAGTTTGCCCACAACTAGTAACCCAAAGCAACCATTCATATGTTTATTATCCAACTGCTGACCAGTAAATGCTACCTGCTAATTGGTTGTTATGGGTTACTAAACAAATAGCAAACTTAATGCAGTTTTTTACATTCATGTTTACTAAAGCTCGAATTTTTCCCATTTTTTTTTAATAAAAACAAAATCGTCCTATGTCCCATCCACAAATTTATATTATTTATAGAAAAATCAGGTCGAAAATAATGGGCCTGGAAAAAACTCAAAACAATTGCGTGACAATTTGATTTGTGAGACTATTGTGAATTGTCGCACAACATATTCAGTTTTACCGAAGTTGTCACCATAAAACTGAGCGGAAACCAGCGTCAAATACCCCAAAATTCCTTGAAGTTAAAAACATCTTCAAATTGTTAACTTGACTTTTACACGAATTTGACAGCTTCAGGCATAATAAATCTTGAATAAGATTTAAAAAATTTAGGGGGTTATTTATTAAAACTGAGTTTTAAAAAATAACCCCCTAAATGCTTGATGCAAGTTATGAATAGGTATTGGGGATGAAATTTGCAACTTTCCATAAACTGTGTCCTGCAGGTAGCATGATAAATGAGGATTATAAGATTTTTTAAAAAAAATAATGACTTCGAATTTATCTCTTCTTTGGTTTCACTGGATAGCACAGGAAAGAATTTGCTGGGATTAAGGTGGCCACACATGAAGTTTGGAGAGGTCACCAAACAAGCTCCCTGATCTGCCCACTGGTGGACAATATTGAGCTAATCCAATCGTTCAGTCCTAGGGCCAGACAATAAATTAAAATGACGGGAAAAGGCAACATCAGAAAGGGAAAACAAATCCTACCGCTTGACATTTGGCCGATTTGCCAGATATCGGTCAGGGAGGCTCATCAGAGGGCAACAAACACGGGCAGAAAAGTTCCATAATCGGCAGCTTAGATATACCCATATGGACCATTAGTCCCTTTGTTACATCCACTGCATACCTGAGTTATCAACACATGCTAAGCCCAACATCAAACCTTTTTCTTCAATTCCTTGATTTAATTGCAAAACTTTTACCACAAAGTGGTAGATTCTATTTCCTCACTGCCTGTCCTCTTACAAATGAAGCACCTGACTAACTTGTTGGGTAAGTGTTCAATTCCTGGGAAGGCGCACCTCTTCCTTAAAGGGGTTGTTCGCCTTTGATATAACTTTTAGTATTATGTAGAGAGTGACATTCTGAGACCATTTGCAATTGGTTTTCATTTTGTATTATTTAAGGGTTTTCCGTTATTTAATTTTTTTATTCAGCAGCTCTTCAATTTGCATTTTAAGCAATCGGGTTGCTAGGGTCCAAATTACCCTAGCAACCATGCATTGATTTGAATAAGAGACTGGAATATGAATAGGAGAGGAGCTGAATAGAAAGACGAGGAATAAAAAGCGCTTGATGTTATAATGAGGATTGTAACTGTTCTGTCTTCCTTTCAGCATTGACTTTGGTATGCACTTGAACTCTTTTATCTGCTGTAGAAAGTCTCTTTAATGGGAATAGTCAAAAGAGAAGTAAAAAGATCAGTTGAAGAGAAATGCCTGGATCTGCACCTCGTGATCAACCAGCACAATATGACCCTTCATGTGCTTCACCCAATTGATCAATATCTGCCTAATCATCCAACAGCCTGATGATTGATTTAACATAGTGGGCTGTTTTTTTTTTTTTTTTAAAGGGGACAGTAATAACATAACATATAGTTGGTTTCAATTATTAGTAAATTCTAAATGCAGATTGATTGATTGCTATAGGTAACAAGGTTACCCCAATGTATTGTCAGCAATCCTGTCCTTTAGAGCTTACAATCTAGGTTTGGTGCCCTAGGTACAGAGAGATAAAGTTACTTACCAAATAGTGAAATGACATTGACATTGACACCAGGAGCTGGATTCAGGAGGGAGGGAGCTGCATTGCTTAATAAAAACAGAATGCTAGGGTCTTGAGAGTCCGGTAACATTTATTTATGCCACTTTCTGTTTTCCCTTTTTACCAAATATTCCCATTTATTTTTATGAATAGAAAACAGGGTTATTAGCAGTACGATGCACATGCTGTACTAGAGTCTGTTTTGATAACTCATTGTGTTATGTGTATAGACTGCAGCAGAGAAAACAATTGCCCAATATTTATTGCGCAGAACAAAGTGCCACCTATCAAACCCATATCCTGCTGTTTCCTTCTACTGTCCAAACAGAAGAAATTCAAACAAATAAGCCAAACAATATAGAGCTATAGTAGATGCAGGAACACGTGAACATTCTCAGCTATAATGCTTTTTTTGCAGAGCCACAGATAAAGAAGAAGGGGCACTAAGAATGATGGGGCTCTATAAGTGATTTGTAACTTGTGTTCTACCAAATACAATTTTAGTAGATAAAGTATGGAGATCCAAATTATGAAAAGAGCCCTTATCTGGAACTTGTCCCCTCCCAGGTCTCAAGCTTTCACAGGTCCCTTACCTGCAGTATGTCCTCTCTGTGCCTGAGTGGGTTTCCTCTAACACCCCAATACAATACCGCCATGCTACTCTTTATAAAGTGTTATGTAATATGTTTATATAGTATATTGGGACTTCCTTATGAAATATTTGCCTCTGTCCCTCCACTTGCAAAAGATGCAAAATCATATATTGTAGAATTTGTATAACGGATCAGATTTATAACGACCAAACATTTGTTGTTGAGCCGCTGCTGAAACTGATGAAGGTAAAAACAAAGGTGCATAGGATATAACTGACTTTCAACAGCAGAAATTCCCAGGGAACGGATCTTGGCAGCAGATCCAACCAATTTTAATTGTGCTGAAGTTTAACTTCATGCCGGTGACAAAGACTTGGACGTCTGCCACTCCATATGGCTGTTAGTCTCATTGGCGAGGTGCTTGTTTATAATATACAATAACCTACAGCCCCTGTACAGATGCAATGTTTTTGCTCTTGCTTTGGGAAGGTAATAAAAACCTTTTTATTGTATTTATTAGCTACTAAGCTCAATCCGTCATTTATAAAACTAGATATCCTCCCTGACCATTATCAGCGGGTGCATTGGAGCATTAAATGGGCCAAGAATTCTAGCTATCTATGCCCATTTATAAAGCCCCGGCACAAAAGGAAAGCCTGCTATCAGCACATTCCCTTCTGTCTGCAATACATACTTTTGTAATAACAGGTCATAGGGTTTTGCATGTTAGTGTCATCTTGCCGTTCTGTCAAGCTTTGCCTACAGCATAACCGATATAAGGGCAGCTAACCTTCACGAATGGTAAGGCTGGGGAAAAATGAAGTTCTTTATGACGTTTATTACCCTAAGGGCCATGAGAGTCTTTGTACTAATTGATGTGCATTGCTGTACTCTGCGTTGTTTGATGTCCATCTGGCTTACTGCTGGCACAAAGGGCATGCATTCTGTTGCAGGAGGCAATGTGCGTTAATACTTGCCTGATAATAACTCCAGTAAAGTCATAACCCCTTCAGCTGCCAGAATATTCTTTCAGGAGTTAAGCTTTGCTCTGAATCATAACAAGCACCGATTTTGCCTTCCTTATATACAGCAAAATAAAATACTAAAAGCCAATATCTGACTGGTTGTTGGGTTGGTTGGAGAAAAGTCATGCACCAGGGGGATTCTCAGACTCTCAGAAAGGAAAAATAACCCTAACTCTAACTAGAGATACGTCTCATTCTTGCCTTCCTCTGCAATGTTTTTTTTTTCTCCTAGAATCTTCTGCTCTGATTTTTGAGTGATATACTATTTTCTCTTTGTGGAGGAGTATAAATATATAGAGACACTGGTCAAATCTGCATTGATTTCTCTACTACAGGGTAAATAATTAAATATCTCTTTGGATGCCATTGATTAACGTACTAGGGCATATTCACCCACTACATAAGCCAAAATGACGTTAGCTAAAGCAAGAGCCAGCCTTACTACTGGGGGAGTCATCTGAACTTATTTACATAGTTATATTGAGTTGAAAAAAGACAAAGTCCATCAAGTTCAACCCCTCCAAATGAAAACCCAGCATCCATACACACACCCCTCCCTACTTTTAATTAAATTCTATATACCCATACCTATACTAACTATAGAGTTTAGTATCACAATAGCCTTTGATATTATGTCTGTCCAAAAAAATCATCCAAGCCATTCTTATAGTCATTAACTGAATCAGCATCACAACATCACCCGGCAGTGCATTCCACAACCTCACTGTCCTGACTGTGAAGAACCCCCTACGTTGCTTCAAATAAAAGTTCTTTTCTTCTAGTCTAAAGGGGAGGCCTCTGGTACGGTGATCTACTTTATGGGTAAATAGGTCCCCTGCTATTTGTCTATAATGTCCTCTAATGTACTTGTAAAGTGTAATCATGTCCCCTCGCAAGCGCCTTTTTTCCAGAGAAAACAACCCCAACCTTGACAGTCTACCCTCATAATTGAAGTCTTCCGTCCCTCTAACCAATTTAGTTGCACGATAGTTACATACATGTGTGATGGGCGAATTTGTCGCCGAAAAACTCGCTAATTTCCCGTGTCAATTCTGACCCTAGCGTTGAAATCAATGCCGTCCGAATAATGTTGACGCACATCGATTTGGACGCGAGCAACTTTTCCAATGTGCATCCACAATTTTTTGACACTGGTGAATTTTCACGTCAGTTTCGCAAATGTATTCGTTGGATGTCGAAAAGTGGTAAAATTCACACCTGGTGAATTTAATCGGCCCATGACTAATTTACACCACTAGTCGGGCTGCCCTAAGCTTTTACTAAATCTACTCCATGGAAACAATTCATACAGTTAAGTTTCCCTCCTCGCTGTCAACAAGGTGTCAAACCAAATGGACGCTCATAGTAGGAATATCATTTCATGACACCTCTATCAATTATTTGTGGTTTTCAACTACAGACAGAATGTTCTCTCTGAAGTCCTGTTTGATCTCTGGTTTTTATTGCAGCTGATTAATATTCTTTATGCAAAGAGCTTTAACCCTGAAGGAAATGTTTGTTCTCGTTCTGTGATCTGTTCTTCTAACAGAAAATACACTGCACTATAACTCTTATCCTACCTGTGCCAGTTTCCCAGTACTATAGATGGAATTTAAGAATTTTGGGGTAAGATGTTAATAGGGTGCATCATACAATAATGCTACAGGGATGCCTTTTGTTCCAGTGGACATACAGTGTTAATAAACCTGTGCCCAACACAGATGAAGGAATTAGATGCCAGGCACTATGGCAGGTAATATTTATCAGGTTACCTCTCCTTAAAGCGGAGGGTATTAATCTTGAAACAAAGATTGCCAATGTGTTTAAAGGGATACTGTCATGGGAAAAACATTTTTTTCAAAATGAATCGGTTAATAGGGCTGCTCCAGCAGAATTTTGCACTGAAATCCATTTCTCAAAAGAGCTAACAGATTTTTTTATATTCAATTTTGAAATCTGACATGGGGCTAGACATATTGTCAATTTTCCAGCTGCCCCAAATCATGTGTGTTTTCCGGTGACAGGATCCCTTTAAGGTTCCAGATTGTACAAATTAATAGGTGCTTGGATTTACTCAACTTTTACTTTTAGTATCACTCACATTTATTTCCATTTTTTTATATTAATGTATACTTAGCTCCCAGGTTTGTCATTTAAACTGGTAATCTGGCTGTGAGGGCTTAATTACCCTAGCAACCAACAGTGGTGTGCTGGAAAGATGCAGAATTTAAACGATACAAATTTTTAAAAAAAAAACTTGAGATGAACTGAAATGTTAAATCGGTCAATAATTAAACCACTAAAAGCAATTAAAGAGTTGCCGTCCCTTTGAATTCAGAATGTAGCGGCTTTAGGGGAATACAAAATGACCACACGGACAGGGCAGTTATCAAAATTGTACAGGGGGTATAAATCTATGGGGGATCTAATAGTGTTCAGTATAGTCCAGTAGGGAAACTCAGCTGTTATCTATTTTTAAGCAATGTACTACAAATTGCAAAACAAAAGCAACAGTCTGATTGGCTGCCCTGGGTGCTTTTATGTACTGCCTGTACATTGGTGGATTGGTAATGGTGGTCCTGCCAGTGTAAAGCCACAATCTGTAAACCACAGTCATCTCTGTGACTCTAACACCAATATGTAATATAAATATATACTATAAAGTTTTCCACTCAAAAACATACCTCCCAAAATTTTGGAAATAGGAAGAGGGACAAAAAGATTTGCCGAGCTACGTAGCGGGGAGAACATTTTTTGACCATGCCCATTTTAGTGGCCACACCTCCTAAATACCATGTTCATTTTATAAAATTTGGCAGGTTATGAAAGTTTAAACACATTTCTGTGTTTTTTTTATGTGTTATTAGAGTTTTGCTAATGAAGGTGAGTCGCTCTTTAAGCTGCAAGCCACAGTTTCCCCAAGAGACCTGCTTATCTTAAACTGTTTAGATTGTTTCTTTGCTTATCTTAAATTGTTACACAAGTATCTATGTGCACGTGATAGTATTCTGTGGTTTCTGCCAAAAGCCAATTAAGTTTTAGAAACGTTGTATCTTTTTCTGGCTGTTCAGTGCAGAAGATCAAAGAGAAAGTCAGGACATTTTAGTAACAATCCGGGACTGCGGGCTGAGCTGTCAAAATCAGGACTGTCCTGCGAAAAATGGGACAGTTGGGAAGTATGCAGAAACCCATAGCAACCAAACCCACCAGAGCAACCAAAAAAGTTCTTTCCTTTTAAGCAGATGACCAGGATTTGCTTCCTGCTAATTGGTTGCTATAGGTGATTAAACCAGTGGCAAACTTTGCTCCTTTAGTTATATTTACCTTCATCTCTAACTCAGGAACTAATTATAATTTAGGGCAGCAGTCAGGTAGATTTTTCCCTCTTTCTCAAGCCACACAGTGTCACTAGCCCATGTAAGAGCTAGCCCATCCCCAACCCAAAGCCAAAGTACTCTACAGCCTGGTAGGGCAGGTCTTTATCTAGAACAGGGGGACACACAAGTCTCCTATCCCAACACCAAAAAAACATTTTACTGGGGCCTCCACAGAAGTATTGGCCTAGTTATGCTCATATTTTCTTTGCAATGCCACACACCAATCTGCTCTCAAAAGTTGAAAAACAAAAATATGTGCAAAATAGCAGGTAAGATAAGTTCCTGAACAGAAAGGTAGAAAGTTAATTACTTACTGAGCTGACAGTTATCCAAACCAGTCGGAATAATGATATACAGTAGATATGACTGCAAACTACATAAACTAGATCATAATGCTCTGAAATAAAGTTCCAAATAAACCTTTATAAATAAAAATACGCTTTATTGAAATTAAAACGCAATTGATTCCAGTTAAATGTTAAAATGTTCACATCTCAAGCACGATACAATATTGAAATGTTACACAAAGACAGAGCAATTTATTCAAAATATTAGGAGTTTTAGGTACATTAATAAAATAGAATATTAACAACATGCTGTGGCTTTAAAAAGCTCCCGCAGAAAACACATTATCATAAAAGCAGCCATAAAACTCCAGAAAACTCCCCCACAATGGTTAGATAAAAAGGATAATGCTGGTCAGGATCTATAAGGGTAAGCACTCCCAATTTAAAAAAACATACACACCTATTTTATGCAAGGTAGTCCTTGATTGTGCATATACCTTGAGAATGCGCGCATGCATATAATGCGTAGGAAGGAGGTGGAGAAAGGAGGTTGGCAGCACATGGACAACCTCTAAATCACCACTAGTTTGAAAATCATTCAAAACATGCATCCTGGGCAGCGCTCAGGGAATGCTTGGGGTGTCCTGTTCTTAAAGGAGAACTCAACCCAAGAATTAAGAAAAGCCCCTATCTATTAAGCAATATAGTCCCCCTCCCTGCTTCCCCTTGCATAGTTCAATAGGTCTGAAAATGTCCCTAAAAACTTTCCCACCTAACAGTGCAGAGTAAGCGCAGCAGAGTTTGTGGGTGCCATCTTCTGGATTGCGAGTCTGTTATATCTGTTATAGAGCGCCGTATTGGCACATGCACAGTTGGAGCAGTCTTCGGGAGCATACCGACTGCGCATGTGCCAAAAGTGCCGCAAGCTCCGCTGCACTTACTCTTCACTGTAAGGTGGGAAAAATTTTAGGGACATTTTCAAATTTGGCTCTTAAAGTACCAGGAGCAGCATTTTTGCTGCCCTTTGTACCTAGTGGGGCATTGCCACCTGCGGCGGGTTTCTCAACTCGCCTCATTGGCGCAGCACCCCTGTGCGAGGGGAAGGAGGAATGGGGGGTTGAGTTCTCCTCTAAGCATCTTAAGGGATGCCTTGCACCCCAGTAAGTTGTACTGATTTATGAATGACTATGCATGGATCAACTACTTCTCAACCTACACTTGATACAAGTTACATGACCTGGTTATGACAAACTATGACCTTTAAGAAAGTTACATACAATTCAAATTCATAAGCATTTTAATTCTGCAATAACCTTTGGAGTTTGTTTACTATTGAATGCCTGTGCCCCACCTCCTTCTTTAAAGCAAACTTGGATTATTAGACCACAGAGAACCATGATGGGGTTATGTTATTTAAACATTCTTACGAATCTGTGATTTTATGGAGCTTTCTGAAGCTCTTCTATTGATAATGGCAGTAGAATAGATCGTAACATGAAGGGCTGTGTTTATGGCTTTGTGTACTTATGGCTTTTAATTCAAGTCCATAAACGTCAATGCATTTGTTGTTCCTTCCGAGATTATTATTTGCCCTTGATTCTGATAAAATGCCAGAATCACTTGTGGTTTTAGCCTTTATTGTATAACTGCATGACTGCCTTCAAAGAATTTGAAATATGTAAACAAGAAATATCTGAAATGATTAAGTTATTGACAAAAGAAAGAGTTTACTTCCACCCCAAACGGAATCCCATGTAGAAAGTTCAGGCCCTACAGGCAAACCTTCCCTTTTATGTGGGCGGACATATTTCTCCTACCTTGAGTTTTTATACAGTTATGGACTTGTTGAAGTAGATGTGTGTAGATTTTAGAGTATCTTATAGGAAAGAGAGACTTTGAAAGGCAGACTATGCTAGAAAGGAAAATAAAAACAGAGGACTAGGGAAAGAACGAATGAAAGTGGGAATCAAACACAGCAAATTATTCTTGTGATGTTTATCTGAATAAAAAGTAGGAATTTTGATGTTTGCCAGAAAAGTTCTCACCTAAAAGCAGGGAGCCCTTACATTTAATTAATGTTTTTTTGAATAAACATAGAAAGTTCTGAATTACTGAAAGGCATATATTAAATAATTAAACATTTGTATTACATTTTTCTCTGTAATAATAAAACAGTATCTTGTACTTGAGCCAAACTAAGATATAATTATTCCTTATTGGAGACAAAACACTCCCACTGGGTGTATTCAATATTTAAATGATTTTTTGTAGACTCAAGGTATGGAGATCCAAATTACAGAAAGATCCCTTATGCAGAAAATTCCAGGTCCCTGGCATACTGAATAACAGGTCATACCTGTATATAAATACTTTATTTATGCAGAGCCAACATATTATAGACTATAACTATTTGGGACAGTTAGAAACACAAGCCATTTGGACTTATGACCAAATGGCTTGTGTTTCTAACTGTCCCAAATAGTTAGAGTTAGTTATGGGTTTAAGTATGTGAGGCATATTAATTTATTTATTATGGGTGTTGAGGCTGGCACTGCGTCACACATCAAGGGGTCGATTTATCAAATGTCAGATTTTAGTGGTTTTAGAGGGTTTTGAAACCACAACTAAACGCACAAATCCTAAATTCCTAGGAATGTCGTGAGATTTATTAAAAAATATGGATAAAAAAAGTAGAAACAGAAAATTACGTTGAATAATGTGCTGAAAAAATATGAATACCTGGAAAAACTTCAAAAAATTAGAGCGGCCCCATTGAGTTCTATAGGACCTTGACAATTTTAACCTCGCAAATTTTTGTATTAAAGGTTTTCATAGTTTTTACACTTAATAAAACTCGAATTTTTAGAGCTTTTTAGAAAATGAGAAAACCACACATTTTAGAGATTGTTAATAAATGTATGCTATAATTAGTGTAATTATAGAAGACAGATCATGCAGATGAATAGAAAACAGACATGTATTTGATGTATGCAGATATTCTACGTACCGGTAGTATATAAACTACATAATCTGTAAAATACATTCTTCTAAATGGTATATGTTGTCACTTGGGTCGCATCACTCATTAAAAGGACAATGATACTAAAATATACATAAATACAAAATGAACAAATGGATGTCGCTCAGATGTGAACATAAAACGTAGCCTTTGTAGCTGCTCAAAGCTGTAATTTTCATGAGGCTTCATTGGTTATTTTGCTCAGATCTCTGTGTCTGTCCCCTGGAACACTTATCACAAGGTACAGTTGCTCAGTAATTGCCATTCTTACTTCTGATCAACGAATATGATGATTTGCCATCTGGGTTAAATTGAATAACGTAATATTGATAATATGCAGTTCTTATTATTTGGAACTCTTTTGTAGACGATCAGAGTCTTTGTTTTAAGATGATGGTAAGGAGATCATTGGTCAGTTTTATGAACTTCATTCAGTACAATAATGGACGATACAGATTAAGCAGATGGTGCCATATTCATCATTCCTGTATATTATGATTTTCAAAATATTGCCATTTCTTCATAGAAAATCTTAAAAAGACATAATCTGAAATGAAAGAAGACAGAACATGCCATGAAAACTTTTGCTTCTCCTAGCTATGTAAGAAGAGTTTATTTACGATTAATTGGTCGTTTTCAGTGACCCTTATTGGTATATATGGTATCCCAAAACCCAGAACAAACCCCAATGTCCCGGTCTGGGCTCTCGCTTCAGCCTCTAACAACCACCTTTCACCTTGGGAGGAGCCCTCAGCTACTTGGATGCCACCATGTCTTAAAGTGAAAGGACCAAGGGTGGAGCTTTAGGCAGGCAAGGGAAGCGGAGCGTATTCAGGAAGGACGGGGAACAGAGAATGAAGTCGTGGATCATGCAGAGTCAGTACCAGTTTGTGTCCACAGAGGATGTGAAGAAAAAGGAACAGGAAACAAGTTGCTAAAGAATTAACAAAAAATGGTGCATATAGAAGAGGAAGTTTTGCCATTGGAGGATCCTCTTGCATTAAGTGGGTTGCTGATCCGAAATGCTGCTTAAAGGGATACTGTCATGGGACAAAATGTTTGGGTTTTTTTTTAAAACACATCAGTTAATAGTGCTGCTCCAGCAGACTTCAAAGAAATCCATTTCTCAAAAGAGCAAACTGATTTTTTTATATTTAATTTTGAAATCTGACATGGGTCTAGACATATTGTCAGTTTCCTAGCTGCCCCTAGTCATGTGACTTGTGCGCTGATAAACTTCAGTCACTCTTTACTGCTGTACTGCAAGTTGGAGTGATATCACCCCCCTCCCTCCCCCCCCCCCCAGAAGTCCATCAGCAGAACAATGGGAATGTAACTAGATAGCAGCTCCCTAACACAAGATAACAGCTGCTGGGTAGATCTAAGAACAGCACTCAATAGTAAAAGCCAGGTCCCACTGCAACACATTCAGTTACATTGAGTAGGAGAAGCAACGGCCTGCCAGAAAGCAGTTCCATCCTAAAGTGCTGGCTTTTTCTGAAAGCACATGACCAGGCAAAAAGGCCATGAGATTGGTGCCTACACACCAATATTACAACTAAAAAATACACTTGCTGGTTCAGGAATTAAATGTTATATTGTAGAGTGAATTATTTCCAATGTAAACAATGTAATTTAAAAATAAAAACGACATCATAAATATTATGACAGAATCCCTTTAAATATCTTGATCAAACAGTGTTGCTTTAGGAATCCATTGCTGATGTCATTAGACTTCGACCTCAACTCGCACTTATATGTATGAGTATTTTGGGCTCTGTTTGGCAGAAATTTGGTTCCTTGGGAGACAATCAGGCCAATATACTCAGACCTTGGAGGCAATTGAAGAGAACTAAAGGACAAAAAAACCCAGTATTTGGTGGGGGCATTTTTGATCTCAACTACTGTTGACATCACTTTAGAATGCCTGCAGTAACACGCAGACTAGTAATTCATCAATGTTTAAAGGCTTATTTTCCTTCCACCTCTTTTAGGGTAAGGCCAGATGAGGAGATTCCGGGAGATTTTATCGCCTGGCGACTTATTGCCACGTCTTTTGCATGACTATCTCCCCGAACTGCCTCAGCGGTTTTTCCCCATAGGCTACAGTGCAAAATCGCCTGCGCTAATGCACACGCGGCGATGCGTTTTCAATAGTCGCCCAAAGAAGCCGGCAGTGTAAGTGAGGATAGCAGATGGAAGAGTTTGGGGAGATAGTCGCGCAAAAGACGTGGCGATAAGTCGCCAGGCGACAAAATCTCCCCGAATCTCCTCGTCTGGCCTTACCCTAAAAGAGGTGGAAGGAAAATAAGCCTTTAAACATTGATGAATTACTATACAAATAAAGCAAAACTAAAAATGTCAATGTGAAATTTAGGGGTGCAGATCTATCATTTTGATAATTGGGTTATTACCACGAAGTTAAGTTTTTGTTTACCAAAACCACTGCTTAATTTGCTTTTTAAAAACATACACAAAATTTTATTGTACAGAGACAGCCGTATCGTTATTGCTCATCATCAGTCGTGGGAGGATCGTGGGAAGGTTTTTTGGTAATATTGTTATTCTATTTATTCTTTAAGAAGCTTAATGTTATTCACCATGGACACACACGTTTAGTATGTGCTTCAAAACAGTGACTTCAATGCTTCATGCTCCTGAAAGCATATTTTGCTTCCTGTCACCAACGCCTTCCCATGATCTGTCTTTGTGCAAACGTAACTACAAACCACAGACCTTCATGCTAATTCAGGCACAATATGGGCAGGAGCGACTTTCATTCACACTAGAGGAACTCATTCTGCAGTTCAAGTGTTCAAGGGAAGCATATGGGTTACCAGTAGGTAATAATAGGTGCAGGTAGACAAAAACTCGACCCGCACCTGACCCTAACCCGCACCCTCCTCCAAACCCATGCCCCCAAACCCGGCTTCCCCCTCCATTAATAGACCACCGCCAACTGAGCCCACCAATGGCGTTGGGGTGGGGGGAGGCAGGCTCGCATCTTTAAAACCGGAAGCTAGAAGTCGGAAGCCGGCAGTGTAAGTGAGGATAGCAGATGGAAGAGTTCAACCTAAACCCATCCACGACCCACAAGTAGAGATGTCGCGAACTGTTCGCCGGCGAACTTGTTCGCGCGAACATCGGGTGTTCGCGCTCGCCGGAAGTTCGCGAACGTCGCGCGACGTTCGCCATTTTGGGTTCGCCATTGTTGGCGCTTTTTTTTGCCCTCTCACCCCAGACCAGCAGGTACATGGCAGCCAATCAGGAAGCTCTCCCTTGGACCACTCCCCTTCCCTATAAAAACCGAAGCCCTGCAGCTTTTTTTCACTCTGCCTGTGTGTGCTGAAGAGATAGTGTAGGGAGAGAGCTGCTGCCTGTTAGTGATTTCAGGGACAGTTGAAAGTTTGCTGGCTAGTAATCGTTTTGATACTGCTCTGTTATTGGAGGGACAGAAGTCTGCAGGGGTTTGAGGGACATTTAAGCTTAGGTAGCTTTGCTGGCTAGTAATCTACCTTCTACTGCAGTGCTCTGTATGTAGCTGCAGTGGGCAGCTGTCCTGCTTCTGATCTCATCTGCTGACTGCTGCAATAGCAATAGTCCTTGTAAGGACTGCTTTTATTTATTTTTTTGTTGTTTTACTACTACTACTACTACTACTACTACTATAAGAGCCCAGTGCTATTAGTCTAGCAGTGTTGGGGAGTGGGACTGGTGTGCTAATCTGCTGCTCCTAGTAGTTCAGCAGCACCAACTTTAATTTTTTTTTTTTAATATTCATTCTTTTTTTATTTAACTTTTTTTTTATTTTACTACCGCTGTAGTAGTGTATAAGTTGACCTTTTAGGCATTATTTGCCCTGTAGGCATTTTTTGCCCAGTGTGTTATTCAACCAACTGCTATCTAGCTGTGTGCCCGTGTTCACATTCTGTCTAAATATCCATAATATTACCGTCTCCAGAAAAAACACCGGAGTGACTTTTTTCAAGCAGCCATAATAAATTTTACGTAATCCGTATCCATCGCTGTAGTAGTGTATAAGTTGACCTTTTAGGCATTATTTGCCCTGTAGGCATTTTTTGCCCAGTGTGTTATTCAACCAACTGCTATCTAGCTGTGTGCCCGTGTTCACATTCTGTCTAAATATCCATAATATTACCGTCTCCAGAAAAAACACCGGAGTGACTTTTTTCAAGCAGCCATAATAAATTTTACGTAATCCGTATCCCTCGCTGTAGTAGTGTATAAGTTGACCTTGTAGGCATTATTTGCCCTGTAGGCATTTTTTGCCCAGTGTGTTATTCAACCAACTGCTATCTAGCTGTGTGCCCGTGTTCACATTCTGTCTAAATATCCATAATATTACCGTCTCCAGAAAAAACACCGGAGTGACTTTTTTCAAGCAGCCATAATAAATTTTACGTAATCCGTATCCATCGCTGTAGTAGTGTATAAGTTGACCTTTTAGGCATTATTTGCCCTGTAGGCATTTTTTGCCCAGTGTGTTGACCTTGTAGACATTGTTTGCCCAGTTTTTTTGGACGCAGCCACTGAAGCACAGTTGCCAGAAAAAATATGCCATATAAATGCTGAAAATATAAATTTTTTTGGTTGCAGCCACTGAAGCACAGAGGCCAGAAAAATTATGCCATATAAATGCTGAAAATAGTCATTTTTCGCCATACGTTGACCTTGTAGACATTGTTTGCCCAGTTTTTTTGGTTGCAGCCACTGAAGCACAGAGGCCAGAAAAAATTAAACCAGTAGGGTTTGCACCCTAGTTTGTAACGGTGGCGGAGGGAGGAGGACGCTAAAGGACAGCTGTGTGTGGAGTCATGAGGCTTGAAGAGAAGGACAGCTGCATAGAAGTCAGAACAAGTCTTCCGGCGTGCAGTAACCCTCCGAGATCCACCCCTCATTCATTTTAATAAAGGTCAGGTAATCGACACTTTTGTGACCTAGGCGAGTTCTCTTCTCAGTTACAATCCCTCCTGCTGCACTGAAGGTCCTTTCTGAGAGCACACTTGAGGCTGGGCAAGACAAGAGGTTCATGGCAAATTGTGACAGCTCTGGCCACAGATCAAGCCTGCGCACCCAGTAGTCCAGGGGTTCATCGCTCCTCAGAGTGTCGATATCTGCAGTTAATGCCAGGTAGTCCGCTACCTGCCGGTCGAGGCGTTCTTTGAGGGTGGATCCAGAAGGGTTGTGGCGCTGCCTTGGACAGAAAAACATTTGCATGTCTGACGTTACAGACCGGCCAAAGGGCTTTGTCCTTGCAGGTGTGCTCGTGGCAGGATTACTGGCACCTCTGCCCCTGGAATGTTGATGAGTTCCTGAAGTGACATCACCCTTAAAAGCATTGTACAACATGTTTTGCAGGCTGGTTTGTAAATGCCGCATCTTTTCGGACTTGTGGTATGTTGGTAACATTTCTGACACTTTATGCTTGTACCGAGGGTCTAGTAGCGTTGCGACCCAGTACAGGTCCTTCTCCTTAAGCCTCTTGATACGGGGGTCCTTCAACAGGCATGCCAGCATGAAAGACCCCATTCTCACAAGGTTGGATGCAGAGCTATCCATCTCCGCTTCCTCATTATCAAGGACTGCATCATCCACGGTCTCCTCCCCCCAGCCACGTACAAGACCAGGGGTCCCCAAAAGGTCACCACTAGCCCCCTGGGAAGCCTGCTCCTGTTGGTCCTCCTCCTCCTCCTCCACAAAGCCACCTTCCTCCTCTGACTCCACTTCTGGCACCTCTCCCTGCGTTGCAGCAGGTGCCTGGGTTCGTTCTGGTGATTGCGACCATAAATCGTGCGCTTCCAGCTCCTCGTCACGCTGGTCTACAGCCTCATCTGTCACTCGTCGCACGGCACGCTCCAGGAAGAAAGCGAAGGGTATTAGGTCGCTGATGGTGCCTTCGGTGCGACTGACCATATTTGTCACCTCTTCAAAAGGTCGCATGAGCCTGCAGGCATCGCGCATAAGCACCCAGTAACGGGGGAAAAAAATCCCCAGCTCTGCAGATCCAGTCCTACCACCCAGTTCAAAAAGGTACTCGTTGACGGCCCTTTGTTGTTGCAGCAGACGTTCCAACATAAGGAGCGTTGAATTCCAGCGAGTCTGGCTGTCAGAAATCAAACGCCTGACTGGCATGTTGTAGCGCTGCTGAATGTCAGCAAGGCGTGCCATGGCTGTGTAGGAACGTCTGAAATGGGCCGACACCTTTCTGGACTGGGTGAGAACGTCCTGGAATCCTGGGTACTTGGAGACAAAACGTTGGACTATTAAATTTAACACATGTGCCATGCAGGGCACATGTGTTAAATTTCCCAGTCTCAACGCTGCCAACAGATTGCTTCCATTGTCACACACCACTTTTCCGATCTGCAGTTGGTGTGGGGTCAGCCACCGATCGGCCTGTGACTGCAGAGATGACAGGAGTACAGATCCGGTATGGTTTTTGCTTTCCAGGCACGTCATCCCCAAGACAGCGTGACAACGGCGTACCTGGCACGTCGAATAGCCTAGGGGGAGCTGGGGGTGCACAGGTGTGGAGGAGGAGAAGGAGGACCCAGCAGCAGAGTAAGAAGAAGAAGAGGAAGAAGACGAGGTAGAGAGCGATGGAGGAGTAGAGGTGGTGGCAGAACCGCGTGCAATCCGTGGCGGTGACACCAACTCCACTGTTGTTGTTGTTGTTGAGCTACCCATTCCCTGCTTCCCATTCCCAGCCATTACCAAGTTCACCCAGTGGGCAGTGTAGGTGACATACCTGCCCTGACCATGCTTGGAGGACCATGCGTCAGTAGTCATATGGACCTTTGGCCCAACACTAAGTGACAGAGATGCGGTAACTTGGCTCTGCACATGTTGGTACAGGTGTGGTATTCCCTTTTTAGAAAAAAAATTGCGGCTGGGTACCTTCCACTGCGGTGTCCCAATTGCTACAAATTTGCGGAAGGCCTCAGAGTCCACCAGCTGGTATGGTAAAAGCTGGCGGGCTAAGAGTGCAGACAAGCCAGCTGTCAGACGCCGGGCAAGGGGGTGACAGTCAGACATTGGCTTCTTACGCTCAAACATGGCCTTCACAGAAACTTGGCTGGTGGCAGATGACTGGGAATGGGAACAGGTGGTCAAGGTGGAAGGCGGAGTGGAGGGTGGTTCAGATGGGTCAAGGAGAGCAGAGGTAGAGCAGTAAGATGCTGGACCAGAAGGAGTGTGACTTTTAGTTTGCCTGTTGCCTTTGAGGTGTTGCTCCCAAAGTGCTTTGTGCTTGCCGCTCATGTGCCTTCGCATAGAAGTTGTACCTATGTGGCTGTTGGGCTTACCAAGGCTCAGTTTCTGACTGCACTCATTGCAAATTACAATGCTTTTGTCAGAGGCACACACATTAAAAAAATGCCACACTGCTGACTTTTTGGAAGTCTGCGATCTGGCGGTAACAGTAGAAGTTGGCGGCATTGGCGGCAATGGCGGGTGCGTTGGCCGGCTGAACACAGGTGCCGATACATGTTGTTGCCCTACTGATCCCTGCGGGCTGGCCTCCCTGCTTCTTCTAAGTCTTATTCTCCTACTGCCTCTCTGACTCTCCGTCTCTCCATCTGAACTACCCTCCTCTTGCTCTCTTCTACTAGGCACCCACAAAACATCAATCTCCTCATCATCATTCTCCTCAGATGCATCAATTTCTTCTGACACATCACAGAAGGAAGCAGCAGCGGGGACCTCCTCCTCCTCCTCATCACTCATCATTATGTCCATCTCTGTCGTGTTCTCTGCCAGAATTAAATCTGGTGTAACGTCCTCATCTCCTTCATCTTCTTCTGCCAATAATGGTTGCGCATTACTCAGTTCAAGAAACTCATGGGAAAATAACTCCTCTGACTCCAGTGAAGATGGGGCACCGGTGGTGGAGGAAGTGTTACGTGGGGTGGCCATAGCAGTGGAGGATGAGGAGGATGTTGTGGTAAAGTTAGAAACGGTAGAGGATGGGGTGTGCTGTGTAAGCCAGTCAACTACCTCTTCAGCATTTTGGGAGTTCAGGGTCATTGGCTTTTTAAAACTGGGCAATTTGCTAGGGCCACAGGATTGCATAGCAGCACGGCCCCTAGCACGGCCTCTGCGTGGCGGCCTGCCTTTGCCTGGCATTATTTTTAAAAAAACAACAACAACAAAAACTCAGTTGGTTTTTCTGGAAACGATAATACACACAGCTAGATGGCAGTTTGAAGAAAACAGTGTGCAAATAATGCCTACAAGATCAACGTATACACTACTACAGCGGTGGATACGGATTACGTAAAATATATGAATGCTGCTTGAAAAAAAGTAACTCAAGTGGTTTTTCTAGAGACGATAATATTATCAATATTTAGACAAAATGTGAACAAGCTCACACAGCTAGATGGCGGTTTGAAGAAAACACTGTGCAAATAATGCCTACAAGGTCAACGTATACACAGCGGTGGATACGGATTACGTAAAATATAAGAATGCTGCTTGAAAAAAAGTCACTCCGGTGTTTTTTCTGGAGACGGTAATATTATGGATATTTAGACAGAATGTGAACACGGTCACACAGCTAGATAGCAGTTGGTTGAATAACACACTGGGCAAAAAATGCCTACAGGGCAAATAATGCCTACAAGGTCAACGTATACACAGCGGTGGATACGGATTACGTAAAATATAAGAATGCTGCTTGAAAAAAAGTCACTCCGGTGTTTTTTCTGGAGACGGTAATATTATGGATATTTAGACAGAATGTGAACACGGGCACACAGCTAGATAGCAGTTGGTTGAATAACGTATGGCGAAAAATGACTATTTTCAGCATTTATATGGCATATTTTTTCTGGCAACTGTGCTTCAGTGGCTGCGTCCAAAAAAACTGGGCAAACAATGCCTACAAGGTCAACGTATGGCAGTTGTTTAAAGAGAACAGTAGATTACTAGCCAGCAAAGCTACCTAAGCTAAAATGTCCCTCAAATCCCTGCAGACTTCTGTCCCTCCAATACAGAGCAGTATCACGCAGATTACTAGCCAGCAAACTTACTATCATCTGTCCCTGAAATCACTAACAGCTCTCCCCCTACACTATCTCTTCCAAGCACACACAGGCAGATTTTTCAGATACATTTTTGCCCTTGATCCCCCTCTGGCATGCCACTGTCCAGGTCGTTGCACCCTTTAAACAACTTTAAAATCATTTTTCTGGCCAGAAATGTCTTTTGTAGATGTTAAAGTTCGCCTTCCCATTGAAGTCTATGGGGTTCGCGAACCGTTCGCGAACCGCTCGCAATTTTGCGCAAGTTCGCGAATATGTTCGCGAACTTTTTTTCCGACGTTCGCTACATCCCTACCCACAAGTGGTTTGATGAGGTCGACCTGAACCAACGGGCATCGGGTCAGCCTGCACATCACTAGTTACCAGCTACAAAACCATTACAGTATTAGAGAAATAGGCTATTTCTGATGTTGTAGTGCAGTATTTTAGTACAGGTATGGGATCCGTTATCCTGATACCCATTATCCAGAAAGCTCCAAATTAGGGAATGGCCATCTCCCATAGACTCTAATTTATCCAAATATTCCAAATTTTTAAAAATTATTTCCTTTTTCTCTGTTATAATAAAACAGTAGCTCGTACTTGATACAAACTAAGATATAATTAATCCTCATTGGAAGCAAAACCAGCCTATTGAGTCCCAAGCATTCTGGATAAGAGGTCCTATACCTGTACAGGTATGGGAGCCGTTATTCAAAAACCCATTCTCCTGAAAGCTCCAAGAAGGAAAGTCATCTCCCATAGACATTTTTATCATATAATTCAAATGTTTAAAAATGATTACCTTTTTCTCTGTAATAATAAAACAGTAGCTTGTACTTGATCCCAACTAAGATATAATTAATCCTTATTGGAAGCAAAACCATCTTATTGGGTTTATTTTTTTTTTTTAAATGATGTATTTATTACTTCAACACAAAGTCATACAGTTTGATGCATTTGAATAATGTGCAGAGTAAAGTAGTTGACAACGTATTGAAGATTTTTCAATTTAACCCCTGGGAAAACAAAAAAAGGTGCGAGAGTATATGATGAAAAGGGGAAAGAGAGGTAGAAAAGACTGAGTAAGAGTGGACGGAGAAAAGAGAGAAATGAAAGGAAAGAGAAGAAAGGAGAAGAGCGAAGAGGGGAGACAGCAAGCAATATGATAGAGAAGAGCGGATTCAGCTTATATTTTCATGGTATGTACATTCACATACAAACAGTCATAGGGTTTATTTAATGTTTAGATGATTTTCTAGTAAATTTAAGATATAAAGATCCAAATTACGGAAGATCTGTAATCCCAAAAACTCCAGGTCCCGAGCGTTCTGTAAAATAAATAATCCAAAAATCCAAATTATGAAAAATGATTTCCTTTTTCTCTGTAATAATAAAACATTACATTGTGCTTGATCCAAACTAAGATATAATTAATCCTTATTGGAAGCAAAACCAGACTATTGGGTCCTGAGCATTCTGGATAAGAGGTCCAATACCTGTACAGGTATGGGATCTATTATTCGAAAACCCATTATCCAGAAAGCTCCAAGAAGGAAAGCCATCTCCCATAGACTCCATTTTAATCATATAAGTTAAATGTTTAAAAATTATTTCCTTTTTCTCTGTAATAATAAAACAGTAGCTTGTATTTGATCCGAACTAAGATATAATTAATCCTTATTGGAGTAAAAATGTATGTGAAAGCTGTTTTTTCTTTCAAGTGATACTGATTGCTATGTATTTGCACTTCACTGGGACCATAGTTTCTGGGTAAACTGACTGCATGAAGGGGCAGCATCTAATGCTTTAGGCTTAAACCATTGCTGCTTAGCTGAATCCTTATCAGAAATCACTAATATTAACTAATATGTTGTATGCCGTTAGCGCTGTATCCTGTGACTCAGGATGAATAATTCAAAGTACAGGTATGGGACCTGTTATCCAGAATGCTCGGGACCTGGGGTTTTCCGGATAACGGATCTTTCCGTAATTTGGGTCTTCATGCCTTAAGTCTACTATAAATCAATTTAAACATTAAATAAACCCAATAGACTGGTTTTGCTTCCAATAAGGATTAATTATATCTTAGTTGGGATCAAGTACAAGCTACTGTTTTATTATTACAGAGAACAAGGAAATAATTTTTAAAAATTTGGATTATTTGGATAAAATTTGGATAAAATGGAGTCTATGGGAGACAGCCATTCCATAATTCGGAGCTTTCTGGTTTCCGGATAAGGGATACTATACCTGTATAAGGAGCTAAGCAAGCCCGCCTGCTTCAGCTCTTTAAGGAACTTCGCTGAGAATGCCTGCGTCATGTTTATTTTTCCAACAATGGTAGATTATTTCTCTTTATAGTTTATTCATTTAGAAATAAATGCATCTGTCTTTTGGATACTGAACATATTGTTCCCTTTGATATTACATGCTTTGAAAAGCACTTCTCTGCCTCAGCTAAATCTCTTTTTTCACTAAATATAATATAGTAGTAGTAGTAAAAGAGTTATGATTGTGGGGACTGAAAACCTAATGGGGAAAAATAAAAAAGTGGTTGCTTAGGGGCAGATTTATCAAGGGTCGAATTGAAAAATGGAATTTTTCAATTAGAATTTTGAGCTAATTTTAGTGTACTTTGACTAGGGAATAGTCCAAATTTGATGGGTCAAAACGAAATGGGTCAAAATGGCCCATACCTAATGGTAGGGCAACGAACGGGATGTACACCTGACTGCTGGTGTAAAGTTTAAAAGTTATACAATATCTCAGTAAGCCATGGTATTGTAAACGATGTCTTTTTGTTTCTCATAGAATAATTTGTACTTTTTTGAATGAACCAATAATATGATTAGTGAGTTGCCTTCATACTATTGTCTTTGCTGAGAACTAGGTTAAAAAAATAAAGGAAGAGATAAATACCCCTCATGCATGTGAATTATGTTTTTCAAAATGACATTGAAGGTTGTAAGAGGCATAAGGCAACTGCCCGGGCTAACAGACTATAAAAACGGAGGATGGTGATGGTATTGTTGAATTTCCACAATATGTATTTAAATAAGGTTAGAACATTTACATAACGAAAGGCTGGGAAAATCACAGAGCACAAAGGCACGATCATGACACTATATCAACTGTTGCCAAATGGAAGTTTATAGCTTGTGGCACACAACAGGGATTATTTTACGAATATGAAGAAATGAGTAAGATGAATAGAGTTAATGCCTAATAAAATGAAAATCCCTTCATTGAGTTCCAGCATCTCAATGAAAGCCACTCAGTAGTACATTAAAATACTGATTTATAGCCAGTTTCAGGATGAACTAAAAGCTTAAAGGGGTTAAGTGAACCTTTAGTATTTTATATAAACAGTAATTATAAGCAACTTCTTAATTGGCCTTTATTTTTTTTTATAGTTTTTGAATTATTTGCCTTCTTTTTCTGACTGTTTCCAGATTTCAAATAAAATGTGCAAAGTCTTTATACAGCTGTTCCATTATCCAGTATCCCAATATTTAAGCCCAATATCTACATGGACTTGGCTGATCCTTATACTTTACGTACCAGGGTCCGGCCTTTGCAATACCATCCAGAGCCTTATACACAACAAAGTGCGGCATCCTCTGGTGCAGAGGCCACAGCTACCAAGAATATTGTTTAAATCATCCAACATGCTGGGAGGCAAACACAGTTATAGCACCCACTCTTACAGTTATAGCACCCACTTTTACAGTTATAGCACCCACTTCTAAGCTACAGTAAAATAACCTTTATTTGCACCATTTATAATTATATACCATTCACAAACTGAATTTCAGTCCAGTACATTGCCAACCAGGTAAGACTGTAGGAATCATTGACCACCACCAAGTGTAGTTGTGCTTATGCAAATTTCCCCAAAGTCAGTTGCATGTCGAACCCCATCTATTAAAGTTATTTATGTCAAAATGTGCCTTATGCAGTATAGTCTAATTGAATTTGTCACCACTAAATCCTTTTTGCTTCCTGTGGATAGATAACTATACAAATAGAGATAGAAAGATAGATAATGATAGAGAGAGAGAGAGAGAGAGAGAGAGAGAGAGAGAGAGAGAGAGAGAGAGAGATGAGAGAGATGATAGATAGATACTGTAGATAGATAGATAGATAGATAGATAGACAGACAGACAGACAGACAGACAGACAGACAGACAGACAGATAGATAGATAGATAGATAGATAGATAGAGACAGAGAGCAAGAAAGAGAGAGAGAGAGAGAGAGAGAGAGAGATAGATGATAGATAGATAGATACTGTAGATAGATAGATAGATAGATAGATAGATAGATAGATAGATAGATAGATAGATAGATAGATAGATAGATAGATAGATAGATAGATAGATAGATAGATAGATAGATAGATAGATAGAGTGAGATGATGAGAGAGACAGAGAGAGTGAGAAAAAGAGAGAGAAAGAGAGAGAGATAGAAGAGTAGAGTGAGATGATGAGAGAGAGACAGAGAGACAGAGAACGTGAGAAAAAGAGAGAGAAAGATAGATAGATAGATAGATAGATAGATAGATAGATAGATAGATAGATAGAGAGAGAGAGAGAGAGAGAGAGAGAGAGAGAGAGAGAGAGTGAGAGGGAGATAGATAGATAGATAGATAGATAGATAGATAGATAGATAGATGATAGATAGATAGATAGATAGATAGATAGATAGATAGATAGATAGATAGATGATAGATAGATAGATAGATAGATAGATAGATAGATAGATAGATGATAGATAGATAGATAGATAGATAGATAGATAGATAGATAGATAGAGAGAGAGAGAGAGAGAGAGAGAGAGAGAGAGAGAGAGAGAGAGTGAGAGGGAGATAGATAGATAGATAGATAGATAGATAGATAGATAGATAGATAGATAGATAGATGATAGATAGATAGATAGATAGATAGATAGATAGATAGATAGATGATAGATAGATAGATAGATAGATAGATAGATGATAGATAGATAGATAGATAGATAGATAGATAGATAGATAGATAGATAGAGAGAGAGAGAGAGAGAGAGAGAGAGAGAGAGAGAGAGTGAGAGGGAGATAGATAGATAGATAGATAGATAGATAGATAGATGATAGATAGATAGATAGATAGATAGATAGATAGATAGATAGATAGATAGATGATAGACAGATAAAAGGTGCATGTCCTCAGTAAATAGACTAATTTCCATGGTCACATGTGTATCTATAATATACTGCTACATGAGAAGGCAATGGATACATGCAGTACGGTGCTTCTACATCATTATGTTTGTTTTGACTGATTTGGTTGGATGGAGATTTATAACACTGTTTCGCAGAGCTGTAAAAGTGGCTTTGTTGCACATTTGCTGTGTGTGCACTACACTTGCTTGTAAAGCCTTCTAGGAAAATTGCCCTTTAATTTAAATAAACAACATGAAAACCTGTTTGGTGTTACACCCATAGATGTTTATTAAGTTAACAAGTGGAGAAGAATAGCACTGCACTGGATGAATGCCCTTTTGTATTCTGCCTTCTAAGGAGCACAACAATTTTCTTGCAGTTTAACATGAAAGCAAAGACAAGGTCTATGGCTTTAGAGCAATTGGTCTGGATCAGGAGCTGTGGCCTATACAACACGCTCATGACGTTAGACAGAGGATCAGATTCCCTGTAGTATTATGTATGTGGGGATTAAAGGCTGCAGGGATTTCCTGGCCCCTTTTAACAGGATATATTTACATATGACAAACGTTTACTTCCCGTGAATGTGTTGAATTGATTGTCACTCACATCAACAAGTGGACAGGCACCAAGTGACTTCCAGGTTCCAGACTATATGGTTCAATGATATTGCTGGTAGTTTAATGTTATAAATAACAATTAGGCACAGGCAAGGTTATGTGTTGAAAATATAACATATCTCACTTATTCCCTTAAGGGCTAGTCCACACGGGGAGATAGCGACGCGTTTGCGGTCGCGGCGACAAAGCGCCGCGACAGTCGCCGCGACCGGCGCAGGCGACAGTTTTGTATGGGCGCCTATGTAAAAACGCCTGTGCTAACCACACGAGGCGATGCGCTTTTCAACAGTCGCCTGAAAATGCCTCGCCATTTTCGCGTCGCTATCTCCCCATGTGGAATAGCCCTAAAGAGGTTGTTCACCTTCCAATTGCTTTTTTTTTTTTTTCAGTTGAGTTGTTTTCAGATTGTTCACCATAAATAAAGACTTTTTTCAATTGCTTTCCATCTTTTATTTTTTACACTTTTCCCAAAATGTAAGTTTAATGTTTAATGTCTGTGTCTCTAGTGTTTCAGTCTGGCAGCTCAGTGATCCAGGAGCATCTGAACTGTTACAATTTGCTATGTTTAGTTGGTACAATTAGTTGATACATTTCTCAGCAGCATCTGTGGAATATTAGTAACTATTGTATCAATTCTAACAGCCGTCTTTAAAGGGGCTGTTCACTTTAAAATAACGTTTAGTATAAGGTAGAGAATGATATTTGAGACAATTTGCAATTGGTTTTCATTTTTTAATATCAGTGGTTTTTGAGTTATTTAGCTTGTTATTCGGCTTATCACCAGTTTGCAATTTCAGCAATCTGATTGCTATGGTCTAAATTACCCTAGCAACCATGCATGGTTTGAATAAGAGACTGGAATATGAATAGGAGAGGGATGAGTATTCAGAAGTAGCAATAACAATACATGTTTTCCCCATATGTAATAAAAGGCACTAAGTTTGCCCAGGAGCAGTAACCCATAGCAACCAATAAGATGTTTTCTTTTAAACAGGTGACCAATAAATGCTGCCTGCTGATTGATTGCTATGGGTTACTGCACCTGGGCAAAACTTAGTGCCTTTTATTACATAACCCCCTTATTTAGCCTTACAGAGCATTTGTCTTTTAAGATGGGGTCAGTGACCCCCATTTGCAAGCTGGAAAAGGTCAAAACAAAAAGGCAAATAATTCAAAAGCTGTAAAAAATAAAAAATAAAGGCCAATTGAAATGTTGCTTAGAATTAGCCATTCAATAACATACTAAAACTTAGCAGGGACAAAGATAACAAATGTATTAACTAAACTAAATGTACTAGTTTAGAACAGTTAAAGAGTCAGCGACCCCCCCCCCCTCCCAGACCTGCTTTCAATGTTGAAAAAATAAACTTTACAAATAGAAAATAGAAAGTAACTGGAAAAAGTCTTTATTTCTGGCGAATAATCTAAAACTAAGTGAACTGAAAAACATTTTGAAGGTGAACAACTTCTTTAATGGTGTGAAGTAAGTTGAATTTTTAATGGAGAAAAACTTTGGAACAGTGGCAGAACTACCGGTGGTGCGACTGTATCAGGGCCCTGCAACCCCTCAGGGGTCCCATTGAAACCACAACTAAAATTGGATCGGGAGGGGGTTGGGGGGCCAGCTGCACCTGGGCCCCATAGGTTATAGTTACTTAACTGCATTAGAACACTTCTTCATCATCAAGACTGCTGTGGAAAAGAAACTAGGGGGCAGATTTATCAAGGGTCGAAGTGAATGCGAGGGATTTTTTGAAGTAAAAAAATTTGAAATTCGAAGTAATTTTTTGGATACTTCGACCATCGAATAGGATACTATGACTTCGACTTCGAATTCAATTTGAAGTAAAATACTTCAAATATTCGATAATTGAAGTACTGTCTCTTTAAAAGAGCATTTTTCTAAGTTTTTGGAAGTCGAAGTAAAATCATTTGATCGATCGTTGAAATCCTTCGAATTGTTCGATTCAAAAGATTTAATCATTCGATCGAATGATTTTACTTCGACCACAGGATACCCAAATTCGCTGAAAAAACTTCGACTTCGATATTTGAAGTTGAAGTATTTCAATTCGATGGTCGAATTTCGAAGTATTTTTAACTTCGAAAATCGACCCTTGATAAATCTGCCCCTAGGTGTGTAACTGCATGGGAGCAATTTGACACTATTACAATATTAGTAAATAAAACCCCATTATGATCCATTTGAATGCAAATAGACACATACAGTCAAAGGCCTCCCCAGTTACAAAGGATTAGTCTAAAATATGCAGCGCTGTTGTGTCTAGAACTAGAAAGTCCATAGAAGTGCAAACGATCTATTAGAAGGAACTGAATGTCTCAGTTATGATGAAATACTGGCCTAGATGGGGTTGTTGATATTGGAGAAGAGACACTTAAAGGGAACAGTGACACAAAAAAATGTAAATGTTTTAAAGGAACTGTGCAAAATAAAAATGTTTTCTATATAGTTAAATAGCCATCAATGTAATGTATAAAGTTTGGAGTGACTGGAAGTGTAAAATAATAGCCAGAACACTACTTCCTGCTTTTCAGCTTTCTCTTGGTTTCCACTTTTTGGTTACCAGGCAGTAACCAATCAGTGACTTGAGGGGAAGGAACATGGGACATATCTGTTGCTTTTGAATCTGAGCTGAATGCTGAGGATCAATTGCAAACTCACTGAACAGTTATGTCCCATGTGGCCCACCTTAAAGTCGCTCACTAACTCAGAGTTAGAGAGATGAGAGCTGAAAAGCAGGAAGTAATGTTCTGTTCTGTTATGTTAGACATTCAGTCACTCTAGCATTTATACTTTACATTTTTGGCTAACTATGTTAGAATTTTTTTTATTTTGTACAGGCTATCTATTTAGCCAGTTTTTATTTTTATACTGGGGGCAGCCATTCAAGCTCAGTATACGAAGTAGAAAACAAATTATTTCTGAAAAGGCTACACTGGACTCATTATAGCCAGGTACAGTATATACTCCAGTATAAGCCGAGTTTTTCAGCACCCAAAATGTGCTGGAAAAGTTAACCTCGGCTTATACTCGAGTCAATGACACGAATGGCTGCTCTTCAGCAGAACACACACTCCTGCATGCACACCATTCACTTCCTACACGGCCCGCATCTCCCGGCACCTCCCGCTCACTCACGCCTTCATCACGTGACGTCATCAGAGGCAGCGGGCAACATGGCGACGGGCATTGTTCCTCCTACTGCAGCCTCCTCACCTCTGCAGTCCAGCGGCAACTCGCGCTAGAGGAAAGCTGTGGCCAAGTAAGTGTCTGGTGTTCTGGGCCAGGGATGGGCTGCAGGTTTCTGGAGATCCTGATGCTCCAACGCAGAGGCAGGTTGATCCCTCCGCTAGCATGTGGAGTTGGCTGAGCCTACGGGGGAGCCTGTGGGGGAGCGAGCTTGTGAATGTCTCATTGCCTTACCTGGCTGCGTATGGTGCAGCACTTGCCCGACTCTTGCTGTATGTTTGTATGTATGTGTATGTAATGTATGTATGTAATGTATGTGTATGTAATGTAGGTATGTGTATGTAATGTATGTGTATGTAATGTATGTAAATGTAATGTATATATGTGTATGTAATGTATATATGTGTATATAATGTATGTATGTGTATGTAAATGTAATGTATTTATGTTTATATGTATGTAATGTATGTATACCCTCACCACAGCAAGTGTAGGCAGCACAGAGCTGTAACTGCAGCCTCTTCGGATCAGTAAGTAAGAGGTGAATTCTTCGATAGCAGAGTGCACACAGGAACTTGTCTTCTGCTGAAGATGTCCTAAAATGCATTTCTCACCCCTAGGCTTATACTCGAGTCAATATGTTTTACAAGTTTTTATAGGTAAAATTAGGTACTTCGACTTATACTTGGGTCGGCTTATACTCGAGTATATACGGTAAGTACAAATGTTACATCATTAATTCCTTTAAGGTCAAACATATCATGCATTTATGAATATGTATTACTCACTCTGGGAATCCAGGACTAAAATATAAGCTCTCCAAATTGAACTCCACGGTATTCTACACTTTTTCTCTATATGTGTCTAACCACTTGCGTCTCTACAATGGCACATCATTCCATGGCTATGTATTTATCCTCCTTAGTGGAGCTTCAGTCTGTGGGAAGTCTCCTTCCTGACTTCCACTGAGGTGTATTTCTTACTCTAGGGCTGGTTCTTCATTGAGGAATTCCTTGCACCATGACCCCAAACACTGTCCTCCATGCATGGAGGCCAATTTTGTATAAATGACTCCTCTTCCTTCATTTATACTGCCAGGACAAATTACATGATATCACCCCAGTACCGACAGGACATGCCTAAACTTGAATGAACTACATATCCTTACACCCAAGCTAAGGACAAACCAGTGCCCTATCCAATGCCACATAACCAAACAGGGGCTGATGATACACATTATTTATAAGGGAAACACTAGAAACTCTCTCCATGCACAAATCAGGCATTAAAGGGGTTCCCTTAATGCATGTTAAAGGGATACTGTCATGTGAAAAAAATGTTTTCAAAATGCCTCAGTTAATAGTGCTGCTCCAGCAGACTTCTGCACTGAAATTCATTTTTCAAAAGACAGGTGCCCCCAGTCATGTGACTTGTGCTCTGATAAACTTCAGGCACTCTTTACTGCTGTGCTGCAAGTTGGAGTCATATCACCCCCTCTCTCCTCCTTCCAGCAGCCCATCAGCAGAACTATGGGAAGGTGACCAGATAACAGCTCCCTGGTAGATATAAGAACAGCACTAAATAGTAAAAATCCAAGTCCCACTGCAACTCTTTCAGTTGTATTGAGTAGGAGAAACAGCAGTCTGGGAGAAAGCAGTTCCATCCTAAAGTGCTGGCTCTTTCTGAAAGCACATGACCAGGCAAAATCACCTGAGATGGCACCTACACATCAATATTACAACTAAAAAAATACACTTGTTCTGTTAGGAATGGCATTTTACATGAATTATTTGAAGTGTACACAGTTTAATTTAGAAATAAAAAAATGACACCATAAAAATAATCACAGAATCCCTTTAAAGACCGATTCTAAGAAACATTTCAAATGACCCTTATTATGCATTTGTATTTTTTTTTGAATTCTCAGTCATATTCCAGCCTTGTTTGCATTTCCAGCCTTCAAATGCTATCTAGTTGTGGGGTCATTAACCCCCAGCAACAAAAACATATTGACTGTTAGGCTTCAATTCCACTGTTATTTTAATTTGCTTATCGTTGTTTTCTTGTTCTCTTGCTGAGTTTCCAATCTGAATTCCACGTTGCTGCATGGTTAATAGATAGAAGCTGAAATTCCTGGCCTGACAGCTACAGAACAAAAACAAGGAAATATTCAGAAAGAAAAGTGTAATAATAATAAAAATTAATTGCTAATGGACTTAGAATCCCGAACTCTACCATTTGGACCACTGGTGCCTCCTAGTAAATGAGCCCTTCTGTATTCCATTGCCATGAAGTCCAGTATCTGGGACAACCTTATACTCTATATTTTTGTTTGTTTAGAGCAGTTTTCTCCATTTCAAAATATCATTTTATCTTTTCTATGGTCAGAAAATGAATGCTAAAAAATGCTTTGCTTTTTCACATTTAAGGACGAGATGACCAGATTTGATAAATGGCGTGTTATTTCAGCCACAGAATTGTATTATCCAGAACATATCTGCACAAACAGTTATACTTTTTGTTTCTCTTACTCTGTCTGTTGTTTCCTGACACTGTGCAGAGAGCCCTGCGGCAGCTGCTGCTTCTGAGCCTTCCAACATTTTGTGGAGCACACGGAAAATATTTTCATTGGATCCCTGAATTCCTAGTTTGCATGAGTTTGCCTGAACTAATATTTTTAATTATAAAATCTCCCACTGTTTCAGTATCCACACTGCACAGATGGACCCAAGAGGAGAAACTCTCACATTCATGTTTAACAGTGGCACCGAGCCAGTTCTGACTTCGGTTTTATAGCAAGGTAGAAAATGATAGTGAAATACTAATAAACCACTGTTCCTTAAAGGGGTAGTCTTTAAATGTACTTTTAGTATTTATATGTATTATAGAATTGCCAATACTTTTCATTTCATTTTTTTTTTAAAGTACAGGGAGTCCCCGGGTTACAAACATCTGACTTACATACAAACCACACTTACAAATGTTGACCATTGCTTTACCTTTATTAGCATTAAACTTTAATAAACCATCTGTCCCAAGCACCTCTGGCATGTGTTGTCTACTGCGGAGCACAGAAAGGTAAAAATAAATACTATGTTAAGACAAGTATCTGTCTAGGTTTCATTTAAAAGATAAATGTACCTGTTCCAAATTACATACAAATTCAACTTAACATCAGTACATCAAAAAAATTTGTATAATTGTTTGTATAGTACGATAAAAAAAGCCACCAACACATATTAATCTTTAAAATTGCGAAGTCTTTATTTAGAAATAACTTACCAATCTTTTCTTCAGAAAAGGCAATCGGGTGATCCATTGTGCAGCACTCGATTTCTCCTCCCTGCCTTCCTTATAGGAGATAGCCAGGGAGGAGAAAATTTTGATGTTACTGGTCCGTTAAGAACAAACCTACAGACCCTATCACGTGCGTAACCCGGGGACTGCCTGTATCTTTGATGTGTCATTTTTTTTAACCTAATTTGCTATGTTATTGCTTTTATTACTTACGTTTTTATTCAGGCTTCTCTTATTCATCTATTACTCTTTTATTCAAACCATTGCTAGACAAAAATTGGACCCTAGCAACAAGACAGCTGCTGAATTTACAATTTAGAGAGCTTCTGAAGACCACTAAATTGGTTAGAGGGACAGAAAATTTAAATTATGAGGGGAGGTTGGGGTTGTTTTCTCTGGAAAAAAGGCGCTTGCGAGGGGACATGATTACACTTTACAAGTACATTAGAGGACATTATAGACAAATAGCAGGGGACCGTTTTACCCATAAAGAGGATCACCGTACCAGAGGCCTCCCCTTTAGACTAGAAAAAAAGAACTTTCATTTGAAGCAACGTAGGGGGTTCTTCACAGTCAGGACAGTGAGGTTGTGGAATGCACTGCCGGGTGATGTTGTGATGCTGATTCTGTTAATGCCTTTAAGAATGGCTTGGATGATTTTTTGGACAGACACGGGGGCAAATTTACTTATGGTTGAATATCGAGGGTTAATTAACCCTCGATACTCAACTGTCGAATTTAAATCTAAAGTCTCAGACATCTTGCACCTATAAAAGTTGGCTTTGCTTTCTCTTTGCTCTTCTGTTGATATTCTTCCTGTATGTAGATCAGGGCTGTCTTGCTGAATCTTGCAAAATTTGGTCTGTAAGTAGACTTCTACGTATAACATCATTATAATTTTATTGTAATCCTTCCTATAAATGTGTGTATATTGGATAAAATGTACAGCAGACCTAGTCAGTCTTTTCTTCTGGCTGCTGCAGCATTAATTTATTCTATGATCATCATATAGGAATATTTTATGAATGCGGCTATTGGCTTGATCTTGTAATTCCCTATTTGCTCAGTGCAAGAAGGAAACCAGGGTTATTTCTACTCAGTAGCACAGTGCACAAAACTGCAGTTGATAAACGAAGGTTAAAAATAGTGACAACCCTGCCTGCAAAGGATTTCATTTTAAGGGTAACTTAATCCCATAAAAAGTCTGATAATTTACATTCCCTTCCCATGCCAGACAGCTTCAGATGGGTTTTACTGCCTTATTCTGAATCTATTAGCAATAAGCTGGTTTCACTTAGACATAAAGGTTGAACTGGATGTTTGTTTGTCTTAAACTAGGTAAACTAGGTTACTATATTAAAGTACTATGTTGATTCTTACTTACAAAGCTCATTCCAGTCTTTCCTCCTCAAGATACTTTTTTAGTGCAATAGTTCAGCCGCCGGCTTTCTGTTCAAGCAGTGGCGTAACTAGTAGTGATGGGCAAATCTGTCCCTTTTCGCGAAACTCCGGAAAAATTTGCGAAACAGTGAAAAATTTGCAAAACGCATTGAAGTCAATGGGAGTCAAAATAATTTTGACGTTTGACGCGTGTCAATTTTTGTGTGCGACAATTTTGACGTGCCAAATTTTCCACTGCGAATTTCTCTGCAAAAAAATCTTCAGAGGGGCTGTAGAGAAAAGATAAAGCTGTAGCCAAAAAGGTTTGTTAGGTCTTCCAGTATTTTTTCTGTAAGGTTAGTTTAAATGCCTGATTTATATCTTTATAGTGATCTTAAAGGAATAGTACAGTGTGAAAATAAAAACTGGGTAAATAGATAGGCTGTGCAAAATAAAAAATGTTTCTAATATAGTTAGTTAGCCAAAAATGTAATATATAAAGGCTGGAGTAAACAGATGTCTAATAAAACAGCCAGAATCCAACTTCCTGCTTTTCAGCTCTATAACTCTGAGCTAGTCAGCGACTTGAAGGGGGGCCACATGGTACATTTCTGTTCAGTGAGTTTGTAATTGACCCTCAGCATTCAGCTCAGATTCAAAAGCACTGAAATCCATTTCTCAAAAGAGCAAACAGATTTTTTATATTCAATTTTGAAATCTGACATGGGGCTAGACATATTGTCAATTTCCCAGCTGCCCCAAGTCATGTGACTTGTGCTCTGATAAACTTCAATCACTCTTTACTGCTGTACTGCAAGTTGGAGTGATATCACCCCCTCCCTTTCCCCCCCAGCAGCCAAACAAAAGAACAATGGGAAGGTAACCAGATAACAGCTCCCTAACACAAGATAATAGCTCCCTGGTAGATCTAAGAACAACACTCAATAGTAAAAACCCATGTCCCACTGAGACTCCTTCAGTTACATTGAGAAGGAAAAACAGCAGCCTGCCAAAAAGCATTTCTCTCCTAAAGTGCAGGCACAAGTCACATGACTAGGAGTTTGCGTAACAGGTCTTGTCAGAACTATTTTTATGCAGAATAGATCTTTCTAGAATCATTTATTGACCTTCCATGAGGAAATAAGCAGAAGTCTAAACGTAAGGGTGGCAGTGGATGTGATCTACTTAAATTGTGCTAAAGCATTTGATATAGTGCCACACTTAAGGTTACTGATTAAATTAAGGAATATTGGCCTGGAACATAATATTTGTACTTGGATAGAGAACTGGTGGATTACAGAGAGTGGTGGTAAATGGAGCTTTTCTAATTTTACAAGTGTTATTAGTGGAGTACCTATTTTTGCTGAGCAAATTTTTTATTTTGCAGAGTGATTTGACTAAACTGGAAACCTGGGCAGCAGACTGGCAAATGAGGTTCAAGGTTATGCGCTTTGGCTAAAATAACATAATGTGAGTTACACACTATGGGGCCAATTTATCAAAGTTCATATAATATTTGTTTCTTCGAAATGTACATATTTTCACGTAAACAAACGTAAAATCTACAAAAACAAAAGTACAGCAAGCACAAGCTGTCAAGGTCATGTAGAATTCAATAGAAGTTCCCTTTCTTTTCTCGAAAAGATCAGCCTTTATTTAATGGATTCAGAGGTTTTCGGAGATCAAAATATTCGTTGTCGTACAAATTTTGTGTTCGACCATCAAATTGGCTACTTCGACCTTCGACTACGACTTCAACTTCGAATTGAACGATTCGAACTTAAAATCGTTCAACTATTCGACCATTCGATAGTCGAAGTACCATTCCATTGATGGATTAAAATCCTTTGAATCGTTCGATTGTTCGTTCGAAGTAAATGCGGTAAATCCTTCGACTTCAATATTCAAAGTCGAAAGATTTTACTTTGATGGTCGAGTATTGAGGGTTAATTAACCCTCGATATTCGACCCTTAGTAAATGTGCCCCACCATGCTGCTTGTTTGTGGAGTTGAATTTCCCTATGACATTTATTCACCCAACACACCAGGACCAATATTGTTATGAATTATATCCTGCCTGTATGTTTTCAGAGTACGGGGCTATATTGTTAGTGTATATACATGTGCGGGGATATACTGTATGTGTGTGTATACAGTATATGAACTGCATCTAATCCACAGCATTTTTGAATTAAATCACATTCCAAACCATGTTCTTGCTGTAGGCACATTTTTTGCGTTCCACCACCACTAAGTGATAAATATGTAATTAGCTGACATTCTGCTGTTAGTGCTGCATGTTGCTAGATGTTGCCTTCCTACAGGGTACGAGTTTGGGATCCGTTATCCGGAAAGCCATTATCCAGAAAGCTCCGAATTACAGAAAGAGTCCATAGTCTTCATAGACTCCATTTTATCCAAATAATCCAAATTTAAAAAACATATTTTCATTTTCTCTGTGGTAATAAAACAGTACCTTGTATTTGATCCAAACTAAGATATAGTTAATCCTTATTGGAAGCAAAACCAGCCTATTGGGTTTATTTAATGTTTACATGGTTTTCTAGTAGACTTAAGGTATGAAGATCCAAATTACAGAAAGATCCATTATCTGGAAAACCCCAGGTCCGAAGCATTCTGGATAACAGGTACTGTAATCAGTGTCTCAGGACAAAAACATATTGGAGGAAGATGCTTGGAAGTATAGTATTGGTAGGAAAGTATCTAATAGTTTTATAAATTTGTTATAATATTGTTATAATATTACCACTATATGATCAGTAAAAAAAAAAGCTTAATTTTTGCATTGAAAAAAATTTTGTTTCTGCCCTAAAAAAATCTTTCTCTAAACCGGCAAGGGTTAGCAACATTGTACCACAACATTTTCAATGTGGCCGAGATATTTTGGTGTAAAAACTATTTGTAAAAATATTTTGTGGATGACATTTTACAAAATGTATTTATGACAGGACAGACTTTTGACAGATAGGCAGGGTAGAAAGACAAGCCGCGGCCCCATTTATTAGCCACATTTTTTTGCAGAACTTTTGGCTGAAAAAGGCGGAAAAATTATGGAAAATTGGTCTTTGGATTTGTTGGTGCATTTACAATATTACACTGCATTTTCCTTTACAGATACGTCCCCCCTGACTACTTCAGACTGGATTTTATGTCTATGTGCATATGAGATACAATAACTATATCATTCATTTTCATGTTTTCTTTTTATTTTGTCATTAACAAATCTGTATTATTTGATAAAAAAAACGTCCACTAGATCCAAGAGGTTTTAATTCAAATTGAATTAATTAAGGCTAAAAGCTGTTTTTATATTAAACATTTAAACGTTGATTCTGTTCTACTGTACAATATGACATGTTAACTGACATATTGTCTATTATTTCCCATAGTATCGCCGGGATTCTCATTCATCTGCTGCTCTGCATGTATAAATACTGTACGTCATGACCAGTCTAGACAGACTAACACAGTGAATAGCAATGAAGCAGCCAATGGGATGTGTGCTACAGAACTTGCATTAATCAGTAAATCCCAGCAGAATACATTTCTATCAAATTCTTTGCATCTAAACTTTGACATTCCAGCCAGAAGCACAATCGTTGTATTATTTAATGTAGTAAGCATTAGACAATTTACTCATGTAGACAAGAGTGTCCACAGTCTACTGGGAAGAGGCCACATAAGGTTGGAGTAGGCATGTGGATGAGTGGGTGCTACATAACTCTGATAGACTGATGCCATTTCCTTGTTTTTATGTTGAGGTTTGTTTGGAAAACCTGAATTATTCAAGTCCAAGTCAAGAACCCATTGTGATGCTTGAGTGCTCCAGCCCTTAATTTATTGCCTAAAAAGGATTTCAGAATAATTCTTCTAATTCAGTTGTACAGATGTTTAATTTTGTAACTAGGTAAGAAACTTCATAGGAAGGGTCCAGATACCTGTATTTAATGGCATTTTGGACCCTTCCCTTTCTTTTTCTTATCCTTGTTCAGTCGGAACTAATATCGATGTCATGATTCATGGACAAATTCTTCCCCAACCCAAGGTTTTGCCTTAAATATGTACATGTATGAGATCAGTTATCTGGAAACCTGTAAACCAGATAGCTCCAAATTACAGGAAGGCCATCTCTCAAAGACTCTATTTTAAACATGATTTGATTTTTCTCTGTAACAAATTTATTCTTAAATTAATCCTAATTGGAGGCAAAACATTCCTATGGGGTTGAATTAATGTTTAAAATAATTTTTAGTGAACTAAACGTATGGAAATGCAAATTACAGAGAGACCCTATATCCGAAAAAAAAAAAACAGGTCCTGAGTAGGGATGCACCGAATCCACTATTTTGGTTTCGGCCACACCCTCGAATCCTTTGAGAAAAATTTGGCTGAATACCGAACCAAATCCTAATTTACATATGCAAATTAGGAGTGGGAAGGGGAATTTTTTTTTACTTCCTTGTTTTGTGATAAAAATTCACACGATTTCCCTCTCAGACCATAATTTGCATATGCAAATTAGGATTCGGTTTCCATTCAGCAGGGCAGAAGGATTCAGCCGAATCTGAATCCTGCTGAAAAAGGCTGAATCCTGGCTGAATTCCAAACCAAATAATGGATTCAGTGTATCCCTAGTCTTGAGTATTCTTGATAACCGGTCCCATATCTGTATTTCAAAGTATTATTGTGTGTTTTGAAATGGAATTTCACAGTTCCAAAAGACATTACAAGGAACCAACTATCAGTAGTTTGGGACTCCTTTATGGTTCTCCATCTCCTTGGTCTTTAATCATTGAGTTATGATCATCTTGAAAACGACCTACTTCAGTGGGTTACCTAAATTAAATTTCTGTTCCTTGGCCTCAATCCTACCTTGTGATCTTACCATTACACTGATAAAAGACCATGCCTTTTCAGATTGTGTGCAACGTTAAATGGTTTAGAAAACAGTATGGAATGAAGATATTCTCTCTCCTTTAAACTAATCTAGGGGGCCGATTCACGAATTTCGGGTGAAGGATTCGAATAAAAAAAAATTTGAATTTCGAAGTATTTTTTGGGTACTTCGACCATCGAATTGGTTAAATTTGATCGAATTCGAACGATTAGAAGTAAAAATAGTTCGAGTATTCGACCATTCGATAGTCGAAGTACTGTCCCTTTAAAAAAAACTTCGACCCCCTACTTCGGCAGCTAAAAGCTACCGAAGTCAATGTTAGCCTATGGGGAAGGTCCCAATAGGCTTGCCTGTGATTTTTTGATCGAAGGATTTTCGTTCGATCGTTGGATTAAAATCCTTCGAATCGTTCGATTCGAAGGATTTAATCGTTCGCTCGAACGAAAAATCCTTCGATCGATCGATCGCAGGATTTGCGCAAAATCGTTCGACTTCGATATTCGAAGTCGTACGATTTTAATTCCCAGTCGAATATCGAGGGTTAATTAACCCTCGATATTCGACCCTTCGTGAATCGGCCCCTAGATGTTGGAAAATAATGGTTTCAAGACCAGGTTGCTTTCCTGCACTGCTGAAAACCCCCAGGTTAACTCTGGGCTTATTGCATAATGACCTTTGCCGAAGTCACTTTCCAGTTGGCAGCTCTGATGTAATTATCAGTTTGGGAAATGGGAAACAGGCTTTTGTTGAGTTGATGTAATCTTCTGGCAATTCCTCAGGCTGTTGTTTTAAGTTGTTTAGCAACTGTCTTACTAATTGGTTATCCATGTCAGGAAGTGTGACCTCACCTAAATGTTCCTTTGCACCATCACTGTGTATCATTGCTTGGCATATGTTCTTTTTATACTGCTTTGGATGATGTTGAAATTGAAAGTCACTAGACTAGACTAGACTAGGCGTAAGTGCAAGTGAACTAAGGGGAGTAAAGTTGCATCAAAGCTTGGGGGTATCCAAGGGAATGACCACATACTGTCTCAGCCTGCCCTTCATGATTACAGTGCTGATGAATGCAGACAGTATGGTATGTATGGGAGAGGTACAGGCCATTAGGATTCATTTTAAAGAGAAAAGACCCACCTGTATGGGCACTAAGGGGCCTATTTATGTTATTTACACTGGAAAACCAGTGTTAAATAAATTGTGCTGCGTATTTTCTCCATCTGATTGTTGTATTTAATTACAATATTATTCTGGTGGAACCCATTAAAAAAATATTATATGGCAAGTAGATTCCATCAGTAAAAAACAGTGTAAAAAGCAATGACCGGTTGCTGCTTTTAGCACAACGTTTTCAAGTGGGAACTTGTTTTTATACTGGAAATTTGTGCAGAAAAATTTTAACTGCACAGCTTTAAAAATGTATTATGCTAATTTTCAATGAACAAGTCCTGTCTATTCTTTTTAATAAAAAAGTAGACATTTGGGCTAATTTGGGGCGTTTCGATTCAACGAAAAATGCCTGAATTTCCAGCGAAATTCGAGAAACGGTGAAAAATTAGCAAAATGGCCTCTCATTTTTGACGCAAACGAATTTTCGCTGCGGTTTTGTGAATTTATTCACTGGCAGCGAATTGCGGGAATTCGCCATGAATTTGCGTATGGCGAATAAATTCGCTCATCACGAAAGCCTTTTCAAGCAGAGTTTGGAGAGCTTTATTTATCAAATTTATCTCAATATTTTTGAAAAAAACTCTGACCAAATCCACACAGGTTTTTTCTCCTTATTTATTAATAAACTTTCCAGAAATTTTTGTTAGCAGATCAAAACAGGACTCCTCCCATTGACTTACATGCAACCTCAGCAGGTCTGAGATGCCGGATTTTCAAATTCTAGAAGGGGACAGCGACGCCCATATGAAAACTGCAAAGAATCAGAAGAAAAAGACAAATAACTATAAAACTCTAAAAAATAAATAATGAAAACCAATTGAAAAGTTGCACAGAATTGCGCGTTCTATAACATACTAAAAGTTACTTTAAAAGTGAACCACCCCTTTAAGTAAATATTATTGAGCTGCTCCCTACCTTTTCCTAAATGGATTGCCAATAGGCCAATTTATCCCATGCCGCCGAAAAATTTGTGAATTGACCTCGAAAATTCGTGAAACGGCGAAAAAATTGTGAAACGCAAATTTTGATACCTGCATTAATTTGCGCCAACTTTTGCTACTCGTGTGCAACTTTTGCTGTTTTAAAAGTCAATGGGTGTCCGAATAGTGTTGACGTGCTATGGTTTTGACGCAAGTGACTTTTTCAACTCACGTCCAAAATTTGCGAATTTTGGACGTTTTGCGAATTTATTCACCATCGCTGATGGCAGTTTAGTGAATTTATTCACCATCACCGAAACATGGCAAAAACGCCGTGAATTTGCACCGGGCCAATTTATTCGCCCATCACTAATTGCCATGCTTACTGCATAAAAGAATGGATGTTCGGATTAAAGGGGCCATAGAAATTAATATTTTTCTTTAATTAACAACCAATTTTAGTGTGATCCGACAAATTCATCAAATTATGGTGAGGTTAGTGGGCACCAACGAGGTTAGTAGCACATCTAACGATTTTTCATCTGACATCAGTCAGAAAATGGATTGGGCAGTAGAAAATTTTTATCACAATGAAAATTTATACATTGTCCAATTGTTTGAAGGGCCATGCGGCTTCCCACAGTTTTCCTGACTTTAACGATGATGTCGCTTGAAATGCTCTTTTTAGTTGATGGACAAATCGTACATTTAAACAATCGTTTCAAGATTAGCTTGGTCTTACCATAACGAAGATATATTTTAAAACATTTATGGCCATTATATATGGAATATATATTAGATATGGAATTTTCTATCCATCCTGATTTCCAAACTGACCCATACATGGATATCAGTAATCATCAGCGGGCCACAAGACGTGCAGAGATTATCATTTAACAATCTGTTTCACATTATATTATCTACATGGCCATCTTAGGGACTAGTGATGGGCGAATCTGTGGCATTTCACTTCACTGAAAAATTCCCAGATTTACCGAAAAATTAGCGAACGGTAAAAAATTTGTGAAACGCGTTGAAGTCAATGGGCGTCAAAATAATTTTGAAGCGCGACAATTTCCACGGCAGTATCGCATTTTTATTACCTGGCGTTGAAATGCAGCAATGCGATGCAAATCCATGCCTGGAGAATTTATTGTCCCATCACTATTAGGGACCCTTCGAGGGTTCAGTGTGGGGCAGCAACTGCTTGGACATCCATGGTGCATATACTGAATATACTGTTTCTTTTATACGCTTTACCACATTTATTGTAATTTTTTTTGTCTCCTTGGTTGCCTTCTGACATTCGGAATCCAGAGCAAATACATGTTTCCAATAGCCAAAAAGGACCACCAGGCTTTTGGGCCCTTGCAGCTTTTATGTCCATTGTGTTTTTCCGTTCTGCTCCGGCTTGTATGTTACCTGTTCAGTTTATAGTTAGACATGTCTCTAGGAGTTGAGAGTTACATACAGATGATATTTTAAAGTGTTACACTCTTTGATTAAACACTGCCATGTTGGAACATAGGTGCACAACTGATCTAGGCAATAGTATAGCACAGGCATGATTGTATGTAATAAATATTTCTTTATCTCTATGTAACATGCTGTATCAGTTGTTTCCAGTCTTCAGACAAAACACAACTCCAAGCTTTATCGGTAACTATTTGAGTTTCTGTTCAAATACAGTTTAGTTCAAAAAAAGTTATTGGCTCCTATTTATAAAATTCCAATCACTTTGTACACCTGTACAAACAATTTCATACTGGCAGAAGAAGCCAGTAGAGAGCCCTCTTCAGGATAAGGCCAAGGACCCTATTCAACAGAATATTACAGGGAAATCTTTTATTATTTCCTATGTGGACCCATTGACATTGGCTGGACCCCTGTAAACCTGCATCACCAATAGTAGTTCTGCAACTACACTTCATTTCAGCATTTCCTATTATTAACAGCTGGACACTTTGAGTGAAGGCCCATTGGTTGGATATGATCCTTTAAGAAATTTTTATCACACCAGCCTCCCTACTTCTTCTTTGTAAAATAATTATATTATTTCATCCTGTAAATAGTTGAACATAGCAAAGGAGTCTCGTGGTGTGCTTCAATATTGGTGGAGTTACAGCACCTTGATAGTGATGAGCACCAGAATTGGGAATTGCAAAGAGATAAATTATTGATATGACCATGTACGTACAGTATGTGATGCCATGCAATATACAAGATATATGCACCAGTGAGGAGTGGGAGGTGCCTTTAGTGCAATTCAAATGCAAACTTAGAGTATCTAATCAGGGTTGGGGAACAGATAAAAGATTTTATAAGCTGGAAGACCATGTAAGCCATATCTCTAGTGTAATGGGTCTTTAAACAGAATCCTGTTCAAAGACCTCAGCCTGACCTAACAGAAGTAATTATATAGTATGTGAGGTTGATTACAGTTAGGGGCACATTTACTAAGGGTCGAATTTCGAAGTAAAAAAAATTCGAATTCTAGTAGTACGATATTCGAAGTCAAAGTTTTTTTTGTTCGAATATGGCCATATGCAATCAAAGTAAAATCGTTCAATCAATCGATTAAATCCTTCAATTCGAACGATTCAAATGATTGAATCTATCGATCTAACGATTTTTATTATTATGCTTCCTTGTTATAAAGTTACCTGTGTGGCGGGGTCGCCCGCCGCGCTATCTGCAGGGACGCCCGCCGCGTGGTTCTTAGGCGCCGGCGCCATTTCTGCGTGCCTTTTAAAGGTACAGGCGCGCTGGCGTGATTGCGCCAGCGCGCATTGGCGCACGTTTTGGCGCAAAATTTTATTGTATTTAAGGCCCATTCTGACCCCCAGCCAGTGCCTGTGATAGAACTTGGTTTCTAGTGGTTCCTGAGCCTTGTGCATCTGATCCTGTAACTGTTTGTCCTGATTATCCGGTTTTGACTCCTGCCTGTTCCCTGACTACTCTGCATTCTGTATCCTGACCAAGCCCAGGGAAAATGTACTCTTGTCTTTAATGGTCTGTAATCAGTAGGTTCATCAATGGAGATCAATAGGTGTATCATGTAACTATACCAGCATACATATTGCTCAGTAATACAGTAAGTACAATTTTGCTGGAAATGTTGATGCACAGTAAGCCAGTATGTAATGAGTATTGAGATGGAAGAACTCGCTAAATATCTATTTTTTATCCTCAGTTTCATTAGAATATTTCCCCATGTACAGAGAGGAGGAATTCCCTCTGCTGTGAGATTTCAGTGGTAAAGTAGAAATTTACTGTAGGTGTACTGGATACATCTGAAGTTATTACTGATTCTGTACAAAGAACATTATATGCTGTAGTTCTTGTTTTTCACTAATAAAGACCAAAGAACAGTGGCGACGAATTGGACACTGACAGTTACAAGTGACCACTTTTCACCATAAAGCAAGCCAGTTCAGAAAGTGGTAACACAGAAAATACCTTGTAAGTTAAAACGTAACTTTTACTATCGTTAACCAATAAAGCACATTTATTGAGAGACACACCCACTAACCAACCAGACCGTCGGTAGTGCTGGACATTATCCTTAAAAATAACACATAATTAAAATGTTTTTACAACAGGTGGATTGTTGGGGTCTCTGAGAGACATTACTTGTTCATTGTCGATTTAACCCTCCAAATACCAGGAGACAAAATCCGCCGGCACCCTCCTTTCCAAGCAGTTTCCCCCGTTCTTAACCTGCCTATCTACGTTGGGACTGCGTGGGAGCTAGGCACTCCACCATCCACCTATGCCCGCCCTACGTGTTTCGATGATGAACTAAGCTTCGTCAGGCGCATAAGTTCTTGTTTTTCACATGATCGCAAAAGGAAGAAAATGGCGCAGAAGCACCCTGATAGGATGATATATGTGTAAAGGTAACAGGCAGGGCAAGGTAAAGCTTCTAGTGGTTAGCTATTTTTAGACTCCTAGTTATGTCCTATATAATATGCCTTGTCTGAAAGGCAAACAAAAAGGTGCTGGATAAGGGCACAATGACTGGCTGTCAACAAAGAATTTCCAATAAAGCAAAATATTCTATTGACACAACAAAAATAGCTCCATAAAACAAAAATTTAACTATTCTAAGTCTCAAAAAGGACCTGGTCAAGGAAACTTAGTTCATAAAGCAAAATATTTGCACAGGTAATGTTATCTGAATGTACAGTAGGAGGTAAAAGAGTTAGTTGTGAACTAAACCACGTGGTTGCAGAACAGAGGAACTGTGCTGAGAATAAAGCTTAAATAAGAATAAAGCAAATAGCACATGAGATGTTTTGACCATCACCATAATGAGTCAGAAAACACCATTATTTGGCAATTACTACTTCCTATAGGGATACATAAGAAATACCTGTGAGAAGCAGACCATGAAAAGCTTGCTTCAACGTTACTGAAGTGTGTGTTGTCTAAGCCATATATTGCATGACAGATATTGCATGGTAGATAGGGGTGATGACAACTGCTGGAACAAAGTAAACTGGTATATTTACCCTTAGTAAAGTTCTGTAGGTATCTTATACCCCTGCTTCCATCCAAAGCACGAATCCAATAAATTTAAAGTGTGGGTTAAGAATACCATTAGGCGCAAAAATCTGCTGCAACGGTGCCTTTATTAACCAACACACCATTGTGTTAGTGAAAACAGGTACAGTTGCAGCAGATTATTGCGCGTAATGGTATTCTTAACCCACACTTTAAATTTATTGCTGTTAAGACTCCCCAAGGGCTATAGGGTTTATACTGGCAATAGAATATGAAATAAGCAGCATGGTAACTGCCATATACTTATGACATATGCATAGTATTGGTATAATGTAAGCGCCCGGGCCAAAACGTTTGAGTGTAAGAGCTGTAAACCGTCTGGAGCCCAAATACTCTGAAGTGGAGTCTTCAGCTCAAGTTCAAGCCCTGTTTGGAGGTTCAACCTTTGGTGAGGGTTCAATTTAGTTAATAACAAGGTTAAAGATATAGGAAAACAGAAGTGCACCAGTCATTCAGCCATTGTTTTAGGACATGAAACACATCTCACCTAAGGTTCAAGCTGGGCATTGGGGTGTAACCAGTAGAGTAAATGGGTATTTTCCCCATAACTGACCTTTAAGCTGAGCTCCCCATTGCCATTGCGCCATACCCAAGTACAAATTGATCAGTGCTGTAGGCTCAAGCAAAGAAAAAACCCTAGCACAATATTGTGGTAACTAGAAATCTCAATGTGTTCTCAAACCAAACTTTAATAACCTTATATAGAATTTTATATGGAATGTATATGGAATTTTACAGCCTTTATATGTGAAAGGCTGTAAAAATGTAAGAATTGTTTAAATTCCCCAAACAGTGGCAAGATTGACTGCTTACTGACACTTCGACTTAAGGAAGCATATTGACATGTACAAAATAATTATATATTCTATCATTATCATTATAGATAAATGTGCAAGCAATCAGTCACTTGCACATGGTGCAAGAAAGTTCTGTGTTTGCAAGTGTAGGGATGTGTAAAATAGCCATCCCCAGTATTATTTAGCAGGCAGTTTCCCTATTGTTATTGACACCCAACTGGGTCCTAAAATACAGTTGGGAGGGGTAACTGTTTCCTATTCCTGCTTTAAGCAATGCCCCTTGTTTCCCACAGTGACCAATAGATTGCATTGTGCTAGAGTATAAAATACTTTGAAGCCATGCTTTCAGTGTCCATCTTGCGCTGGCTCTAGCTTGAGCAGGAGACAGAGCTCGAGTGGAACCTAGACAGGTCAGGTCTAGCAAGAATAGGCTACTCACCTTTATAGGTCACTCTAGGAGTGACAGACAGTCAGGATATTTAGCTGAGCAGCTTGAGGCTTCTCCGAGGATTGTGAGTGGGATTAAGATCCTGGGTACTAATTGCCCAGAAGTAGGGACTAAGTGTACAGACCTAGGGTAGAGAGTATTCCCCTCAGGTTCCACTTAGGGAAACGGCTGAAAGCTGGGTGTACCTTCTCAAAGCTGCATGTATTGTTCCTATCTCTGACGAGAATCATACTGACCAAAGGTGCTGTGAGTACTGCCTATCCATTGTAATGTTAATCCTGTATGTGCTGATTGTACACTCCACTGCGGATTGTATATTGTGTTTAATAAATCTGTTCTATGGTTAAGTTATAAGAACCACTGGCGCCCAATTATTTTCACCCTGAATACAGTTACAGTTGCACTACACCCTGCTTCCACTTCGCTGCGAAGGCTCACTCCCTAAGATTTTAAAGTCTCATCCGGAGCACATTTATAGGGAGTGGAGCTTATAGTAGAGTAAGGTGCACTCAATTTACTATAGCGCTACACAAGTTAATGGGGATAGGTACCAAACAAGCCTAGATTTACAAATTGGGCTTCCCAAGGCTGGTACCCATCCCCCTTCCCTGTCCCCTTCCCATGCATTCATGAACATGTTGTGTCCAGTGCACCTGGGATTGGTGCACCTTTAAAGAGCTAGCAAATCTCCTGCATGTCTCTTGTGCTTGGAACCCATTCAGATGTGGTTTAGAAAACTTGGCTTTAGCACCAGCATATTTCACATATTCCTGTATTAGTAAATTATTGCATAACTCATTCTAGAGAAACACATTTGGGGCTTTCTCGTGCCTTCATCTCTCATAATCTCTTTGAGCATAATAATTAGGAACAAAGGACATATTTCTTCTAAACAATCTTAGAAATGTGTTATTTATGAAAAGGTGGTAGGCATTCTGGGAATATTCCCCTGTCAGACATATTGCAATCTTTGGTATCTACATCATATTTTATAGAATCTTTCCACATTTTTCTAAATATTTCTTGGCAAGAACATTTATTTACTAGCAGAATGCTGAAGGTCTACATTCTTCTGGTGCAGCTTTATTCCACCCTAGCTCCTGTCCCGGGCCCTATCAGTTCTAGAGAGACCCTTTTGGGCAACAACAGTTAGAACAAGGCTAACTATAATAGTGGCCTCTTTACTTACAGGTTGTTAAACCACAACATCTGAGACAGCCTTTCAGTTTCTGTGGGACCTAGTGAAATGACAGCTACTGTCAGATGAGCCCTTACTGTTAGTGTGGACACACCCTCAATGATCGCTGGTGGTGCTTCAATAAGTGCACACCAATCTATTAACTGGAACTTGAGAAATGAGAAATATCAGATAGAGTATTGGGTACAGTCTTAATTGGGGCTTGGGATCCTAGCCCCAATATAGAAACTCTGTCAAGGTGAGCGCAAAGAGATTCACTGCACTGAGTTTATATAAGATTATAGTAGGGTACTAACTCTTTACCCTTCTTCGTGGAACATTAGATTAAAACGCTAATCACTTCTAGAGCAAAGTGACCTTATTCATGGGGCATCCCCTTCCTTACTTCCATGATGGCAATTCTCTTACTTTGGAGCTCCAACTTCCTTGAGGTGTCCCTTACCTTGCCCTTGGCTTTCTGAAGCATCAATCCTTCATAAATAGAGGCCAAGACAATCAAACCCACTATCTGACATCACTGTACCAATGGGAATCTCACTTAAAAGGGCTACACCTGCTCTCATTCATCTCTAGAATAGTAACCCACTATGCCCAAGAATAGGGATGTAGCGAACGTCGGAAAAAAAGTTCGCGAACATATTCGCGAACTTGCGCAAAAATGCGAGCGGTTCGCGAACGGTTCGCAAACCCCATAGACTTCAATGGGAAGGCGAACTTTAACATCTAAAAAAGACATTTCTGGCCAGAAAAATGATTTTAAAGTTGTTTAAAGGGTGCAACGACCTGGACAGTGGCATGCCAGAGGGGGATCAAGGGCAAAAATGTATCTGAAAAATCTGCCTGTGTGTGCTTGGAAGAGATAGTGTAGGGGGAGAGCTGTTAGTGATTTCAGGGACAGATGATAGTAAGTTTGCTGGCTAGTAATCTGCTTGATACTGCTCTGTATTGGAACAAAAAAATAAATAAAAGCAGTCCTTACAAGGACTACTGTTATTGCAGCAGTCAGCAGATGAGATCAGAAGCAGGACAGCTGCCCACTGCAGCTACATACAGAGCACTGCAGTAGAAGGTAGATTACTAGCCAGCAAAGCTACCTAAGCTTAAATGTCCCTCAAACCCCTGCAGACTTCTGTCCCTCCAATAACAGAGCAGTATCAAAACGATTACTAGCCAGCAAACTTTCAACTGTCCCTGAAATCACTAACAGGCAGCAGCTCTCTCCCTACACTATCTCTTCAGCACACACAGGCAGAGTGAAAAAAACGCTGCAGGGCTTCGGTTTTTATAGGGAAGGGGAGTGGTCCAGGGGAGAACTTCCTGATTGGCTGCCATGTACCTGCTGGTCTGGGGTGAGAGGGCAAAAAAAAGCGCCAACAATGGCGAACCCAAAATGGCGAACGTCGCGCGACGTTCGCGAACTTCCGGCGAGCGCGAACACCCGATGTTCGCGCGAACAAGTTCGCCGGCGAACAGTTCGCGCCATCTCTACCCAAGAACTAAACCAGATTGGTAGATGGAAGGCTGAAGCTCTTTTCTTGTACACTCCTATAAAGTGTTACTGTTAACAGTTTGCATTACTGTCCTCATTTAGCTTCGCTGTCTCCATCTTGGCTGCCACTTTCCTACACTTGACTCTTCCTATGCACAAACTGCTGCTTTGTCTGCTGTGTTCTGAATTTGTAAAGGAATTTTAATATCCACATGTTCCTTTTATATTTCCAAAAACCACAAATAACTTTTTTGAGTCACGCAGATGCTCTAATAATATGTGCATAGTCTACAGGAACATTTGATTCTGAATACTCAGATGTTAAAGAACATTAAAATTATCTTTTCAACCCACTCTCAGCTTTTTAGATTAGCCACACAAATAAAGAGGAACAGTGTCCAAAATAGGAATATCACATGTTTGCAAGAAAAGTGCAGTATAACAGTATAGTTATAATTATGCTAAATGACACCCCAGACAAAAATAATTGGAAAAAATGATTGCTGTTCTTTCTGAAATTATGCTCTGGGGCTCGTTCAGAGAGCAGCTGGGGACGGGAGAGCTCACGTTGCTTTGCTGCAATGAAGTGCAAGTAAAAACATAATTTGAGGGTACAAGCATAATTCAATGAGAGGCGGAGGAGCACTTCAGCAATCATATGGATATCTTGGTCCCATCTGGATGTCAGAAGAAAAATACGGCTGCAGAATTAAGTGTTCAGTGATGGTGACGTATAAGCTTTCTAATAATGTTTTCTTTTGCAGATAAGGTCAATCATGCCTCCAATACTGGAATAATACTCAGGGTCGCTCCACCAATGAGGAGAGTTGAGCCACTCGTCTCAGGTAGCAGCGCCCCCCTGGTTGCCAGGGGCAGCAAAAATGCTGCTCCAGGTAAATAAGAGACGAATTTCCAGTTTTCAACCCTGAAATTCGGCTCTCCTAGTGCAGAGCTTGCTGAAAAGGTGAACGCCATGAGGAGGGGTGGGGCAGCAAAGGAATGCCGCATCAGGTGGTGAAAAGGCCAGGATCGCCGCTGATAATACTATACTAAAAACCCCTCCAATCATTCCATTAAAACTAAATGGCTCACTAAATTCATGAAAATCCCAGCTGGAATCTTGAAGGAATTCCAGCAATTGGAATTGTATTGCATTTAATAAAATTCTCCTGACTGTACAGGTAAAATTATCATATCATCCCTTTTTTGATGCAAGACAGTACTTGATTTTGTATCCACTGAATTACACTGCCTAGGGTTACACAATTTGTTATCCACAAAAATCCCTAAATCCTTCTCAATGAAGGATAGCCCAACATAATACTATTTAGTATGTACGTATTTTCTACAGAAGTGGATAAATTTGCATCTATCAGCATTGAACCCAATTTTCCAGTTTACTGCCTAATTCTCCAATTTAGACAAATGTCTCTGCGAAGAGGCAGCATCCCTTTTGAAAATGTTAACCTCATTGTAAGGATTGTAACTATTTTTGCTGATGATAGTAAATTATGCAGAGCTTTACGTTTCAGGCTTGATGTTCCTTCCACAATTCATTTGATTGCTATAGGAGTAAGAGTTCCATGTCACCGCTAAAATCTAACATCGTGCCAATGTGAAAAGTTCTCAGGAATACATTAACTTTTTTTTACAGTAGCGTAATCTTTGTAAAACAGTGTTCTTTGATAGGGATCTTTACAAAGTGGTAAAAACTTTGGTAAAAATTTTCCATATTTGGTAGTACAGGTATAGGACCTGTTATCCAGAATGCTTGGGACCTGGGATTTTCTGGATAAGATAAAATCACTATTTACTGCTCGCTGAAACGAGATTGAAAAATGGTTATTTTTATTGTTAAGTAATTGTCAAAAAAACAATAATTTGCATAGACAACTATATTTTCATTACATTTACTTGTTGCCCCCCAGGTGTGCAATAAAGAGAACAGTTTTATATGTGTTTATTTTGTTTAGTGTAGAATGTGTTTTTGGAATATGTGTTTCAGGGACACAACCTGTGCTGTGTTATTTTGTGTTGAGCAGAGCCGGGCCAACCCGGCCAGGCGCCCTAGGCAACCTGGCCATGGCGCCGGCTCAGTGCGCGCTTGACTGTGCATGCGCAAAATTTTACGCCAGCGCGCATGAGCAAAATTTCACGCCAGTGCGCATGCGCAAAATAGGTGCGTGCATGCGCAGAAGAGCATTTATGCGCACGCCACCAGCGGCAGACGGGACCGGACACGGGGTAGGTGACAGAGCAGGTACATGCCTGGCGCCCCCTCAGCTTTTGCACTGCCTCCCTCTCCGAGTTTGTTAAATAATGTCTTTGGACATTTAAGCAGTAAAAGAGCGAGACTCCAGCCACTACACCACATATTTTTGTTTTGGAAGCTGATTTGAAGTTCCTTCTTTCCCCCTCTCAACAGACATGCACCCTGGATCTCTCAAGTATTAAAAGCTAGTGTGACAGTTATGGATTTTAGGTCCTACTTATGTTCTCACTAGTGATGGGTGAATTTATTCAGCAGGCACAAATTTGTGGCGTATTTCTGCATTTCGCCAGCAAATAAATTCTGATGCTTTTTTTTAACTTTTTTTGACGCCGGCGACAATTCTGACAGCGGCGACAAGTAAACAGATGCCCATTGACTTTAATGCACGTTAAATGTCGCAGGCTTCAGGATTGTCGCCGGCATAAATTTTGACGCTCACGAATTGACACCAGTGTCAAAATTCGTGTTTTGATAATTCTTTTCCCGTTTCGCGAATTTCGCAAATTTGTGGTGAAGCGAAGTGGGACAAATTTTTCTATCACTAGTTCTCACACCGTAGATGACAATATTACGGCAATTATGGAATGTAGTCATTTTAGGCATGTGGCTTTAAAGGCATCAGAATCCAATTCAGGTTGTATCCATTCCTTGGTGCAACCCACTAAGGCAGGGGTGTCCAACCTGTGGCCCGAGGGCCGCATGCGGCCCAGGATGCATATGAATGCGGCCCAGCTTGAAACTCTCGGTTCCCAAGGAAACGTCATGTCGCAAAGGATATAGGAGATGGGTGGGGACTCTTCCCATTGCCCAGTTAGTAATAATAATATAATAATAAGTCTAGGTGTCCCATTTTCCAGTGCATAGCTCCATCTGATATTGTAGTTCTTTTTTGTGTATTTTCTTTACTGTTACAAATCAAAACTGTTTGTGTATTTCATGTGTGGCCCCAGACAATTTTTTTTTTCCAATGAGGCCCAGGGAAGCCAAAAGGTTGGACACCCCTGCACTAAGGGAAACCTAGAATTACTCTCAGGTCCAGGCTAACGATAGATCTAATTCATAAAGCTACTGTCCAGTCAGGGTGGCCCTCTCACAGTAGATGTGCTTCCTGGAACAGGTTGGGTGTCTCCTTCTATTGTCATGTTAGAAAACCATTAGCTCTGTTCTTCAGTGCTCTCCACATGTGCTGTGTATTGTTCAGCTTGTGCTATTAATTATTTCCCATTGACATCTGTATATAATATCGCATTTAATTAGAATAACGGAATTGTCAGGAGTGGATATTTATAAGGATAATGATATGAAATCTGCTGTAGGACATTATGCACTTGTGTTTGCTCTTTAGTGTAACATTTGTGTGATGATGCAAATGTACAGTAAGGCATGAGAATGTCAGTACATTTCATCATGAAGCCAACTCACTGGTTTGATTTGTAAATAGTACCACTGTATCTGGAAAATGGCAGTAAGGCTTGCATTAGTTTTGGGGGTACATTGGTGGTATTGGGCCAACATGGCCGAAGTCCCTGTCCTGTCTGTTCTGATCATGTATTGTACATAGACACTAGGGAGCTAATTCCAGCCTGGACATTGTTTTAATTCCAGGGTTCCCCTAGTAAATTGCACTCATGGTCTCAATCCACTAATGCTGTGAGAATGGGGCACTAGAGTTGTCATTCAATGAACCACAATACTTATTATCTCCCAAACAGTTGCCATATCACGTGCTCAATTTGTCAAAATGGATGCTAAATTGCATCTGTTCTCATGAACTGGGTGGTAGATGCAGTTCACGCAATGATGCTCGGATGCTGCATTGTACATACCAATTTGTGTCCAATTCAGTAGATATCTATCCGGCTGGTTATAAAAACCCATTGGACACATGAGTCAGGGCTGCTAATAGGGTGGAAAATATGATCCAGGGGTCATGAAAGTGGCTGGTGGCAGAGGTGTGGGTCATAGGTGTGGTTTTCTTGGGTTGTGGTTTGGGCATAATTGGGGAGTGACCCTGAGTGCAATGAGTATCAGGGGTGGATTAATGAATAGACTACCCTAGGCTATAGCCTAGAGGTCCAGAGTGATTAGGGCTCATCTAGTCTTTTCAGTTATGTTCTTTTCTTTAAAAAAATATTTTTATCTGCTCTGTTGGGCCTGGGTATGGTCAGGATGAGCGCATGGTACCTGCTGGGATAAGATTAGACAGCCAGACAGTGCAAGGATCATGTGTGGCATCTGATCTCTGTAAGACACATTGGGTTTGGCTTGGGCTAACGTCATAAATGCCTGCCTGGCTGCATAATCTCCTCCCAGTAGGTACTGACCATGCACCCATCCTGAGTGGACCAAGGCCAAGCAGATCAGAGAACATAAATACAAATAATAATTTAAAAAAGCTAGATCATGGGTGTCCAGGTGCACACGTGACCCTGATTAATTGATGTATATATCTAAACTTTTGGGAGTGGAAGTAACCTAGAAGGGGGGCTTGTGAAAAGTGTAGTCTAGGGGCCCTCACATCTCATTTATCCACCACTGATGAGCATATATTATTTTAATTGGGGCCTCATTTTAATTGTTAATAGGACCCACCATCCTGGGGCCCCTGGTATCAGTGCATATACTCCTTTCCCAATGGATTAGCAGAGACCAACAGTATAATTAGTATAATTAGCCAATTTTTGTCCAAATCACTCTCAGTGATATGATGTTCATTTTCTCGAGTCTTAACTTCAACTCAATACATATTGAAGAAGAACATTATATTGCAGAAAGAGAGATTAAGCCTGTATTGTACAAATCACAGGCTTATCTGTACTTAGAAGGTTAGAAATTCAGTCGGTTTTGCATATTGTATTAAAGTGATATAAAAATTGTATGACCTGCAGATAAAACCATCTTTTTTATTATTTGGACTTCTATTTTCCAAATACATGGATTTTTCATTTTTTGAAAATATATTTTACAAATACATGGAAATGTCATGACAGTTCATCAGGGGTTAAGGATTATCCTTATACATGTGTGTGTATGACAGGCTTGTCATTGTATGTTTATATAAAGGGATGGGAAAGGAAACTGCAATGGGATGTATGGATCTAAGGCGAGGAGGATCACTGCCAAGTGTTCTGCTGATGCTGAGAAAAGGCCACGGGGTCCAGGAAGCAGAGGTATCCAGGCTGACGTAAAGGAACCTTGGTGGAGCTACAAATGTGTTTCAGGAGCAATCATCAGCAAAAACCCAGCATCTTCTGGCACATGCAGTATTCTTCTGCTTCAAACCCATTAGTTCCATTCACTTGGCAGCAGAACACAGGCACTTCACCCCTGACAGCAAGTCAGCTCCTTCTGGGATCAAGGAGAAACTAGAAGGAAACAAAGAAATAAGTAAAGAAACAAAACAAGCAAATGGCTATAAAAATGCTGAATATCCATCAACATGTTCTGCTAAAATAAACTTTAATAATCAGTGTTATAAAGCCCTTATAGAGGCACATTAGGCCCATGGGCCCCAAGTTGAGCAGCCCTGTATTAAATGAATAAAAACAAATGATTGTTGAAACAAAGGTAGAGTCAGGAGTCAGCTCTGAAGGTGACCATACATGGACTTGTGACTCTGTCCCTCTGTCCCCAGACTAATTCGGCAGCTTCTTGGCCTAAATATGGGGCCTTAGAGAAGGCATTACTGACCAATACAGGCATGGGACCTGTTATCCAGAATGCTCAGGACCTGGGTTAGAATCTTTCTGTAATTTGGATCTCCATACATCTTCTAAAAAAATTATTGAAACATTAAGGGGCCGATTCACTCAGCTCGGGTGAAGGGTTCGAATGAAAAATACTTCGAATTTCGAAGTATTTTTTGGGTACTTCGACCATCGAATGGGCTACTTCGACCTTCGAATTCGACCTTCGACTTCGAATCGAACGATTCGAAGTAAAAATCGTTCGACTATTCGACTATTCGATAGTCGAAGTACTTGCCCTTTAAAAAAAACTTCGACCCCCTACTTCGCCAGATAAAACCTACCGAAGTCAATGTTAGCCTATGGGGAAGGTCCCCATAGGCTTGCTAAGCTTTTTTTGATCGAAGGATTTTCCTTCGATCGTTTGATTAAAATCCTTCGAATCGTTCGATTCGAAGGATTCAATCGTTCGATCGAACGAAAAATCCTTCGATCGTTCGATCGCAGGATTTGCGCTAAATCCTTCGACTTCGATATTCGAAGTCGAAGGATTTCAATTCGAGGGTCGAATTTCGAAGTATTTTTAACTTCGAAATTCGACCCTTCGTGAATCGGCCCCTAAATAAACCCAATAGGATTGTCTTGCTTCCAGTAAGGAGTAATTATGCCTGAGTGAGTACAAGATACTTTTTTATTGCTACAGAAAAAAGGGAAATCATTTTTAAAAATGAGAATTATTTGATTAAATCCATAAATCGGAGCTTTCTGGATAATGGGTTTCCGGATAACGGATCTCATACCCTGTCAACTCAGCAAGCTGTCTGGGGGTAATCTTTGACTCTTCTCTCTCCTTCTCTGATCATATTAACACCACTGTCACTTTTTCTCACACAATATTACCAAAATCTGTCCCTTTCTTTCACCTGCTACGGCCAAGACGCTCATGCAAGCTCTCATCCTATCCCGACTAGATTACTGTAACTATTAAAATACTGCTGCCAGAATTCTCCTCCTCTCATCCAAAAGGGCACAGGCCCCTCCCCTGCTGAAGACCTTATCATGGCTTCCTATAAAACAAATAATAACTTACAAACTCCTCCTCATAAACTTTAAAGCCCTTCATTCCTCCTCTGCACCTAATTACATCTCTTCTCTTGTCTCTCTATATGTTCCTGGCTGAAACCTCACTACTACTGCTGTTTCCTGCATCAAACCCTTCTGCCTTGCTGCTCCTTATATTTGGAATGCCATTCCTGAATCTCTCCAGGGAGAATCCTCATTCAATGTCTTTAGAACTACACTCATAGACTACCTCTGGGAGCACCTGGATAACACCTGCACTGGAAACTGCCACTTATATGTCCCAAACTGTAACCTATAGCACTTACTGTAATACCCCTCCGAATTGTCTGTAAGTTACTCTCCCATTTAGACTGTAAGCCCTACAGGGTAGGGTCCTCCATCCTTTTGTCTCCTTGACACTGAGCACTTAATCTATAGTGTAATTATATTTTATATTTATGTGAAATGTATTTCTAATAATGATCTTATTGTTACTTATTAATGCAGTGACCCCTTGTTTGTTACTACTAATTTATTGTTTTGCTGAACAGTGCTTTGCCCTCAAGGAGAGCTATACAAATAAAAATATACATACATACTTCATCCCAACTAAGATACAATTCATCCTTATTGGAGTCAAAACAATCCTATTGGATTTATTTAATATTGAAAAAAATATTTAATATAAAAAATGGAAGAAATAGACTCCTCTATCCAAGCACAATCCTAATGATATAATTAACCAAAATCAGTGCTCTATAATATTACATTACTCAGCATTTAATCCTGATGATGGCATAGCCATTAATTCATTTTTATACTTGTTCCTTGCATCCTGTATGAATTATTTCACAATTCTTGGCACTTCATTTAAGAAAGCACATTCCTCTAATTATGTTAAATCATTGCCCAGTAGGTTGTTTCTGCCTGGGGAGGGGGATTAAAATATGGTAATAATCTTTGCATCATTACAAAGAGGCATTAAGTGTCTTCAACATCACATTTAATGGGAAAGTCATTAATTCCCATGTTTTGGATTTAAGGGGAACTAATTATTACCCTGTTAATTTTTTATTACAGTAGCTACTGTCAGGGTCCGAAATCTCAGTTTAGGAATTTGCAGACCAAGGAGGAAGCAGCAGGCACCAAACACAGTTCACAGCATCCAAAGGGTTAAGAAGTTAGCAAAGTCAAATCCAGGCAGAGGTCAGTTCAGGCAGCAATGTTCTTAGTCAATATAACAGGCTGAGGTCAAGATCAAGGTCAGAATCAGTAATAACGCACCCAAGAACACATTAAGTTGAACCTATAATCGGCAAAGTCAGGAAGTCTTTGGCGTCTATTTAAAGGGGATTTTCGCGTCAAAACTAGTGTGCTGATGCTGCATGTTTTGACGCATGTCCACCATGATGCTTGCGCAAGTTTTGATGCATTTTGACACACTTGAACCCTGAGCACCGCCATCTTGCCTGCGGCATCGAAAGGAGCACCAATGCGATTTCCTTACAGCTGGGGGATGTGGTACCAATGCAATTATACATCGGAGATGGACACACTGATTATGGCATTAATAATTGTGGGTATGGGGTTGGCCCAGTTACATACTGTACTTTGTTCTGTGTCTTGTAAAGCCTTCACTTATTGAACAAGTTCCACACATACCAAACTAGCTATGTCAAGTTTGTTTACTTCTGTGACACAGTCCTGTAGAAGGTTCTCAGAGCACAGATAAATGTATACAGGCACTCGGTGTGCTGTTAAATGAGTCAGAACTAGAGACGTTGCTCCAGGACTTGGATGTCTCATCTAACTTAAATGCACATTCTATGCAGCTTAGACTTTAACATAATAGTAATTAAAGATGCAGTTAGAAATATGCTAAGCTAAAGGTAAGTGAGCTTATGCATACCTATTAAATATCTGACCTAAATATGGCCAGTAAATGATGAGTAAACCCATGCTTGAGCCACATTTAGATAAAGTGAAAGAGTTCCTTAGACACAGCTGTCCAACTGGAGACCGATGTTCTGGTTTTGGCCCATAGAAAGATTTGCATGGACCCCATAAATCTCTTTGTATGACATATGACATTGTTTTATAATAGTTTGGCCCCATGGAATACCTTGGAATGCACTGCAGCACAGGTAAATTCTGCTACCTACAAATGGTCATGTAAGTGAGAAACGCATGACAGTTGTTCTACCCATTGGGTCATCTATAGGCATGCCACTTGAATGGTCACTTGGATGGCTCCATCTTGTAAAGGGAGACAGGGTGATTATTTTACATGTTTTATTGCACTTTTCCCCTTGCCCCCTCCCTCTGTTGGGGAAAGCCCCAACTGGTGGTCCCACATACGCAATAGACAGATATTGTGCAATGTGGCTTTATCAGATGATGATTTCCACCTTTAAAGACATGGGGCTTTTCTTCTAGAAGAATTATCCAATATCCAATATCCCATTTAAACCCTGTTAAAGCTTTTCTAAAGGCCGTACACCTTATAAGGCAGTTGCCTTTAATTCGCGATGGACGAATCTCTCCTGAATTTCCCGAAAAGTTTGCGAAATGACTAAAAATTTGCAAAAAATCGTGAAAATGGAAACTTCGTGAAATTCAGACATTTTCACGAAAAAATCGTGAAATTCGGACGTTTTGGAGCAAAATCGAGCAATTCGAACCTTTTCACGAAAAAATCAAGCATTTCGAACGTTTTCACATAAAAATCGTGAAAATCGTACATTGCCGCAGGCGAATTTTCACCGGTAAATGTTTTCGTGAGCGATTCACGAATTTATTCGCCGGCGGCGAAACACGGGAATTCACCGCAAATTCGTGCCTTGTGAATTTATTCGCCCATCACTACCTTTAATATATTGCTAGGTTTCTCTTATTCCAATCATGCCTATTTAACCAGAAACAACAAATGTTTGACTGGCTTGCTATCTAAGTTGGAGGGAACCCAGATGACCAGGTAGCCAACCTGGTGCATTCTAACTAGTTCTGCTGATGCAGGGCCAAGTGGGTAGCTGAACTCCTGGTATCTCATTGATAATGTTGTAGGAAGGCTTGTGGCAATTGGCTGCACTTCCAAGTATCATTCTGAAGTCAAGCTCCCTGTTGATTGGTGTACAGCTTTTGCCATAACCCAAATCAACACAGTTTTTGATGAACAACCAGCGCATGTCTCTTCACCCTTTATGGACCATGTGAAAGTTTCTTCTCCATCGTCCCCATAGTCAGTTCATATGATGTCCATTTCATATCTATTTGCTAATAGCTTAAACTGGAGAGCTGCACAATTTTACAGTTCTCTAAATTTTGATGGTTTCCTTTATTTTTATATGTAGTTTGATGCATCGTAACCTCCATCATTAAAAGTCCATTTTAATGGGCTCAATTCAATACTTGGGGGTGAACAATCTCTCTGTGACCCCATAAGTGTTGGGGTGGCTGAGATAAAATAATTCAGTGTAATAAGGTAGGGAACTAAACTGAATAGGTCAGTGGGATCTCCCTTACCCTCCTATTCCCTGTCCACCAAAAATGTGGGCAGTTTCATGTGAGTTTTGGATTTTCCATCCACTATAGCTCAGTTATAAAGTTATCTTTCCATGGACAACTATAATGATATTGTAAACAGCTCCCCTAAGAAATATAAACTGCCACTGGAGAATTGATTGTACCTTTCAAAAGGCAACACGATGGAATGTAACATTTATGGATCTGGAATGAGTTGACCCAGGGATACGAATGGCGCATCAGTCTTTATTTATTACAAGCTTAAACAGCTTGCCCTACTCACTACTGGTTACAACTGATCAATAACAAGTCAGACTGTTTTATGGATGTTTAATTAACCGCTTACCTGCTGTAAATCATAAAATCAATGCCAAGGGATGTCAATGACCTTTCTGTCAGTGCCGTAAATTTTTATTTCCAGTTTCCAGCTTTCTATGCGGATGGGCCGTGTGTTTACTGGCAATGGGCTGCGCAGGCAAGATCAAATAACCACAGGAAATAAATTGTTTAATAAACATTTCATTTTATACCTCAACAAAACCCATAAATATTGAAAGTACAATAGATACCATACATCTTTAAGCATTCATACAAAGAAAGAACACAACTGGTTGAAGCAATGGGGGGATTTACATTTTCGCCAGTGACGAAAAAAAAATAAATAAGGACGCCGGCATCAAAAATGGACAGAAAAGATATGCAAATTTTTTGCCATTTCGTGAATTTCGCAGGAAACTTGCGAATTTTCCGGCGAAATGCCCCAAATTCGCCCATCACTAGTGCTTAAAGGAGAACTGAAGAAATAGGGTGGAAATGTTGTACATTATATTTTGGGTTGTACATTATATTTTGTACATGCTCTGTGCTGCTGTCACTTACCGAAACTTAGAAACTGACTCAAAATATACAGGACACATAGAATAGAAATGTCACAATATAAGGCTGGAAAAAAAAATCAGATTATTGGTACTAGAAAGCTCAGAAACTAGCACAACCAATATTAGAATTTAATAATCAGCCCTGTAGCATCAGCTTATATTACAGACAAACCTTAACACTGCGTAATAATTTGTGACAACCCCTAAGCTTAGCTTCTCAATGGCTGCACAAAGAACACTGAGCATGTGCAAGTCACAGACACTCCTAACAAAATCCAAGATGGGAAACTCCTGTGACAACTTTAAAGGTATGAATCATTACTACTATAGAGGACATTTAGGCTGGTTTAATAAAACCAGTATGTAAAATATGGCATTTCTAATTGTATTCATTTTAAAGGGTTTAGTTCTCCATTAATTATTCCATTACTAATATTTACTGAAAATGATGGCGTGTGTACAGCATGGCATTAAAACCTGTGTATCGTAAGAAATACAGTAATTGTCCCTTTATAGAGGTTTTCACACTTTTTCATTTCGTTTTCATTTTTTTGTGGTGAGAAATTTGGTCAGACCTGAACAAACTTGAAATCTTTTATTATATATAGGGCTAGTGTTTTAATTACCATATAAATCAGGCTAAAGTTTTGAAAACAAAATGCCAGGTAAATAGATGGGGGGGGGGTGCTAAAGAAAAACATAAGCAATAAAAATAAAAATAAAGATAACATTAAAACCTCACAGGTAACCTGTATTGTGGTTGGTGGCTCAATGGCCTCCGGCAATTTTCAGTTGCAGGCCTGCAGAATAGACATGTTAATAATTAACAAAAAACATAAAAATTGAGGAGCAATTAAAAAGTAGCTTAGAACTGGTCTATCTATATCATTTAATTGAGATTCCCTTTTTGCAATTGGCATTGGAGAGAGGTCAAAATATAAGTATAACAAATAATTTCAATAATTATATCAATAAAAAAAGATTTTTTCTTTGTTGCAAAAATGCAAATAAATAAAAAACTACAGTACAAATAATTCATTACCAAAACTGATTTTTAAAAGTTTCATTGAAGACTTACATCCATTGGCTCCTTCCATAGCCCATTTATCTACTATCAAATATTAGTGGTTTTAGAGTCGTTTAAATTTATGTTTAAACTCTATTTCTGTAAAACCACAAATGCCTCGTAATTTATCAAAAGATCCAAATATGAAAAGTATGGGGAAAAAAAACGCTTAGGGGCAGATTTACTAAGGTTCGAAAGGTAAATTGAAATTTTCAAAATTATTGTTGTTCAAAACTCACAATTTCGAAAATTAAAACCACCGACTTGAATTTTAATTAGAATGTGAGATTTATCACACCTCAACTCTGGAAACAGTTCTAATTCCATACTTTGCCACCTTAAACCAGCCAAGTTCATGTAGAAGTCAATGACTGTCTTGCTACAAGTTCCCTTGGCAGATTTATCACAAACTAAACGTCTAACTGAGCACTTCCCCCAGCAGACTTATCAAATATAGGGGTGGAAATAAAATACACACACATTGATCATCATTAAAGAAGAATAATATATTGTAAGAAAAGTAATACGATACCGATTGAAGACAACGCAACGTCTAGCCGAGCTTCCCTTGGTAGACTTCTGAGAGGAACATCAGCTGGGGGACCCGGGCCCAAATCAAATACAGCGACTCCCAGAGCACATCAATCGGCTAATGGTCCTTACAAGACCAATTATTCCACACAACACGTCTGCTTCTAGATGAAGTCCCGAAGCCCTCCCAGCTGAGCTCCTTTTTATATTGGTACAATAACAAAGTAATAGATCATTACACATATACATATATAATAATAATAATAATGGCTACATGCCCAGGACATGGCCATGAGAATGACCATGAAAATGGAAATAACCATTGCTGTGTATTTTGATTATAACTATGTGAATAAGATATGAGCTTCCTCCTTAATATTATTATTTTATTATTAACATGTATTTATATAGCGCCAACATATTGCGTAGCACTGTAAAGTAAATGTGATTATACAACTACATCACACGAATTACATATATAGAATATATGGAGTAACAAACGTCACAATCAATACAGGTACAAAAAGGTGAGGAAGGCCCTATGCATAGGCATACAGTCTAAAGGGGAGGGAGTAATACACAAGGTGTGGGAGTGGGCAAGATCGAAGTAAGTGGGTTATAAACCAATTTATATGTTTATGAGTCTATTACCTTAACTCCTACTATTCCTTGTTCTCCTGCTAATGTCAGTACATCCATTTTATAACTAAGGAGCCATATTGAATGCACTTGATCACACTCACATTTATACATGGCCTACCATGTCACATTTGTATCACAATGACAGAGGTCAGTTTCGGACTGGGACACCAGGGGCCCACCAAAAAACCTTAGACCAGGGGCCCACCCTCATTACTATTATTCTTCCTCTCCTCACTCAACCTCTATTCTCAAAGTTTCTTTTCTTACATACTATAATCTATTATTCCATCTCTTTAGCCTCTTTGTTCTCATAGAAATAGGGAATGGCCCTGAAATAGGCCAAAAGTTTAGCAGCATGGGGGCCCACTGACACCCTGGCCCACCGGGAGTTTTCCTGGTATCCTGGTGGGCCAGTCCGACACTGACAGAGTTCCATTGAACCATTTGAAGATATTAATAGCCTTCTTGACATTAGAGGAAAACTCGATTCGAATTTGACTCAGATTTTCGGGTCTTTCCTATTCAATCGAGTGTTAGACATAAGAGTATTTTCATAAATAACCTCCCCTTTGAGTTGAGTACATTCGAATTTATTAAAAATTCACATAACTTCGGAATTCGACCTTTGATAAATTACCCCCTGAATGATGTACAATCACCTTGAAAACAATTACTAGAAAAAAAATCTGAAAACCTCTCAAAGTCCGAATGGCTAAAATAGGATCAGCGCAGCTTCCTTTGACTTTTATAGAACCTTGACTGCTTTTACTTGCCTCAGATTTGTATTAGAGCTTTCCTTGATTTTTACACTTAATAAATATCCTAGAAGTTAAAATAAACAAACACATTTTTAGAGAAAAAGATTTGATTCAATAAAAAAAATTTAAATTCGGATGTTAGTAACCAGGCCCCACGGACTCAGCAATATTAACCTAAAATAAAAGAACAGCTTGGTACTGGGGGTAAAAGAATTTGTATGGAATACATGCATGGTTGAAACAAAATTATTTGTTTCCATGGTAACACATAAAATGAAACAGAAGGGTATGAGTGTAGGGGCTGTCAGTCTCAACTCCGAGTTCAGTGAAGCAAGAAATGATTGGCTTGACATACAGTGCAAGGGAACTGGCTGCGGGATGAATAGAGGAGGCTTAGATTCAATACGGCAAATGTTTAACCTATTTCCAGAGCTGGATGCCAGCCTTTGCCTTGTGATAATAATGCCCCCGTCTTTTCATGTCAGGACAAGTGCAATGAATGTAACAGACTTGGATGACAAAATGAGAGAAGGATTAGTTGCTATGATATATCAGAATGTCATATTGAGGCCATGCACTGGAGCAAGATATCTTTCTCTGCCTAAAAATGAACTTTTATATCGTTTCATGAAAACTGCCCAAGTTGCTTTATTATTTAATAGTTAATGAGCATCTCATTTAACATGTCTGAGTTTGGAACGTATTTAAAGTTTTCTCCATTTGGTTTCGTTCCAAGTTCAAGTACCAAACTGTGTGCCAATATCTTGTACTAAGAAGATCTAATAGAGATAAAAACAGGTTATTTGCAATTTAAATTGTCACTTGCTTGTTTTTCTAGAGTTTAGCAGCGTGGCATCCAGAGGAGTCAGTAGGGTGCAGCTTGTAAGTGTCCCTTGGAACACCCCAAACTTGGGCTTCATTTAGACCCATAAGTTTAGAAATGCTGGGGAGCCCTGCACTACTGACTACTTTCCTATGGCAGGTAATAAAAACATGGTTCGCTTGTGCCCAACAACTGCACATTGAAATTGATTTTTTTTGGCACAAAGGGACCATAAAAACAGTAATTTTGCAAGCCCTAGAGCTCCAGAACTTACATGCATGGGGTTGGTTAATGAGCCCCCCGTATCTGTTCTAGTAAACTGAAACTGCTATTGGGAATGAGAAATAATTCCTCATACAAGGCTTTCAGACAATATTCTTTGTTCTTTATATGCTGTGTATTAGTGATGTGCACCCGCCTGTAATGTTCTTAACCCTAACATGGCAAGCCTCAATATTTATAGGCCCACGTCCGCCCCAATGTGCCGTCATGAAAGGGGCAGGACAGACAGGCACAAATCTATAAAAATCTATAAAAGGAAAACCGGGAGGCAGAAGTGGGCACAGTACGGTCGCGGGCGGGATCTCCATTTTCAGTATGGCTCCTGCCTGAGACTTCAATGCTTCCCTGAGTGGTAAATTAAATTAAAGATTTTCTTTTTGATGAATGAGTTCATGAAAGTTTCAGGAATGGAAACGTTAATTGCCACCAGTATACCTTCTGTGTATATTGTATGGCGTTGATTATACAGAATGCTTAGGCCTGGGGGTTTTCCAATATGGAATCTCCATCCCCTAAGGTTACTGATAGTCATTGAAACATTAAATAACATTAATAGTTAGAAAGGTTTTGCCACCAATATAGTCATGCAACATATTATGAGTTTGTGCCAGCATGGTTTTATGCATAATAGATCTTGCCAGACTAACTTAATTTCTTTTTATGAGAAGGTAAGTAGAGACCTCGATTCTGGGATGGCAGTGGATGTGATTTACTTAGACTTTGCTAAAGCATTTGATACAATGCCACACAAAAGATTACTGGTTAAATTAAGGAATGTTGCAGGATACTGCCACTTTGCAGAGTGATTTGTCTAAGTTGGAAAACTGGGCAGCAAACTGGAAAATGAGGTTCAATGTTGACAAATGCAAGGTTATGCACTTTGGCAAAAATAATATAAAAGTAAATTATGCACTAAATGGCAGTGTGTTGGGAGTTTCCTTAAATGAGAAGGATCTAGGGGTTTTTGTAGATAACAAGTTGTCTAATTCTGGGCAGTGTCATTCTGTGGCTACTAAAGCAAATAAAGTTCTGTCTTGCATAAAAAAGGGCATTAACTCAAGGGATGAAAACATAATTATGCCTCTTTATAGGTCCCTGGTAAGGCCTCATCTGGAGTATGCAGTTCAGTTTTGGATTCCAGTCCTTAAGAGGGATATAAATGAGCTGGAGAGAGTGCAGAGACTAAGTGCAACTAAACTGGTTAGAGGGACGGAAGACTTAAATTATGAGGGTAGACTGTCAAGGTTGGGGTTGTTTTCTCTGGAAAAAAGGCACTTGCGAGGGGACATGATTACACTTTACAAGTACATTAGAGGACATTATAGACAAATAGCAGGGGACCTTTTTACCCATAAAGTGGATCACTGTACCAGAGGCCTCCCCTTTAGACTAGAAGAAAAGAACTTTCATTTGAAGCAACGTAGGGGGTTCTTCACAGTCAGGACAGTGAGGTTGTGGAATGCACTGCCGGGTGATGTTGTGATTCAGTTAAAGACTTTAAGAATGGCTTGAATGATTTTTTGGACAGACATAATATCAAAGGCTATTGTGATACTAAACTCTATAGTTAGTATAGGTATGGGTATATAGAATTTATGTGAAAGTAGGGAGGGGTGTGTGTATGGATGCTGGGTTTTCATTTGGAGGGATTGAACTTGATGGACTTTTTTCAACCCAATTTAACTATGTAACTATGTAAATATGTAACTTAGTTACCATTAAGTACAAGGTTCTGTTTTATTATTACAGATCAAAAAAGTTTTTAAAAATTGAATGATTTGCTTTAAATGGCCTTCCTGTAATTCATGGGTTTCTGGATAACAGGCTTCCAGATAAGGGTTCCCATACCTGTAGCAGAAAAGCTACATAGCTAGACCATTACCTGAATTGCATAATAAATCGTTTGTGGGAATTGTTTTTAAGGTTTTCAGTTTTCCATGGTAAATAAAATGTTATTTCTATTCCCTGAGGTTTGCTTCGATGATGAGGGTTTTCACTAGAATCATAAATCAAGTGATAAGCACCTGAACTACACAGAGACCTTTGATGACTAACACTTTTTGTCTATTATGTGATACAATAAACGGGACGTTTCTATACATTCCTGTTGGATGGTTGGATGTGCATTAAGTGCTCGCATGATGATTGCTGTCTAGCCAGTAGCAGTAAATTCACTCCTTTAACTCAACCTCACTAATGTATCACAGAACATTATCACTTGTTGAGAATTCAGGTTTCTTATGATCAGAGCCATATGTATGTCATACAGGTCCTTAATAGTCTGCTATCCACTTCTATCACCAGTGCAAAAAGAATAAAAACAAAATTCAATCAGTGTCAGACCTAGGCCCCACTGGCCCAGACCCGGTCCTTGCACAGAAGCCAGAAGCAGCTTCCGACCTCCTTCCCGGCACAGCTGAAAGAAAAAGAAATAGTGATGTTCAGGTCAGGTAAAACCCAACCTGCACCTGACCTGGAAATGAATTCCCTCCATCCGTGCTCGCCCGAGCCCGAATTCCAGGTTCTTTTTATAGATCCGTCCACCTCGCCGATGACATCACAAAAGGTACAGGGCAAGCAGGAGCACGGCTATAAAACCGGAACCCGAAAGTTGGAAGCCGACAGTGTAAGGTGGCTCACACAAATTGGGGTGCAAGGTCGGGCCGAATCCGACCAACTCGGGTCGGTCCACACATCACTAAAAATAAGGTAAGCACAGGGGGTCGGAGGGGGGGAGGTTGCTGCTCGGGGATGGGGGCCAGAGGGAAATTTGCATCTGGGACCCCCAATCCGACGCTGCATTCAGTCAGAAGCTGATTGTGTAGGAAACTGTGAGCCAGTTGTACAGTTTAGAATTTCCAGTAAACCATTATCAATTGGTTTGCATCTTAAAGGAGAACTATCATGAAAAATTTAATTTAATATAATCTTCATCATAATGAATTAATAATAAATACAATCAATTTATAATTCTGTACCATTCCTATCTGTTTCTCTTCATTCTCTCTTCATGCAGCAGTTGACTGTCAGATTTTCATTGACAGTTAGATCCAATATATCTTTTAAGGGGGACTCCCTTCCATAGCAGATGTATTAGAGCTGACTCAAATAACCGACTCCAGCACAAACAAAATGTAAACTAACAAGCTTTGGCACAAACCCTGCATTTAGTGAAACAAGATTTTAAGAGTGAACTCTAAGACATATTCTAGGCAAAAGGAGCCCCCCCCCCCAAAGGCTGTATTTGACATCTGTCATTCAGAACAGTTCAGAAATGTGTCGGAATTTTTAATTGATTCTATTTTTAAAACTTCTTATTTTAGCATGATGAAGTTTATATTAAATTATACTTTTTGTAATAGTTCTCCTTTAAATTGCCATTTTCATTGGGAATTCAGTTACAAACGGTTAAGTGTCCCCATTTTAAATGTCCACACGGTCGCATTATCTATGTCATTAGCCAAAGGGTCGCAATTTCAATCCTAACTGTTTTCATTAATATCAGCATTCATAGCAACTGCTTTCATGGCAGGAGTCTCCATAGTTACTGTCACCATGGCACGGTTGCCACAACAAGTGTTACTATATTCACGGAAACTGTTTCTCTGGTAACAGCTACCATAGCTCTAGTTTTAAGGAAAGAGTCACCATAGCAATTTTCTCAATGGGAACATTGTCACAGTAGCAGTATCCATAGTGGTGTCATCTAATGCACTTATTATTGTGACTATGGTTTCAATTGTAACTGTCACCAAGGTAACAGTTTCCTTGCCTTCAGTTTCCATTGAAATTGCTGCCGTGTGGACTTTTTTCATAGAAACGTATTATGGAGACAATGCCACAGTTTCTGCTACTAAGGAGGGAAGAATAACTGCCTTGACAACAGTCACCATGACAATGGTATCCACAAAAAAAATGTAATTGGAAATATCCACCCACCTAATCTTTCTGTAGCAAAGTTTTCCATGACAATTGTTTCCAAGACAACTGCCTCCATGGTAATTTCTTATGTAACTATCAACATGACAGTGGTTTCTGTGGCAACTATCACCCTGGCAACATTTCATAGAAACTGTCTCCTTGCTAACAGTCACCATAGCATGCTTATCCATCATTACAGTTTGCCAATGGTCTATATATCAGCTGGTATCATGCTGTCTCCATGGTAACAGTGCCATTGCTATTAACTACCAAAGTGGCTCCTCTTTAAAGTCACTATAGCAATGGCAGCATAGGTATGGGGCCATACATTGGACAATCTATGAGATTTTAACAATTTCAGTCTGTGAATGCTCTTTGATTTCTAAAGAATTATGGCCTATTGACCCTATACATGTGCTGATGCAGCTTCTGGCTCATCAACCCTGGTGTGCTCACCCCAGAACACAGTAATTCAAAAGATTTATTTTGGGGCTCATATTGGGGGTGATTTATCAACACTGGGCAATTTTGCCCATGGGCAAATTATTGCACTCATTGATCTACCTGCAGCTGCCTGAAAAAAGCCAAGCACTGATTGGTTGCTATTGGTTACTGCCCACGGGCAAATTTGGCCGGTGTTGATAAATGAGCCCCATTGTGTGTGTTTGTGTCTAGCTTTAATGCTGTTCTATCATTGAATAGTATTTCTATAAGTCTTTCTATTCAATTAGTCATATCTGCAATAGAACTTTTGTGAGATCCAAGGCCAACGCAAATACCTCTTATCCAGAAAACCCCAGGTTCCGAGCATTCTGCATAACAGGTCCCATACCTATATATATATTAGCATTAGCATGGGAGCAAAGAATACTCTAATCTAAAGGATACCCATGAGTGGACAATATCAGTCATGTCTTCTTAATGGAAATATCTGAATTAACAGAAATAACATGAATTTCTTATGGGCAGACACTTAAATACATTTTCAGCTGATTTTAAATGATGATGTTAAGTGAGACAGGCAGCCGGGGGGAAGCGATGGCACTCAGTATACCATATGACAGACCAAGTATAAACTGATATCTCTACAGATGAGAGAGGAGCTATAAAAAGGCAAGTGAGTCATCAATCAAATAAAATCACTGTATCAGACACACAAAGAATTCCAAAAGATTCTCATACAGTACAGAGAAATTTGTTTTTGAGGTTATTAAACATCTCTTTTGCATGTGTGTGCATGTGTATTAAACATCTCTTTTGCTCTTTTGTGTGTGTGTGTGTGTGTGTGTGTGCGCGCATGCGTATATATATATCTAATACACAAAAGCCGTACAGTTTTGGTCTCCATCACTCAAACAGGACATTATTGTATTAGAGAGGGTACAGAGAAGGGCAACTAAGCTGGTAAAAGGTATTGAAAATCTTAGCTATGAGGAAAGACTGGCCAAATTGGGGATGTTCACGCTGGAGAAGAGGCGCTTAAGGGGTGATATGATGACTATGTATAAATATATAAGGGGATCATATAATAATCTCTCTAATGCTTTATTTACCAGTAGGTCTTTCCAGCTGACACGAGGTCACCCATTCCGATTAGAAGAAAAGAGGTTCCGCCTAAATATTGGGAAGGGGTTTTTTACAGTGAGAGCTGTGAAGATGTGGAATTCTCTCCCTGAATCAGTTGTACAGGCTGATACATTAGATAGCTTTAAGAAGGGGTTGGATGGCTTTTTAGCAAGTGAGGGAATACAGGGTTATGGGAGATAGCTCATAGTCCAAGTTCATCCAGGGACTGGTCCGATTGCCATTTTGGAGTCAGGAAGGAATTTTCCCCCCTCTAAGGCAAATTGGAGAGGCTTCAGATGGGTTTTTTTGCCTTCCTCTGGATCAACTGGCAGATAGGTAGTTAATAAAAAAAAAAAAAAAAAAAAAGGTTGAACTCGATGGACATGTGTCTTTTTTCAACCTTACTTACTATGTTACATTTTGTACACCACTGTTTCCATGTTTAGAGGGCCAGTAATGTCACAAAGTAAAAATATTATTTATTCAGTTAAAGTTTGTATCTGGAATCCCGGGATGCACTCCCTGTGCATGCATTATTGAACTATCCAATTACCTGGAGGCTGCACAGTAGGGTTGCCATCTATCCGGTTTTCACCTGGACAGCCCGGGTTTTGGAAGGGCTGTCTGGGTGAAAACAGCCTGTCCGGATTTCCGAATTAGGAAATCCGGACAGGACATTGCAGTCAATGGCATGGTGATCAGCCAATCACCGACCGACACGTCATCAGTTTCTCCAACATCACCCATCCCCCCCGACAACACCCCCCCACTACAACAACCCTACTGCACAGTCCAGCAATGTCACCTATTCAAATGGTTTAATGTGGTTGATTCAAATCCTGCCTTATTAACCTTTGGAACTTTTGAATTCAGTACTGTGGTTTAAAAATCATGCTTGGGTTATAGCCCATTACTTAATTATCACTACCAATTAGTAGCACATTGTTATTCCTCCTGATCATGTTTTTATGGGAAAGGGAAGTACTTTTTTAAAGATATTTAAATAAAACTTTTTATGTGGTTTTATCTATACGATTGTTTCATGCAATGTTGGCTAGTGGCCCTACCAAGGAAATGGATTAATTGGTTTCATAAAGGTTGTACAATTTGGTTCATTATTGATTGGGAAACCAAAGATCCCTGGTAGTCAGGGTATTGTTCTCATTGTGTTAACTGTGTTTAAGTGTAAATTTGATCCGGGAGCAGTTAGGAAGGGATCCATTTAGAACTAGAAAACCGAGTCCCGGATGCCATCCCATAATGACTGGGCATCATAGAGTCCACCTTGAAATGCAGCCATTATAATCAATTATTCTTATTTTTATAGCTTAGAGCCCAATTCCACCCTCCTACCAGATCAACACAATATGATTTGCAAAACAATGAAAGCATCTTGGTACCACTGTGCATAATTGCCAAACTATTTCCTAACACATATAAAGTTTAGAACATCTGGCATCACGTCTCTTAAAAGCAAAATATGACAATGGTAAGATATACTGTAGTTTATTCAACTGATTATTGCCATTTTTTTGCCGTTGGGACATTAGTCAGAAGGCTGAAGATAATTGCACGCAAACATATTTTAGCTATGAGACACAACCTAACTATTCAAAAGTATAATCAGCATTGTGTACATTTATATAGTCATAAAACATTCCATGTAATGCAAACCTGTTTAAACATAAAGGCCTGCCATATGTTTACTGCTTCCTCCAATGTTTTGATAATATTAGTAAAATACACATGGAAGGCAATATACTGGAAAAAAATATGAAACCCCTTTGTCCTTGGTTTACAAGTGACATCAATATATGCAGTTGCCTAGCATTTTTTCTACAAAATGTTTAGTTTTAGCAACCCTTAAGTGTACAAGTTTATTGACTAGTAGACATCTATGAAAGCTGAAATTTTAAATTTTGTGGAGGCTGGTCTTCTACTTTAGAACTTGCATTGTTTTTTTCTGATTCAAGGACATTTCCAGAAAGTGACCAAATGTCCAGATTGATCCAGGTCTAGGAACTGTCAGGGATAGGTAGGGGGCACGGTGGAGGCAGAGGTGGGAAGGGTGGGCAAGAAAAGGGTGACAAGGACATAGAGTCAAAGTCAGAATGAATAATGATGGAGCGGGCGAAGATCAGGATAGGACTGGCCAGATCTTCAAACATGATGGACATGGACATGATGGAGTGGGTGTAGAGAGCAGGAAGACTGGAGCAGGAGCAGGAGGGACCAGGACAAGACAGAGCAGGTGTAGAGAGCAGAAGGACTGGAACAGGAGCAGGACTAGGACAAAGCAAGGCAGGACAAGGTAAAGCAGGACAGGGAACCAGAGCTAGAGAACCAGAGCTAGGTAAAATGCCACAGTGCTCAGGTTAGGCCAATGCTCAGATGCTGGTTGCCCTGACTGGCTGACTCCAACCCACCATTAAGCATGCTGGGGTGAGATGGCTAATCCTGAGACCCAGCAGAAGTATAAATAAGGATTCCTTGGCTGCTCTTCTGGCTTGGTGGTTAGGATGAGAAGCCAATAACCAAGCAATCCCAAGATCAAACCTCAGCAGAGCCTGACAGTAACTAGTGATGGGCAAATCTGTCCTGGTTTCCTCCACTGAAAAATAAACAAAAATTCACAAAATTCATTGAGGTCAATGGGGGAAAGGGAGGTTTCTTTTTTTTGTAGCGAATTTTTCAGAGCACAGTACATTGCAGTCTATTTGTGAAAAATTTAATCCATCACGACTAGTAATATATAACACCCAAGCTGATGTTTACTTGTGCAAAGTTAATTATTCTTAACAGATTACAACCCTTGATATATGCAACCCCAGTAATTAAAGGAACAGAGGAACATACCTCCAGAATGGACATTTCTCTTAGGTGGAAGTATTGGTTATATAACTCCTATCTGAGAGTGATAAGGATACCTGGAATAACCATGCAAATCTCCTGGGCGGTTATAGGGTAGGGGAAAAAGAACTTACTCTTGGACCACAAAGAAAGCAGGGTTAATATGTGGCCAGAGTCTGGGGTAGGTTGGATCCGTTAAAGATAGGATAAATGAGGAATAGCAAAGTTCAGCTTTATTTTGTTGCACAAAGAAAGTGCTATGAAGCCATACAGACCGAACCTTATGGTGTGACCAGTAACCTGGTGGAAGAACCATCAGTACAGGGACACCCATTTGAGTAGTGATAGGGGGCTATGATAGCTATGCTAATATTTACAGTATATTAACAAATCATGTTCAACAAATTAATTTTCTGATGTTGATATACTATGCAGTCATACATCTTTGTGCTTCCGAAGGTAACTTTTTTTTTTCTCTCACCTGCTCAAACTCTCTCTTCTACTGTTACTTGCTGCAGGCAATATTTCTCCTAATCCGGGTCCCTGCCATATACCTATCTGACAAGGACATGGAGCCCACTGCTGAAACCTACAAATGCCCCTAACCGTTCCAACCTTATTCAAATGCCCACTATCCCTTCTGCTCATCTCCCCTTCTCCTGTGCACTTCTTAATACCCGCTCTGTTACTAACAAATCCACTTTAATTCATGATGTCTTCTGCTCTAAGTCTCTTTGCCCTAACTGAGACCTGGCTCTCTCAGAATGACAATGCTACTGAGGCAGCTCTCTCTTAACGTGGTCTCTCCTTCTGTCATACCCCCTGCACTGGGGGCTGTGGGGGAGGAGTAGGCATTCTGCTCTCCCCTCGTTGCTGCTTTTAACTAATCTCTAAGCCTCCTTTGTTCTTGTTTCCTTCTTTTGAGGTGCATACAGCTCAACTGTTCTACCCTCTCGCTGCATGGATAGCTGTTGTTTACAGACCTCCTTCTGCTAAATCTCCTGTTCTGCAAAATATCACCTGTATGACAATGATATCCAGATATTTTTAGACAACCCTTCACTAACGTTGATATTCAGACCAGATCACAGGCTGCTTAGTAGCTATCTCCTCTTGGACGAACCAACACCAACTCAAGCTCAACTTGGCCAAAACTGCGCACATGGGCGCAAATTCACTAAGCGCCGAAGCACCGAACGCTAGTGTTAATTCGCTAGCGTTTGGCATTTTTCGCTAGTGCGCAAGTTCACTAACGAACGCTGGCGTATTTTCGCTAGTGTTACTTCGCACCCTTACGCCAGGCGAATTTTCGCTAGCGACGTAACTACGCAAATTCACTAACTTGCGCAGTGTACTGAACGCTACCTTTTACGCTAGACTTCCTTCGCCACCTCAGACCTGGCGAAGCGCAATAGGGTATATAGGGATTGTTTCAAAAAAAGTCAACATTTTTTCTAAGTCCCAAAAAACGCTGGCGTGTTTTCTACATGATGGGTTATAGGCTGAAAAAGATCGAAAATATTTTTGGGGCTCCCCTCCTTCCCCCCTACATTTCCTGACTCATGGCAACTTACCTAGACAGTGGGCACATGTGTAGGGCAAAATAAAATTGTTATTTGCTGATTTGAAGGTTTTCTAGGCATTTGAAGTGGTGATACGTGTTCCTCCATTGAAATTTGAATTTCGCGCCGTATGTAAATGAACCATCGCTAGCGATGCTTCGCTTGGCGAATTAACGCTAGCGCAACTTCGAAAACTTACGCTACCCCTGTGCGCAACTTCGGATTTTAGTGAATTTGTGGAGCGCTGGCGAAAATACGCCTGGTGAAGTGCGGCGAAGTTGCGCCTGGCGCAACTTCGCATCTTAGGGAATTTGCCCCATGGTCTTTCCACCCAAACCCAACCCATTTCTTCCTTTCACCATTACAATTGATAGCATGACCATTAAAGGTGTTGTTCACCTTTGAGAAAACTTTTAGTATAATGTAGTGAGTGATATTCTGAGATAGTTTGCAATTTGTTTTCATTGAAGGTTTTTGAGTTATTTAACTTTTTATTCAGCAGCTCTTCAATTTGCATCTTAACCAATCTGGTAACTAGGGTCCACATTCCCCTAGCAACCAGGGAATTATTTGAATAAGAGACTGGACTATGAATAGGAGAGGCCTGAATAGAAATCAGTAATAAAGAGTAACAATATCAATACATTTGTAGCCTTACAGAGCATTTGTTTTTGTTTTTTTAGACGAGTCAGCGACGCCCATTTGAAAGCTGCAAAGTGTCAGAAGAAAACGGCAAATAAATATAAAACTATAAAAAATAATGAAAACCAATTGAAAAGGTGCTTCTATAAAATAAAGAAAGTTACCTTAAAGGTGAACCACCCCTTTAACCCTGTTAACTCAGCACACTGCTTGGGGGTCATCTTTGACCAGTCCCTCTCCTTCTCTAATAATATTAATAATACTGGCAAAACGTATAGCTTCTTTATCTGCAATATAGCCAAGATACACCCTTTTCTTTCACAAACAGCAGCCAAAACATGAATCCATGCCCTTATCTTATCCAGTTTAGACTATTCAATCTCCTACTAACCGGTCTTCCTGACTCCCATCCCTCTCCCCTCCAATCAGTCTTAAACTCTGCTACCAGGATCCTTCTGCTCTCTTCTAAGTGGGATCCCGTTCAACCCCAACTAAAATTTCTAGCATGGCTGCCTATTAAGCAAAGAGTAGTATATAAAACACTTCAACTAACATTCAAAGCCCTTCACTCCTCTGCTCCTCACTACATATCTTCTCTTGTCTGACTGTAAGTTCCTGGTCATCTTTTCCACTCCTCTCAGAGCCATCTTCTCTTCACACCATCCACATCCACTGCCAGCTCTCATCTTAAACCCTTCTATCTTTCTGCTCCTTACCTCTGGAATGCCATCCCTGAATTCCCCCGTAAGGAATCCTCTCTCAATCTCATTAAGAAAAAACTAAGAGTCTACCATTTGGAGAACTAGAACATTAGCCTAGTCCTGTACCTGTTGGACTATGCCTTACCTTGTGCACTTTTTCATCTCTGATTTATGCCTGTATGTTAGCCTGCCATCCACTTAGACTGTAAGCTCTATGGGGCAGGGACCTCCTTCCCACTGTGTCTCTTACCACATAGCACTTAAGCTCAGTCAGAGCTTCTGATATGAACTCTGTGAATACATACATAAAGTCTATATATACAGTACATACAGTCTGTATAAATGTAAATTCATGCTACCTGCTTATTGGTGGCTATGGTTTACTTGACCTGGAGCAACCCTTGTACCTGTTACTACATTTCATGTAGATATTCTACAAAATGCAAATGCTCTCGCTGTATCTTGTTATAGGATTGAGCCCGCCCCAGCAGAAAGTGTAATGCGTAAGCTACAATACTACAGTATTTCCCCCCAGCTTGAATATTCCTGATGCCATTGTGACATATGATCTATTTATACACCATACAATACTGAGAACATAGAGCTGGGAAGAAACTTCAGTTAATACATATTTTTTTTCTTATAATCTACCCTACACCCACCACCCTACAGTTGCTTTCGAACATTGTTTGCTCTTACTGTATTATGAAACAAGTGAATTTATAAACAGTTTATCCCTAAAGTATACAACTTTTTAGCAAACAGATCTCATGTTTAGGAAAACTGAGCCACTTTGTATATTGCCCGGAAGAGATGAATGATATGATGAGAGTCCTCACGTGGATATTCATATTTTCCCTTGCATAAGAACTGACTGTGGTGCTTGATGGTAAGATGGCGAAACACTCCTGTAGTCACTGGGATGTGTGCGTTATAGTCAACAACAGCTGGAATGCTAGTTCTCCCTCTAACATTAACCCTGTTTTGCAGTCTTTGAGTTGTTGAAGTAAAACAAGTTGTAGTTTCACAATAGACAAAGGTTTGACTAAATCATATAATAATATTATGATAATAATGGGGCCCTGCAAAGTTCCCTGTTTTTATACAGTGTCAGAATGGGGTGTTCGGGCCTGCCGGAGCTGCCACCTCGGTGGCCACCCACCCCAGTCTCGAGCTTCTATAAGTGTCAAATTCAGCGCCACAACCAATGTGCCTTTAACTTTGTGCGCCCGCAATTGTGGTTGGTGGTGATCGGGCCCAAAATTCCACAGGAGCAACCCTGGGTCAGCAGGGCCAACAAGGTTTTTTCCTGGTGTCCCACTGGCCCATTCCAATGCTGTTTTTATAGTCATGACCCTCCATGAGTAGTAGAGCTTGTATCTCCATATGACTCTATTCTACTTCTATATATTGCACGTTAAGCATAGCATTACATACATTAGCATTCTTATTAGTCCCTATCACACACACAAGCATCAATTAAACCAAAAGCCAAATAACCTGTCTGTATATTTTTGGAATGTGGGAGGAAGCCAAAGTACCCTTAACAAACCCATGCATATAAGTGGAGAACATTCAGACTCCTTGCAAAAGATGCCCTGACTTGAGTCAAACTTAGAACCCCAGTGTTGCAACCTCAAAAACTAGTAGCTGATTGAACCGATGATACACAAGACAAAACCATGGGTCATGGTTATCAAACTAAATCAGATTTTGACATACACTGGATTATTACTGAATATCAATGGTTGCTGGTAGGCAGACACCTCACCTTCCATACCTACAGAGTTAATGAATGCCAAGGTATTTCCTTATCACTGCACATTTCTGTGTGCATGGCAGTCCCATCTCTATTGGCATTCTTTAGCAACATACCATAGGGAATGCCATGCTTAAGACCTTGAACAAGAAGAGTGAAGGGAAGTCAAACAATTTACAAAGATGTTCTTTATGGAAAAAACATATGTCCATTGTCATTTTATTCTGTAACTACCAAGAGACATGGCTATCATATTGACCAGTGGATGTTAATGTACAAAATCAATGTTGTAATCAGTGTCGGACTGGGACACCAGGGGCCCACCAAAAAACCTTAGACCAGGGGCCCACCCTCATTACTATTATTCTTCCTCTCCTCACTCAACCTCTATTCTCAAAGTTTCTTTTCTTACATACTATAATCTATTATTCCATCTCTTTAGCCTCATAGAAATAGGGTATGGCCCTGAAATAGGCCAAAAGTTTAGCAGCATGAGGGCCCACTGACACCCTGGCCCACCGGGAGTTTTCCTGGTATCCTGGTGGGCCAGTCCGACACTGGTTGTAATAGGTTAATGTGGTGGAAGTTTTTGCTCAGGGGACCTTATTTATGTTGCAGTATTAGCTTCGCAACCCAAAAGTTTTTTTCTTTTATGTTTAACTGTAGGAAATAGTGATGGGCGAATAGATTTGCCAGGTGCTAATTCGCACTTTTCGCCGACAGCAAATAAATTAAATAAAACTCCCTCGAAAATTCGCCAGCGTCGAAAAAATATGGACGCACAACGGAAAAGTCGCTTGTGTCAAAATTATTCGGACACCCATTGACTTTAACGCCGGCATCAAAATTGATGCGAGGGTCAAAATTGACAAAGGCGTCAAAATTAGAGTTTGGCTAATTTTTCACTGTTCGGCAAAGTGAAATTCGCCCATCACTAGTAGGAAACTATTTCACATTATACAGGGGGGATTGTGGAGACTCAAATAAAATGTATGGGGACCACATTATGTGTCCCAACCCATAGGCGAATAATTCCTGGGTTAATATATCACATCAGTAGCCCCTCAGAAACAATATAAGTTTGCATTAAAAATATTAACTGGTACTTCGTATAAGGTCATATGTGTCTGGGAGAAAGAGACATGGGGGCAGATTTACTAAAGGGTGAAGTGGCTAACGCTAGCGACTTTTCGCCAGAAAACACATCCGCAGGGACATCGCCAACTCACTAACAGTCTCAGACGACAATTCGCTAGCGAAAGAGACCAACGTTATTGTTTGTTTGTACTCTATCGTTGGTCGTTGCTCTGCAAATTCACTAAAGTGCGGATTTTACTGAATGTTTCCTCTTACTCCAGAGTTGACTTTGCCACCTCAGACCAAGCGAACTGCTAAAATGAAGCTTCATCCTCCTCAATCTTACATTACTTACATCATATCCTGTGTGCCGAAAATGCATTAAAGTTTAAAAACGCTTGCGACTTTTCCTTTTTTTAAGTGGGATTGTCCGCAAAAAGTCCTAAGTTAAATTTTTTTCTCCAGACATTTGGGGACCATGGAACATTCATTTTACAGTGGGCTCATGTCTAGGGCATTATATAATCTCTTTTGTCTTTCTGAAGGTTCCCTGGACATTTGTTATAAAAAGCGGCCTATGCAAGCATTTGCACCAACATCTCTAATACAGACGTACATACAACTTTAATATACCTGTCCTATTAAAATTCATTCTGGATCACTAGCGACTTTTCGCTAGGAATAAACGAACGCTAACGAATCTTCGTTATGAAATGCTCGCAAAAAATAGCCAGCGTTTGGCGCCAGGACACAACTTTGCATTTTAGTGAATTAGTGTATTGGTAACAAATTTGCGCCTGCCGAAGGGGAGTGAAGTATGCGAAGCGATCGCTGACCCTTTAGTAAATCTGCCCCATGGTCGGTGAACTTAAAAGGAAATGCAAACCCTTTATATGTTAATGTCAAATTTCAATTTAAAAATTTTAGCAGTTTTAATTTCGTTAATAAAATGAATTTGAAACAACAGTGCTTTCTAATAAAGTTGGTATAAAATTGTATTAGTGAGCAGAGAAGAGTCACTAATGTTTCTTCTGCTTTAATTTTCCAATCAAATGAAATTAACTTACAGGGTTACATAATTAATTTGAGTTTAAAAAAAGACAAAAAAAAACAATCAACACTTCTAAATGAGCCCCTGTGCACACATGCATCAGATAAATATAAACTGCTAATATCTTGTAAAAAAGAAAAGACATATAAATTGCAAAAGTGCTCAGAAGAGCAATTTTGCATTTAAAACTCCAAAACACCCAAATCTAGAGAAAACTTAGATTGTGCCTAATCACTGAGATTCACTTCAAGCCACATTCTCTGACTCAGGGTGAAACATATAAAGGTTCGGGTGGAGTATTTCTATTGCAAAGTCATTACATATTGTTAGTACTAAGTAATTTCATGAAGTACAAAGGAACGTTTAACCTTGTGGACCAAACAATGCCCAATTTATGCATCACGCCCAAAGTCTTTCTATAAATAGAGCATATTTGCCCTATAAGCTCTTTTTATTTCTGTCTCGTTTAGGAGGCAAAGCTGGTGTGTGTGTGCTGATCTTCTTATGCATATCAAGTTGCTGCTCATCCATAAAAGCAATATTGTAATTGCTTGAGAGCCAGATACTGTGATACCTCCATATACAAAGCATACAGACAGAGAGATGTGCATAACTGCTGAGTGATGCCATAAATAATGCAGTGTTGTGCTGAGGTAAGAGAGCAAATCATCCGCCAGTTGACGAACAATAAAATAAAGGAAATAGGGAAGATAAGCCTAATGATTAATTCCATCTAGGGCAGGTATAGTCTTGTTCCACTCAGTTGTACCTAGTGTGTTCAAACTTTTGCCTTACAACTCTTCTAACTCCTCTGCATTAATAGTCATCATAAGCCTTCAGCACAAAACAGTAGAGGAGCTGAATGGGAGCTGAAACCCAATAGGTGCCATAGACTCCATTACATCTATAAATTCTCTGTTTTGTGCTTGTATCAATAGTCTTAGTGAAACTGAAATGTTGGCTCCATATATACAGGCACATAGACCTCAAAAAGATTAAGTACAGGGTTGAACTGGGCTGGAGGGACATTGGAAAAAAACTTGGTGGGCTCCATAGGGTTGCCACCTTCTGGGATTATCAAGAACGGACAAGGGTGCAGCAGTGACTTCATGGGGGTGAAGTGATGCTGGGATGGGGAGGTTGAGATCAGGGTCAGGCCAATCACCTTGTCATTAGGAAACCAGGCAGCCCTCTCGAAAACATGGCTGTCTGGGTCAGAACTGCCGTTGTGGCCCCTGATGACCCGTGTCTGCTCCCCATGGCACTGCAGATGCTCACCTGCCCAATCTTGTCTGATTACAGCCGCAAGTTATGGAGGTAAAACACATACAGTGCAGTGGCAAGAGAGGGAGGGGTGTGTATGGAGGGGCCCTTAAGATTGCAGCACTAGTCAGCCCCAGACACCCCAGTCATGCCCAACTTCTACTATGTTGGGCATGGACATTTTAACTTTTACTGAATATTAAAATAAAATGCAATAGCAACATGAACCATGTGCCTATCATGGGTTTTAGCTGGTGACCAATTGCAACTATTAACTATAACAAGTGGCTTACTGCAACTGCAACAGACTGGGCTGAACACAGGTTTTTTATTTACCAATTTGATATTGTATATGTGCATGTACAATCTATTGTTGGGTGACTCAAGTAATGGGAGGTAATGATTGGCCCATATGTATTATGTTACAGGTGCTTTGTAAGAGTTGCGATTTATCCCTTTTTGTAGTTTTATTTCATGGGATAAGGGATGGGGACTGTCTGCTCCATGAGTCACAATAAAGTTCTGCTGGGACAGTATATTTCAATAAAGACGGCCTGAGTGCTACTTTAGGGAAACCCAAACGATAAAAGATCCCACAACTGTATTATGATCTGCCCCTTATACCATTGTTTACAACAAAATTGCAAGATCAATATGAATACAAAGGTTTAGTGTGCGCATGTTGCATTGTGGCATATATCACCCCCTCTTCTTGGAAAGCTACAAAGCATTAACAAACCTGTCAGGCTAATGGGATGCAGGTGTCTATCTTTGCCCAAACACTAATTGGGGTGCAGCTCTTGCATTTCCTACATTAACACAAGAAAAATTGTGCGATTTCCCTGGCAGGAAGTCAGCCACAAGAGCAGGAAAGCTGTGTCAATACTGAGCCGCAGTTAAGTGCTTCCTTATCGGGCCCGGCCGTTTCATGCTGTAAATATTATCCAGCCAGTAGAAGAAATGTTTTCTTAATCGTGCGTGGCTTCTGGTGACATTCCTAGCAAGAGGAAAACCAACTTTGATGTAAAATGTATATATCCAAATCAAAATATGCAGAAACAATGCTATCTGCCCTGTGAAATATGAGCTTCTTGGCCAAAGAAAATTCACTGTGACCACAGTCACACACACACATAACACTGCCAGCAGGGGTAAATGCACTGTAAGAGGAATAAACATAGCATTAGTTAGAGATGTGGACTTAAAGTCAATGTTTTTACTCTACTACTTAGGATGCATTAAATGGGCTCGAAAGTCCTACATTTTTGCTGTTATTAAGAAGTGCTGTCAATCACCTACTCCTTTGGGGATAATAAGAAGAAGTGGTCAGATAGGTGAAATAGTTTGATTTTAGTTAAGGATCTCCAATTAAGACATATCCATTTCATGACATTTTCGGACCTCAACTCCACATTACAGGGGTAAGCCAATGGCATTATATATGCAGGCTACACATCTTCTCTCCTCTTCCTGTTAAGATGCAGGTATAACATTGATCTCCACCTATATTCTTATTGCTCCAGGGTGGACCTGGCAGTATGGATATTCTAGCCAATGCCAGAGTGGCTGCTGTAAATTGGCATAGAGCTGTATTTTTTCTAATGGGCTTCAAGGGGACCATTTTGACCTATGAAGCCCACATAAAAGCACAATTAAGAGAAACAGAGTTTTTTAGGATCCTAGTAGTGATACAAGAGTACCCATATCTTCTTGCTCCGTGAGCTACTTCTTTGTGTGACCTCTGGTTCCAAGACAAGGAATTTTCAGGTGCAGAGGAGATGTGTTCTTCCCCTGTCTGACCCACTTCCAATACTAATCCACAATGGTTGACCAAATTGCAGACCAAAACCACTCAACTGGGGGTCAACCCAAACATGCCCCCCCCAACGGCATAGGGTGAAGGGGAACAAACACATTAGACCCTCCTGACTAGCATTTTGAAGCACTGGCCAGTAAACAATAATACCTGATGCTAATGTTTAAATAGGAAAAGGATATAACAGAGATAGCATGGATTATATTTTATCTTGACATGGAGATAGCCTCTTCTTTATAACTGATGGGACCAATGAGGCATATCCTTTGTGGCTTCCTGCAGCTCAAAGTACAAAGTAAGAGTGCTGAAAGACCACCCACCCCTACCCCATTAATAGCTGGTCTTTGGGGTTCTGCTGGGGCATTAGTTCATGTTTACGCATCTGGACCATCACAGAAAATGCCCCCAGTTCATCTATTCACTCGATATTGCTGGCAACCATCGTCTGAATTATTTTTAATAAGTGTAGGAATAATTGCTGTTTTTGAAACTATTACTACTACTAAAATCCCACTTTTGATGTTAGCATTTTACAGTATGTCTGGAAAGAGGTGAAATGCATACTAAGTAGGGCATTCCATAAAAGGGGGAAAGGAGCGAGACTTACTGGATGCCCTTTCAGCTTTCATTTCCATTTAAACTTCATCCTTGAAACTAGGAAAGATAAACAAATAAACATGCTTTAAGTCATTTATAGTATTAATAAATTAAATTTATTGGGACATGCTGTACTCCTAGAATATTATAAATAAGAACATATATAGAGTCAGAACTCAAAAAATACTATGGATATATGAAGGGCATTACATTTGAAAAAATATTTTTAAATATATAAAATATAAAATATATATGAAATATATTTAAATATTTTTCCTACTTTAGGAAAAAGTACATTCAATAATTTCATTACCTTTTCTCCAGGTCTCAGCCTTTGCAAAGTTACATCCATAACAGTAACTTGTCAGTGACCCCTTGTGGCCAATGTGATCCAAATGTGATTTTGTTTCCAACAGCCTGCAGCCAATGGGTCTGCCATAACTGAACACAATGAACTAATACATTTTGAGAGCACTTTTTTTTATAACCTATTAAATGTCATTAGAGCAGCCGTAACTGTACGGTTCTTAAGATAAACCACTACCCTTGGAATCAATTTGTCCTAATTATGTTCAGCTTCCCCACCGAATATAACCATAGCAACACTAATAAAGTTCAAGCCTAAAACTGTTTGGCCAAATAGTTTATGAACAAGACAATGCATAATAGATCTGTGGTGGTCGGGGAAGAATGAAAATGTGTTTGAGTGATCTCTTTATAAGACGGCAATGAAACTTGACATTGCTTCATGGGGCTCAGTATATTCAGTAGAATTACATTGGTGTGTATTTATTCACATAGGTATTGTATTTTAATAATATCAATAGCAATGTGCTATAATACAATGCAAGAACTATTTTTTTTTTTTTTTTAGATATTCTAGTTTTCTTCGATACATCCAATCAATTCAATGTATTGCCCAAAGATACAATTTTTCCACCCCATTTAGCAATAAAATAGGCATGAAGAATAGTGATGGACGAATTTATTCGCCAGGCGCGAATTCGCGGCGAATTTGCGCGATTCGCCATCAGCGAATACATTTGCGAAACGCCCGCGAAAATTCGCGGAAAAAATTCACCGGCATCAAAATTTTTTTTAGAAAAAACGGGCGCCGGCGTCGAAAAACGGGCGCCGGCATCAAAAACGAGACGCCAGCGCCTTTTTGCGAATTTTTTGCCGTTTCGCGAAATTCGCGAATTTTTCGGCCCATCACTAATGAAGAACCAACACCAAATGTGGCATTCTAATAATCAGCATAGAATGAGGAGTTCTACACTTTACAACCAGCAATTGTTTGCACTGAATAAAGTTCTAGTGGCCGAGATCAACATTGCAATGTGCATTTTATGTTGAAGAACAGCAGCTGTGTTGGCCTTGGAAATGGACGTGTTTCAAGTCAGTGGAGGTTTTAATTAGAAGGCCATTAGCCATAACTGCAAATGAATAAATTCCTTAATGCTCCAACACTGATATGTTCCCAGGGGAAATTTAGCTTTAAGCAGTCTAGGAAGTTCCCAGCGATTCCAGGAAAAGACTGAGACGTGCAAAGTGTGACCAGAATTCAGGTACTAATTATATCTGTTGCTTTTACGCTTCTCATCTACAGCAGGATGAACTGCTCAGTAGGTTTCCAGCCAACGCTGAACCTGATAAAACAACCTACAGCAGGGAAATTCTTGCCATTGTTGTGGTTATTCTCCTGAACTAAATGGAGCCAAGGCCTTCAATTCTGAGCACTGACATTGTCATTGTGAAAAGGTTGAGCTGGAGTTAGGATATATGTTAGCATTATAAGTGGGAGATGCTGACGACGTTAAAAAGATAAGATTGGTTGCTCTGTCAAACAGAACCTCCTGTAGGCTGTCAGTCCACATTGGGACTACCAAAAGCCCAGTCAAAGCACTTATTTTGCACCACCCAGGAACATTCTTTATGCTTGTGTCGCTCCCCAAATTTTGAATGTTGCTCATGGGTAAAAAAAAGGTTGGGGAACCCCAAGAACAATGATGCCTCTAATAGATATGCATTCTCTTTATTTGTCTCAATAGCACAGTTCTGCTCCTTTACACTTCCTATCACTTCCTTTATTAAGTTGTGTCCTAGGAGAGGTTTTTAACAGATATGCCCTTTAAATTCATATTTAACAGTAGGAAATATTTGGTATAACCACATCCTGGGGCCCATCATTGGACTCCCTTTAGGCCTAGACCTATTGAGTTGTTGCTTCTTGGTTCCTATAGGCTGCAGTGTGGGCACAGCCAGGCTTCTGTGATCTTTTCAGTCCCTTTTTATCCCGCCACCCACAGCATGTTTGGTAAATTTGCTTGTCATTCTGTTTTCCAGCCGCTTAGTACTAGATGCCACCTGGAGTCAGTGCCTTAATCCTTACAGCAGGTGCAGATGATCCCATTCTTTCTGGTACATTTTAATCAGCTTTGGTGTTTTCTACCAGTTCATTGCGGTTCAGTTTCTTGTCCCGTTACCACTTTACTGTATAACTAGAATATATTTTCTCTGTCTGCAGTTGTCTCTCTGAGATACAATGTACATTCCATGTATGTTATTACTGAACAGAAGGCTTTCCCTGTTAAAGATGAATGAATCACAAGCTAACTCAATCTTATCATTAATTGATTTCTCATTCTCGGTCTGTTGGCAGCAGTTATTCAGCTCCTGACACTCATTGCAGAGAGGTGGGGGGAGTTCTTGCTTCGGAATCCCTTATGCTGTGCCTAGTGAAACAGGGTGCTATGTGTCAGTACTGACCCTATCCCGTATCCTGATCCTATCAGTAGCCTGGGTTTTGGGGTGATACATTGATTCCCATCAACCTCTATTTGTTGGGATGGATGGAGCTGAATGAAGAATACTGTATATCCTTATTCACCACCTTCTTATAAAGTGGGGGTTCATATTAAATTACAATTTGATTAATCCATCTTTAGGGGGCTAAACTTAACTGCTGTGAACTATGTCCCTAAATCATTAACCACTGGGATGATGAGCTGAAACACAGGTCCCTGATGCTTTCAATTCTCAGACTCTGCCATATAAAGTGTAAACTTGTTGCCCTAAAGGAGTAGCTACAGTTCCCCCATCTCAAGGCAGGCACCAGTTTTGATTGGCGAATTTATTCGCCAGGCATGGATTTGTAGCTAATTTCCAAGTTTGCCGCCCGCAAATGTTTTTGCGAAACTGCGGTGAAAATTGGCGCATGCATAAAAAATTTTGCGCCTCAAAATTATACGGACACCCATTGACTTTAATGCATTTGGACAAAATAGTCGTGCGCATAAAGATTGCCGCTCACGTCAGAATTATTTTGACGCCCATTGACTTCAATAAGTTTTGGCGTTTCACAAATTTTTTCACCATTTCGCTAATTTTGCCAAAGTGAAATGTGACAGATTCGCCCATCACTACAACACAGTATATGTCTACATATTTGCCCAAGTAGACCTGGAGAAATACACATTTAATAAAAGATAAGTGAAGTTACCTGCAACATAAAGAACTGTAAAATCTTGCAGAAAACTTGGAATTTTTTTAGCGACCCCCATAAATCATTTGTCGTATAATCACTGTGAGCCGAAAGACATTTCTTCTGAAGTTCAGACAGAGTTTCCCAGAGCGTTCATTGTGATCTTAAGTGTTTCATTAGGTTTTTTATAGGTGGAACACGATACACCCTAGTCAAATCTAATGGCTTGCTGCTGCACATTGTTATTAATAACTAATTCATACAAGGACAGACAATTAACTCTGTATAGAATGCTCAGACAGATGACATTCCAGAAACTATCCTCCGTGGGAAAAACGTTTCTTATTTGCATATGAGGATAGGTGTGGTAATCCCAACTGTGTTTGTTCTTTATTTAGTCACCTTGCACTCTACAATTTGTAGCTAATAAAGAGTTCTGTAACTTTTATATAAAAGATATTACAAATAACAGATGTTTCTTCCCTGCAGTTTAAATAATATTTAAAAAATATCTGTTTGTTTCCATCACCATCGATGCCTTTTCCTACACTAGACAACACGGTGACTCTCTATAACAAACTGTGTAAACTCCCCATAGATTGGCATGTGTTTTTATGTGATTGGATGAGTGGCCAGCCAATAGGGATGCAATAAGGAAGCAATTGTGTACATTCTGGACAGAAAATGATCAGAAGCACATACACAAAAATTAGGCAAATAAGTAATATTTCAGTGCAAATGTAGAAGGCAGCTATCAATAATGCGAGATTTTTTTCTCTGTTTTAACAGCATATCTGTGATACTGTAATTGAAATTATTTGACTTGTAAGTGGCAGTAATGCATAATAGTTCTTATATGAAAGGACATGTTGTGACATTCACTAATACTGTTTACAAGCAAAAGCTGGCACACCCTAACAGGGCTTTCAGTAGGTTGGGTGCGCAGTTTTATTTATACACCATCAATCCCTTGACCTGACAATAATCAACATGCCTGCCGTCTGTTAATATAAAGAAAAAATAGGGCAGAATTAACATAAACATTCGAACTCTGTGCTTTGCACAACTACTAATCACCTCTAACGGTCCAGCACTATATACAGTATATCTTCCTATCTAACTAGTTATCCCTCTACCAAGAGGAATTGGACCCTATTAATTAATACATGTGGGCAATGAAACAGCACCTCCAGTGGCCATATTATGATGAAATGAATGGGTGAATACATGCTTCGTTCATGAGCTTTAGACAAAGGAAGGCAATAACCTTGTTTTATGCATGAAAAGCCATACATATTTTATTCTAGAATAAGTGGTAACTATGATGGAAATGATCTATTCTAATATTCTAAAAGAAGAATCAATCTTATGCTTTTCACCATGCATCTGTTTTTTAAACCAAATGAATGATTGAGTGACTGATACTGGTCCTCTGGCATCCAGTACTCTTGACTATACTCAAACGTTATTGAGTCCTTGCAATCATCTAATCTCACCAAGTGCTTCCAAGAACTGAAAAGCTGAGCTACCATCATACAATGATGTGATTGATAGGGAGTCTTTATAGGCAGGGAAGAAGAAAACATGCAGGGTAAGCAGGAGTACATGTGACAGGAGAGAGAAGGGAAAAGTATGGCGTAGGAAGAGGGACAATCAAAGTGGAGATGCAAGGGAATAATAAGGGGTTTCAATATTAAAGAAAGGGATAAACAGATGATATGAGCAACGCAGGGGGATAATAGAAGGGGAAAGTCAAGATCATTAAAAGAAAAATTAAACAGCTGCCCCAAGGAGCTGAAAGCCGTCGAATGGAACCAAAAAAGAGGAGAAGCCACTGAAACAAGTCAAAGTCACTGAATGGAAGCGCAGAAGAGGAGAATGAAGAAGACCTTTAAAGTTAAGTTCCATTGAACACCAATGTTTTTTTTTAAACCATTGGTCACACCAATGTTCTTTAAAAACTTTTATTGGGGACCCTGGCCACCAATTTTGTTTCACTTGAAGGGGGGCCCTGACCACCAATGGCTATTTATAACTAATGGGGGGCCTAGCCACCAATGTTTGTTTTTTTAACATATGGGGGGGCCTGTCCACCAATTTTTTTTTAACTTGTAGTAAGGGGCTGGCCACCAATTAATTTTTTTAACTTGTAGGGAGGCCCTGACCACCAGTAGCTTTTTATAACTTGTGTGTGTGGGGGGGGGGTTACTGTTACAATACAGATGTCTGTGTGCCCTTTTTATTGTGGCAGAATCTGGGGTGGGGCTTTGGGTCAAGCTGGGGCAGGCGGGGACCAGGGGGCCCAGAAAATGTTGTTGTACAGGGCTGTGATTTCTGATGGTGGCCCTGGCAGCAAATACAGGTACATGTCACCCCAACTCTGACCCTAACTGACCTTCTAGCTGGGCTTTCAGTTGTATCAAGGACAGCAAATGCCCATTCTCCACACTGTCACCCTAATCCCTAATAAAATGCTTGTATTTTAACTGTAATAGACCAGAAAAGAGCCATCATGTGATCAGTTAATGGGCCGCACACACTTTGCAAATGTTTAATAAGGTTATTTCTTTAAACAAAGTTAACATTGGCGTTTGCTCTTTCTTCAAATAGTTTTGAGCACTATCTCTTATCCTAAAACAACCTCAAATAGTGCAGATTTCTTTTTAATGTAATGATGTGTTTGCAAAACGAAATCTCTGATTATTTCTGCAGAACAAAAACATCTTTGATGTAAGAATATTGCACTCATGTATGAAAGCCTGTGCTGAAAAGAGTGTGAAGTAAACTGACAAGTAGTTCTCATGTCGCATTTATAAATGAACGTCTTTATGTTGGGCTCCCGTGGGAAATACAAATAAATATGTACACATATACACAGGTAGGAATTCTTCAAAACTATTCTACATCATTGGTTGTTCGTACAGAACGAGTGTGCTTTAAGCAATGAATGTTTGTCTCACACATCATTTAGATTTAAAATGCACATTTGAGTGATATTTTGTGTCAAAAATACACTTAGGGCAGAGACACATGGTCAGATTCGGGGAGATTAGTTGGCCGGTGAGAAATTCCTCTTCTTTGGGGCGACTAATCTCCCTGAACTGCCTTCCGCCAGCTACAATGAAAATCGCTGGTTGATTGGCATTTGGAGTGCTTCGTTTTCCGAAGTCACCCAAAGTTTCTTCTTAAGGCTACTTCAGCGACTTTGGAAAACAAAGCGCACCGATTGCTATCCCGCCAGTGATTTTCATTCTAGCTGGCGGAAGCCAGTTAAGGAAGATTAGTCGCCCCGAAGAAGAGGAGATTTGTTGCCGGATGACTACTCTCCCCGAATCTGACCGTGTGTCTCTGTCCTAAGGTAGTGCACTTAGTTTTAACTATGCTGTAGAATATTTTTGCACAACATGACCGCAGGCATTTCTGTTGGTAGGCAGCCTTCTTTCTGTTCTTTGATGTGTAGGGCAGGACTTTCCCTAGGGTAGATAAGACCAGGACCTAATTCTCTCTTTGGAGCCCCTATGCCACACGGTCCTAGAACCCACTTTCCCGTCTTCATGAGCCCCCCACCCGCGAGTGTGTCCCTAGTGCTCTTTAGAATGCCGTTGTGCAGCATGTCACCCCTGAAATCTTGCAGTCCTAAGCCTCTCCACAAATCCAGGCCTGGATGACACATTGTAGCTATAAAGTTTTATGTGTGAAAAAGTAATGTTATATTCTGAGGAAGTGCTAATGGGCACGAAACGCGTCAGTAGTAAGGACATTATGCACTGTTAATTTTTGAGGAATAAAGAAGCTTTAATTCATCTTCACAAGTCCACATATTTTGTACATATGTTGCTGTGAGGACAAATAAACAATCAGTAGGTATTATGTTATATACAGTATAATCCCACAGATCAGCACTGTGGGAACAACACAGCCCTGTTCTTAATGACTGCTATCAGGGTAGCTACAGAGGAAGCAGACCCTGCAGCTGTATGAGGCCCTAATTAATGAGCAATTTCAATATATATTAGTAAAACAGGTCAACCTCTGGATATGTTTGGGGCCCCAAAATTAATTTGCTGTTGGGCCCGTAACAACTAGTTATGCCACTGACTGCCATGACCCTCTCATGACTTACAAGTTAGGTTGTGTCCAAAGGAATTACCATGGGCCACCCCAGGCTCAGGAAATATAGAAACCTTTTAGCCTCTTTTAGTCTCTGTGGGCCATCGTATAAAAAAAATGCGGTTTGCTCCTGATTTTGTTCATTTTGCACCCTTCTGCTTACTCAGTAAATTGGGCCTGCAGGGCATATTTTATCAAATCCACAGAAGCAAGTGGTGCAGAACAAAGCAGCAAACCCCTTAGTACTCAGATACAGAGCACTGGGACACAGGGATGTACATGGCTCTGTTGTGTCTTCTGCCCATATGAACACAAGTGCAAAGTGCTAAAATAAATTAAGTGTGCATTGACTCCATTCACATGTGGTTCTTGTGCCAAAACATGTGCCTTGCACTTGCAGTACCTTTCCCCAACCTGCATTAAAGGGGTTGTTCAGCTTCCAAACACTTTTTTTTCAGTTCCGCTGTTTTCAAATTGTTACCCCCTTTAGCTTTGGGGAGTAAATAGAATGATTTTTCAAATTGCAAATAATTATTTTTGCAGAGTGCAAAATCTTAACGGCCTGTGACCGTCTCTTCTTCTTGGCCAACCTGCCTCTTCTGCTAGTCAATGAAAAATAAGTAGGCAGTCTTGTTTGCAGACGCCTGCTAGATGTGTCTCACCTTCACGTCCACAGTCACTGCCTACTCGTTTTTCATTGGTAGGTGGGCGGGACTAGCAGAAGAGGAAGGCAGACCAAGATGAAGAGATGGCCAAGAGCCATGAAGGTTTTGCACAGTGCTGCAGCATGAGCAGGTATGTGGGGGATATGAATGTGCTGCAAGCAGCAAAAAAACTGCAAAAAATAAACAATCATTTGCATTTTGAAAAATCCTTCTATTCACTCCCCGAAGCCAAAGGGGGATTAAAAATGTGACCATACATCCCCTTTATGAATGTTCTTGTCTCAGGTGTTTCAGTCTGGCATGCTCCGTTTTCAAAAAATGCAACCTAGACTGCACACTTAATTGCACTGGAATTTTAGGAACAATTATTGCATTGTGGGTAAAAAAAAACATAACGGCTTGCGCTTGTTTTTTTTTATTCTTTACACCATTCTTTACACCGTTTGCTGCACTTAATAAATAAGGCCTGTTCTCTCTAACTACATACTTATAAGATAGAACTATATTTTATTTTATTGTATGATTTTTAAGAATGATAATTATGGCAGCTGGTCTTTTATCTGGTACCCAGTGTGGGCACAGGAATTCACTATCCCAAAATCTACCGCTGTGCTTGTGATGTCTATGATAGAGAAAGTCCATCTCATGACACTTTGAACAGCGGAAAGAATAATGTCTGTAGGCAAAAGTTTCAGCCATGTTTGTAGTAAGGGGGAAGAAAAGAAAAAGAAGAACATAAAGGTTCAATATAAGGAGATATCAGGAATCCAATGGTTGAATTATTTAAAGGGATACTGTCATGGGAAAAAAACTTTTTTTTCCAAACGCATCAGTTGCTGCTCCAGTGCTGCTCCAGCAGATTTCTGCACTGAAATCCATTTCTCAAAAGAGCAAACAGATTTTTTTATATTCAATTTTGAAATCTGATATGGGGCTAGACATATTGTCAATTTCCCAGCTGGCCCAAGTCATGTGACTTGTGCTCTGATAAACTTCAATCACTCTTTACTGCTGTACTGCAAGTTGGAGTGACATCACCCCTCCCTTCCCCCCCCCCAGCAGCCAAACAAAAGAACAGTGGGAAGGTAACCAGATAACAGCTCCCTAACACAAGATAACAGCTGCCTGGTAGATCTAAGAACAGCACTCAATAGTAAAAACCCATGTCCCGTTGAGACACATTCAGTTACATTGAGAAGTAAAAACAACAGCCTGCCAGAAAGCATTTCTTTCCTAAAGTGCAGGCAGAAGTCACATGACCAGGGGCAGCTGGGAAATTGACAAAATGTCTAGCCCCATGTCAGATTTCAAAATTGAATATAAAAAATCTGTTTGCTCTTTTGAGAAATGGATTTCAGTGCAGAATTCTGCTGAAGTAGCACTATTAACTGGTGTGTTTTGAAAAAAACATGTTTACCGATGACAGGATCCGTTTAATATGTAGTATGTCATTTTTAGAAAGCAAAATACAGTAAAAACATTTTTTTTAAAAAGGCTCACAATTTCCTGTATTATATTTTCCTCAAAGGTTACTCAAAGGTTTTACTCAAAGGTTATGATGGATAGTGATGGATGTTGCATTATCTCATCTGTTATCTATCTAAAAGTATAATTAACTGTCCCAAAGATGGCCTATGCTGAAGAGATCTCCTTATTTTGGATCCATCTGAATTTTGGGGTCCGTACAATTTCTTTAAATTGCAATTTTACTGGCAATAACTTTCGAGTCATTTGGGGACTTTACAAATCCTTTTCCTCTGATTATACTAAGAAAACAACCTAAACTACTTACTTCTTTCTGTGACATACAGTAGCTGGTATTCCCCTATGTTACTCAGTCCGTTACTGGCAATCATTCATCACAATTTCATGTATTTTACATTTGGCCAATGGATATTTATAGTAGTGAGTCGCATTAAAGGAAATTGCTGATTTCTTATCTTGGTTAATTTCAGTGCGTTGGCTTCCATGGTAGAATTTTTCCAAAGCAATAACAGGAAAGACTGTAAGCAGAAGATTTCCAATACTTCCCAGCTCGGGTCCACCCAGAAACATAGAAGTGTTTTGGTGATAATGATAATAATCATGAAAATGCATAAAGATCTTAGATACCTTTCATCTTGGAAAATCAGTTAGGGTCATTTATCGATATCCTGATTAGTGATGGACGAATTTGGGGCATTTCGCCAAAAAATTTGCACATTTCCAGCGAAATTCACGAAACGGTGAAAAATATGTGAAACTTTTTTGACACGGCATCCGTTTTTTGGATGCCGGAATCTGTTTCTTTTTTTGATGCTGGTGAATTTTTGCTGCGGTTTCATGAATTTATTCACCAGCGGGAATTCACCGCAAATTTGCCCCAGGCGAATAAATTCGCCATCACTAATCCTGATGCAAATCATCATGTTTTGTCCCAGAGGCATTTCTTACCTCTTTAAAGTTATGTGTTCTCTGTACAGGTGTGGGGAATGTTTGGTACCTGGGGTTTTCCAGATTACAGCTCTTTCCACTAGAAAATCATGTAAATATTAAATAAACCCAATAGGCTGATTTTGCATTCAGTAAGGATTAATTATATCTTATTTTGGATCAAGTACAAGGTACTGTTTTATTATTAAGGTGGCCATAGACGTGCAGATTTACCTTCCTATTAGGTGCCATCTCCTGACCTGCCACTAACCATTCGAATCAAATAAAGTAGTAAAAGAACAGATCAAACTATGTTCTGCCCCTGACAGCAATCGTACGAAAGAAAGGTCCGACAAAAGCTGGTGACAGTCTCCCACTGATATCGTCAGATCTGCAATACATGCAGAGATATTATCAGCAGCCGACAGAAATGTTTTAAACTGTCCGATCGTCTGATTGCCATGGCATGAAAAATGTCGGGACACTCCACACACGGCCGGAAAATCGTAGGAAACTATTGGACCGAATCGGATCTTTGTGTCTACGGCCAGCTTTACAGTCAAAAAGGAAATCATTTATAAAATTTGGATTATTTGTTTAAAATGGGGTCTATAAGAGATGTCCATTCCTTAATTTGGCAATTTCTGATATTCCTCATAACAGATTCCATACGTGTAGCACATAGTTGTCTTTTCTTGAAATTGATAATCTACTGCCCCTGATACATTGTCATCTACAGCAAAGTTCTCACAATGAATCATGGGTGTAATTCCCCTGGATGCCCTGCTTGCTCCAACATTGTGGGGCCAATTTATCAAGGTTAGAATTGAATATTTTTACCGCAATTCGTTGGTTTTTTTTGTAGCTAAAATAAATGAATTTAAATTAGGGTTTCGAAGACTTGAACATTTTATATACTGTATATAAAGTGCTAAAGAATTGGAAACTCAGATGTACCTCTCGCGTTTAAAAGCTTGTGTGTTCATGCAGAAGTCATTTGGAGTTGTCCTGGACAAAATTTAAGTGAATTTTGCAATTCAAGATGTTTTTTTGAGAGATTGTAGACCCCTTGACAAGGATGGGGACAATACTAATTCAGTGCATTCATGTTTTGTTTCATGGTTTTATTCAATCGAGTATTTTAGATTCAGGTTTGGTAAAATTTTGAGTTTATTTGAATCTTAGAAAGGTTGGATATTGACTAATACGCCTCCTCGTGTGTAGGTATATATTTATATACATGCCAGGTGTACAACTCTTCATGTTAAGGTGAAACATGGTAATGATCGTGTAACCCCGTGCCCATTATGGAGGGATGCTTGTTGGCATGATCTCGCTTCAGTGGAAACTCACATGAGTTTACTAATCACCAGGGCTGGATTTATGTAAGCGGCACCCCGAGGCCAGACTACTGTAACTCTCTTTTAATTGGCCTTCCCCTCCAGAGACTGTCACCTCTCCAGTCCATAATGAACACTGCCGGGAGGCTCATAAACTTCAGCAACCGCTCCTCCTCTGCCTCGCCATTCTGTCAATCCCTGCACTGGCTTCCGTTACCTTTCAGAATCAAATTCAAATTAATGACCCTGACATTCAAAGCACTTCATAACTCTGCCTCACCCTACATCTCTGAACTCATCTCTATATACTCACCCAACCGCTTACTCTGCTCCTCTACTGACCTGCTCCTCAACTCTTCTCTCATTACCTCCTCACATGCTCGCATTCAAGACTTTGCAATTGCTGCACCCCTCCTCTGGAATTCTCTCCCACAGTGTCTCCGACTTTCTCCCAACCTTTCTGCCTCCAAAAGATCTATTAAAACGCACTTCTTTAAAGAAGCCTACCCTCACTCTGCTTAACTACCAAATGCAATACCACATACAGTACCACATCTCTCACCCACTTAATTGCCCACTCCCACACCTTGTGTCCTATTCCCTTCCCTTTAGACTGTAAGCTCCTTTGCACAGGGCCTTCCTCACCTTTTGTACCGGTATTGGTTGTGATGTATGTAACTTCATATGTTCTATGTATTTAATTAATGTGATGCTGGTGCTATTTAAATACATGTTGACAATAATAATAATAATAATAATAAACACAGCAGGGCCGCATGCCGCCCCTAAAATTTTGCCGCCCTAGGCCAGGACCTATGTGGCCTCGCCACAGATCTGGGCCTGCTAATCACACAGAATTTTAAGCTGAAAAAAGCTTGGGAAATCTTCTTTAGCTTACCCAAGAAAAACAATGACAGCTTTTAGGTGACAAAGTTTTTCTTGCAAACTTCCAAAGATCGCCAAGCCTTTTTCAGCTCAAGACCCTCCGTGTTTGGTAAACTCTCCAAGGGTTTTTATTAAAAATTGTCTGTGCAAAAAAGCAAGAGCAATTTTAAGCGGACCCCTAAATATCCACTTTTTTCAATTACTTTCCATTATTTATTTTTTGCTGTTTTTACAAAATCTAAGTTTAAAGTTGAATGTTCGTGTCTCTAGTGTTTAAGTCTGACAGCTCAGTAATTCAGGTGCAGACTCTAAACTGTTACAATTTTGCAACATTTATGTTCGATTCGAAGTCGAAGTCGTAGTCGAAGGTCGAAGTAGCCCATTCGATGGTCGAAGTAGCCATAAAAACCATTCGAAAATCTAGGTTTTTTTCCCTCTATTCCTTTACTCGAGCTAAGTAAATGGGCCCCTTAGTTGCTACAATTAGTTGATACATTTCTCAGCAGCATCTCTGGAATATTAGCAACTATTGTATCAATTCTAACAGCTGCCTGTAATGAAACTCAAAGATTCTGCTCAGCAGGTACAAAGATAAGAAATGTATCAACTAAATGTATCAATTTAGTACAGTTTACAGAGCTGCTTTAGCAGGTGAAAAATTACACTTTACACTTCTCAGAGATTAGAAGACAAAGCCATTCCAGTGTGGAACAGGGGAAGGCAAAAGTGGATTTTTTTTTTTTATAAATACAGGTATGGGACCTGTTATCCAGAATGCTCTGGACCTGGAGTATTCCAGATAATGGATCTCTCTGTAATTTGGATCTTCATATCTTGCTTACTAGAAAATCATTTAAACATTAAATAAACCCAAAAGGCTGGTTCTGCTTCCAATAAGGATTAATTATATCTTAGTTGGGGTCAAGTACAAGCTCCTGTTTTATTATTACAGAGAAAAGGGAAATCATTTTTTAAAATTTGGATTATTTAGATAAAATAGAGTCTATGGGAGATGGCCTTTCTATAATTCAGAGCTTTCTGGATAACGGATTTCATGATAACAAATCCCATACCGGTTCAGAAATTGATTTATTTACATTTTGGTACAGTATTTATACATTTTACATAAAACTGTTCACCACTGAATAGTCAGGACTGTTTAACTTTCGGAATGTGGGGATAAATAGCACCTATTGATATTTTAGGCTACAGTGGAAAATTACCCTCAGACACTCTTTACTAAAGCAGGTTACACTGAAACCGTTGCCCTTGCTTATTAAATAGACAACTATTAAGCTTGAGTGGTGAAAGTCGGATTAATCATAATGATTCCTTTGAAGCTTGGTGAATCACAGTAAGTACATAGGAATGTCTAAACAGTGGTTTGTGCTCTGTGGGAAAAAACTATATGTAACCAAGTTATATGCTTAAATTCTATTTGTGTCCTTATAATAAAGGGTTGTGTGAGCTCAGTGCATTGTTCTCTGTACATTTCTTAATCCATCCCTTAAAAATGCGATAAGGTAACATGTTCTTAGCACAATTTAAAGAAAATGCACTTTAATCCATAGAGCCTGGTCTACTCATTATGGTTTGCAACAATGTTTACGTACCTTGAGCACTAAACAAATTCTTCTAAACTCTATAGTGCAGCCACTTACTGGGGCTAATATACCCAGGGGCCTTCTTTTTACCAAGTATTTTGAAGAATTACTTTGTAGTTTTGGTTGAAGAGATATTCACAGGGTACTGAACCATGCACTAAAGTGATACATGGCAAAGGTTGTATCTAGTTCTTGGCGTTGCTGCATATACTGCATTGCTTGAGACTACATGGTGGGCTCATTGCTCTTAACAATATAGTTTGTATATAGACTGCAAATACTTTTGTCTTGGGCCACCTTGTCCCTTTATATCATGGAGAATAGATGGTGGCACAAAACCATGAGAAGAGCAATAATAACAGTGGTGTGTTACAGTGAATCTTGTGTTACGGCAATCACTTGACATAAGTGGGGTCCTTTATGGAGTACAATGAAGTGTGCAAAGTGCAAATAAAAATTCTTTAATCTGGCTTTTTTTTGCACACTGCGTTATGCGTGTCCTATATCTGTGCTCCATTTCAGAGTGGAGACCTGCGGCTTCCTCCATGAATACAGAGCTGACTGTATAAGTGCTGTATTGGTGAGGAGCAGGCAGTGGTGTAGCTAATGTAGCACTCGGGGCTCCTGCTGGACCCCTCTGATTTATGCCCCTTGAACGCCGGTGCTTCAAAAACCACAACAAAGGGTGTGGGTCTGGGTGCGATCTCACTCACGCACCTCGCTGGTTACACCACAGGGTACAGGCGAGGGGACGCGTGTGAGTGTGTTTTCAGCCTTTTTTGTACTTGTAAATGACCTCTATAATTAAGTACAATGTGGCAATAAGGCAAGATGAGGACCTTCACACACTTCAGATTCTATAACTCAGCAAGTAGGGGCTAATGCACTAAATACAAGTGCCTGTAGTTTACTATAGCTGAAAGTATTAAACTGGGTTGCTTCCTTTTGGCCCGTCTAACTCCGGGCAGGGGGTGGAGCCATGATGTGATGTGGTGGGGCAGTGACATCACGGGGATTCACGAATTTGTGGAAACAGGGTCGCACTGGGGGGCCCGGTGCCCACCGGGACCACTGGCCAGGGCCCCCCTCCGGCCTCCCTGCCCGGCCCCTACTGAGGTGCCGCTCGACACGCACACACGCATCAAGATGCATGCACGAACGGCGCCGAAATTTTTTTTTCAGTGATTCGAAATATGGGGAGATGGGGTCTGGCCCGGGGGGGGCCCATGAGGGTTGGGGCCCACCAGGTTTTTTCCCGGTTTCCCACCGGGCCAGTCCAACACTGTGTGGAAAGGCCACTAAGGCCTAGGGCGGCAGGATTTTAGGGGGCGGCATGCTGCCCAACCACACCCACATTGGTTTAGAAATGATACAATAGTTTTTTACATTTCCCGTGCAACAATCCCCATTGCTCCGATCCCGATGATGAAAATTATAGGGGAGGAGAAGGGGGCGACGGACGACAGTGGGCCTAGGGTCGCCCACTATGTAAATCTGGCCCTGACAATGGGCAGGGCACATCAGGGGAGCGACTGTGACGTAGTGATCGGCGTTTGGCCAATTGCCTCTTCAATCATTGGAAATACTGTCTGTATTTCCTAACCTAGAAAACCAGCAGGCACTTTTGACCGGAACAGCTCTTCAAAAAACCAGGCTGTCCGGGTCAAAACGGGACAGGTGGCAACCCTAGTTGGAGAGCAGCCAGAAAGTGTTGCAGTAGGCAGTGTGGCCTGCGCATACAATATATCACATCAATTATAATGTTTAAAAAATCTGTCCATCACACAGACATTCTTTAAAAGTTACAGGTATGGGATCTGTTATCTGTAACTCATTATCCAGAAAGCTCTGAATTACAGGAAGGCCACCTCCCATAGAATCCATTTTAATCACGAAATTAAAATTTTTAAACTATTTCCTTTTTTTCTCTGTAATAATCAGTACCTTGTACTTGATCCCTGCTAATATATAATTCATACTTATTGGAAGCAAAACAATCCAATTCGATTTAATGTTTTTTTTAGTACACGTCAGGTATAGAGATTCAAAGTATGGAAAGATCTCTTGTCCAGAAAACACAAGGTCCTGAACATTATACAGGTCCCATACCTGTGCTAGCGTTTATCTAACCATCAGAGTCATTAACAAGAATTGAGTGCAATATTGGCCCAAACGGCTGCCTCACATCCAATTACCCTGTGCAATTTCTGCTACTGCTGAAGAATGTCGCTGCTGGTGAGTTTTTGCACGTATTTAGTGGGACACTAACCTTTACTCACTTCCTATTGATAACCAAAAATAAAGCTTTTTATTTTATTTTTACCTAGGTGAATGTGTGCTACTCAATGGGATCCCGACGATCGGAAAGGGAAACTGAATCTGACAACTGGCAGTAGTGACGGCTTGTTTTTCCTGTTGTGCTAAATAAAACTCCTGCTGTCTGTTTCATGGTTCCTTTGTCAGAGGAATAAACACTTCCCAAGCCTGGGGGTTACGATCACATTGTTTCCATAAGACATGCAAATGACAGTTAACCAGCAATAATACAATAATATCCTAGTGCATTGGTTCCCATAATGTTACAGAGGGGGTCATTTATATTTTTCGAAAATTATTGTATTGCGCATGTTTTTTCCTGAGGGCAAATATATTGAACTGCTCTGCCCGTCTTTCCGGTTTTTGCAAATTCGCATTGTGAATAAATTTTCGCAAATGGCGCGCAAATGAGACGGGAGTTTCTGCGAGCACACCCATTGTGCGAGGTTGTTGTGCACGAAAATAGCGTTGCCGGCAACTTAAATTCGCAACTGAATTGCAAATATTTTATCCGCCACCAAAGCTGTGGCATAATTGAGTGCACATAAATATTTGCAATTTGCAAATTGTGACATGTTTAAAAAATTTCTATAGACATTCGCATTGTGAAATCACAATTCTTCTTCTTGGTTGAAAGACACGTTCAGCTTTGTTACCAACTAATATAAAAATAAAACTCTAAAATCTCGAGTACTCTGAGGTGGTTTTAATTGTAAGTGAAAAACTTTGCTTAAAGCTAAGTCAACCGAGAAGTTCCTCTGGTTAAGGGTACAGATTGGGGAAGGTCCTTCCTGGGCATACTTGGGGGCATATTTATCAAGGGTCAAATTTCGAATTTGAAAAACTTCAGAATTCGAATTCAAAAAGACCAATCGAAATGAAGTCAACATTTTTTTTTGGCCCGAATAGGTCCGTTTTCGATCGAATAGGTTGGTATTCACTGGGATGATATATTCATGACTAAATTATCACTAACTCACTAGTTCAGCATTTATAAATGATGTGGAAAAAAGGAAAATGCCTTCTCACGATCACACTGAAGTTATACAGATGGTTTCCTTCCTAGTTCTCCAATCTGGGAAATCCTCTGACCTGTGTCACAAGAATATGACTTTTCAGTTGCTCATGTGTTGGGTTCCCTCGTGTTTCTCTGGCATTGTGACCTGGGGAAGGACACTTATTCCTATTTTGTTAGCAAATTTCCCTGATCGGCATAATAACACATAAACTTTATCATTGATTTTCTGACTTTACAAGAACCGTTTTGTGGTGCCTTCGATTACAGATATTACTGATAGATTACAGTATATTAAATTATGGCTGTAACAGTCACCCTCTTATATTTCAGGAGTTTCCAAGGCTACAAATACCCCTCCCCCCACCAAATCTCACCCATAATTGACATGTTCCCTTCCCTTGACACATAACAAGGTAAGTGCAACTATAGAAATACAGGTGATGGATCTTTACTTCCGGATGCCCGCTATCCAGAAAGCTCTGAATTATATGAAGGCCATTCACCACAAGGTCAATTTTAAGCAAATAATTCTAGTTTTTAAAAATAATTTCCTTTTACTCTGTAATAAAAAACGGAAGCTTGTACTTAATGGTAACTGAGCTGCGTGAATCCATATTAGTGTTTTAATGTTTAAATGATTTTTAGCAGATTTAAGGTATAGTGAGCCAAATAATGTAAAAATCCCTTATCCGGAAAACCCCAGGTTCCATGCATTTCGGATAATAGATCCTATACCTGTATTGGTGCTACTAGAATGTTTCTAGAATTCTAGGGGTATTCAAAGCAGAAAAAATGCACTCACCCCATAGCTTAATAGCTACTCTTCCCATCTGTTGGATTAGACCTCTGTGTAGACACCCCTACAATATTTGGCACACTGCTCTCGATTCTTTCATTTGCAATTCATGCCATTTTGGTGAGTTCCTACTCTGATCCTTTGGATGGAACATAGAATTCTAGAAGAATTTCTATATCACATATACTGTAAATATAACAAGGCATTATAGGAAACATTGTGCAACTCATCGACTAGGAGTGTTTTTTTATTGAATGATAGAATTAATTGGCTCTCACTTTTGATGTTGCTTTTCCCTCTATACCGGGGGTCCCCAACCTTTTTCACCCATGAGCTACATTCAAATGTAAAAATAGTTGGGGAGCAACATAAGCATGAAGCAAGTTTCTGGGGATGCCAAATAAGAACTGTAATTGACTATTTGGTAGTCTTTATGTGGACTGGTTGTCTCAAGAAGGCTCTGTTTGGCACTGGCAGTACTTGTTTGGAGGCAGGTTTTGCAACCAAAACTTGCCTCCAAACCAGGAATTCAAAAATAAGCACCTGCTTTGAGGCCACTAGAAGCAACATCGAAGGGGTTGGTGAGCAACATGTTACTCATGGGCCACTGGTGGGGATCACTGGTCTATACCAGAGCTCAAAGAGGTGGATAAAGGCATCCTGAAAGGCAATTAGGTTTCCATGGGGCCTAGAACAGTCTGAGGGACACCATGACCTGACCACTCTTTACAGCAGTTCTGAGTTACCTGATGGTGTACCTTGAAACTGTAAGCAAAATAGTTTATAAGCTGCAAAGAGTTATGGGGGTTGTGTGGGGGATGGCTGGAAATACCTTTCAGTAGCTGGATAAATGTAATTGAAGATACTGAAATGCAGCAGCTCAATGGATTGTTGTTAGAATGAGATGCTAACTGGCCTGAATATTCATGTGTGTGGATGCACTTAGAGTTGTGTAATTGAGGATTAACATTGGCCAATAAGTAACAGTTTCCCAATTAGCTCCTCCAGAAGATCATAACGTAAGCATAGTCTCTCATGAGAGAATCTGAGCCTCCTCAATAATAGGAGATGAGTTAGGCCAATCCTGAAAAACTGTTCCTTGTTACACTATTCCAGGAAAGATGCCTCCTCATTAGCAACAAAGGTCGTGATACCTACACATTATGGTTTCCCTGAAACATTATTCACTAAAATCGGAAAATTTCTCTGTTTTCTTAAAACCACTTCAACCAAACTCCAGAGCACATTTTTACCAATAAATTTATCAATAAATTTACTCGAAAAAAAATCTGCTGCGGGAAAAGACTCGATAAAATCATAAAAAAAATCTGATTTATACCATTTTTTTCAGATTTGACGGCCAAAAATGCTGGATTATAGCCTGAAACCCACAAATCCTTCACATTATTGTACAAAACCCAGCGCAGATCAGGATATCTTCCAATTGTAAACGGAACATTTGCCATTGACTTTTACATCACTTCTGCAGGTTTGTGATGGAGTATTTTTTATTCTGACTTTTAGCAGCCTCTGGGTTTAATAAATCATAAAGAATTTCAGTATTTTTTATCCGAAAAAATTGTTTTCCCCTTTAAAATGCTGATCAGAAAATATTGTACTTGATCAATAAAAAATTAGTAAGAAAGCTGAGCGGAGAGGGTGCCCAGTCTAAAGTATTGTCCTAATAAAAGACTGTTACTTTAATTTGCCTGGGTTGGAGGCATCTCTTTGAGTTAGGATTAGGAAGTTTGACTGGTTAGGGCGTCTGAAGCTTCTGTGACTGCTTCCACCTACTGCAGCCCAACTATTCTTCTATACCCCCATAAGTAATAAAAGGCACTAAGTTTGCTCAGCAGTAACCTATAACAACCAATAGGGTGCTTGCTTTTAAATAGGTGATCAGTAAATGCTACCTGCTGATTGGTTGTTATAGATTACTGCAATCTTAGTGTCTTTTATTACATAACCCTCATAGTCCGCTAACATGCTGCATTTTCAGACTCCATGATACAGACTTAGTGGGACTCCTGTCATGTATAACAAGCATACTAGCATATGTATATTAAAGGGATACTGTCATGAGAAAACATTTTTTTTTTTCAAAATGAATCAGTTAATAGTTCTGCTCCAGAAGAATTCTGCACTGAAATCCATTTCTCAAAAGAGCAAACTGATTTTTTTATATTCAATTTTGAAATCTGACATGGGGCTAGACATTTTGTCAATTTCCCAGCTGCCCCTGGTCATGTGACTTGTGCCTGCACTTTAGGAGAGAAATGCTTTCTGGTAGGCTGCTGTTTTTCCTTCTCAATGTAACTGAATGTGTCTCAGTGGGACATGGGTTTTTACTATTGAGTGTTGTTCTTAGATCTACCAGGCAGCTGTTATCTTGTGTTAGGGAGCTGTTATCTGGTTACCTTCCCATTGTTCTTTTGTTTGGCTGCTGGGGGGTGAAGGGAGGGGGTGATATCACTCCAACTTGCAGTACAGCAGTAAAGAGTGATTGAAGTTGATCAGAGCACAAGTCACATGACTTGGGGCAGCTGGGAAACTGACAATATGTCTAGCCCCATGTCACATTTCAGAATTGAATATAAAAAAATCTGTTTGCTCTTTTGAGAAATGGATTTCAGTGCAGAATTCTGCTGGAGCAGCACTATTAACTTTTTTCCCCATGACAGTATCCCTTTAATGTAAATCACTCATCTAATGCGCCCATGAGTCAACATCTCCTTCAAATAAAGAGGTTGATATTTCATTAAAAGGCATGGGGTAGTATATAAAGAGAGAATTCTGTATGAGACATGGTAGGAACTCAACAACAAATCTATCTATTTCAGAACAGATACCAACTTCTTTGGTGCAAGAAAAATGCCCATTAACTCCAATATTTGGTGCAAGAAAAAACATCCATTAAGTCCAATGCATTTGGTGCAATAAAAATGCCCATTAAGTCCAATAATTGGTGCAGGATAAAAACATCCATTGACTCCGCTGTATTTGGTTCAAGAAAAAACATCTAATGACTCCAATGCATTTGGCACCATAAAAATGCTGCAAAAATGGCCATTGATGCCAATGAATTTGATAAATCATCACTAGTTCTCAAAAAATTGCTGTTTATTTAATATAGGAGAAATAGCACATAAAATAGGAGAGAAATGGTTGTCTGGAGGGCACAAGGGGGTCACTTTCCCCATGGAGGTTTTTTTCTTGAACAGGGCAATGGCCACATGTCCTCATAAACATCTAATGGAAAACAGGGCTTGTTTGGGAATGAGTTAAAACTAAAGAAGACTAATTTTAGGTGTTTGCTTCTGTACTGTATTCCTATTGTGTATACAACCTAGCAAGGATTATAAAGGCAAGGAAAGATCCTGAACCTTGGGGCACTGGTATAAACATAGTATTATATATTTATTACACAGAGTAAGAGTTGTTAGATAATAATCATTCAGTAAATACTGGAGGACATCACACTGTGGCCCTTCAGCTGTTGCAGTCCTGGATATCCATTATTTTATTAAATGTACATTCCCAGCCCAACAGAAACCCATTAGCTCCTTGCAAGGCAGCTCTGCTCATTGTAAAACAATCAATACCAGTGGAAAGATACTGTAAATATACAGTATATATATTTTCATTCTACCTTCGGCATTGAGTATACATCTCCTTTACTGGCTTGTTAACATGGCCTTGTCCAATGGCAGCTCAATGATTGATAAAGGTTTTAATCATAAGTGAGCAGAAAATGACTTCTTCTGTAAGGCTGCCTTTAATAGCTTGTAAGAAAAGAATAGCTCAGTGGATGAATTTAACCTTAGTGGCAGATAAAACAAAATGAAGTTGAAAGAAAACGTTGTTATATCAATAAACTATGCCACTTCTCTCTATTGCTCTTCTGCCCATAGGCACCAAGCAGGGCTGCCCACTGGGCAATGCTCAGTAACTATGGGATGTTACAGGGGGATACAGGCACCTGGATAATTGGCAGCACCAGGTTGGATTACGATAAATCAATTTAATTCACCCACCAGATAAACAGATGAAGGGTAGTAAGTACAAACGGTTGCACATGAATTTGAGCAACTGTTAAAATAAAATAATTATTTGTGTGTGATACAGGCCTTAGATCGTAAGCTCCATTGGGGCAGGGACTAATGGAAATGATGTGTAATCTCTGTAAAGCACTGTGGAATATGTAGGAGCTTTATAAATAAAGGCTCCTAATTATAATGTATCTGTACTGGATCTATTCACTTACAGGAATCTTACGCAGGAGATGAGAGGTTACAATTATACCCTGTGTTTTATAGAAATAATAAAAGGACAAGCTTTATTGCCTCAGCCAATGAGAGGAAAATTGCAGCTCTGACTTTTATTATGTTGATGGGAAGCAAAGCCTGTTAAAAACCCTTTAGGGTTAAGCAAGATTTAAAGAGTTTAAGGAGAGGCAATTAAAGACAGAGAGTCGCAGCTACTATCTGAGACATTACCCCTTAATCTCATTATTGTTACTCTTCATTCATTTAGTGACCACCATAAAGGCCTTGCACATAAAGGGCCTGATTTATTATTGTTTGTTACTTTTTTAAGTTATTTACTGTTCAGTGTAAACTTTACAGAGTCCTTTAGACTTAACTCTTTAGTTTCTGCGCTAATACGACGTGGGTGATGGGGTGGGATACAAGTCGAGAAAAGAGCAGGATACATGTTAAAAGTTAGGGGAAGCTGTTTGGTTATATTGTGTCATTAGTAATATTACAGATGGATGGGCAATACTGAGGTGTCTCTGCATTCTATGAAAATTAAATGTTAACGTACTTGCACAGAAGAAAAGCCTCGTATAAAAGTTAGTATTTACAGGCAGACCTCCCTCCACCTAATGTGCACTAATTTGTCCCCTAAAATCTGAGTTCCAGGGCCCCCTCTTGTGCCGCTGAATGTTCTCTTGTAGTCGGTCTCTGACATTGTGCACATGAAGCTGATCTGGACTTTGGTTCAGTTTATTCTCAGTTTTGCCTGTTGCTTAAGCAGAAGATTCAGTGGCATCTTTAATTACCACTGCACTAATCAGCAAGGATGAGCATGGTTTTTTTTTTTTTGCCTAATACAGAATTGTGGTAAAATGCACGAATGGTGAAATAATTCCACAAATCTGCACTAGAATATGTTTTGTTTCCATGGGGAAAATCTGCATTTTGCATTGTGTTTTTACATTTGGAGCAAGTAAAAACACATGACAAAAACACCAATGGCTCCAATGCATTTGCTGAAATTTTGGGGGCAAACTGGTGCAGATTGTGTAGGGAGAGGAAGAGTTGTCTGCAGATTCTGATATGTGAGGCTTTCCTTCTCCTTTAAAGGTTAAAGATCTGCAAAATAAGATAGAATTTCCATGACTCAAATAACCCTTTGATACTTTTAAAAGAGAAGGAAAGTTATAATCACTTGGTGAGGTGGCAAAATGTTAAGCACCCCCTCCCCCCAGTGATTATAATCACTTATCTGCGACCCCAGGGCTCTTATTTGCTAAAAACTTCACCAGCCCAGGGTATATATATGTAGGATGTTTGTGAAGATTCTCATTCATCCAGTTCATGGTATATCTATAGAATTGAGAAAGCCAGTTGGATGACTGGTGAAATGTCTTCAAGGAAAAAAAAAAACCATAGCCAAGTTCAGTTGATTTAACTTATTTCTATAGATTTATATGTAGGAGTTAATATGTCTCCATTTTCTTAAATTTTTTTCCTCTTTTTCTTTTTATCGACAGCTTCAGTATGGGTGCACAAGCTTTTTCACTCTAATGCACATGTACACTCAGCCAGTGGCTAAGGGTGGTGGCCCACATGAAGATTCTGAGGAGATTCGTCACCCAGCGACAAATTTTCTCTTCTTCGGCGACTAATCACCCAAATGGCTTCCTGCTGGCAAGAATACGAATCGCCGGCGAGGTGGCATACGAATTGATTCAGATTTCAAAAGTCACTCATAGTTGCCCATAGTAGGGGAGATTTGTCACTGGGAGACTAATCTCCCCCGAATCTTCACGTGTGCCACCACCCTTAAGAGGAAAACATAGAAGTGGAAGAAGATTAATGTGTGGTATTTATACAGAAGTTCAGTGTTGGTCTGGCTGGTCGGAAGCTCACCAGGTCTTCCATCACAGGGCCCCTAACACCCCTTCGGGCCCACTGGCCTCTGCCACAAACCCCACTCTGCCCCTCCTTAGTCACAACCCCTCTACAGGCCCTGCTCGCATATCTTTCCTGTAGTTTCGGGCCTGATCAGGGCTAGAGGGGGGGCAAGATCAGGAGCAGGGTGGGCCATAGACAGGTTCGGATCTGGGTCAGCGGGGCCCACTGAGTTTTTACCCGGTGTTTCACTGGCCCAGTCCGATCCTGCAAAAGTACCATGCTGGTGCAGTTTACAATGAGCAGGAACACTGTCCCAGGGTCTCAGGTGAGCAATTATAATCACTGTGGGTGGGGTTCCTAGCATTTTCGAATCCCTGGTGGTTATACCTTTCCTTCTCCTTTAGGGCTAGTCCACACGGGGAGATAGCGACGCGTTTGCGGTCGCGGCGACAAAGCGCCACGACAGTCGCCGCGACCGGCGCAGGCGACAGTTTTGTATGGGCGCCTATGTAAAAACGCCTGTGCTAACCACACGAGGCGATGCGCTTTTCAACAGTCGCCTGAAAAAGCCTGGCGAGGCATTTTCAGGCGACTGTTGAAAAGCGCATCGCCTCGTGTGGTTAGCACAGGCGTTTTTACATAGGCGCCCATACAAAACTGTCACCTGCGCCGGTCGCGGCGACTGTCGCGGCGCTTTGTCGCTGCGACCGCAAACGCGTCGCTCTCTCCCCGTGTGGACTAGCCCTTAAAGCTAAAGGGAACTGAACTGTATGCAGAATTGCTATATTCATATAGAAAATCTCAATAATGACTGGCAAAATGAATATTTTCTGATATTCTCATATATAAATATAAATAAAGAGCCCTTTTATTTGTTTAATCATAGATCTGTATTAAGCTGTTTGCCCGCCCAACTGACAATGGGAATTTCCAGCACTGAATGACTATTTCAATGAATTCGAGCCAGATCTTAAATCAGAAAGCCTGACAGCTTGAGTCATTCACTTGCATTCTTCTGGTAGCATGTTCTTCTGTTTCTATGGCAACTGAGCTGTCAATATGCCACGGTCACCTGTTTTCGCACGAGTTTTCTGTTTTGTGCTCATTTTTTGGAGCATAATATTACATTTTTATTAAAGGGGAACTATCGCGAAAATGAACATTTGATATAAGCTTCAGTATACTGAAATAGGAAACTTTCTAAATACAACCAATTTAAAATTCTGTACAGTTTCTAACATAATCAAATTTATCTTTACTATACCTCCCTCAGCATCTGTTTCTCTTCATTCTGTCTTCTGCAGGCGTTGGGTGTCAGATAATCATTGCTTGGTTAGTAGAATTAGCTCCTAAGTCTTTAAAGCTATAGGTCTTGGTGCATGTACCCTGAATCTGAATCATTGACAGTTAGATCCAATATATCTTATAGGGGGGCTCCTTTTTCCAAGAAGATTTATTAGAACTCACTCTATTAAAATCACCAGATATCCTGTCTCTCTACATGCAGGATTTGTGCAAAAGGCTCTAATTACTTGTTCCTCTATCAATGAAACTTAGTCCTCCTAAAATGAAAAATGTAGTTTGATCTCATATACAAATGTATCCAGATTTAGTAATAACTAGACACAGTATCACAGTGTGCAAGGCTTTCAGGCTTAATTGTCTATTGCAACATCCCTTTGTCATTGAAACAGAAACACATTATACTGCATTTTGACTTCCTCAAATGAATCTCACATGATGTTATGGTCACTTGTCTATGCGCTGCCTTTTATTTAACCCCTGTGCCCTGTATAAAGAAACATTTTCAAAACAGGAATTTCCTGTCTTATAATGCTGAGCCCAGGACTGGGCCAAGCTTTTTGGCACCCTAGGCAAGCGCTTCAATCAGTGCCCCACCCCTCGGTCCTGCATTACCATTTCCCACCTTACCATTCATATTGCCCCCTGTACCTGTGCCAGCACCTATCATATTGCTCCCATTTGTACCGGTGCCAACGACAGTCAATCCCTCAGATTGTCCCCAAGCCTACAATCTGTATCTGTGCCAGCATAAACCAAAACATCCATCATATTGTTACATATAGTTAACAAGTCCAACCCCTCCAAATGATAACCCAGCATCCATACACACACCCCTCCCTACTTTCACACAAATTATATAAACCCATACCTAGACTAACTATAGAGTTTAGTATCACAATAGTCTTTGATATTATGTCTGTCCAAAAAATCATCCAAACCATTCTTAAAGGCATTAACTGAATCAGCATCACAACATCACCCAGCAGTGCATTCCACAACCTCACTGTCCTCACTGTGAAGAACCCCCTACGTTGCTTCAAATGAAAGTTCTTTTCTTCTAGTCTAAAGGGGAGGCCTCTGGTACGGTGATCCTCTTTATTGGTAAAAAGGTTCCCTGCTATTTGTCTATAATGTCCTCTAATGTACTTGTAAAGTGTGATCATGTCCCCTCGCAAGCGCCTTTTTTCCAGAGAAAACAACCCCAACCTTGACAGTCTACCCTCCTAATTTAAGTCTTCCATCCCTCTAACCAGTTTAGTTGATTGTTACCCCCAATCTGTACCTGTGCCAGTGGCAGCAAAAAAAAATCCATCATATTGTCCCTAATTTGTACCTGTGCCAGCAGGAGCCAAATATCCATCATATTGCCCCAAACATCTGTGTACCTGTGCCAGCAGCCACCATATTGTCCCATCTACCTGAGCCAGCAGCAGCCAATCCCTCATATTGCCCCCAATCTGTACCTGTGCCAGAAGCAGCCAAAATGTCCACACATTTGCCCCCAGATATGTTCTTGTGCCAGCAGGAGCCAAAAATCCATCATATTGTCTCCAAATATGCAGTTGTTCCAGCAGTGGCTAAAAATCCATCATATTGCCCCCAAATATGCACCTGTGCCAGCAGCGGCCGAAAATCCATCATATTGCACCTAATCATCTGTTTACCTGTGTAAGCAGCAGCCACGATATTGTCCACAAATATGTTCCTGTGCCAGCAGCTGCCTAGACGGAGGTGGGGAGTGCTACTGCCCGCAGTACGAATCATGGGCAAGAACAGGCAGTTTATAAAATTGAAAAACTATTAAAACTATTGAGCAAACCAAATAAAATTACCCTAAAACTGCACCCTGCCCATGATGGCGCCCTAGGCGGGCACCTACTCTATCTACCCCTAGTTCTGGCCCTGGCTGAGCCTTCTACTGTCCATAGAACTTGGAGAATCCAAAAAGATAATTGCTGCAGGCATTACACAACAGTAACTTTCACTTTTAAGCTGACAGGAAGTATGCACAGTATGTCTGAACACAGTGACATCTACAGGCTATTTGTATAAACACCACATATTCCCCCTATAGTAGGAAAGCATTTGGGCAAATGTAATAAACAACAACAATGCATCTTAAAGCAATAATATACATTATTCACATCACATAGTCCTGGGTCCATGCAGGTAGTTTTCTGATTCTCTCAGTACGCCTTATAGGTTCACTTTCTTCAGGCCTATTGCAGTTGACATCAGGAGTAAGAAAATGTCCTTCATCAAATGGAGCTTCTCCAAAGTCATATCTAACAGGAGCAAGACGACTTGCATTCCATATGTGTCCATCAGACAGTTCATAAGTGTATGTGCCTCGCTGGCATCTCACTTTAAGGGGTGTAGTAAATTTAGAGTATCCTTGTTTCAGTTTTCCTGGTTTCTTAATTCTGACTAAAGATCCAGGCTGAAAGTGTACTTCTCTGGCACCACAGTTTCTGTCAGTATAAGCCTTGCATTTGGCTTGGTGACGTGTCACAATGTCAACAGTAGATGATTTTGTAGTCACAGTATTTTGTGGAAGTTTGATATCTGCAACATGTAACGTAGTGCACATCTGTCTCCCATGTAATAATTCAGCTGGAGATGATTTGGTTGTTGCATGGCACGTTGCTCTGTAGTTATGTAGGAACTCTGTTATAAATACTTTCCAAGATTTCCCAGTAAGATTTGCTGTCTCTAGTGCTTCTTTCAGACTTCTGTTGAATCGCTCGATTTCTCCATTTGCTTGTGGGTAATACACTAAAGATTTTCTATGCACAATATTCCTCTCTCTCAGAAAGGATTCAAACTCATATGATACAAACTGTGGTCCGTTGTCTGATATTAACTCCTTTGGATTACCTTCTCTGCTGAAGAATGTTATTACTGTAGCTGATGTTATATGAGAAACAAATGCAATTTCGGGCCATTTACTGTAATAGTCTATCAAAGTTATAGCAAAAGGACCGACAATATCAATAGCAATTTTTTCCCTTGCTGAATCAGGAAATGGTACTGGTTTTACATCTGATCTCAACTTAACTTTGTGCACAAAGTTCTTTGCACAGCCCAGTGAAGTGTTGCTTTGTGGTGAAATTTTAGACACTGGCTGTGTGGCAGGCACTGGTGCTGTAATAATGAGACCATCAACTTATTGTAGGTTTAATGCAGCAAAGAGATCCCTTCCAAGTATAGCAGTACCCTTATTCACATCGTAAAAGTCACATTTTGCAGTATTTGATTCAAATTGTACAGTCACTGACAAGCAACCAAGCACAAGGATTGGATCCTTTAAGTAACTGGCCAGTTACAGGGCAGGTGCAACAAGCGGATCTTTTGCAAAGTATTTCAAGAAAATATTCTTTGGTAGTATAGAAACAGCTGAACCTGTATCAAGCATCAGGTTAATGGAGTGTCCCTTGTCAGCAGAAGCAGTACTGACACTGACAGTGCATATAAACTTGTCTGGAATAAATGTACCAGCTTTATCCACACTTAATACTGTGACATTTGTAGTAGTGACTTCATAAACATCTTTAGCAGAACTACGGCAAATCTTAGCAAAATGTCCCAATTTGTGCATTTGCTGCACCGTTTAGCTTTTGCAGGACATGTAACATGATTTGCAGTGTGTTGTGTTGAACCACAGTGAAAGCAGTATTTTCTATTTGTATTATTTGTATTTTTATTTGTAGGTGAATCCCTTTCCTTAGCACTGTATTTTGCCTGTGACTGTGCATTATTAGGCCACAGAGCTGAATTCACAATCTGTACATTCCCACCAGTTCCCTGACTGAGAGTTTTAGCCTCTGCCACTGCTGTTTCAATTTAGCTAGCAACTGTAATAGCCTTTGCAAGGGTTAAATCCTGCTCTAGGAGCAGTCTCTCTCTAATGTGAGGTGAGTTTGTTTTTTCCACTATTTGTTATGTTTTGGGTAGCCGAGGATGAGTAGAGTATAACAGTGCTTTATTAGCAGAGTCATGCAGGCATTACACAACAGTAACTTTCACTTTCACTTTTAAGCTGACAGGAAGTATGCACAGTATGTCTGAACACAGTGACATCTACAGGCCATTTGTATAAACACCACACAACATATATAAGCTGAGGTTGCTGGGAGCCCAGTTACAGGGCACAGATGACACTATGGGGGAAATTCAGTAAAGGGAGAATTTTCACATCGGAAGGCTTCGCCACACTTCATACCACTTTATCAGCAGTTAGTGCATACACTGCTTCATCAAAATGCAAAGTTATATCTCGGCAGACGAAGTTCTGCAAGCCACAATTCATCAGCGGGAGCATTTCATCGCGAACTTACGCTTAGGTCAATTTGAATAGGGCAGGTTAATGTAATGGAAATTTTGTACTTAAGTGAATTTGCCTCAATACCACAAATTTACACAACTTTACACCCAGAGCTCAGAATATCATTTACTTTATCATCCGTCCTTAAAATTGGAACATTTTTTTCAATTATTCATTTGATCATGGGGTATTGTGGGCTATGAGTTAATATACATAATGGTTTACCCGTGCTGGATGATGATCCTGAAATACTTCGGGATTTGGTCACACGTTTCTGAAGAAGAGAATTCCTACGTGTTACAAGTGCTTTCTTAAAATCTTCTGTCAATAAGTTCGTGTTATATCCCCTATATAGTAATCTGGCATACTTGTGTCACAAAAGTATGAAAATCGGAACATAATCGCCTAAGGCGTAAAAATTGCCCTATTGGTATATTCTTTAAAAGATGTTTGGGATGTGAGGAGGTTGCTCGCAAAAGGGTATTGGCTGCACATTGTTTATGATGCAGGGATGTGGTCACCCTGTTTCCCTCATTTGACAGGCTAATATCTAAGAAATTGATCTTGGTATCATGATATTCATGTTTGAAGCATAAATTTAGGTAATTTATTTTGATGTATTCAATAAACTCATTAAATGTTATCTTATCATCCTTCCAGATAAAGAGCAAGTCGTCGATGTAGCGTCCATAAAAATGAATACATTTCCTGAAAGGGTTGTAATCTCCATATACTGTATATACATGTACTCCCACCACCCCATGTATAAATTGGCAAAGGAAGGGGCAAATTTTGCCCCCATCATTGTACCCTGTTTTTGTAAATAGAATTGATTATCAAAAAGAAAAAAGTTGTGTGTCACTAGGAAATGTATTGCTTCAAGTATGAAATTCTTTGAAGAATAATTGCTATAATGATCAAATGGAAGGATATGGCCTTTACACCTAAAGCGTGTGGAATACAAGAATATAATGAGCATAAATCAATTATGGCCCAATAAAAGTCCTGACACCAAATCATGTTATTCATAGTGCAAAGAACCTGTCCACTGTCCTTGAGGGCCTGGCAAATGAAGGACAAGAGGTTGGAGATAATAGTCAACGAGTTCAGAGAGGGGCTCACCTAATAACCCTATTCCTGCCACTATAGGTCTACCTTTCAGGGGTCTGTCTGGTTTATGAACTTTAGGTAAGTGATGGAAGATGGCAACAACTGGATTTTCAACCTTCAAAAGTCACTGGTATGCGCACTTATAACACCTAAATCGCAAAACTTATTCACCAATTCAAAAAGTATAAATTGGTCATCTCTGACAGGATTTGAATTCAATGGTATATAGGTGTCAGTGTCTGCCAGTTGTCTGGCTGACTCTGACATGTACATCAACTGGTCCATCACTACAATTAGACCTTATTTATCTGCTCCCCTGATGACTATAGATGCACCCCTTGTGTTTCAAGAGGTGTTAAATTATCACTATAAAAAGGAGTGGAATTGTATAATTGCACAAGTTCTTTCTCGACCTGTTTCTGGAATAGATTAATGGTCTAAGGTGGGTGGGGTAAAAATTAGATTTAGTACAAAATTTGTAGCCCTCAGCGCCTGTCTCAACACCCGTCTTAACCTCCATCACCCCATTTTCATATTGTAAATCTTCCAGAGTCAAAATAGAACAAATATCTCCAAATCTAATGTTCTCGGATGAGGCAAATCTGTCTAATGTTAAAGATTTATCCTTTGTCCTCCTAGGGACCTCCTCATTATCATTATCTTTGAGAAAATGTTTCTTAATTAAAATTTTACGAACAAATCTGTTCACATCTATTATTGTTTCCTATAGATCAAACCTCTTAGTGGGACAGAATGAAAGTAATTTACTGAATCAAGGTCCTTGAAGATAAATTCTAATTTTACTTATATCCTGTGCATTCTCTGCTGCTATTATTCATGTTTAAACATTGTTTTTTATGATATACTTATTATATTATCTTTTTCAACACTTTGTATATATTTTGGTAATATGTTTGGTAATTCTTGTAAAAAATGTAGTCTCTTAGAGATATTTAAGAACTATTGTCTCTTTAAGCACTGTTTTGTTTTTTTTCTTCTCATTTTCTTATTTGTATTTTGATTGGTTGTCCCCTGTATAAATGCTCATATCAGAGCCCATGATTAAGCGCCCTGGGTGGGTGTGAAATGCGTAGGGCGGATGGAGATGCAAATATACATTTTTAACTTTGTATAAATAAAAGATATTTTTTAACTAATCTTCACTGGTCCTGTGGATCCATTTGAGTGCCGGTCGGCCCTGCTTCTTCTTCAAATCCTTTTCATAAGTGAGTCACATTTGACCCACAAGCTGATGGGACAATCAGTAGATGAGTTTATAAGTTTATATTGAGTACAATGTATTGTTTTATTACAGAGAAAAAGGAAATACTTTTTACAAATTTGGATAAAATGGAGTCTATGGGAGACAGCCTTTTCCTGCTTCTTCTTCAAATCCTGTGCCGTACCGTTCCCTAAAGGGTCTAGTGCTGGTGCACCCGGACCACATTTACTATTTGGTGAGTCATTTACAATATATTTTGGGGCACCTTGTTTTTCTCATTAAAAAGACCAAGAATAAGTTATGGTATAGCGCCACATCTTTAGGTTGTGCCTCTTTCCCATTTGGTATTTTTCTACCAATAGCAGAACATCTTGCCTTCTGGTTGAGTAATTTGCTATGCTGGTGCCTTGCCTTGTTGAGTTATGCAACTTAACTGGAACAAACCTGCAACTGAAAAGATTAAGGTGAACTCAGATGTTCCTATTTTAAGCACTTCAATCCAATTTACACTGCAGACTATTGGCCCATACAGAAATCAGGCCTTTTTCAATCCAGGTTGTATAAGGTTCCTTATTAACCTACAGTATTGCATGTCAAGCTGGCCATCTTGTTTTCTTTTATCCCTAGGATAATTCTCATCTTATCATCGACATAATGACTGAATCTCATTGAAATAATGAGATTTTTAATACTGAAGTTCCATCTGGAGATTAGAAAATGACTGTAATCATGAAAAGATTCTGCAGGGATTAAATCAGAGATGATGTAACAAAGAGAAGGGGAAAATGTACTTGCATAACATCTGAATATGATCTGTCAGAGCTGGCTTGGCTTTTAGCCTTTTATCCTCATGTTGCACGAATATGTTCAATTGTTTTTTTTAGTTGGGAGTGAATATTCAAGTCAGATCTTCCACTATATAACAATTCTTTTTGACATTTCTAAGATTTCACTTGTATACTGCAATTCAACAACGGATTAAAGGACAAGGAAAGGCAAAAAAATAAAATCCCATTTTTACTTTCTTTAATGAAAAAGAAACCTATCTCCAATATACTTTAATTAAAAAATGTGTACCGTTTTTATGAGAAACCTGACTGTATGCAGTGAAGTTCTCCCTTCATTTACTGCTGTGGATAGGAATTGTCAGACGGTCCCTAACTGCTGAGCAGGGAAACAATCATACTTATGAACAGCAGGGGGAGTTCCCGCCTTACTTACCAGCCATGCAGAACTCAATCAGCTTTGTTTATGACGATCCCTAAGCAGCCCAGACCACACTGAGCATGTGCAGGGTCAGGGTCAGGCAAAGATGTTTAACAAAGTTACAAGATGACAGCCCCCTGTGGCCAACTTTGAAAGCATAAATCATTTGTTTGATTAGGCTTGTGGTGCAGTAAGTTCATGTTTATGTTTAGTATACAAAATACAGCATTTCTAGCCTTATTCTATTTTAGACTTTCCTTGTCCTTTAATGGTTGCATTCATAATAAATCACATTGCCCAGAATAAAAGAATTTTGTTCTCTAACCCCACCATGTGTAATAAAAATGTTCCCAGGAACCCGCAGTGACAAACAAGATGTTTGTTTTTAAAAAGGAAGAAATTGCTACCTGCTGATTGGTTGATACAGACTTTGCACATTATATTACATAACCTCTTACATTTTGTATGCAAATAGCAATTCCTAGGGCTAGTGACACAAGAACAACTCTGTTGTAATGATGGGCGAATTTATTCGCCAGGCGCGAATTTGCACGATTCGCCGCCCGCGAATAAATTCTCTTAAAGGGTGCGAAAACTCGCAAATTTTTCTCAGTTTTGCGGGAAACAGTGCCAATTCACCCATCACTACTCTGTTCTACCTCCCATGATGCCACTAGCCGCCTAGCTTGTTAATAATATAAGGACAGCATTCAGGATAAGTAGGCCAAATTTGTGTTGACTTTCAAATGAAAACATAATTATCATGATTTCCAAGGTACAATAACAAACAATGCAGCTTGGCTCCTCCAGTTAGCAAAGGAGTATTAGCTGCAACTGGCTGCATGGGGGATAAAAACCAGCCGACCTCAGGACGTAGACTGGATAAGCAAGAAAATTCAAGACAACCTCCCTTCCACGTGCATTTCCTGAGACCATAATCAAAGAATATTAAATACAGTACACAGCATGTACAAGCATCTGAAATTACACATGAAAAGTAATGGGCAGCAGGACTTATGAATATCCCGGTGGCCCGCTCAGAAATTTAAAGTTATGTGCCCTCCACCCAACTCATTCTAGGTGCAGCCTACAGGTATTGCACTCCAAAATACAGCACACAGGTTTGTGGCTATTTACAAAACGCAAAGTGCAAAAAAATGGCTGATTTCAGTTTTTTATTTTTTTTTTTTAGACCTTAAACCATATATTGATTCTAACAAAATAACAGTTATACAGTTCACGATTACCTGTATCTATTGATGGATGAATCTCAATTTTGTTTTTGACGTGTGACAAATTTTTTCACCCATTAGAGTCTATGGGTGTCATTTTCGCTGTGAAACGAAAAATTTCGCTCATTTTTTAATTCCTCTTTCGACTTCTTCAGCTAGGTAAGAAGAAAGATTCCTTATGGGAGCTGAAGCTTGCTCATGGCTTTCTTAATCCTATTAAATGTGTAAATGTGTAATTGTGTCAGTGGAGCAGTTAGTTACATATTCTAGACAACTGATGATGATGAACCTCGAGCTCTGAGCTGGTTACTGCATTGGTGATAAGAAGATGCTGTTATTTAATGAGAGCAACCGCTGAGATCCATTAGCCTTGCAGCACATTACAGAGGATTAGCCAGTAATAAGATCCATGGAAAGGACAACATTATCGGTTTTACAACTGTAACTTTAGGTGGTTCGAGGTGGGGGGCCCAGAAGCACTACCTTGCCTAGGGCCCTGTTTAGTCTTAATCCGGCTCTGACTTTAATGCATTTGGACAAAATAGTTGTGCGTATAAAATTGATTTTGATGCTCATTGACTTCAATGTGTTTCTCATTTTCGGGACAGAATCGCCCATCACTAATCATATCCTGTATGCCGAAGTGTCATAAAATTTTTTAAAAAAACACAGGTGTTTTTTCATATTTTAAAGCGGGATTGTCTTTAAAAGTTGTAACTATTAAAATTTTTATTTTTTAACCATTTGAGAGGCATACCACATTTGTTTTAGAGTGGGCTCATGTCTAGGGCATTAGAGGCTCCATGGAACAGCCACAAACCAGAAAGTTTCCAATTCCCAAACCTCAGCAGAGCCTTACAAAAAAGGATGTCCCAATATAGATAAATATTTAATATTTTTTAAATATTCCTAATATATTAATGCATTTTATACTTTGACCCCACTTTACTGTACAAAAGTAATATTCCCACATGTACAGGTATGGGACCTGTTATCCAGAATGCTCGGGACCTGGGGTTTTCCGGATAATGGATCTTTCCGTAATTTGGGTCTTCATGCCTTAAGTCTACTAGAAATTCATTTAAACATTAGATAAACCCAATAGTCTGATTTTGCTTCCAATAAGGATTAATTATATCTTAGTTGGGATGAAATACAAGCTTCTGTCTTATTATAACAGAGAAAAAGGAAATCATTTTTAAACATTTTAATTATTTGGATAAAATGGAGTCTATGGGAGACAGTCATTCCGTAATTCAGAGCTTTCTGGATATTGGGTTTCCGGATAAGGGATCCTATATGCCTGTAACACGTGGTTAGTAGATGCACTCAATGTCAAAACACCAGCTTATTGAGGAAATCATCCTATGTCTATGTAAAATCTTACACTAATGATATATGAGGTTACAACATCTGTATTTGAAGGTCTTGATCTTGGAAAGATGGTATCAGTTTGAAAGCCAAGTCTTTATTTATATAATGTTACACACTGCAATTTAGTATTGCACATTATCCTCATATCAGGACCATGGTTTAGCACTGTTTAGAATACACATAGCAAATAATTCAGATTTAATAAGTTAGGGACACCATAAGCAATATAGTTTGTGCATGTCTCTATTCCATGCAGTGTAGTCACTTACACCTCACTTCATATGTACAAATAGGAGCATAGTGGATAGCTCTCTCCCTGCTCTATGTCTCCCATGTTAGTTACTCATAAATATTATGAAATATGGAACCTACCCTGCAGTTAAGAATGGGCCCTTTAAAATGTCATGTATTTGCACATTGTAGGAAGACCAAAATTACTGTTACTTTTTTTTAAAAAAAAATTTTTACATTAATTAAATTTTTAGGCACAACTGTGATTGACGGAGACTACTATGGGAACCCTGGAGCTGATTTTAAGTTAATAGGCACAATGACACTAAATTCAGCATTTGAGGCAGGAGGAAAGAAGTGCAAGGAGCAACAAGAATTGATACAAACTGACATTACAGGTAACAGTTCAAGTTGAACTCCTCATTTAACCCTCGTGGCTGTTTTGTCTGCAGCAGCCATATCCAGAAGCACTGCCTCTGTAATAACCTCTTTTTTACTTCCTTCTGGCTGCTGCCACGTACATTTTCTAAGATTTGCCATCTCAATTGGAAAAACCCTATGCCCCTGTTCATGAAAATGTCGTGCCAGCGTAGTTTCCTTTCTTTTTTTGTCTGGCCCCCTTCTTTCTTCCTCTTTGGGTGGTACATCGTTACGTATAACTGATTTGTGCTCATTTAGACGTACTTTTATACCTCTGCCTGTCTGTCCTATGTACACCAACCCACAAGGGCATTTAATGCAGTACACCACTTTAGTACTGTCACAAGTAAAGAAGCCTGTAACCTTATGTTTTGTTCCTTCAAGGGGATGTTAGACACTGTCACCCTGTATAATCCCATTACAGTGTCCACAGTTTCTGCAAGGAAACGTGCCACTGGTTTTTGGGGGTTCCAAATTACTTTCTTTTTGTGTTAATTTTTTCTTATTAAAATGGTCCCTATGCTTCTCCCTCTTTTATACGAAAATACTGGTAACTGTGTAAACAATTTCCCATATTTAGGGTCAGATTTTAAAACCTCCCAGTATTTAATTACTGTTTTGCGTATAGCATTAGCATGCGTCATACGTCATAATAAACGGGATCCTTCCTTGACCTTTAACCCCCTTTCTACTCCTTTCTAGAGTTTTCTGTCTCAGGACCTTTTTTACCTCCTCTTTCATTGGCAGCATACTTTCCTCCTTGTGCTCTCTATCAATAAATTTTCTAATCATCTGTGTGTGCTTCATATAACTCATCATTAGACGTTATTCTGCAACCCTTTAAACAATGCTGGAGGATGAAAACTGGTGGCTTTTAACAGATTGTTTCTATCCGTACTTTTTTTGTACAGGGTAGTTTCAAACTTTCCCTTCGAATACGTGATGTTCACGTCCAAAAAGTGCAGGATGCTCTCATGATATTCCAATGTGAATTCCAATGTGTCACGTTTATACAGGGTGACATGATATTCCAATGTGAATTTTAGAGATGTGTGGATGCCGTTTGGATGCCGTTTAGTTGTGTGAGAAATTCCAGTAGGTCCACTTCAGTGCCAACCCAAAGAATAAACGTGACACATTGGAATTCACATTGGAATATCATTGGAATAGCATTGTTTAAAGGGTTGCCACGAGGGAGAAGCATAGGGACCATTTTAATAAGAAAAAATTAACACAAAAAGAAAGTAATTTGGAACCCCCAAAAACCAGTGGCACGTTTCCTTGCAGAAACTGTGGACACTGTAATGGGATTATACAGGGTGACAGTATTAGTAAAGCAATGTCTAGGTTTTGTATTGGGAATTGAATTTGCCATCAGGTGATAAGTGTATGTAATGATGAGGGTATTTATGGTGTGAGTGCACGCTACTTTGCATGTCTGACGAAGGAGCCCGCCCCCGAAACGTTACATCACAAGACTTGAATAAACACGCAGGGGTCCGCCCCGCTTCACTTGCTGTTTAGTGTCTGGTGAATTTTCTCGACTCGCTGTAACCTGCCAGCTCTGTTTTACAATTTGAATGGTGACCATAGTGATAACTGTTTGAACAGATTTTGGTCTTTTTTTTCCACTGATTGAATTACAATTTAGGTAGGAACTATTCAGTTCTAATATATTCCAATATATTCTCATTTTACTGCTGTTATTTCCCATTCATCTTTTTCCTGCTTAATGTTACTAGACTGGGCGAATGGTAGATAATAGCATAGAAAATGAATGGATGTATAATAATAACTGTGTTTAAAAGTCTGACAGCAGAGTAAGCTCATGATGGAGGCCAGGTGGCAAGAGTTGATCCCAGGGCAACAAAGTCTGGGCACCCCTGTGCTAGAAGCACCCTTGTGCCAACGCTCGCTCTAATCTGGAGTTGACCGGCTGCTGTAAATGATAAAAAGCCAATATTTGTACACAAAAAGAAAGAGAAAAATTACCAGAGCGTGGTTTGCCTTTAAAAATAATTATTACAAAAAAATGAAGTTTTAGTACCACACTTTGGCCAATATGTGTAAGCTCACGTGCCACGTAAATGCATCGGAGTCAATAGGTAATTTTTTTTCCAGCAAGATTCTAGTAGAATTCTAGCACAGACTTCCAAAAAATAATTCCATTATGGAAAATGAGAAATTTCACCATAAATCTGTAAACCGTTATCTGATATTTAGGGGCAGATGCATCAAGGGTCGAATATCGAGGGTTAATTAACCCTCGATATTCAACTGGAAATGAAAATCCTTCGACTCCGAATATAGAAGTCGAAGGATTTTGCGCAAAAACTGCGATCGAACTATTAAATCCTTCTAATCGAACGATTCGAAAGATTTTAATCCAACGATCGAAGGATCATCCTTCGACCAAAAAAACTTAGCCAAGCCTATGGGGACCTTCCCCATAGGCTAACATTGGGTTCGGTAGCTTTTAGGTGGCGAACTAGGGGGGCGAAGTTTTTTCTTAAAGAGACAGTACTTCGACTATTGAATGGTCGAATAGTCAAACGATTTTTAGTTCGAATCATCTGATTCGAAGTCGTAGTCGAAGGTTGAAGTAGACCATTTGATGGTCGAAGTAGCCCAAAAAACACTTCGAAATTCGAAGTTTTTTTACTTCGAATCCTTCACTCGAAGTTAATGAATTGGCCCCTTAAAGTATATGTTGGCACAGTATCAGACTTGGATGCCAGGGGCCCACCAGAAAACCTGGGCCCACTTTCCAAACTTTTATTCCTCCTCTCCTCACGCAGCCTCTTTATTCTTCAAGTTTCGTATCTACTTATTATACGCTATTGTTCCATTATTAAGCCTCTTTTTTCCTAAAAAGAAATAGGGAATGACCATGATATATGCCAAATGGTAAGACACCTGGGCCCACTCGGACTTTTCCTGGTATCCCTGTGGGCCAGTCCGGCAGCACATATCAGTTTCTGTGAAGTTGTCTCCATGCTGGGTGCTATAAGGTTAATCCTTTCTTAAGCTGTGTACAACGAAGAGTAAGGAACCCGAGCCTCGCATGAGCCAGTGTTCATGAGGATTTTATGGAATCCCCCACCTCAACTGTGACCAGATGATCAGAAGGCAGATTTGTGCTCTCAGTACTTGTCCTGTCATGAAAGAAAAGCCATTAAACTCAGAGAAGGGGTGGGGGAACTTTCTGTTCAAACCCATTCTCAGACTGTTAATATTTTTCCAGCTTGAACATGTTTGTTAGGTTCAGTTGCATCCTAATAAGTGTTACCAACACAAATTCCAACACATGCCAACAGCCAAGTGCAAATATGTCAGACCCCCAATATCCAGAGAAAGCACCCTGTTATTTTACATTACCATGGTAATAATCAGGCCCAGTTGCAAATGGGTTGTGCCAATCCTGCAGCTAATATTGTATTTCTGTATATTTTCAGTTTCTAGAGAACTGAGTGCTTCACATCATCATCATTTATTTATATAGCGCTGTCAAGATACGCAGTGCTTTACTGCAGTTATAGCAAACAGGGAATACATGGTGGATAAAAAACAAGGATTACAGAGTACAATAGGGTTAGAAGGACCTAGAGATTAGAGTTTACAAACTAAAAGGTTAGGAGACATTAGGATTATATAAACACTTTGTCATTTTTGATACAGCAATGATTAATTAAGGTACATCGAATAGGCCTCTTTAAACAGATGGGTCTTTAAGGAGCGCTTGAAAGTTTGGAAGGAAGGAGAAAGTCTGACAGCTTGTGGCAGAGAGTTCCAGAGAAAAGCAGAAGCCCGAGAGAAGTCTTGTAGACGAGAATGGGCAGAAGTGACCAGAGGAGAAGTGAGGTGAAGATCAGAAGCAGAGCGTAGGTTTCGTGGGAGGGGTTTCATTATTAAGGACCTTGAATGTGAGTGTAAGTAATTTGAATTTGATTCTAGAAGAGATTGGGAGCCAGTGAAGGGACATGCATATGGGAGCAGCTGATGTTGAGCGGCGAGATAGATGAATGAGTCTAGCGGCCGCGTTTAGAACATATTGGAGTTGTGAAAGGTGACTTGTTGGAATACCTGTGAGGAGTAAGTTGCAGTAATCAAGTCATTGTTTTCATGGCAGCTACATGAGGGCAATTTCACTGGTGGGTGGGGGGAGCTCTCGCAGGAGTTCCTGGAGCTGCTGTTTCTCACTATTGAAATATAATGCTGCTCATACAATAATATGTGAAGGTTATCAGTCCCAGGGGAAGGTTGTGCTGCAGGGATACTGAATGATGAATGTACATTTCTCTAAACCATCTTTCTATGCATTGAAAGACATTTATGCACTAAGCATCTCTATGAGGCAAGTGTTCTGATAGCTTTCTAGTGACAAGCTGACTGCATTACCAAGGAGAAGCTTCATTTTGCAATTGAAATAATTGGTTTTACTTCAGTAAGGTCAGTTTCCTCGCAGTGTTTAACTCTGAGCACAAGTGTGTAACTGGCATAACGTTTTTGTTCTTCATGCTGAGACTGTAAGATACTATAAAGTTTCTATATTCGTGGGAGGTACTTGGGTACTGGGGCAATGTAATAAAATGACAAAGTTGCTTTATGCCTAGTTAGCCAGAACATTGGATATAATCGATCAAACAGCAGACTAATGAATGCAGCCTCCTAATCAGGTCCGGACTGACAATTAAAATAGACCCTGGCATTTCAGGTACACAGAGATCCAATAAGACCACACAGAGGCCCAAACAGCCCCGACCAGCCCACTAAATACTGACTTATTATGGCACCTTATAGCAGCCCCTCTGGCATTTGCCAGAACCCACAGATTGCCAGTCCAGGCCTGCTCCTAATTGTATTAGGAGGTAAGGCCTTGAGCAAACATTGCATTTGTTACTGAAACCTGAAGAGTGCTCTGAGCCAATCTGTACTCGCGCAGGCCTATTTATCAACAATCTCATTTTACTGGTTTTAAAGGTTTTTTTTTAAACCATGACTGAACTCGCTTTCTCTAAAACCACAAATGTCATAAAATGTATTTAAAGGCACCTGTTGGGTAAAAATATTTTCGGCTATTTTAGGCTAATAGAGCCTCGGCCATGTTGTGCAGAGCACATGCGCACAATCAACTCCAACGTCACGTCCATGCGCATAACGTGCAATTTGCGGCATTCTCTCATTATATGCAGGCTTGTGCCCCAACACGGCCGATCGAAAAGGGATGTCCTTCCCGGTGCAGGAGTCCTAGCGCTTGGTGGGGGGGGCAATTTTAAAAAACTACTGTTACCCCCATCCGGAGTGTTCACACCTTTGGTTGAGCAAAATATTTTTGACAGGGTTTTAGCTGGAGTATTTTTGTATTCGGAATCATCGCCGTTTTGATGCATAATAAATCCAGAAAAAGTCAGGCTATTTTTCTATGACTTTTTTGGATTTTTGGCATCATAAGGGACCCACTCACAATATACAGTACCCATAGAATAGAAATGTCACAATATAAGGCTGATTAGTAATTAATACAGATAATTACTACATTGCAGCACAGAAACCAGTGAAACTAGCATCAGACTTTAATAATCAGCCCTGTAGCATCAGTTTATATGACAGGCAACCTCATATTCTACTTGATAATTTGTGATGACCCCTAAGCAAAACTTCTCAACAGCTGCATAAAGGATAAGTAAACCTTTAAAACAAGTGAATGTAAAATTGATGAGGGTGCTATCCTTAGAAATCTTGCAATGTACATTCATTATTTATTATTTTTCATTCCAAGATATTAAAGGATACATGTACTGTTAATATGAATTAATTTTGTTCCAACAGCGCCACCTGCTGGTCAGTTTCCCACCAGTCTGACCACCAAGTAGTCAAGGAAGTTGTCAGGAGAAAGAAAGAGGCTGCTCTGATGTTCTTCTGCTTAGAAAGTATTTGAGAAAGGGTTCTAATCATTTTTCTAAGCAGAAGAACATTCAATCATAGTAACAGTACATGTATCCCTTAATATCTTGGAATGAAAAATAAATAAATAAATGCAAATGCCAAAAGTGCTTAGAATAGCACTCTCATCAATTTTACATTCACTTGTTTTAAAGGTTTACTTATCCTTTAAAGCCCACTGAGCATGTGAGTGTCGCAGATACTTTCCGAGATGGTGACCCCCTGTGACAAGTTTGAGGTCCTGGATCATTGTTCTTATTTAAAAGCTAAAATTTTAGGCTGGTGCAATAAGTTCAGTATATAAAATATGGCATTTGTAGACATATTCATTTTTAGGGTTACGTTCTCCTTTAAAGTTACAGGATATCAATGACACTTTCATTGAGGGCTGAGCTGAGAGAGATTAATGGGATCCTTTCATTGGAAAACATGTTTTTTTCAAAACGCATCAGTTAATAGTGCTACTCCAGCAGAATTCTGCACTGAAATCCATTTCTCAAAAGAACAAACAGATTTTTTTATATTCAATTTTGAAATCTGACATGGGGCTAGACATTTTGTCAATTTCCCAGCTGCCCCAAGTCATGTGACTTGTGCCTGCACTTTAGGAGAGAAATGCTTTCTGCCAGGCTGCTGTTTTTCCTTCTCAATGTAACTGAATGTGTCTCAGTGAGACATGGGTTTTTACTATTGAGTGTTGTTCTTAGATCTACCAGGCAGCTGTTATCTTGTGTTGGGGAGCTGTTATCTGGTTACCTTCCCATTGTTCTTTTGTTTGGCTGCTGGGGGGGAAGGGATGGGGGTGATATCACTCCAACTTGCAGTCCATCAGTAAAGAGTGATTGAAGTTTATCAGAGCACAAGTCACATGACTTGGGGCAGCTGGGAAATTGACAATATGTCTAGCCCCATGTCAGATATAAAATGATTCATTTTGAAAAAAAAAAAAATTCCCATGACAGCATCCCTTTAACAACAGGGTTGGACTAGGCTGATGAGACACTGTGAAAAAACACAGTGGGCCCTGCCGACCCAGACCCTTTCATCTCCTCAAACTATTGCTGCTATGCTTTACCTCACCCAATTGCGGAAAAGGTAAGTGTGTATATATATATATATATTTAGTCCAAGTGTTCGCACTCTGTTTATTTCCTAGGTGCACAGTCAATCTGTATTATAGACGTTTCAGTATGGACCAGCACTCCGGTTTTTCTTCAAATAATGTGATTTATTTCAACATGCTGTGACCAATGTTAATGTTACGGTCCCCTCTAGGACCTTTATCAAGGATAAAGTGCATATTCTGTGAACAGTATTTATGTATTTATATTTATATAAATATATTTATATAGATATAAATACACCCCATGTCTCTTTTTATCAAGGGAAAACTGTTTTTGCGGTACGAAGAAATGAAACCCAATAACATGTGTTTCGAAGAAACCCCCCCCATGAGTTGTGTTTCCCTGAACTAATGATACAATAGCATTTAGGAAGTGATTCATATTAGGTCATCGTCATGTTTATTGCCACTCTGCTGTGTCACTTCTGGTATGAGCTCACTCCCATCTTAATCCATCGTCTTGTGATAATGTTGTCTTACTTAAACAATAGCCACAACAAAGCCTCACAAGCCTTTTCCAAGCAGCAACTCAAAGACAAGGGAATCCTGAGCTGGAGAGGCAGATTCTATTACCGATAACAACATGTGAGAAGTACCTGAAATGACATGAGCTCATCCCCGGGCCTGTGATGTTCCCATCTCCCCGGGCCTGTGATGTTCCCATCTCCCCCTTCATATCACTTTTAGCACTTAATTGATGTTCACTGTTTTGCATCTGTAGAACTCATTGTACCATCTCAATCCCTAAAAGCCACTTTAGATCTGTCAGTTATAGACAAGTAGGTAGAACAGAGTGTAGTACATGAGGCTGTCAAGTACTTCTAAAATCAACTTGTCATTAAGCAGTTATGTCGATTTCATTTCCTTCCATGGAACAGACTGTGACATTAAGAAATCAATGAGAACAGATTTAATTCCATCATTTCCGTTACCCTGGGGTCCTTCATTCCTGCAGATCTCCATCACTTCCCGAAGCAGAGCTGTCAGTATCCCCTGGACAGAAGATTATGGCTTGAGGATCATAAGGGTTGTCATACAGCAATGACTATATTTATTGCTTTTAACAATGTTCAAATAAATGATAAAAGGAAAAAAAAGAAGAAAGAAGAGAACTGTGACAAGTCAAATAGATGTTCCATTGCTGATGCCACCGATCGATCATAAAGGGAGGTCAGTTTAGGCAGGACTTTGAATATTGTAAAATTAAATATACCCCAGTCTGTAAACTATATAGTCACTACATGGATCTGATTTCAATAATGATTCTTTGTATTTCTTTGATTCTAGATTGAGTTTCTTGACCCAGCATTAGTAGGAGGAGGCACTTCTGCCCTTCAGTTCCTCAAAATGACTTATCTTGTTGCCTACAAGAAGACTCCTAAGACATCTCTCTTGAACCTCCCTTAGTTCTTGCCCTAATTTATTTACCCATCCGTCACATATCTGGGTTTTAACTTAAAGTCACCCAAGACTTGACTTCCAGCCAAATAATGACTTGAAGACAGTGTTCCCTCAAATTCCTTCTGGGCTATGAGCGCAAAAAAAATATTTTGTGCGCATTTTTAAAAACTGTGTGCGCAGGTCAGGATAAATGCAAAATTTTGTATTTTCACACAAAATCCTTTGTGGGCACCACAATTCTTTGTGTGAGCTGGCCTCAAAATGTGTTTTTGGGCGCACAGGTTAGGCTAGGGCCACACGGGAAGATTCAGGGAGATTGGTCACCTGGCGACTAATCGCTGCGTCTTTGAGGCGACTAATCTCCCTGAATGGCTTGCTGGTATCTCGCACCCGCTAGCGCTAAAGTCGCCTGCGCCTATTCACACGTGGCGGTACGTTTTTCAAAGTCGCTTGAAATTGCCTCACGAGTGGGTGGGTGCGAGATACCAACAAGCCATTCAGGGAGATTAGACGCAGTGATTAGTCGCCAGGCAAATAATCTCCCTGAAATCTTCCCGTGTGGCCTAGCCCAAGGGAATGTTGCTTGGAGATTTTTTTCAGAATTGTAGACAACTAACGGAGTCATAAAACTGACTTTGTTTGTTTGTTGTACCAGTGAGTTAGTTGGTTATATTGGAACTTGTCCTTGAAGCTTATTTCTCAGAGAGCAGTGAATAGATACAGTGGATACAAGCCTTTCTATCCCATACTTTTAGGCATAAACACAAACACACAGGCTGGATCTACTAGACCTGAGAATCTAATATCAAGCACACATGCTAGCCCACTAGTCAAATGGCAACATCATTACACAGACAAACATTGGCATGAAATATAACATTCTGTGGCTTTTAAACATAAATAAAATGTCCCAATTAAAACATTCTGTAGTTGTGGTGGCTAATGCCTTCTAGAATATTAAGGGCAGAGATTCAGGGATATTTAGTTACCAGGCAACAAATCACCTCTTCTTCGGGCAACTAATCTCCTCAAACTGCCTTCCCATTGGCTAGAATCGAGATCTTCAGGTGACTTCGGAAATTGAAGTGCTCCGAGTGCCACCCCGCCAGCGATTTCGATTCTAGCTGGCGGGAAGGCAGTTCCGGGAGATTAATCGCCCAAAGAAGAGGCGATTTGTTGCTGGGCGACTAATCTCTCCGAATCTCCACGTTTGTTTATTCTCTAAAAGATCACAAATACATGTATGCATTGTTTTTATTATATAAATGTGTTAACCACAGTCACTTCCACAAGCTGTATCTGAGACTCTTACATCTACTTCTTATAACCGGGACGTATTTATACCAATAACTACTTGTTTTTAGCAGGGAGACAGCTTTTTTTAAATAAGGGATATGCATCTATCTCAAAAGGATTGTTTACCATTGAGTCAACTTTTTGTATGATGTAGACAGTGATATTCTGAGACAATTTGCATTAGGTTTTTGTTATTTATTATTTGTCATTTTTTAATTACTTAGCTTTTTATTCAGCAGCTCTCCAGTTTGCAATTTCAGCAATGTAGATGCTAGTGTCCACATTACCCTAGCAACCATGCATTGATTTGAAAAAGAGACCGGAAAACGAATAAGAGAGGGCTTGAATAGAAAGATGAGTAATAACAAGTAGCAATTAATATAAATGTGGAGCCTTACAGAGCATTTTTTAGATGGGGTCAATGACCCTATTTGAAAGATTTGAAGAGTCAGAAGAAGGAAAATAATTATAAAAACCTATAAATTAAATAAATAATGAAGACCAAATGAAAAGTTGCTTAGAACTGGCTATTCATGCTAAAAGTTAACATAAAGGTGAACCACCCCTAAAGCAGATACAGGCTGTCTTAGTGAGTGTCTCCCTCTCTGCCATGGAAGATGGTGCAGGTTGGGTATTGGACTAGGACCCATCTTTCATCTTAGACCCATATGATATATACAGGTATTTGACCTGTTATCCAGAATGCTTGGGAACTGGGGTTTTCTGTATACGGACCTTTCTGTAATTTAAATCTTCATGCCTTAAAGGAGAAGGAAAGGTAAATTACAAATAAAGTTATATACAGTGGCCACAAAGTGAAGAGATACTTACAGGAATTGGTCCTCTATATGTTTTTCCCTGTAGCTGTAATCCAAGATTGTATTAAAAAAATTTTGCAAGGTGCATATAAAAAAAATTCATCCAAATCGTCTCTAATAGGGCTTGCACATGCACAGTAGGAATTTTGTAAGTCCTGCGCATGCTTACGAGATCCTTTTATTCCCCCATGCGAGCGGTGATAATCAGGTCAGGTGGTACAATCCGCACTTCACAGAGGGATACACAGGACGTGACGCGCACACGGTCCAACATGGCGGCCGCAAAGTCAAAGAGGAGGGAGACCGAATTGGGCAGTGAAAGTTTAGCGGTTCAGGAGGGATGTGCCCAAGCAACAATTACAGATAGGTATTAAAAAATACCTTTCCTTCTCCTTTAAGTCTACTAGAAAATCATATAAACATTAAATAAACCCAATAGGCTGATTTTGCCTCCAATACGTTTTAATTATATCTTAGATGGGATCAAGTACAAGGTACTGTTTTATTATTACAGAGAAAAAGGAAATCATTTTTAAAAAATTGGATTATTTGATTACAATGGAGTCTATTGGAGGCAGCCTTTCCAATATTCAGAACTTTCTCGATTATGGGTTTCTGGATAATGAATTCCATACCTGTATATAATATATACAAGCATATACCATATACACCTCCCCACCTCTGCTTTTGATCTCAGTCAATAATTAGTCATTCCTGGGGGTACATTTACAGTAGGCAGTTAAGATTAACAATGTACTTACTATGCATCATACTGTCATTTTCCTCTTAGAATAGGAATTAGTTTTCATTTAACTTCAGTGGGTTTTTAATTTGATTTGGGGAATTTATCCCCCCTGGTCGACATGGGTAGACTAAACAACTTTAAGTTTAAACCATAATAAATTCAAATAAAATATTCATTTTTTGTGGTCTTTATAGCAGATGAGATGGAATACAAACACTGAACTTGTGTACCTTGTGTCTCAAAGGCAAATGTAACCAACTCAAACCTCTATATGTTCTCCTGGAATGCCTAGGTAGTACTGGCACAGGAGTGCAATGGTATTAATAATACTAATAAGCCTAATTGGTAGTGTTGGGGCGAATAAATTCGGCAGGCGCAAAATTGCGGCAAATTTCTGCTTCATTGCCAACGTATAAATTTGCAGAAATTCCCCAGCATCAAACAATTTTGGACATGCGTCAGAAAAGTTGCGCGCATCAAAACTGTTGCGCGTCAACATTATTTGGACACCCATTGACTATAACGTCAGCGTCAAAATTGACGTGGGCATCAAAATTTGCGTTTTGCAAATTTTTCACAGTTTCACAAATCTTTCAGCGAATCGATACGGGACAAATTCGCCCATGACTTTTCATTGGCTCACAGAGCACACACAGTTTGGCATAAGGAATCAAAGACATATAAATGGAGGACAAATGCTGAGCTTTTAGCAATGCTGTAGTTTATACAGTATGATTAACACATATTCCATAACAGAACACTGATTCTACCTGCAATCTGTCACTGACTCATAGGATTATTATATAGTGAGATACAGTTTAAAGTCTTATCAGCCCCTGCGGATACTGTATATCTGGGTTATACAGAATTTGATTTCAATAATCTAGCGCCTTGGTAAATGCTTTATTGTTACTATATATGCTATAGAGTTAGGGAACAGGTTCACCTTTTTTCATATAACCCTATTTATGTGATACAGGTATGGGACCTGTTATCCAGAATGCTCAGGACCTAGGGTTGCTACCTGGCCAGGATTTTACCGGCCTGACCAGTAAAAATGATGCTTGACCCCAATGTTATTAATAGGGAAATATGGAAATACACAGGAATGTGGCAACCCTATCGGGACCTGGGGTTTTTCCATAATTTAGATCTTCATACTGTAAGTCTACTAGACAATAATGTAAACATTAAAGAAACCTAATAAGCTGGTTTTGCTTCCAATAAGGATTTATAATTAGTGATGGGCGACTTTATTCGCCAGGCTCAAATTCGCTGGTGTCAACGTTTTTTGACACCCACGAATTAAAGCAGGTGTCAAAATTTGCGTTTTGTGATTTTTTTCATGGGAACAAATTCGCCCATCACTATTAATAATATCTTAGTTGGGATCAAGTACATGCTACTGTTTTATTACTACAGAGAAAAGGGGAATCATTTAGATTTCTGGTTAATGGGTTTCTGGATAACAGATCCCATACCTGTATTAGACTTTTATTTACCGAACCTTCTCTATCTTGTTTTATCACTAAAAGGGTGGTTCACCTTTAAATTAACTTTTAGTGTGTTATAAAATGGCCAATTCTAAGCCATTTTTTCTACCTTTTATTACTCATCTTTCTATTCAAGCCTCCCCAATTCATATTCCAGTCTCTTAGTCAAATTAATTCATGGTTGCTTGGGTAATTTGGACCTTGGCAACAAGATTGTGAAAATGCAACCTGGAGAGCTGCTGAATAAAAAGCTAAATAACTAAAAACCACAAATAAGAAAAAATAAATAACCAACAGCAAATTGTCTCAGAATATCACTCTCTGCATCATACTAAAAGTTATCTCAAAGGTGAAACAACCCCTTTAATGCCCTGGGAATTACCAAGAAGATATCGGTCGAAGTTGAAAGATAAATATACTGTTTTGGCTTTTATTATCACATTTTTTGTGACATTTTTACATACCTACATATTTTCAGCATGAATTTCAGCGACAAGGTTGTAGTATTAAATATACAGTATTTTGGCTAATTTGAGCACATTAAAATGACATTATTAAATAACAACGTTGTTGTTCCAACATGTTTTTCCCTGAGAACAATGACTCGACGAACATAAGGTCACCCGTTTTAAAAATAGCACAAAAACATAAATACATCTTTGGCAGCAGATTTAGTTTTAATTCAAAGACAAAAACGCTGGCAAGGAACAGTATTTATCTCCTTTCTATGAATAAGTTAATGAATGGCAGCTCTGTTATTGGAGTTCCAGTATGAAAGTGATTACAGCATTTTTGGAGAAGGGCTAAATGAAATAGTCTACTGGGCACAAGCAAGTTGTTGACTTTTCAAATCATATTTTCAGGGCTGATCCTATCAAATGTGGGGCCCAATTGGGACCATGTTGGCGGGGCCCCTAGACAAAGTGTTGCTGGCTACTGACACATTAAGTATTTAGGAAAATAAGGGCATACAGGCACAAAATAGAAAGGAAAGGGACAGACAAGGTAAGAGAGTGAGAGGGATGAAATAGGGGCACATAATAGGGGCACACAGGGTAAGAGAGAGAGGGAGGAAATAGGAGAGTGGACTGGGCCAATTAGTTTGGCGCAGGCTGGGCCGATTCAGCTTGGGAGCAGGCTTGGTTGGATTGGGGGCAGCCAGGGCCTATCAAGGTAGGAGGAAAGCTGGGCCTATGAGAGTTGGGGGCAGGCTAGACCTATGGAGTTGGGGGATAGGATGGCTTATCAGAGTTGAGGGTGGGCTGGACCTATGGATTTGGGGATGGGCTGGACTCTCAAAGTTGGGGGCAGGCCAGGCAGCATCATGTGCTGAGGGAAATATTATCTGTGCTGCCCTGTGGTGCGGGGCCCCCAGAGGTGCGGGGCCCAATTGGGCCCAATTGGCCTAAGGCCGGCCCTGCATATTTTAAGGCACGGATTCAGAAAAGTATTTGCATTAATCTCATACCTATAAGACTGAACTCTATAAATGTTTACACTCAACACAATCCTTTTGGTATAATACCATATGTTTTTGAAAACCTGATAATTTAACTAAATATGCTCGGCTTCTGCCCTGCGCTCTCTTCTTACCTCTCTGTCTCCTTCTCTCTATACTCTCTAGAAAGAGAGCGGCATGTATTGAGCAGCAGCTGAAAAATTCCAGTACGCTAATGAACAGCATCCCCCCTCCACCTCTGGGCCCCTGCCCCAGTCGCAACCCCCCTCGGTGCCAAGCTTATTTTATCTTGGAGTGGCCACCATTGGAGCTGAGAGATAAGGGCAGGGAGCAGGTCTGGGTCAGCAGAGCCCACTGGGTTTTTTCCTGGTATACACTGGCCCAATTGGACTCTGCAAGCACAGAGTCAGGATTCACAGATAACCTTGTCCTTATCGCTTACCATTGGGTGGTACTTGCCTCCCCCACCTTGCCCTTTACTAATACCGTACTGACTAAAGTAATCAGCAATTCCTCCCCATTCTCAATGTCTTCTCCATGAGCTGTCTTGCTCCTAGCCTCATCCCCAATCTCAGTGCTCTACCTTAAGCAACAATTATAGATCAGCGTCACAGGCTATGGACAAAAGAATAAATAACAGAATCTAGTGCAACATTTTTAACATTCAGTACAGTCACTAGGTAGTGATGGGCGAATTTGCGCCGTTTCGCTTCGCCGAAAAATTTGCGAATTTCGCGCGAAATTCGTGAAATGGCGAAAAATTTGCGAAACGGCGCCGACGTCTCATTTTTGACGCCGGCGCCCGTTTTCGACGCCGGCGCCCGTTTTTGACGCCGGCGTCCATTTTTTTGAAAATTTTTTTTTTTTCCGCCGGCGAATTTTTGACGCGAATTTTCGCGGGAGTTTCGCGAATTTATTCGCTGGCGGCGAATCGCGCAAATTCGCTGCGAATTCGCGCCTGGCGAATAAATTCGCCCATCACTATCACTAGGGTGTTGCAACACAATTCTGTGTGTGTCTTAAACCATAGAAAGTCCAAGCTATAAAGGGCTATAGTGATTTTTACAAATTGTTATCTCAAAAAATTAAATTAAAATGAAATAAATCAATGTGCTTATAGTGCTATATTTATAAGGTAGAATGAACCTTTGCAATACAAAAAGATAGATTCTGCAAGCATCTCCTTGTCCTATGTGTTCCACCTATGCATCCACTCACTGCTGCAACTGGAAATGATGACACACCTAAAATCTCTACCTGCCTCCTCTCTGTATCTTTTCTTTTCAACGACGTCCGCTAGGACTCTTCCTCTGTTAAACATATTACAAGAGTTTTTAACTGTTTGTGTATTAAGATATTGTTAGAGCCCAGGCATGGTTGTGATATGGGATCTGATTGCTCCACTGTCTTCAGTGGGTCAAAACAGTGATAACTGTCCTGGTTGTAATTCAGCTTTGACTCCAGTCATCTACTGTCCTGCTTTCATCTTCAGGGATGGGCGAATTTGACCCGTTTCGTTTCGCCAAAAATTCGCCGCTGACGAAATGTCGCAGACGCCCTTTAAAGTATATGGGCGTCAAAAAAATTTGTCGCGCGGCGAAATTATTTTGTCGCACGTTTTTTTTTTGACGCACGTCTCCATACAAGTCTATGGGCGTCATTTTTTCGTCGAAAAAATTCATCCATCCCTATACATCTTTAATACATTATCATCATCTAAATTTAACATATGCTTTGGATTCAATAGACATATACATTCAATAAACTTTTCATTTTCAGAAACATTACATTGTGTAACTTGCATCATCCTCGTTGACTGTGGCACAATTGCCAGTTTTTCTCCTGTATATAAGGACAGTCATTCCCAGCTTGTTATCAGACAGGTTGGAATTGGAAAATTAATCCATGGAAGTAACTGCGACGCCAGAAAAATTAATTAGAAAGTCTGGAAGGCTGGATGCACTTGCTTTCTGTCTCTGTATTTGCCAAGAACTATGTTGGAGTTGACTATTACATTTCACTGTTCACTGCAAACATGGAAATTGCAGAGTGTAGGTGTGTTTTTCATTTCTCTTTGTTTATTGAATATCAGAATCAGTAAGCAAAGAGCAAGAATTATGTTATGCATAACATACCTGAACCTGAACCTCCCAACATTGAAAAAAAGTAAAGGGAGAAAGACATCGGAATTTTTTGACCACACCCATTTTATGGACACACCCCTAATGACCATGGCCATTTTACTAAATTTGGCAGGTTATGAAACTTTGAATACATTTTAGGGCCATGTTTTATGTGTTATAACAGTTTTGCTAAGGAAGATGAAATTGTCCTTACAATTGTTTCTTTGCTTTTCTTAAATTGTTACAAATGTAGTTGCAGTGTTACAAGTGCAGTTGCTATAAGGTGGCATAGAAAGTCAGTATTTTGTGGGCTGGTGTGGGCTGATTGGGCCTCTATCTACCTGAAATGCCAGGGCCTATTTTAATTCTCTGTCCGGATCTGCTCAGTGTTCTGGGATCTTGCCAAAAAGCCTCTTATTTTAATTAAGTTTCAGAAACGTTATATCTTTTTCTGGCATCAGTGCACAAGAAACTCGGGACATTTAAGTAAGAAACCTGGGACTGCAGGCTGAGCTTACACAACCGGGACTGGCCCACAGAAAACGGGACAGTTGTGAGGCACTTTCTCAAGGATATACTTTAAAGAGAGAGATACAGTAGGGTTCAGTGTAAAAATAAAAACTGGGTAAATAGATAGGCTGTGCAAAATAAAAAATGTTTCTAATATAGTTAGTTAGGCAAAAATGTAATGTATAAAGGCTGGAGTGACTGGAGGTCTAATATAACAGCTACAACACTACTTCCTGCTTTTCAGCTCTCTTGGCTTCCACTGACTGGTTACCCTGGCTACCGGGCAGTAACCAATCAGTGACTTGAGGGGGGGGCACATGAGTCATATCTGTTGCTTTTAAATCTGAGCTGAATGCTGAGGATCAATTGCAAACTCACTGAACAGAAATGTCCTATGTGGCCCCCCTTCAAGTCGCTGACTTAAGTCAGAGTTATAGAGCTGAAAAGCAGGAAGTAGTGTTCTGGCTATTATGTTAGACACCCAGTCACTCCAGTCTTTATACAGTACATTTTTGCCTAACTAACTATGTTAGAAATGTTTTTTATTTTGCACAGCCTATCTATTTACCCAGTTTTTATTTTTACACTGAACTGTTCCTTTAAGTAAATTTGCCCCTATGTGGGGGCATATGACTTTTAGTTGATTACATTGTTGCTATGTTTTTCTGCTTTCATATTTATAATAGTGTAAGCGGTACAAGCAACCCCCCATAAAATTTGTGCAATAGAATAAGTTCTGTTTTGTTTCCTGTAAGACCATATTTTCCAGGAACTGCTATTGCAGAGGGAACCAATGTGCACAGCTGAGGTAGGAACTTTTACAGGATGCACCAGTTTGCATGTGCAGGATTAAGAGAATGTTCCTGTTGTCTTTCTGCTCCCTGCAATAAATGGAATTATTCCTCTCTTACTCTTCCCTCACACTCTGAATTCATTTTCACATGTGTAATAATATACAGTATTTATTAAGTTAAGTTATCAATGTGTACTATAGGATATTCACTCATTAACTATAAATACACCCAGTTGGGGACATCTTGGGATGGAGACACAATAATGACTGTTGAGGCCATTAAGTTTCAACAATTGCATGCCACATGGAGAGAATCCTTGGCAGCGGAAGGTATCAAAGGGATAACAACTACAGAACATGGGTTTGTCTAATTGTCTCTATACCACTGACAAAGAATGAAGAATTGAAATATTTTGATTTGGATTCAGCACATAAGGTGTGGCTAATGAAGAGATTAGGATTTTAATTTATTAGGGAATCAAATGAATAATTATCAACACATGTTTTAAAGAATCTGTATTTTAATAACAACACATTGTATTCATACCCATAGGGCTCTAGAATTGCGAGAAACACTGAATGATTGTTATTCTGCCACTGAATAAAATATTAGGACCCAGTCTTGAGACAACATTCACAACGCTTGATTTGCAACTGACTTTATATGCAGAGTGTTGCATTGTAAATCAGATTCATACTAGTGATGCTGCTGATATATTGATTTGAGTTCTGCCATTGTGTCATTGTGTCCTTCATTTTCCTTGCAAGGAAGGGATATCATTACTTACTGCACAAAATTAGGTAGGCACAAGTGATTTTTAAGCTTTTTTTCATAATAATAATTTATTGCGGGAGGTGATAGGCAGTGATATTCCAAATAATGGAAAAGTTCCCAAGGTGACTCCCAAGAAATTATTTACTACACACACAAAGCGCCTACCATCTTAAACTATCTGGTTTTCTTAATCAGAGACCCATCCTTATTAACTTTCACTTTCCCTCTTACCCTCGGCCTTTCTCTTTGGTTTCCCTATTCCATGCACCAATGAACATTCACACTCCTCCATTAAAGGGACACTAAACCCAACCATAAAGCTGTCCCATTGCGCCCCCTAGTTTTCTATAGAAGTACTATAGAAGTTGGGAGGAAAACATAATTACCAATGGAAACCATTTCACCAATGAGAATTCAGCTGATCAAAACTTCATTACAGATGCAAGAGAATCAACCAATGAGAATGCTGATTCCCTGGACAATGTCATTCATCTTGCTCTTATCTTACATACAGAGATTGTTGTCATTTTTTTACACTGGAATCAGACATGGAGAAGAAGAAAAGACTTGTTCAGTGCTGAGAAGCTGTACTAAATTCTTCCAACTGCAAATGCAGGAACAAAGAACATGGGACCAGATTTACACAGGTCAGCTGGAATTAACACAACACAACCCTGATGTTGGTCTAAAGTTCTTAGCAACATGCCTTAACCTAGATTATATATTAAAATATGCTGGAATTTGTAGTTCAGCAACATTAAAATGTGGTTGAGCAGTGCAATGCAGAAGGGCTTAATGTCCCTTTCAAGAGGGGCCAAGAGAACTTAGATGGCTGCTCCATTAGCTTAAAGGAGAAACAAACCCTTAATGAAAAAAAACCTTACCCCCCTATCTTATATATAGACCCCTCCCCCCAACCTAATTGCACCCCCCGGGCAAATGCCCATAACTCTTTACTAACCCATCCGTGCAGATTCTGTCCTGTGAGTTCACAGGCGCCATCTTCAGCCGCTTCGGTAATCTTCGGAAAGAGACCAGCGCTTTGTCAATTTTCGTGAGTTTCCACAAATGAGCAGTTCGAGACAGAAAATTGCTCCAACTGCGAATGCGCCAATTTGCCGGTCTCATTCCTAAGATTACCGAAGAGAAGAAGATGACACCCGTGAACTCCACAGAATCTGCATGGAGGGGTAAGTAAAGAGTTAGGGGCATTAGCCCGGGGGGCAGCTAGGCTGGGGGGGAGGGAGGGGGTCTATGTAGGGTTTTTTTTTTTACTTGAGGGTTTGCTTCTCCTTTAAGGGGGAAAAACACCTGGCATCCCTCTCCAACCTTCATTGGACATACACGGGGCTACAACCCCTACCTATGCTTAAATAGACCAGCCTACTATCTAAGGCCATTATCCAGTATAAAAAGAATAGCTATATCCTACTCTCCTACAAGCAGTTTATTGGTTCATATTAAAAATATCTACATACTTATGTTTCTAACATTATGGTGTACCATATTTCTTTACATGATGTGAGGCTACAACCCCATAGATGTCTCTGAACTGCAGATGAAGTCTCAGTGGTTTGCTGGGAGTTGTAGAATCTCTACAACATTTGGTTGTCAACACTGGTATAATATTCTCAGCATCTAACAGCTATAGGATCCACTATCAACTTGTTCTAATTTCTCTATGTCTGTTCTGAAAATAATGCTTATTAAGCACAAATTAAACAATGCTGAGAGGAGCTATGGCACATCAAGTGAGGAGGGATCTCGCAGCCTGAGAAGGAACGTCAATGGTGGGAAAAGGAAGCCGGGGACATCCTCTCCATTGATGGTTTCCTTTCAGGAAGCTAACCCTTTGAGAAGAGAAACAAAATACATTGCTATTTTTGTTAGTGGAGAGTTTCCCCTGTGCATGGGAATAAACAATTTCATGCTTCTCAATTGTCAAACAGCCCCGACCACTTCAATAGGGAATCTCTCTACTGATTGTAATATAGATGCAGAACGTAAAGAGAACATTATGCTATATAATAGCCATTGTGGTTCTGATGTATTGTAGGCCAAGCTTTGAATGGTCATATCTAGGCGTGTGCAACTTGAATAACTGATAAGCGTTGAATACACTTTCTCTCGCTGCTGCTTAAAATGTCCTTTAAATGTCCCATTAATGATGATAAATTGTATTATTTTATTAGAACCTACTCATGTGCATTCTGCTCAGAGACTCTGTATATGATCATTTCAAGATTCTTTCTCTTGAGTACAGCACTAGTAAAGTGGATTTTTTATTTGGAAATATGGAAACTCTTACAGGTATCAGTTGCAATTCGGCACTGGACATTGTAGGGCTGTAACAGAAGGTCTATTGCCCTTGTCCACTGTCACTTGTTGACACAGGACAAATCTGAGTCTCTTTGTGGTTTTGTGAGAGACAAGGTACTGGTTATATGCCATGTAAACTTACCCACCTAGGGTTTCCTGGGAACTCTAAAAATCACAGGAGGATGTTTGTCATTGACTCCCTTCACTCCTCTATAATAATAATAATAATAATCATTTACAATGATCAGCAACAAGATTAATACGTATAGTAAAGGTAGGGGATCCATTATCCAGAAGCTCAGAAATTACAGAAAAGTCTGTCTGATGTAGACCCCATTTTATCCAAATAATCCAAATTTTTAATAAAGATTTCCTTTTGCTCTGTAATAATAAAACGGGACCTTGTACTTGATCCAAATGAAGATATAATTAATCCTTATTGGAAGCAAAATCAGCCTATTGGGTTAATCTAATGTTTACATGATTTTATAGTATACTTAAGGGCATATTTATCAAGGGTCGAATTTCAAATTGAAAAAACTCCGAAATTCGAATTCAAAACGACCAACCGGAGTTAAGTCAAAGTTTTCTTTTTGGTCGAATAGGTCCGTTTTAGATCGAATATTTCCGTATTCGGCCAAATTTGAATCGTTCGAATTGAAGAAATAGCGCATTTGATCAAATTCGATTCAAAGTTTTCCCCCAAAAATCTTTTTGATTTTTCAAATTCCACCAATTGACTCCAAATAGGTTCTAGGACGTCCCCCATAGGCTAAAACTGCAATTCGGCAGGTTTTAGATGGCGAATGGTCAAAGTCGAATTTTTAAAGAGATAGTACATGATAAATCTCGATATTCAAATTTTCGATTTTTTTTCAAGTTCGAATCGAATTTGGACTATTCCCTAGTCGAAGTATACAAAAAATAGCTTGAAATTTTAGAGCCATTAAAACAAGGAAAGCAGCACAAAAGTTTTTAAAAGTCATTACCGTGTATACCCCTGTATAAGCCGAGTTTTTCAGACTCTGGTCAGCGGTACCTGACCTGAGTAGTTGAGATTGCAGTCACTTTCAATCATTCCTATACCAACAGTTCACTTGGGGAGAGACTGCAATATCCCACAATGCCCTCTGTTGGTTATATGAAAGAATAACAGTGCACCCTCTGTTGGTTATATGAAAGAATAACAGTGACTGCAATATCACACAGCGCCATCTGTTGGTTATATGAAAGAATAACAGTGACTGCAATATCACACAGCACCCTCTGTTGGTTATATGAAAGAATAACAGTGACTGCAATATCACACAGCGCCATCTGTTGGTTATATGGAAGAATAACAGTGACTGCAATATCACACAGTGCCCTCTGTTGGTTATATGAAAGATTAACAGTGACTGCAATATCACACAGCGCCCTCTGTTGGTTATACGAAAGATTAACAGTGATGGCAATATCACACAGCACCCTCTGCACATGGTAGTGGGACAGTGGGACAATGCACACAGTAATCCGTTTGGCAATTCTCTGTCACCATCAACTTTGCAAAGAAGTCCGGTTGATCGCTGGGGGGTTCGCTTTGGCAGAATGTGCACTGCTGGGAGACAGGGCTGTAGTTGTGTCTAGGCTTATACTAGAGTCAATAAGTTTTCCCAGTTTTCGTAGGTAAAATTAGGTACCTCGGCTTATACTCGGGTCGGCTTATACTTGAGTATATACGGTATTATTATTCGGGGATGGGAATGATTTGGAATTAATGAATGATGGAAAATCTACCTTCACCTTTCCCATTAAGTGTGATCTAGGAAGTGACTCTGGAAAAAAACTTTACTGGGATTTACTGGGCTTATTTAAATCTGTGCTAATATCAATGTCATTTTCAGCCTATAGCATTGTTTCTTAAGATGGAAAATGGTGGTATAAACTTCTTGTGTTCTATTGGTGTCCCAGTATATGTAGTGCAGTGTCAGACTGGGACAGGGTCGGATTGGGTCGACAGGACACTGGGCCGGCTCAGACCACATCCTCCGATCTGCTGGGCCCCACAAACAGTGTCAGCGATTGGCGGACCTTGCACATGCACACCGTGTTGTGCCGGCTTTTAGGCATGTGTGCCGCTCCAGCATTTGTGCATGCATGCCACAGTTCGTGCATTTGCACAGGGGCCCACAGTTGGTGCATGTGCGTGGGGGCCCCCCCAGAGGTTTGGAACCTGGTGGGCCCCCTAATGTCCAGTAAGACCGTGGACTGGGACACCCAAAAACCTTAGACCAAGAGCCCACCCCAAAACCTTAGACCAGGGGCAAACCAAAAAACTTTAGGCCAGGGGCCCACCCCAAAACCTTAGACCAGGATCCCACCCCAAAACCTTAGACCAGGGGCAAATCAAAAAACCTTAGGCCAGGGGCCAATTAAAATTCCTTAGACCAGGGACTCACTCTCAGTACTTTTATTCTTCCTCTCCTCACTCAACTTCTATTCTCCTAGTCTCTTATTTATGCATACTATGATCTAATATTCCATCTATTTAGCCTTTGTTCTCATAGGGAATGCCCATGAAATAGGCCAAATATTTAGAAGCAGGAGGGCCCACTGGCATCCTGGTGGGCCAGTCCAACTCTGCCTTGATTGCTCTGCAGCACTTTGAGCACTTTGTATCTCGCCATTAAAAAACATTAGACAGAAATACCCCGTTTTTGCCAGACTCCCAAGTTCCTGAAAGCCTCAAGGCACAGTAAAAGACTAAAAATGTTTATTCAGCTATTCTTCTTCCAAAGTCCAAAGATGAAATGGATTTGCCTTTGGGATTTGTGGATGCACAAGTTCCTCTTTTGGGTGGAGCATGGGGCTATATACTTTTAATAAAAGAGGAATTCTTCCTCGTTGGAACAATATTTAAAATCTCTCTATTGTTATGTATTCCTTAACTCAGTAATAAGAATAACTTGTTAGCAGGCATAACAGGCTACGCAGATAAGAAACCAACTTTATTGTTATGACCTTACAGCCACCCACACATAGGGCAACATCAGAGGTTTATATTTGTGCAATATTTTCTTTTGCCTGCAGTGAATCCTTTATGCCCTCCTCTTGCCTGGTGCAACTTGTAAATAGCAGGTACAGTATATCATTTTAACAACAGGCTTTTATTATTCATATACGTTCTTGTAAAGCTCTTAAAAAGTTATTTTTTTTTTTAAAGGGAATCTAAATTCAGAAAACAATAGCAGAATTAACACTAAACAAGGGATTTTATTTAACTTATAACTAATGCTTTTAATTAGTTAGCTGCTAAGTTTTACCAATGCTTTTCCATCCCCCTTTAAACTGCTATAGCCGTACTTTAGTTTTATGTCCAATGTTATACTGATACATATAGTATGTGAGATTAGAAGGTCTTCCCATGAACTATAGATGCAGTGCCCGAAAAGGTGAATCCCACTATGAGATGCCAGGCAAAAAATCACACCTAATGACATGGACTGGATATAATAATAAAATTATAATAATATAATATAATTAATGATAATATAATTTAGGGGTGTATAGGTGGCAGATAGGGAGCAGAATGGATTATGCCTCTGTGCCTCCAGCAGCCCCTCTTCATGAAGAACACAGGCAGTTCTGTATTCACACTGCAAGTACAGGTCATATGCTCCACTGTTGGGGCAGATTCACTAAGGGCGAAGTGGCACAGGCGAAAAATCGCTTAGACAATGCTAAAATGCAACTTTTCGCCAGTGTTCCAACCGGCAGGCACTTCGCCAATTCACTAACAGGCTCCTATTCACTAGCGAACGGGAGCATCGCTAGCGTTCATTCGCAATCTATCCCTAGGCGACAATTTGCTGTGGCGAATGGACGTTACTCCGCAAATTCAATGAAATGCAGATTTTACTGAACGTTAGCTCTTTTGCCAGACTTGTCTTCACCAGCTCAGACCAGGCATTGGAGTGCATAGATCTTCCGTTACTTACATCATATTCTGTGAGTGGAAAAAGCATCAAAGTTCAAAAAACCTGCTGGTGTCTTTTCCTTTTTTTCAGAGTGATATCCTGCAAAAGTAACCGGATCCTCCCATACATTTTCTAACATATGGAACATAAACTATACAGTGGGCTCAAGTGTAGGCCATTATAATAACTCTATTGTCTTTATTAAGGTTCCCTGGACATGTGTAATTAACAGTGGGAATGAAATGTATTTGCTGTAACATAAAGACGTCCATAACTTAAAATTTCCCGCCGTATGCAAATTAGCCTGAGTGCAAGACCTCTAGCGAATTTGCGCTAGGCAGAAATGAACAGTGGTGCATCTTCGCTTTGAATTGTTTGCATTGCCGAAGTAACGCTAGAGAAAAGTCGCCAGCATTTGACGCCCGGAACGAAAATCCGAATTTTGGTGAATTATCGTTGTCCGAGCGAATTTTCACCTGGCGAAGTGTAGCGATGGGTTTGAGTTGGTCAATGGCGACTTTTCGCCGGTTAGTGAATCTACCCCCTTGAGTGCAAAGACATGTGCCTGTGTGCACTCACACTGAGGAAGGGAGAAAGTACAAACTGCTTTTAGCACTATTCACCCTGTCCTGCTGACCGCTAACGCAACTATAAAATCTTCTTCAGTGTGTCATTGACAGCCAGTGCCTTATATTGTACATTGATAGCAATTAAAGGGGATATGAATTCATTATGATTCAGCTTGGATTGCATGTGTAGGCAGAATGGCCTGATGACTAGGGAAGCCACATGCACTTTGATAGTGTCATCATAACAATTATTACAACACACACATTCCATTGCCTCCCCTGAATAGGAAAAACCCTTTAGTTAATAAAAAAATAATGAAATTGGTTTGTTTAGTTCTTGAGAACAGCACAGAATGTTTGTAATGTTAGGCTAGTTTGGGGAAAATCACACAGATTATATATATCCTTGATTTCTTTTTTAACTTCACTGAAGGTGCCGAGAGCAGCCTGTACAGACTGTTAAACACATGGGCAATGAAGGAAGCATATTTACACCCATTAGTGTTCTCTTTTTATATTCTGATGATATATTCCCCCCAAATATAGATAGGGTACTGGTGGTGGCACTAAAATGGTTAAAGGAACAGTAAAACCAAAGAATGAAAGTGTCCTAAAGTAATGAACATATAGGGGCACATTTACTAAGGGTCGAATATCGAGGGTTAATAAACCCCCGAATTCGACCCTCGAAGTAAAATCCTACGAATGCGAATATCGAATTCGAAGGATTTACCGCAAATCCTACGATCGAACGATCAAAGGAAAAATCGAACGATGAAATCCTTCGAAGCGAACGATTCAAAGGATTTTAATCGATTGATTGAAGGATTTTCCTTCGATCAAAAAAACCTTAGAAAAGTGATGGGGAAGGTCCCCGTAGGCTAACATTGTACCTCAGTAGGTTTAAACTGCCGAAGTATGCAGTCAAAGTTTTTTTAAGACAGTACTTCGACTATCGAATGGTCAAATAGTCGAACAATTTTTAGTTCGAATCGCAGTCGAAGTCGTAGTCGAAGGTCGTAGTAGCCTATTCGATGGTCGAAGTACCCAAAAAAATACTTCGAAATTCGATGTTTTTTCACTTCGAATCCATCACTCGAGCTTAGTAAATGTGCCCCATAAGGTACTGTTGTGCTGCACTGGTAAAACTGGTGTATTTGCTTTGGAAACTCTACTATAGTTTGTATAAATAAGCTTCTATGTAACCATGGGGCAGCCATTAAAAGCAGGAAAAAAGGAGAAAAGGCACAGGATGAAAGATAAGCTCTGTTGTATACAATGGGATTCTTCAGAACTTATGTTATCTACTGTGTGTCCTGTACTTGTATGGCTGCCCCCATGTATACAGAGAAGCTTGTTTATATAAAATATCATTCTTTTTCTGAAGCAAACACATCAGTTTTGCCTGTGCAGGTCAACACAACATTATTTAGTTTTTCCTTCCATTTTTTGGTCTTACTGTTCCTTTAAGCTCCCCTGTTTCATTCTAGAAGTGTGTGGTTCATTGCATCTATCTTGAAATTATTTTGGGGCATTTGTATTCTGTCTAGAGTGTCAGCACCCTTACTATATTACTTACGTAACCGTTGGAGGGGCATCGGGAAAAACGTTTGTTGAAATATAAATTTCACAACTGAGACCAAAATGACCAACTGTCTCACTATCCCATTGCTGTAATCTGTTTATGTCTAATATGTATCTTTAATATAAAAGGCTTTTCCAATAACGTTTCTTTTAATATACTAAATTTGCAGGCTCCATTTCTAGAAGCACTGGCTACACATGGAGACATACACACCCCTAGTGGCTTCTATCTAGAACAATGAGAAATGAACTTTTATACAGGAAATGTCATTGCCTGTTTCTAGTATTATCACAAAGGCTACAGACATATACCACTAAAGGTTTTGCTTTTTAAGAGGACATCGGACAATAGAGTTGCTGATAAAATTTGGTATCTGTTGAAATAAATATACTTTCACACATGGTTTGCCATGGAAAATATTCCTTTTTGTCATCTGAATGGCAGAAAGTCCATCACCTGCATTTTAAGCACTTGTATGTTGGATTTCATCCATTCAGTTGCATCTCTCTTTTTTAAAGAGCTTTACCTTCATACAAAATGTTCCTCTGGCCATAACTTTTCATATTAAGGTGCCCCAACAGGCTCTTAAGCTAACGGTCATCAACATTTTAATACATATGTAAAGTCTAGTCTTAAATACAATTTATAACTGATAAAAGGGGACATTTCTTGGTACAGCTGGACCCTCTTGTGGACAGTACAATGTAGTTCAGGCTGCTACATCTGAAAAACATTCATATTAATTAGGGATGCACCGAATCCTGGATTCGGTTCGGGATTCGGGCAGGATTCGGCCTTTTTAAGCAGGATTCGGCCGAATCCTTCTGCCTGGCCGAACCAAATCTGAATCCTAATTTGCATATGTAAATTAGGGGTGGGGAATGAAACCACGTGACTTTTTGTCACACAAAAAATGTTTTCCCCTTCCCACTCCTAATTTGCATATGCAAATTAGGGTTTGGATCCGGTTCGGTATTCGGCCGAACCTTTTGCAAAGGATTCGGGGGTTCGGCCGAATCCAAAAAAGTGGATTCGGTGCATCCCTAATATTAATTAGGGATGCAACAAATCCACTTTTGTGGATTCGGCCCAACCCCCTGAATCCTTCATGAAAAATTCAGCCGAATACTAAACTCTAATTTGCATATGCAAATCAGTGAGGGGGAGATAAAAATAGAGCCGCGCATTGTTTTGTGACGAAAACTCACATGATTTTAAGGATTCAGATTCGGTTCAGCCTGGCACAAGGATTCGGCCGAATCGGAATCCTGCTGAAAATGGCCGAATCAACTGTGAACACTAAGGGGTAGATTTATTAAAGTGAAAATTTGAGTTCGAATATTCTAAAAGATTTTTGGTCAGAACTGTCAAATTCAAATTGTGAATTATCCAAACTCGATACAAGTTTTCATTCAAATTTCGAGATTTATCATACTGTGGCCCTTTAATTGAATTTGAGTATTCGCCACCTAAAACCTGCCGAATTACTGTATAAGTCAATGGGAGAGGTCCAGGGAACAGTTTGGTGATGTTTGTAGTCTTCTAGACATTCAAGTTTTTTTCGGAGAATATTCAAATCAAATTGTTATAACTTGTTATAACTTGTATAGTCACAATTCCGGTAGTACAGAAGGTCAAGCACTGCATTGCCTATAGCAGATGGAAATTGTTGGTGGTTATTTTTTTAAGTTAGCCAAGGTGTCCGCTGGGGGATCTACCTCCATACTACGTCTCCTCGGGGGAATGGATGTGGTTCTTGCTAGCTGACCTATAGTATCTAGCTCACAACTATTAAGAACAGCATCCGTTCCACTGAGGGAGATTAATATGGAGGAAGATCTCCCAGGTGACAACTTGCTAACTGTAGGGACACTCACCTGTAAAGAGACCCAGCCTATTCCCAATCCCTGAGAAGCTCCTACAGGAGGGGATCCATTTCACTAATGGTGTCTCTTTACTGGTGAAAATAACCACCCACAATTTCCATTTGCAATGGTGCTTAATCTTCTGTGCTAAGATGGAATCTACTATCCACTGTCTTAACCTTGTTTGTGAGCTCGCTGTCCCCCCAAGATGGGTTAACTTAGGCTCTATTCAGAGTCCTAAACTGAGGCCTGGCTCCACTTTAGATCCTCTGGCATATCCAGAACGCAATACAAAAAGCTCCATGCCATTAAATATACTATGGACAAGAAGATCTCTGGGCTAATTGGGGGAATCTCCCTTCCACAGGGTATAGATGATAGGACCAGAGCTTCCTTCACCAGACGGAGAATTTACTCCATTGGTCCCCTACATTATGGTTGTGTAGTAGCTGGTAAATATATGTAAATACAAGCGGATCTTTGCATGCTAGAGTTTGATTTTCACCACTAGAATGCAAGGACATTCTTTGGAAAAGCAAAACATATGACAACATAGAAGCTTGAGAAAATAACCATAACCTGGGAGGCAAGCCTGCTTGTTGTGTTTATGGAATTCACCATGACAAGTAGTTGCACTAGTCCTGACATGCTGCTGAAATGAGGAAGTGTTCAGTAATTGCACTCATTTATATTCAAGTACTTTAATTAGAACAGTCAATTGACCCTTGCTTTGTTATTACAGATTGCCAATGTTCCCATTCATTACAGCCTTTATGCAAATACTATTGATATTTTTATGAAGTTTTATGATTTCCTCTAAATCCTCTCTCTGTGGATGAATTGCATTGTATACTTGAGGATTTCTTGCCACCAAGCGTAACATTGTATATTTTATTTCGATTTTTAATTCCTTTTAATTCTTAGCTTTTCTGTGCTACTTATCAGGCACAAACGTGCCCTGTAGGGATTTGCAGTCTGTACAGCAGGTAGAGAAATAAAATCCACCAGTATGAAATATGTTCTGACTGCAAAATGCAAATCCCAAGAGAGCGTAGATGACGGGAAGACCGATTCACTCTTTTGTCTGTGGATTTTTCCATGTGAGCCCATACTGTGGAAAGCTTTTTGAAACCACCATTAAACTCTATAAGGGGAATGTAATTAAAAATCACAAGTGTTATTTAAAATGAGTTTTTTGCATATGTTTAGCGCTGCTCACAATGTAAAATCATTCGATGGCGAAAAAGTTAGCGTTAACACCTGCTACGAAGTTTCGTTAAAGGACCAGTAACATCAACATTTTTTTTTAAAAAAAACATTAGTATACATTGGAAAAAAAACACCAAGACAAATTAAACTTTAAAATTGCAAAGCCTTTATTAAAAAATAATTTACCGAACTCCACTTGCGCTCCTCTTCAGAAAAGGCGACATGGCCACGATCCATCATGCAGCACTTCATTTCTCCTCCCTGGCTATCTCCTATAAGGAAGGCAGGGAGGAGAAATTGAGCGCTGCACAATGGATCGCCCGATAGCTTTCTGAAGAGGAGCAAGTGAAGTTTCGGTAAGTTATTTCCGAATAAAGACTTTGCGATTTTAAAGTTTAATTTGTTTTGGTGGTTTTTTTTTCAATGTATACTAACGATTTTTTTTTTTTAAATGTTGATTTTACTGGTCCTTTAAATATTTAGTTGCAAAATAAATTACATTTTTTAGATACACCGCTATGTTTCCAAAAGCTATTAGGACACAAACTTTTCGAGGAAGTTGTTGAGGTCTGTAATTGGTCAAAAAAGACGCAAACATGGTCGCAGGGGCGTATTCATATTTAGGCACCTGGGGGACTGTGCCTAGGGCGGCAGGTTTTGGGGGGTGGCCCTCAGGTGCCTATTAATGTATTTTTTAAATTAAAAAAGAAATTGCCCAGTCTCTGCTATGGATTTCCATAGGAAATCCAGTGATGGAGCTGGGGGTGGGGGGTGAGGGGTAAGGGGCCGGGTTGGTCAGCTGAAGTGACATCATGCACACACCGCACGTGATGTCACTTCTGTGGCGTGACTTCTATGGGTAGGGTAGTATTTATATATAGGAACATAATGGCCTGTGCCTTCGGTGGAAGGGGCTACCATTGGGTGCCTATATAACAAATTTAATTATTTTTAAATAAAAATAAAAATTCCCTAAGCTGGAGGGGGTTATGAGCGCAGTTTTCATGCTCGGTGGCGGAAGTGATATCATAGGTTGTGTGTGTGACATCACTTGCACAACATCACTTCCACATCGGGGGGGGGCACTGAAGCCATTCTTTTAAATTGCATTTTTTGATTACAATGGAGTCTATGGGAGATGGCCTTCCCATAATGCAGAGATTTCAGCTTGTCATACCTCTATCTGTATATATTCTGTGTTACGTTATATATGTGTATGAATATAAATATATAGACTGTATGTATCTGTCGTCATCTCCAGCTTTTACTCTCTGCTGCTAGTTATTTATTTCTCAAACGTTCTCTTTAGAATGATCGTAACAGGAGGCTGGCACAATAAAGGGAAGATTCAATAGCAGCTAAGGACATAATGTTCTTCTGTCCATATTCTTTATGTGCAGCCTCAGTCAAGTCCACTTTTGCTGACATTATCAGAATGGCAATGTGCTCCAGCAATTGATCGTCTCTCACAGCAACAAGAAAAAAAAACACACTGTCCTTCTCTCTGATGGGTTGGTAATAAAAGTACTGTACGGGTTACGGATTTCATAAAATGATGTCGCTTTCCAGCTCACGCCCCTTCCACGCTGTAAATCTTCTTCACTGGTCACACGTGTTGGTTCTGTTTCCTGTGTAGGAAACAAAATATATTTCTCTAAAATACATGTTTTTGTTTTGCCAGCTGGAAAGGAAATATTCCATGTCAGCACCACAAGAATAAGCAGAAAGAGGGAATTGGGGCCGGATGTCCATGTCACTGACTTGGTGCAGCTGTGCTTGCAAACTCCAGTTAGCAAAGCGGCAGAGACAAACACTCAACTGGAAAGAGTTGGTTCTAGAAAGGTTGGTGGGATGGAAATTTTAAAACGTTGTATGTTTGTTTTGCTCTTAATGAGGTGGAAGGCTTTCTATGAAAGGGAACCTACTTGGGATATGTTTATATATGACATCTGTCTCTTTCTTTCTGGACCAACAGTGGCCAGTGCTCCGGGCAATTTTAGTTGCTACTTATAGAGGTGACTAAATTCTGTGCATCACTGGAGAATTTTGTGTTGACATAAATAGGAAAAACTGCTATTATTGAGTCTGATTATTCATCAAAAATAGCAATTCAGATGTAGTGATGATACTTCTCATTGCTGTCAGTTGGAAGCAATTCATCAATAAAAGATGTAGGTCCTGGTTTTGCACATCCATAAGGGAAATATTCCCTAACCATTGAGCCTAGCTCAGTGCTGTTTAAGGTGGGGGCATCCTAAGGGTAATTTAGGGAAGGATTAACGTTTTAATGCTACATGCTGTTCTAGATACTCCCATAAATTCCAGCCTGAGGGACAATGGAGTGGCTGATTCGTTCACTATTACTTTATTGTGCCCTTTCACCCAGAACACTGTTGCAATGAGTAAAAAAAATAGTGGGACTTTATAGCTAGACGGTGGATGCTCAGAATGACTAATGGCCACACATAGCAGCATTAGGAATAAGCAAAACAAAATATCTTGAAATTAAATGGTCAAATGAAAATTAGTGATGTAGGTCCCGCGTTCTGGTGAATACAAACTAGACTGTTATGTTTTGGTAGCCGAGGATGAGTAGAGTATAACAGTGCTTTATTGGCAGGCTCATGCAGCCATTACACAACAGTAAGCAACTCTAACACCACAAGCTGTATAGAAAGTATGCACAGTATAAGTCTTAAGCACAGGGACATCTACAGGCCATTTGTATAAACACCACATAGAGCTCTGCTCTGGACAAATCAACAATATTTGATACACCAGGGTATGTTCAAGGGTTGGGTGCTTGAAACCTTCTCAATGTCTGGTTTTCAGACATTTTCCCTTGTGTTACAGGGAATCTGGCTCTTGGATTTTGGTTGCTGTCACTAGTTTTATAAGTTGGGGAGCACTAGAAATTGAGGTTTCACATCAAACTGAAGAGACCAAGGTTGGATTCCTCAAGTGCTCAATATATTGTATCCCTATTGTACCTGTTTTGTACTTTGAGATAACTGGTAGTGTCTGTTTAATGTAAGATTTGCAAAATAAACCCTAAATAAACATAGAAATGGCTGAAATAAGCTCACTAGCTGGAAAGAAATCTGTGTATACATACACTAGAATAATATTTGCTATTGCATTTTCTTTCACTTTTCAACACACGTATTGCTTTCAGACTGACTTGATGTGCCATAAAGCTGTTAAAAGGACTTACTTCAAGCTGTATAGAAACACTATTACTACTATACTGACTTCTATACCAATATATCTTTTCTTCTAAAAGCACTGAGTGAGTGTGAATGGTATTTACATCAATATAATGCAAAGTGATGCAGTATAGTCATGTCTACTAATTGTGTGCCCATCGTTTTGAGCCAGAGTGAAGGGCAGGTACCTACCCAGCAGGATGGTGTTTCATTTGAGTAGAAAAGAGTAGGGATGTTTAGGGTTGCCCAGCTATGTGATTTGAAATCCTGTATGAGTGTTTTCTGGGACAGAGGTCGAATCAGGGTTCCACAGGTCATTTATAAACACAAGTATGCTGTGTAAAAAGCAATTTCAGACACAAATCACCATACCTTTTACCCATATTGCAGTGTTTATTTATATGATTGAAGCAGAAATACAGCTGCATACCAAGTAGAAGGTATTGTTTTCCTTAAATATATTTTGTCAGGGTTGAACTTGCCTTTCTAGATAATGAGCAGTCTGAGAAAGCATTTCTGTAAGGTAGAAATGTATATCTGACTTGCTTGACTTTCTTGCAGGTTTGTTTGTAAAGACTACTCCCCAACACTGCTCAGTATCAGTCTCAGTGTTTCGCCGAACATTGATTTGCAAGAAAACATTGTTGCCTCCAGTATATCAGAACCAGTTCCCATAGGAAGCATAGGTCTGCTTTCCCCAGTTGTCGATAGTGTGCTCTTCGCTCAAGATTCTTGCCCCTGCAGTGATGTTTTAGAGCTGTGCTGTGAGCAAGAGTCCTGTGCAGGTCCAATTAGTGATGGGCGAATTTATTCACCAAATTTGCGGTGAATTCCCGCGATTCGCCGCTGGCAAATAAATTCACGAAACAGGCGTGAAAATTTGCCAGCGTCAAAAAAAATGGACGCCCGCGTCCGTTTTTTTGGATGCCGGCCTCAAAAACGAGATGCCAGCTCCATATCACAAATTTTTCGACATTTCGCGAATTTCGTGGGAAATCCGCAAATTTTCCGGCAAAGAAAAACAGCCCAAATCCTCCCATCACTATGTCCAATATTTGAATCCCACAATCCACATTTTTACCTGCTTAGACCAGCTAATCGAACCAACCCACAATCGCCTTATCCGCAGCCTTAATCTGTGACCCGCTGGACATGTTTTTGCTGCAGACCAGAAGTGACATCACCATAAGTGGCCAATGAAAAAGGACAAAGGACAATGAAAGCTAAAACATAAGTAAAGCTCTATGGCAATTCTGGTAATTCTGAGTAATTACTTACATAGCGTAGTAAATCCTATCTCCCTGGTGTCTAAGGGGGAGTGTTTTTTTGGTGCAGGCGCATTAGCGAAGAAGAGGAAAAGGACAGTAACGGAACAAGGTGGGGGCGGGCCCTGGTGCGGGCCGTGCAGCCGGGCCCGCCCCCACCCTCGTCCGTGTGATTTTTCTCTGCGGCTGCAGCCGAATCCAGCCGGCTGCAGCGCACTGCGATCTGTACCCCAACTGCTAAAGGGTAGTGATGGGTGAATTTGCTCCATTTCGCTTTGCTGAAAAATTCGCGAATTTTGAGCGAAATTCGCGAAACAGCGAAAAATTCGAGAAACGGTGTCGGTGTCTCATTTTTGACGGCAGCGCCCGTTTTTGATGCCGGCAAATTTTTTTGGGCAAATTTTGGGCGAATTTATTCGCTGGCGGCAAATCGTGCAAATTTGCGGCGAATTTGCGCCTGCCGAATAAATTCGCCCATCACTACTAAAGGGTTGTCCCTTCTGGGGCCTTGTTGACTCCAGGCTCAGTGGAATGACTGCCCAGGACAACTGCTGCAGGCCAAAAAGAAAGTACCCCATCCTGCAAAGTACTTTCTTTCAACACTGCAGGATGTGGTCACAACCTAGAGCCTATAGAATGGGTATGCAAATAATGTATAATATGTTACATGGGTTTATCCCAGCAACAGGGAAAGGAGGCACTGGAAGGGAATGAAACCATAAGGGCACTTATTACACTTAGGGGTCCCTACAAACTTTTTAAAAAAAACAATAAAAACAAAAACAATGATTGCTTTGCCCGGGCCATGGACACAACATTTTGGGAAAGAAGAAATTAAATTATTGCCTGGTACACTTAGATTCTTACACAAACTGAGCTGAGTTCCAGAGTTCTATAAACATAAAGAATTGCAGTTATGAACAATTACATTACAGTTTTTTACAGTGCTGGAATTGAGGAGGGATGTGCAGAGATGCCGACCCTCCGTGACTTTATTTCTGTGAAATAGTATCTCTGTAAGACGGGATGCAAGAGTTTTCAATCCCAGAAGTGTGTTATTGTAATACTGAAGCTTTCTTTTACTCCTCCCTAATAAAGAAGTTAGAGAACAGTAGCAGATGGAGGAAGGGCAAGTGAATGATATACCATTTATGAAATAATGTGGAGTAATATGGAATAGGCTGGGGTTGTGCTGTTATCGCACAATAAACAGGCAGGGTGCTGTGTTTGCAGAAGCAAAGGAAAAAGTCATATTTTCATTGTGGGGTCCCTACAGACCACATATTTAGGTAAATATGTGCATATGGTGAATAATAATGTGCACTAGAAGGAAATACCAAAATGACAATAACAAAATGGTTTTGCTTCAAAGTGGTTGAAGCCAGAAAGTGTTGGTGGGTGAGGCTTATTATAACAGTAGAAGTTATAATTGTGGGAGTGGCTGTTTTTAACACTGTGCCAGGTGCACATAGCATCCTTCCACTTTTTTAACCCAATTTAAGCACTGATTCTTTACTTCAATGTAACTCCCTAAAGAGGGACCCTACGTAGTCTGCCTGTGGGGACAGAGTGTGTTATGTGGCTTTCCAGTCAGTGGTATAACCATGGATCTATCCTTAAAGGAGTTTCTTCCCGATACATCACCTGTTCCTTGTTGCTTCCTTCTTTTCTGCGTGAATTGTCCGAGCCTCCATTTGCCCTCCAGGACGGCCAGGCCCTAGCCTCTGGTTTGTAAATATTTTGTATCCAGGATAAATAATCTTAAGAAGGTGTTGCTCTAGGCTATGAAATATTGCCAATCCCATTGCTCTCAATTTACACCCAGTATCCTCCTATGCTGCATGGCATCCATTAGGTGTCACCGAATACTTTGTCCTAAAAGCTTTACTAAATTTCTGGGGGATGGTAAACACTGTTTTCATGGAGGGATAAACAGCCAGTCAGTTAAAGGAAAACTATAGCCCCTGAACAATGTAGGTCTCTACAGAAATATATTGCATAAAACAGTTCATATGTAAAACCCTACTTATAATAATAATAATATACTTTTTTAGCAGTAAGTGCCATTGGGTAATCCTAAATAGAAAATTGCTATTTTAAAAAATAAGGGCCACCCCCTGGGATCCTAGGATTCACTGTGCACACAAACAAATCAAACAAACATCGTGTAACCCCTTTCTGGTCACCCCTTCTGTGCCCAAGGTTATACATTACATTATTTACACTTACAGATCCTCAATCCCCTTTGCTAGGTGAAAGGGTACTGGGAAACTCTCTTCTCTGGCAGTGCCTCCACCTAATTGGATCCGGGAATACACCTGCGTATAGTCCCTTTAGGAAAACCTTCAACACACCCACTTGCTTTAAAAAAATATTAACTTTATACAAAGAAGTGCAGATTAAAGGGGAAATAAACTGTAACAATACACATTCAAATGCATTCAAAGCATGACCCACTACCCTGATGAACCTGTGTCAGTCCTATCCTGGTAATTCCCTGCCAGGCAAAGTCCCGCACTACTCCTGATGACAATGATTCTCAGTCCCTTTTCCCAACAAGAGCACACATGGTCCAGGTAGCGCTATTTCCCAAGTAACTTTCCCGATGGACCAGATACTGTCTCCCATGTGGCAGGCACACAAACAGTCTGTGACACAAGAAAAACCCCGCTGGATCCTTTTCCTTTCCTCTACTCTCCCCAGGCAGACTCACCTAAGGGCTCACACACAGAGCTGGCTGGCTCACACCGAGCGGAAACAGGCCCCCACAGCGGTGAGAATCTTTATCCAAGAAATGCAGCTTTGATGAATACATAGCTGAACTGTATTTCCCAGCACTGTCTATAGCGTGAGCATTTCCAAAGTCAGTTTTGGAACTCAGGAAATTCAGACCCTCCTGATCAAGCTCCCAGGCATGGGGTCGCCTACCCCAGCCTCAGAGGCCTCCTGCCTTTACATCTTGCCTGTTGAATTCCTCTGTCCTCCAAGAAGTAACATCCAGCAGTAAGACAGCAGAAATCTGTAATGGCTGTCTGAGCACATGGCTCTGCCTTTTATAGTAAAGTGGTGCAGCAGCGTCACATTTTGGTATCCTCCAGTATCTGCCCTGCTGCACCCAAAATGCTCTGGCCCCAGCCCTTGGGAAACCCCATAATTCAGCCATGTGGCTCTCTGTAGGGAATTAACCCATCGGGTCCCTACAGTCACATCAGCCAATTATCAGAAAGAGATCTGTCTTTTGCTTCCACACTTGTAGTAGTATTAGTAGTAGTAGTATGAGTTGTAGTATTTCTGGTCAGGTGATCTCTGAGGCAGCACAGAGACATCACAAAATGGTGGTTCAAGGCAAGAGATGTAAAAGGGCAATATTTACTTAAATATGTACACCAGTTTGATAAGATTCTTTAATATGCCACTTAACTTGATATAAACTATCTGTTGCTTAAGTATTAATTTTGGGGGTATATATTTCAAGCCTTTATTTGTTTGTTGAGACAATGCGAGACTGATCTTGCAAAGGCTGTGGATAGATATTAGAGTCCTTTGAGCAATATTATTTATATCATGGCATTGAAATTTAATTGTTTTCTGGTTACTGACCCTAAGACGCAGATGGTATTTCTACAATGTGTGTTTCACTTAAATAGAATTGCAAATATGAGTTGGATGCAGCCAGCATTGAGTGTATCAAAGCTGAGAAAATACATAATAGCCATAATAAGGCAGTGGCAGTCAGTTGGTAGCCAAGGTTCTTCGCTATATCAAACGAAAGGTGCAATGGATGGATAATGAAGATAGAATCCAGTTTTTGGCACATATGCTATATAGAATGTTACAGCAGTAAAGGTCTGAAGCATCACATGTACGCTGTAAGAATAATGATACTAATGATGCCTTCAAACTGGAGAATACATTTGGAGCTTCCAAAGCTATTGAACACAATGCTACATACAGATCCTGTTCTGAGTTTCTGTTTGGGTAGAACATTGTGTTTACCCTGAATTATTACAATACCGCTGTAAGTTTTCTGTGAAATCCATCCAAGCAGGATGTGCTCTGGCAGGTACTGTAGCTTTATTTACTTCACATCTTGTGAAAGTATAATGAGCCTAAACCTTGACTCAAGATACAGTCTACAATGCAGCACTAGACGTCCAGTGTTTGCTTATCCACACCCTTACGCCCATTCTTTCTCATTAATCCAGCTTTAAAGCATGCCACTGCTTTTAATTAAAGTATCCTATTTGGCAATGGATATTTCAGAGAGAAGTACTGTTTAAGGACTTATTGATGAGAATAGTTGGTTGTTATATATTCAATATAGATTGTCTAGAGCAGGGGTCCCCAATCTTTTTTTTTAAACGTGAGCCACATTCAAAGGTAAAAATAGTTGGGGAGCAACACAATGATTCAAGAAGTCCCTATGGTGCAATAAGGGATGTTACTGGTTATATGGTAGCCCCTATGAACACTGACAGCCAACAGGAGGCTCTTCTTGGCAGTACACCTGTTTTTTCTGCAACCAAAACTTGCTTCCAAAACCTGTATATAAGCTAGTGATGCGCTAAATCTACAAGTTTCAGTTCAGTTTGAGATTTAACTTTTTGCAGAATTTGGGACAATTCTTAGGGGCCGATTCATGAAGCTCGAGTGAAGGATTCGAATTAAAAAAACTTCGAATTTCGAAGTGTTTTTTGGGCTACTTCGACCATCGAATGGGCTACTTCGACCTTCGACTACTACTTCGACTTCAAATCGAACGATTCTAACTAAAAATCGTTCGACTATTCGACCATTCGATAGTCGAAGTACTGTCTCTTTAAGAAAAACTTCGACCCCCTACTTCGGCAGCTAAAAGCTACCGAAGTCAATGTTAGCCTATGGGGAAGGTCCCCATAGGCTTGCCTGAGATTTTTTGATTGAAGGATATTCCTTCGATCGTTGGATTAAAATCCTTCGAATCGTTCGATTCGAAGGATTTTATCGTTCGATCGAAGGAATAATCCTTCGATCGTTCGATCGCAGGATTTGCGCTAAATCGTTCGACTTCGATATTCGAAGTCAAATGATTTTAGTTCCTAGTCGAATATCGAGGGTTAATTAACCCTCAATATTCGACCCATAGTGAATCGGCCCCTTATTGTTTAGCAGAATCCAACCCTTTAACATCATCAGATATGGATAAATTATTTTTGTTTGGCAGAATCCAAACCCATAACGTTAAGTCATATTTAAAGCTGTGGGGGTTCGGGTGCGATTTCATATTCAGCTAAATCTTTAGTGGCACATTCAGTATTGGGCCTAATCCAGTATTTATAGAATTTATAGAATAAGCCACAATACAACACTGAGCTGTCATCACATTTCCACTAGCTCAATCCCCGCTTTATAAAAAGAAAGTGCTGAAATAGGCTAAATGTAGTTTAGTTTCTATCGCGTCACATAAAAGCCCATGATTATATCACTCTTGAAGGTGATTTAGTCGTATTTATACATATCAAAGCTTCGGATCAGAAAACAATGTTCTGCCCTCTGTCTTTGCCCTTCAAATAGCAAAGCAAATTTAATTTACAGACACTCTCATTCCTGACTTTCCACTTTCAGTCGCAGCAGGAAATAAATGTGAGAGCCTATAAAGTTAGCAGTGCAAGGGATAATTGGTCTCAGTCAACCAAATAAAAGCAGCACAGTCCTTTCAAGTACCCTAATGGTATTGAGCAATGGAATATTCCAAGAGACAAAATTACAACAATTTTGACGTCAATAAAGAAAATATATTTTATATTATATTAACAGGAAAAAGCATGCCTGTATATAAAGATTTATAGCAATATGTTTTTTTTTAATTACATTTTTTTAAAAAAAGTCAATATAGAGTAGGTTTCGGCAACTATTCCATGATAATGAAACTTGCTGCTGGACATTAGCCGTTGGGCTACAGGTTGGACTTCCATGAAATATCTAAACATCCTGAAATAAGCTGCTTTTATCACTATGCCAGTGATTCTTGAGGCCCAAAAAATGGCCTGGCTGCCATGTTTCTTGTACTTGTGACCTTCTCTGCTCATAGAAGAATTTGCTGCTGTCTCTGTACTCCTGAATGAATTTGAGGTACATCATAGAAACAATAGTCTTCTGTTTAGCACTAGAAGTCAAATATCTCAGTACCTTCAATTGTAAATAGATAGGTTCAGGCTGACCTCTTTTCTGGTCATGGGCGGGTAAGGGTTAAGCTCTTCTGGCGAATTTCTCCCGTTCGTGAAAAATTCATGAAACTCAAAAATTGATGCGAACTAAACAGATACAACACCATTGTATTGGACAGGGCTTATCTATTATGAACTATGTAACCAGTGCCTTTTTCCAGCATGAATGGCTGCCCCCATGAATACACAACAGCTTTTACCAGTGCATGCTAACAGTATATTATATGTTAATTACTTTAAAATGCATTCATTTTTTGGTGTTACTGCAAGTTAGCAGAATATCTTCCATGCAATGTATTTATTAGACAAGCTAAAAATGATTTGCATATATTTTACTTTATCGACGAAAGAGACAAATGGAAAAAGTGCACATTATGAACATTGTGTTGCTAATAAGTGATCTGCATCTGGCAGAAGCCGGCAACAATGATCTCTTTATTGCGGTGCAGCACACAAATCTAAATAGCAAATGCTTCATCTTTTTCTTTTTGTATTCCTGAAAGATGACAATCTACTTTTTCTTAGCAAAGGGAAAGTATAAATCATGTCTCGGCTGCTGCCTTGTTCTGCCAGTGATACCTTTAATACTGATTTTTTTTTCTCTGAATATGTACAAGGCTGAACAGTGCAATAAATCACTTTCAAATTGAGCAGAGTGTTTCAGGGGAGCTCCAATAATTTTGTAGGAACATCATATCAGATTCCAAAAACAGAAAAAAACCCTGTAGAAACAAGTCTTCTTTTAGAGAGTGAATTTTTCGAATTACTTCTGCCCTAGTCTTTATATACTCAATAGATAAAACATGTTGTTAAAACTCAAAGTTAGATCTGTATATAGTTATTCACTGAACATTGTACAGTACAAATTAAGCCTTTCTGCCAATTACTGCCAATTACTTTTTGTTAACTTAATTTGACCCCCTCAATATAGTCTGCAAAGACCAGAAGAATGATCTCGCTTTTCAGTATTGTGATTTGGGATGACATATATACCTTGTTAGCATACTTTTATGCACATTTCCAACTTCTGTTAAACACTTAGGGGCAAATTTACTAAAGGGCGTAGTGACTAACACTTGCGAAAATTCGCCAGCGTGACGTCATTTTGGAACTTGGGTGATTTACGGTTGCTTCGCTAGCCAAGGAGATAGACTCTAGTGGTGTTCCCTAACGCCAGAATTTGCGCTCTGGTGAATGGACGTAACTACGCAAATTCACTAAGATGCGGATTTTACTGAATGTTACTTGCGCCAGACTTGCCTTCACCACCTCAGACCAGGCGAAGTGCAATACAGTAGACAGGAGTTTCCAGAAAAAGTCCCAAAAAATGCTAGTGTCTTTTTTTTCAGGGTGATAGGCTGCAAAAGAGCGTAAATTTTTTTGGGGTACCCGGCTTCCCCCCTACATTTGCTAACATATGGCACATAAACTATACACTGGGCTCATGTGTAGGGCAATATAACAACTCTATTTTCTTTTATTAAGGTTCCCTGGACTTGTGTTATGTTATGTATTTGCTGCAACATATACGTCCATTGTACTTTAACTTCCCGCCGTATGCAAATTAGCCAACGCTAGTGTAACTTCGATTCAATTAGTGCAGTACCGTTAGTACAACTTCACCAGCGTTCGACGCCCTGACGCAACTTCGGATTTTAGTGAATTAGCGTGGTCCTGATGAATCTACACCTGGCGAAGTGTTGTGCTGTGAGCGAAGCCGTCACTGGCGAATTTTCGGAGGTTACTGAGATACTGAAAATTAAAACTGAAAACTGGGACAGTCAGGTTGGCAAAACAGTCAAGTATAGAAACTTCAACTAACAATTACTTACAAAAAACAAACCTCTCAGTACAAACAAACCAACATCAACATGACCTATAGGTAACTTTTAATGTACATTTATATTTTAAAAAGTCGTTTTTTAGTGTCAGTATCACTTTAAGGAGCTCCAGCCAGTGGTGTCTCAGTTTGTTTAGGATCATAAACCTCACAGATTAAAGAAATTTATTTCTGACAACCCCTAAAAACAGCCCGGTGCAATTTTAAGATGTTTGTATTGACCCTATGCACTAGGTGTCCTTCTGCTGATCATTAATGCTAATGTTAATTATTTGCCTATTAATAACTCATGTATAAAACATTCACTGTATGGATCATGGTTTGAACAGATAAATATGGTTTAGTCATACCTCCCAACATTTTTGAAGTAAAAAGAGGGACAAGATTTTTTTTCCGCACGTAGCGCAGCAATTTTTTTGACCACACCCTTTCTGTGGCCACACCCCCTAATTACCATGTTCGTTTTACAAAATTTGGCAGGTTATGAAAGTTTGAAACTATTTCTCCTTATCTAAACTGTGTTTTTGTGTCTCAAAATTGTTACAAAGTATCTTATTTGCACCTGTTAGTTGTTCTGGGCTCTCTGCTAAAAGCCAATTAAGTGAGAAACTTTGTTTTTTTTTCTGGCTGTTCAGTGCAGAGAAAAGAGGGACTTTCCAGTACAAATGAGGGACTGCGGGTTGAGCTGTCAAAAGAGGGACTGTCCCTCCGAAAAAGGGACAGTTGGGAGGTATGGTTTAGTGGAAGAGAAAAGTACCTTGCAAACAACATTTTTCACCTTTCTGAGACTTTCTGAGCTGCTTAATCCTAGAGGAATCAACATCATTGCAGATTAAAAATTCTGTTTTGTTTCTGAAATAATCAAGTTTATCTTCACTATTCCTCTCTCAGCATCTGTTTCTCCTCATTCTGTCTTCATGCAGCAGTTGGGTGTCAGATGAATGATCCAATATATCTTATAGGGGGCTCCTTTCCTAGCAGATGTATTAGATGTATTAGAGCTCACTCAAATAACTGATTCCAGTACAAACAAAATCCAACAAAATAACTGCCCTCTGCACAAATTCTGCATGTAGAGAGACAGGATTTCTGGTGATTTTTAAAAGTGTAATACACCTTTTAGGTTAAAGGAGCCCCCCCCATAAGATATATTGGATCATTCATCTGACACCCAACTGCTGAATGAAGACAAAAGGAAGAGAAACATGCGGAGAGAGGAATAGTTCCCCTTTAAAGCAAGCCTTGGGGCATTATGTTATATAAATATTACATAGATATGTAATCTCTTAATAATCTTAAAAAGCATGATAGATTATTTATGAACGCAACCACAAGTGCAGTCGTGCTAAAATGGATGCAAATGTTGGTTCATCAAAAGTACACAAAAGATCCTTGTACTTCCATATAGTTACACAATGTGCCATTGCATCCATCATGTCTGTAGTGTGCACTGCTGCCACCCTGAACGTGGTAGTAACTCCAGGGTTGCCACACTGGGTTGCATCAACAGGTGCAGTCAGGGCCGGATTTACATACTGGGTGCCCCTAGGCCCACTGCCATTCGTCACCCCTGTCCCCCCCCCCCTTTATTTGTGCAATGGGGATTGGCGCATGGGAAATTTAAAAAATGATTGTATCTCCAGTGCATCCCCAGTGTTTTTGAACCAATAAGGGTGTGGTTGGGCAGCATGCCGCCCCCCTAAAATCCTGCCGCCCTAGGCCCGGGCCTAGGTGGCCTTTCCACAAATCCGGGCCTGGGTGCAGTAGACAAAAAAATCGTACTAATCGTGTTTTAATGCCACACACACACAACCCTACGCCCAATAATGCAGTCTTGACTCAAAGTTTTAGCAACAACTTGCACATGGTTTACAGATTGCAAGCGCATGACTCTGTTGAAGTAATTACATTGCAATGCTGCACTATGGGGTAAAAAATACAGTGATTTGTGCCCAAAAGTGCACTTTTGCACTGAGTTAATGAATTACCCTTTTGTAGTCTGTAGTATGGAAGATAAAGTAAAACCACAATGGTATCTGGCTCCCAATTGCCTAAATAAAATGTAATTCCTCAGTTCATTTACCTGTTTTAGGGTTAGTGACCCCTGGATAGGTATCGCATTCAGTGGACTAGTGACTTTCCTGCTTGGACCTTTGACCCTCAATACATTGCATTTATTTATTCAAGTATTTATTGACCCGCATCACTCTGATCGCATAAATATCCAGAGTAAGATTTGATTATTGGTTTCTTTTTAAATCCAAATGTAAATTATTAGTAATTAATTAAAACATACCCGGATAGCATGAGTGCATTTGGTGCCCTGAATGACCTGATTTATGTGAACAAATATTCCAATCTTTCATTTAATGTTTTTTGTTCCCCAGACTTACATCGCATTGTTCTCTTTCTTCCCATGAAATTAGCTGAATTGGCAGCGGTACATTCAACTTTTCTTACTTAACAAAACAATGTGTGTGGTCTCCAAGTGTTTATGATTCTCTATTTAGCTGGTGGATTATTATACAGTCTGAGTCTTCTATTAAAAAAGAAATAATACCAGTCAAAAGAACTGAGGAGCACAAAGGGAAATATTTTAATGGATGACAACAAGTGACTTGAACTTGGCTGTGAACTTGAAAGAGCAAATGTAGAAGAATTCTACACGTTCCCTGCACAGTGGGGAAAGATCACCTTCAATAATCTCATGAACAGTAACTATGAATATAAGGAACTCATTTCTAAGCAAAAACTGGACCCTGAGTAAGTGTTTGTAGTTAAAGGGTACCTGTTGGCCAAAAATATTAATAGGCAGAGGCTAATAGATCCCTCACTCTGGTTATGAGTAACAGTAGTTTTTTTTAAAAAAAAAAATATTGCTCTACGCCAGTGCTAGGACACTCACACTGGGAGGGAGCGCCATATGCATCTGGTCATGCAGTGCATAATGAGCAAGTCGCGGCATTCACACGTTATGCGGATTGCAGGCTCTATTAGCACATACATTTGGTTGGGTAATATGTTTTTGCCAAAAGCCCTTTAGGTGTGCTCCTGTAAGCATCTGGGAGTATTTGTCAGTCAAGTCACTCAGCAGATGTAATATGTTAAGTAAATAATGCTAAACGTCAGACATGATGGGTGTATCATTGTGATATGATAGTAGTAAGAACATGATAAAGAACATGATAAAGTGCAGATGTGCTCATAGAGAACAATTGTATCCAATGGCTTTATTGATACAATAAGGTAAGATGGAGTGTGTGTGTGAGAGAGATCTGTCCGGTCCCTGAGTATTCAGGAGCCTTATGGCTTGGGGGAAGAAACTGTTACACAGTCTGGTAGTGAGGGCCCTAATGCTTCGGTACCTTTTTCCAGATGGCAGGAGTGTGAACAGTGAGTGTGAGGGGTGTGTTGGATCAGCCACAATGCTGGTGGCTTTACGGATGCAGCGAGTGGTGTAAATGTCCGTGATGGAAGGAAGAGAGACACCTATGATCTTCTCTGTCTTCACTATCCTCTGTAGGGTCTTGTGCTCCATGACAGTGCAGTTCCCAGCCCAGACAGTGATACAGCTGCTCAGGATGCTCTCGATAGTCCCTCTGTAGAAGGTTTTGAGTAAGCATGGTGGGGGATGGGATTTCCTCGGCTTGCGCAGGAAGTAGAGGCGCTGTTGGGCTTTCTTGGCTAAGTAGCTGGTGTTGTGGGACCAGGCCAGGTGAGGTTCTCCACCAGGTGGACACCAAGAAATTTGGTGCTTTTGACGATCTCCACATTAGAGCCGTTGATGTACAGTGGCATGTGGTCACTCCTAGTCTTCCTAAAGTCAACAACCATCTCCTTTGTTTTGTCTACATTGAGAGACAGGTTGTCTCTGGCTCTGCACCAGTCTGTTAACCGGTGCACCTCCTCTCTGTATGGTGACTCGTCATTATTGCTGATGAGACCCACCACGGTTCATCAGCGAACTTTATGATGTGATTCGTGTGGTGCGTAGCCGCACAGTCATGCGTCAGCAGAATGAACAGTAGAGGACTAAGCACCACAGTTTGGTGGTTCTGGAGATGATGTTTCCAATCCTGACTGTATGAGGTCTGTCGGTCAGGAAGTCCAGAATCCAGCTGCAGAGGGAGGTGTTCAGTCCAAGCAGGCTCAGCTTTTCTATCAGATGCTGAGGAATGATAGTGTTGAATGCTGAACTGAAGTCTATGAACAGCATTCGAACGTAGGTGTCTTTTTTGTCCAGATGAGAGAGGCCAGGTGGAGGGTGGTGGCTATTGCATCGTCTGTTGAATGATTTTGATAGTATGCGAACTGTAGGGGTCAAGTGCTGGTGGCAGCAGGGTTTTGATGTGTTTCTTGACAAGCTTCTCAAAACACTTCATGATGATGGGGGTGAGTGCCACAGGACGGTAGTCGTTAAGGACGGTAGCACTGATAGTCGGAAAATGGTTACTTTTCTCTGGCATGCCACAGTGAGCAAAAAATGTTGCCATGCACAGGTTTGCCGCAAACTTCTGCAGTTTGCCGGTGGCAAAAAAAATTCTGAAACTGCATCAAAAATTCAACACACGGATCGTTTCCATTTGCACATCAAAAAAAAAAAGACACAAAACAAAAAAAAAAAGACACGCAACAAAAAAAGACATGCAACAAATGCATACATCATTTTATACACTCCTTCCATATTAACCAAAGGCATCTGAGTCGTCCCACTGTCTATATAAGACATACACATAATTATTTGGTTTATTTTAATGTGGGATAGAAAGCACCCAGATATTACCTGTTGGTGGTCAGATTTATTATTAGCCGTGCCTGTGTTAGTAAGCTTATAGTAATATATAAACTATAGATGGTACATTTTGCTTAAATAGCAACATAGTGTAGTAGTTACCATTGCCATTGATCAGAGGTAGTGATGGGCAAATCTGACCCATTTTGCTTAGCCAAAATTCCCAAAACAACAACAAATTCGCCAAAATGTGGGAGACAAATTTTTTTTTCACGCGCAACAAATTTTTCTTTGACAGGCAACAATTGTTTGACGCTCATTTTTTCACCCATTGGACTCTATGGACGTCTTTTTCGATGACCTGGTGAGAAATTTTGCTCATCGTGAATCAGAGGTAATGTCAAAAATCACAATGTCTTCAAAGGGATACTGTCATAGGAAAACATATTGTCAGTATCTCAGGTGCCCCCAGTCATGTGACTTGTGCTCTGATAAATTTCAGTCACTCTTTACTACTGTAATATCACCCCCCTCCCTCGCCCCCCCCAGCAGCATATCAGCAGAACAATGGGAAGGTAACCAGATGTCAGGCATTCCGATCACCCCGTCCGGATCATTGCAGCTCTGCTTATGACGCAATGCATCGGCGTCATAACGATTTCACGCCACAGGCATCACGTCAACGCGAGTGTCATGATGCAGAGCACATTCAGACACAGAATTGACACTGTGGGAGCTATTTCTGGCATCTTGCAAGGGTAGGTCTTTGCTCAGACATTGTCTTGACCCTGTTATTGTTTTCATTATCGAACTATACCTCTCTGTGCTTTTGACCTTGGAATTCATCTTTGACTTCACTTGTTGGATCTCCCTATCTGCTTATACTCCTGTCTTACCGGTTTGACCTTGCCGTACCCGACTATGCTGGATTGACGTCCATCCTGACCTCTAAAGCCGCCATCAACTTGATACTACAGCTGCTATCGACTGTTACCCGGCTCTCATACCTTCCCCTACCAGTCACTCCTCTATTCAGTTTGAAGACACACTGTGTGGTTTACTGTAAGAGTGCACCTTCCTTCAGCTAACTGGTTCCAGATTCCGGTAAGCCTTATACCAGATAACAGCTACCTGATAGAAATAAGAAAAACACTCAATAGTAAAAATCCAGGTCCCACTGCAACACCTTCAGTTACTTTGAGTAGGAGACACAACAGCCTGCTAGCCTGCTGTGATTTTTTGATCGAAGGATTTTCGTTCGATCGTTGGATTAAAATCCTTCGAACAAAAAATCCCAGGCAAGCCTATGGGGACCTTCCCCATAGGCTAACATTGACTTCGGTAGCTTTTAGCTGCCGAAGTAGGGGGTCGAAGTTTTTTTTAAAGGGACAGTACTTCGACTATCGAATGGTCGAATAGTCGAACGATTTTTACTTCTAATCGTTCGAATCGTTCGAATTCGACTGAATTAGATCGAATTTAACCAATTCGATGGTCGAAGTACCCAAAAAATACTTCGAAATTCGAATTTTTTTTTATTAAAATCCTTCGAATTTTAATCCAACGATCGAACGAAAAATCCTTTGATCGATCGATCGCAGGATTTGCGCAAAATCGTTCGACTTCGATATTCGAAGTCGTACGATTTTAATTCACAGTCGAATATTGAGGGTTAATTAACCCTCGATATTCGACCCTTCGTGAATCGGCCCCATAGTAATCAGATGTCAAATTGTACTACATACCTCCCAACTGTCCTGTTTTCTGTGTGACAGTCCCGATTTTGACAGCTCAGCCCCAGGTTTCTTACAGAAATGTCCTGAATTTCTCTTTGATCTCCTGCACTGATGCCAGAAAAAGATACAAAGTTTCTGAAACTTAATTAAAATAAGACGCTTTTTGGCAGAAAGCCGAGAATACTGTGCAGCTGTACTTCAATATATTTTTAGTAATTTAAGATATCCAAATAAACAATTATAACAATTTAAGATAACCAAGTCCCTTGGTGAAAGGGCAATTTCACCTTTATTGGGGAAAGGGCAATGTCACCTTCATTAGCAAAACTGTTATAACACATAAAACATGGCCATAAAATGCCCAGAAATATGTTCAAACTTTCATAACCTGCCAAATTTTGTAAAATGGACATGGTAATTAGGGATGTGTCCATAAAATAGGGGAGGTATGGTTGGAGGACAGATACACAGATACAGGGTATACATATGCTATGATGCCCTGTACTACAGTCAGGCTGTGCTCTGTATACGGGCATTTCCTAATTTGTACCAAGGCAAGAAAAGGAAAATGGAAGACACAGGTCACAGCAGGACTAGCTGCTAGTGAGGTTTATTGCCACAACATGTTTCGAGCGGCACGCTCTTCCATCCTTTTTTTCCTTGGTACTTGGACACCTGGAGTGGGGAGCTTAAGAGAAGACTGGACCTTTAGGGCAGTCACACGCTACTTTTTCAGGAGATTAGTCGCCCATCGACAAATCGCTTCTTCTTCTTGAGTCTTTTCATTGCTCAGTGATGAGCTTTGGAATCCTCAGTATCACTTGCACAACAATTTCTCACATTTTTCAAGTACTGACATGTCATGGCATCAGAGAATATGATACATTGACTTGTATGAGCCAAGAACTATGTGAGAATGCCAAGTATGATTGCAACAATATTTGGGAGATGGTTTCTTCTACAATTACTTTTTATAATGCTGATTTCAGGTCTTTTGGACAGTTTGTTGCTTTACAAAAGAGAGGGGTCAACCAGCTGGAAGAAAGGGGAAATAAAGCTTAGCAAATAGTATAATGTAAAAACTCTTCTGTATAGTAAGCACATTAGATATAAGGGTTATATCCTCGGGTAATGCTGAACTATGACTTGCATAATTATTCTCCAACAAAACTGTTCTTATGTAGATTTTGCCAGGAGGCAGTTACTGAGAATTATTAGGTAGCAGTTGGAAAGCAATAAGGTGCCCTTTCTTCCTTTGAATTATACCTAATAAAAAATATAACCTTAGATCATGTTATCCATAGATTTGTGGAAATTGTAATAGTAAAAGGTAAAGGAAGACCAGTAAATTAACAGTAGCGATGAACTATTTCATTCCCCAGGCATGGATTCGCAGCAAAGTTTCGCAAAAATTTGCTGCGACAAAGATAAAAGTCACCAAGATAAAAAAACAGTCACCGTCAGAAAAAATACCCATTAACTTTAATGCATTTGGATAAAAAAAGTCGCCAAGAGAAAAAAGTCGCCACAAGGAAACGCCCATTCACTTTCCTCTAGAAAGCGCAAGGCACAAATCAGAAGAATTATCATTTCAATAAAAGCAAATTCCATATTTGTCTGATTGATTGTCTGAATGATTTGGCTGCCTGCAGTGTTGGCATGGTAATTCAATAGGCACACCCAAGATTTTTCATTGAACACAAGCGATGACTAAAAAGCCTATAGTCAGCACTGTGTGTTCCCTTTTTAAAATATGTTTAAAGGAAACGAGCAAGATACACCTCCAGCAATTTGAATGTCCTTTCAAATGTGCCATCCTTGGGCTTTATCAGACATCGGCATAAAAATAAAAGACCACTTTGGGCATTGAATCATATTTGCTTTACTATTAGACAACTCTACCGTAAAACTGACCTATATGAACTGTTCAGCAAGTGTATCCTGGCGCTATAGCTCTATCTTCTTCATAAGGGATGATTTCATGTCCCTGGGAACCTGTTTCTAAAATCATACAGAAATATGTCCCTGGGAAAGAGTTATAGTGACATAGGGGATAATTTACTTGTCCAAGGACGCAAGGCTGGAGAGCTCCTTAAAAAGCCCTTTGTCCTGGGGATTGCTGCACTCTTCCATAGGGCAGGATGAAAGGAGAGGGCCCTGTTGCAGGCTGTACCTCTTACTGTTCCTAAATCCTATGTGCCCTGCCTGCCTCTATTGGACAGAATGTTGCCTATAGCAGAGAGTGCTCCATTGAAGGGGCTAGCCTGTGGCAGTTTGTAAAGAACAGGCTCATTTGGGGTTGGAATTCAGGATGTAAGATTAATTTTAACTTTGGGCTAAGAATTCTTGTCCATACACCACTGGCCAGATATATTTTGAGTAGTATGGTACCTATAGAGAAACAAGTTCATTCACTCTGTTACTGTATAGTTATACGTTTATAATATTGTTCTATATTTGCTACAAGGTCCCAGTATGGTGGGAAAGTGAGTGTAGGAAGGTTTTCTCCATGAATGCTGAACTCTTTGCATACTCGAAACCAGGGTCGGACTGGAGCCTTGGGGGCCCACCTGGGCTGCAAACGAAAGGCCCTCCTGGCAGTCCCCAGGGGCCCCCTCCCGAGCTCCAACTCCCTGGCCTGACGCATACTGTTCGCACACGTGTGGACACATCACGTTACTCCTGAATGCGCAGCTCGGGCATGTGTAAAAATGGCGAATATGCTCATTTCTTAATGTCTAGTGATGGGCGAATTTATTCGCCAGGCGCAAATTCGCGCGATTCGCCGCCAGCGAATAAATTCGCAAAACGCCGGCGAAAATCCGCGGAAAAAATTGGGCGTGTCAAAAATGGGCGCCGGCGTCAAAAACGAGACGCCTGCGCCGTTTTGCGAATTTTTCGCCGTTTCGCAAATTTCGCGTGAAATTCGCCCATCACTATTAATGGCACATCCGGTGCAGGGGTAGCAAGTCTGGGCCGGCGGGGCCCATGAAGGCCGGGGCCCACCGGGTATTTTCCCAGTTTCCCGACGGCCCAGTCCGACACTGCTCCAAACAATTTCATGCATTTGATGAGAACTTGCTTAATCAGGAAATCTTGTTGTAAATGATTCATAATTAAGAGCCACCCAGCCCTAGACATGATCCGTTAGGAGGAACAATCGTCAAATGAATTCCCAGGCCATTTATACACAGGTATTCCCTATTTAGAATACTAGAGACCTGGGTATTTTGGCTATGGTGTTTTGGAACACTAAGTATGAATCAATATTGATTTATGCCATTTCCATCTAAAAGATTTTATAACTCTCCATTTTTATATTGCAGAACCCCTACGGTGGGTTGCAAAGGATTTACAAATAAAAGACTACTGGACAAGCAAGTTGGCATAAAGGAACAGTAACATCAAAAAAACGAAAGTGTTTTAGAATAATTCAAGTATAATGTACTCTTGTCCTGTACAGGTATGGGATCCATTATCCAGAAAGCTGTTATCCAGAAAGCTCTGAATTATGGAATCACCATCTCTCTTCATTATAATGAAATAATCCAAATTTTTTAAAAATCATTTCCTTTTTTTCTGTAATAATAAAACACTACTGTGTAGTGATGTGCGGGCCGACCTGATACCTGTTGGTCGGGCAGGTTTGGGCCGATCTCGCACCTAATTTTGGCTTTTAAGTAGGCATTTTAGCCACATGGTGGATACAACTACTTGGATATAAAGGGATCTTTCTTTTGCATGCTTTCAACAGATTTAAAAGATTTAAAGGGGAAGCACACCTTATAAATAGTGATGGGCGAATTTATTCACCAGGTGCGTTTTTTGGGAAGCTGGCACATTTTCGCTAGCAAGACCGTTTTGCGAATTTCGCGGCAAAGTGAGACGCGCCAAATTCGCCCATCACTACTTATAAAGTGATTTTTAAACACCGGGTGCTGTCCAAATATCCAAACATACTGCACTATTTTGGTTTTCTGTTTTTCTCTTCTTCGTTGCCATTTATCGCTGATCTATTTACAAATTTTTGGAGTAAAAGTTCTGTTTTTGCATCAGAACTATACTTTAGTTTACATAAAAAAAAGGCTGCTTTGTAACCATGGGGGCAGCCTTTCAATGCTGAAAAAGGAGAAAAGGTACAGGAAACAGAGCAAATAACAAGCTCAGTAAAAAACAATTGGATGTTTCAGAGCTCATCTGTTATCTTCTATGTGTCCTGAGCTTGAATGGCTGCCCCCGTGGCTACATGGCAGCTTATTTACATAAACTATAGTAGTATATCTGAAGCAAACATCCCAGTTTTACTAGTGCAGGCCAACACTAAATAATTAATTCATTACTTAAAAACTCTTTCATTTTTTATTGTTACTGTTCCTTTAAAGATGTTAGAACAATAACCACAATGAGCTGTATCTGCGATGTAAATGGATCTTAAGGCCGCCTTCATTAAAAAGTGACAAACAAACACAGTTTTGAATTGCAAGTATATTTACACTGAAAAAATGATAATGACTGTTTAATAAAAAGCTGCTCAGAACTGAATTTTCTTTCGTTATGCAAAAACAGTTTTTGGCGGATGTCCATGGGAACACAGCTCACGGATGTTCTAGTAACTCGGATTATTGGCTCATTTTCTGTTGGTGTCAATGTTGTTCCATCTGTGGGACTGTGTGTGTGTATCCTAACATCCTCACACCTTTAACCTGGCAGAAAGATAGAATGTTAATCATCATCAGGATAAAGTACAGGGATGAGCTGATACATATTTTTCTTACACGCAGGGCCGCCATTAGAAATCACGGGCCCCCGTACAGCAAAATGACCCCAGATCCCGCCCACCCCAGATTCTGCTCACTCCAGACCACAGTTAAAACATCACACAGACATCAGCACTAAAAAGGTAACACACACACAAGTTATAAAAAGCTATTGATGGTCAGGGACCCCAACTGTGGCACCAGGGACCCCACAAAAAGGTTTTTTTTTGTTTTTTTTTAAATTGGTGGTCAGGGCCCCCCTACAAGTTAAAACAAATAATTTATGACCAGGGCCCCCCTATAAGTTAAAAAAAAATTGGCGCCAGGGCCCCCCTTACAAGTTAAAAAAAATTTGGTGCCCAGGAATATTTTTTAAAAAAAAAAACATTGGCGCCAGGGCCCCCCGGACAAGTTAAAAAAATTTGGGGCCCCAAAGAATATTTCTTAAAAAAAACATTGGCGCCAGGCCCCCCTTACAAGTAAAAAAAATTTGGGCCCAGAGAATATTTTTTAAAAAAACATTGGTGCCAGGGCCCCCCTTACATGTAATTTTTAAAATTGGTGTTCAGTAGAATTGAACTCGTGGCTTCAGTACTTCAACTTCGCCTCCTTTCGTGACTTTGGGTCTTTTTGCAGCTTCAGGACTTCAATTTCGGCTGTTTTTGTGACTTCGGGTCTTTTCGCCGCTTCAGGACTTTGGGTCTTTCCGCCGCCTCGGGACTTTGGGTCTTTTTGCCGCCTCGGAACTTTGGGTCTTTTGAACGCTTTCGGGACTTTGGGTCTTTTTGCCACTTCCAGGACTTCAGCTGTTCGGCACCTCTGCTGTTCTGCTTTTCAGGACAGAAGAGGCGGCTAGGCTTCTGCGCGGTCAAGGGGGGCCCGGCTATTTGAAAAGTACAGCACAGCCAGGCCCCCCTTCAGGCCTGGGCCCGGTACAGGATTACCCCCTGTGCCCCCCTAATGGCGGCTGAGTAGTTGTTTGGGTTTTCTTCAATAACAAAATCCTAAAAACTTTCAAACTTCCTGTTGGAAAAAAGCACTGAGAATGATTTCAAATATTTTTTTAAAGAAAAAAAACCTAAAATATATTAAGAATAACACAAATAGCAAGCATAGAGTAAACATTGCTAGATAAATGAATATAACTCAACAAACTCTCTGGCTTCTTTCCAAACAGAAACAGCCTGCTGAGCTGAGTCCAGATGTTCTGATACTTAATCGGTTCATGCAATGGTTTCCCTTTCTGACGAGCAGACGAATAATATATGAATTATTGTGTCACTAAAAAGTTCAGTATCAGACAAGAAACAACATGTTCCAAAAGGAAACAAAGAAGCTTAAAGAGGTACAGTAACTCTCGTCTTAAAAGTAACTTTTATTACTTTCTTACCCTAAGGCAATTAGTAATTGGTCTTCGTGTTTTGTGTTTTTCTTTTTTGCAGAAGTTTATGTTTTTGATGCGCAGCTGTTCCTGGAATTTGTACCACTGTATGGTTCTTAACACACGGAGGCCCTTTTATTGAAGGTCAAATTTTAGTGCTTTTAGAGGTTTTTGAAGCCACTCTGTTTCTCTAAAATCCTGAATGCCATGAAGTAGTAATGGAAAAAACAACAAAAATATGACTATTTCTAAAACCTTATCCCTGATTTCTACAGTTACTTCAACCTTTATGTAGCACACCCGTGGGTGGGTCTGAGAAGTGTGTGAGTAGTGATGACTTGCTGCCAGTGTTTCCCTGATACTCTTGTGCTGTGGGCAACTCCCAGCAGTGTGTAGCAACTCCCAGCAGTGTGTAGTGGCCCCTTTTAGCACCTTACCCTCAGGTGGATCCTGGGTGTCTCCTGGTGCACAGTAACAGGCTGAAAGTAACAGCAGCCGAGAGGGTTTGCTTCAAACAAGTAACTTATCAGGCAATAACATCTTCAAAGAGATTCAGCACCAATTGTGGAAATCCTTCCCAATTGGCATACTTAGTGATAGTACAGTCATATGAAAAAGTTTGGGAACCCCTCTCAGCCTGCATAATAATTTACTCCACTTTCAACAAAAAGTACAACAGTGATATGTCTTTCATTTCCCAGGAACATCTAAGGAATTGTGTGTTTTCCGAACAAAGATTTTTAGTGAAGCCGTATTCAGTTGTATAAAATTGAATCAAATTTGAAAAACTGGCTGTGCAAAAATGTGGGTACCCTTGTAATTTTGCAAATTTGAATGCATGTAATACTGATTACTGGCAACACCAAATTGGTTGGATTAGCTCGTTAAGACTTGAACTTCATAGGAAGTTGTGTCCAATCATGAGAAAAGGTATTTACAGTGGCCAATTGCAAGGTGTGCTTCTGTTTGACTCATCTCTGAAGAGTGACAGCATGGGATCCTCAAAGCAACTTTTAAAAGATATGAAGACAAAGATTGTTCAGTATCATGGTTTAGGGGAAGGCTACAAAAAGCTATCTCAGAGGTTTAAACTGTCAGTTTCAACTGTAAGGAATGTAATCAGGAAATGGAAGGCCACAGGCACAGTTGCTGTAAAACCCAGGTCTGGCAGGCTAAGAAAAATACAGGAGCGCCATATGAGGAGGATTGTGTGAATAGTTACAGACAACCCAAAGATCACCTCCAAAGACCTGCAAGAACATCTTGCCGCAGATGGTGTATCTGTACATCGTTCTGCTCAAAGAACATCTGTATGGCAGGGTGATGAGAAAGAAGCCTTTTCTGCACTCACGCCACAAACAGAGTCACTTGTATGAAAAAGCTCATTTACACAAGCCACAGTCATTTTGGAACAAAGTGCTTTGCACTGATGAGACAAAAATGTAGTTATTTGGTGATAACAAAAAGCGCTTTGCCTGGTGGAAGAAGAACACAGCATTCCAAGAAAAACACCTGCTACCTACTGTCAAATTTGGTGGAGGTTCCATCATGCTGTGGGGCTGTGTGGCTAGTTCAGGGACTGGGGCCCTTGTTAAAGTCAAGGGTCGGATGAATTCAACCCAATATCAACAAATTCTTCAGGATAATGTTCAAGCATCAGTCACAAAGTTGAAGTTACGCAGGGGTTTGATATTCCAACAAGACAATGACCATAAACACACTTGGAAATCTACAAAGACATTTATGCAGAGGGAGAAATACAATATTCTGGAATGGCCGTCACAGTCCCCTCTTGAATATCATGGAAAATCTATGGGATGATTTGAAGCAGACTGTCCATGCTCGGCAGCCATCAAAGGCGATAGGAGGTGTCTAGAGACATTACATTTGCAAAAGGAGGCGCAACTAAGTATTGATGTAATATATCTGTTGGGGTGCCCAAATTTATGCACCTGTCTAATTTTGTTATGATGCATATTGCATATTTTCTGTTAATCCAATAAACTTTATGTCACTGCTGAAATACTACTGTTTCTTTAAGGCATGTTATATATTAAAAGGAAGTTGCTACTTTGAAAGCTCAGCCAATGATAAACAAAACTCAAAAAAAAGAATTAAGAGGGGTTCCCAAACTTTTTCATATGACTGTAAATCATATCAATCCCTCTCAGGGGGTAGTGCAGCTTGTCTTGGTTATTTTACCCAGCACTAGGGATCCCACGGGTATCTTGCTCCTTTGCACTTTCTCTGCTCCTGAGCTCACCACTTGTGTCCCTGTCTTGCGGTTTGATCACACAAGGGTGCTAACCAGAGAACTAGAAAGCTGCTCACTAAATACACTGCCTCTAACTTCTGCTCCTAGAGTGAATATTACACAAACTTCTGGCACTACATTACACTGTCTCTACCTTTGGGGCCTGTCACCTGATCAGACCCCCTTTTGTACCCACCTCCCGCAAGGTGGTATCCAGGAATAGAGCCCTGAGCACATGTATATTCTCCTTTTAAGCATTTAAACACTTCCACCTACTGGGCAAACCTTGAACCCAGGAACAGAGACATAGCAGCCTGGTTCAAACTAAAGACCACTTAGGTGTCCAAATACAGGAGAAACTGCCTAAATCTCAGGGTCTCTTCACTTGTATTATACAGTTATTATTAATTAATACTATATAGTTATACATTTATGTTGCACTTTGCAAAGATTATACATCATTCCCTTGTAGATCTTGTAGAAGAAGGTCCCTATTACATTTATACATAGTAGGGTAAATATTTATTGGGAAACCAAACAGACATGGGGAGAACATGTAAACTCCTTGCAGATGTTTAACTCAGGTAGAAGCACTACCCACATTGTGCTGTCCATAATGTTTACTTGGCCAACTAGCCTACTCCCTTAGTTGGTGGCCACCCCTACTTTTCTCCTACAGTATGTCTACTGACACACTACCATTCTCCAATATGTTCCCCTACCTAGAACCAGCCTGCAAATAACTAGCTTACCTTCAAATACAGAGCCCGCAGAACATGAAGTGATGTCACTGTGACCTGAAAGTGATGTCATGTTGAAGCCTAGTCAGATGAGTAAGGGGACAAATTTATATCTGACCTTTAGGGAATGGTGGGAGAGACCAGACCCACACCTTTGCTGCATATCCTCCATGGACTACCCTCACAATAAAGGAATCTGAAAGGCCCAAATCTCAACCACTTTGTAGAGATTCTGCTGGTACTTGACCCAATGCAGAACTCTAGCTCAGGCAATCATAAATGATATATATTTATATATGGTACAGCATCAAAGCTTCTGCAGTAGATAGAAGACTTGCATGACTCTTAAAGGAGAACTAATGAAGTAGCTAAAAGTGTTGTACATTATGTTTTGGGCTTCTGTACCAGCCCAAGGCAACCACAGCCCTTTAGCAGTAAAGATCTGTGTCTCCAAAGATGCCCCAGTAGCTCCCCATCTTCTTTTCTGCTGATTCACTGCACATGCTCTGTGCTGCTGTCACTTACTGAGCTTAGGGACCCACTCACAATATACAGTACACATAGAATAGAAATGTCACAATATAAGGCTGATTAGTAATTAATACAGATAATTACTACATGGCAGCACATAAACCAGTGCAATTAGCATCAGAATGTAATAATCAGCAAACCTGTAGCATCATCTTATATTACAGACCAACCTCATTTTCTGCTGGATAATTAGTGACGACCCCTAAGTTTAGCTTCTCAACAGCTGCTCAGAGCCCACTGAGCATGTGAGGGTCACAGACACTTTCCAAGATGGTGACCCCCTGTGACAAGTTTGAAGTCCTGGATCATTGCTGCTATTGACAAGCTGAAACTAAGAAGTTAAGTATATAAAATATTGCATTTTTAGTCACATTCATTTTTAGGGTTTAGTTCTCCTTTAAGTAGACAAAAGCATAGATTTGAGCAGATCTCACAGTCTTACCTACTATCATACCTACAATTTTACCGATGTCTTTTATTCAATTATCCAAAAGCCAGTAAAAATAACAAAAATATTAACCCTTAAACCTCAATCCCCCACTGAAATGGATTTCATCAGCTGCCTATCCCTTCTGTATGAATGTTAAATTTTCCTCAGCACATCATGAAATTGGCTGTAAACCTCTTAAACACTATTTTCTCCTGCAATACTGCTGTAACTAGGGCACCTATACATTTGCATCATTGCTTTTAGCTGCATAAATAATTGTGCAACAACAGTAATAGCTCATTTATATATTAATCATCTGTAATGTGAGGAATGCAGACATCTGAAAATCAATCAAGTTACTTATAAGCAGCATTATTCATGCATGCTGACATGGCAAAATGGAAAGCATATTCAAATATGTGTTACAGTGTAATGAGTATTCCTCAGTATTGCTTGTTACAGAGCAATATGTTTGGTACAGGTGTGGGACCTGTTATTCAGAATGCTTGGGTCTTTCTGTAATTTGGAACTCTGGAACTACTTTAAGTCTGCTAAAAATCATTTAAACGTTAAATAAACACAATGGTTGCTTTCCCACCAATATGGATTACATATATCTTAATTTGGATCAAGCACAAGGTATTGTTTTGTTATTACAGGAAAAAAAGGAAATGTGTTTAAAATTTTCGATTTATCTAATTAAAAGATACCTGTCTTCTGCCTACCCCTAGTCCATGCTCGCTGTTTTCCCATGCCTCCCTCCCAACCCTCCGTTGCTCTCTCCCTCCCTCCCTTCCGACACTCTCTCCCCTCCCCTCCTGCTCTCTCTCCCCTCCGGTGCTCTCTCCCTCCCCTCCTGCTCTCTCTCCCCTCCCCTCCGGTGCTCTCTCCCTCCCCTCCCTTCCAATGCTCTCTCCCCTCCCGACGTGCTCTCCCCTCCTGCTCTCTCTCACCTCCCTTCCGGAGCCCCCCATCCGCTCTCTGTGCATGCAGTCAGTCGAGGGGGAGCGCGGTGGCCGGCAGAGTCGCCTAGGGCACCCGGTCGGCTTGGCCCGGCACTGATAGCAGATCAGCAGAAGGGAGACTTCTAAAAAGGATAAATATTGCAGGCAGGGAGCTTGGAGGGGGGCAGTGAAGTGAGCGTTGTAGAGGGGTGGAGGGGTCAAGGGTGTATTTCACTTTTAATGTTTAAATGTATTTTTAGTAAACTTAAAGAATGATGATCCAAATGATGAAAAGATCCCTTATCCGTTAACCCCTTTTCATACTTCTGCATAGTCACATGACTCTTTAAAGGAGGAGACACCTCATCCAGTGAGTGAGTCAGGTCCAATACTTCACGGCACTGTGTGTTTCCAGGTTGGTTAATTCCCTGTGTAATAAAAATAAAGTAGCCAAGAAATGTAGACAGTAGAACCTTGATTTTATGTCCCTAGATTTTAGGTCTTCACTGAATTGGCCCTAAATTGTTGTGGCCCCATTTAGGCAATCTGCATTTCTTTCTTTCCCGGACTTAACATTTACCTAGAATTTACCCCATTTCAATGCGGCTCATTGGGAAACCTTTGCCTTCAGTGAAACCATCCATGAATAAAAGTAGTTAAAGGCAAGGTTTTCTTGATAGTTATTTGAGAAGGATTGACTCAGTCCCTGTATTGGGCCATAACAATAAACAAAGGTGTATTTATCCTGAAATGAATACTAAAACGTATTAAACTTTAAGCTTTGCAGTTATTAAAAAAAAAGTCTGTGAGCTTTCCGACACGGTTTCAGACTATTATGCTGCTAAATGTAGTGTATCACTGGTTACAGCCAAGAAGAAACACTGAGACAAGAATATTACCTTATTACAAGGGCAAGGTACAGGGACATTGGCTTATGTATTGAAATAAATCCTCTGTTTTAGAATATTATAGATCTTTGTTATCTTCTAGCCCAGCAAAATGTCAAGTGCCCTCAAGTGCAGGAAGGTCTCATGGAGAATTCACACATTTCCTGTTAAGAGATTCTCTGCCTTTTGTGCTCAGCTATTATTTTGAAAGAGACAGCGCAAACTTGAAAACTATTAAACCCTGCGCCATTTCACAGAAAACTATCAAATGAAAAGAATGAGTATCAATTCGGAGGAGCATTTCTTAGCAAAAAAAATAAAAAAATGTGCAGATATTCTGTTTGATGCTTTTGGGGAATAATTTTCCTTTGTTTCTTAATGTTCCTATATCTTAAATATTTGTAAACATCCGTGTTTTTGTAAGACTGTAGGCTCTCCAGCAATTGAAGAAGATGGGAGTCCAGAATTAAAACTGTGGTTCCACTGCCCAACATGGGAGCAGGTTTTGTAGACTGTATTTTTGCTTCTGCATAAAGTGTATATAAACAGAGCCTAGAGAATACCACCTGCCCTTTGTAGGTAATTGCACAGTTTGTCACGGACTGTAGAGAAGCCCCTATACTGCTTGAGTAAAGTGGAAGAGCCCTGCCAACCGATTTTCACCACTGCCATTTTGGTGCCCCAGAACTTTTTCCTGACAGGAATCCTACATGCAGCAGAGGTTGTTCCAAAATTACAGTACAAATAGGGACAAGGCAGAAGCATAGTCGTAAAGAAAAAAGAGAAAATTTGCCAGAGCCCAGATTGCCTTTAAAAAATAATTACAAAAAATGAAGCGTTAGTACCACACTTTCGCCATAATATGTAAGCTCACGTGCCACGTCAAGGCCCCTAATTGTATGTGAGTCCCACACTGTTTGTGAGCATTAAAAGTTTGTAGAGCATTTAAAATCAAGTCCCCCAGCAACCAGTGTGACTGAGAAGTAAGACCATTGTGCACTTACACTTAGCTCACGAGCTCTAGTCGGAAAGCTGGGAGCTTTTAAGCCCCAGCCAACAAACATGCACCTGTGAATAATTTCCTTCCTACACTATTAGCATTTTAACTTTTGTAGTGCATTTATAATAAAGTCCCCCTAGTAAACATGTCACTGAGTAATAAGACCATGGTGCACTTTCCCTTAACTTAGGGGCTATAGTGAAAAAGCAAAGAGCTTTTTTTGCCCCAGCCAATTAGAATACATTTATAAGTAATCCCCTGTTTTAAAGGCTAAATGGCAGCCATAGGCAATATTTGGCTACAATTTGTACATGAAACACAGAAAGAAATCGTCAGCGTTCGGTCAAACTCGGTCTAACCAACGTTCTGGAGTTGACCAGCTGCCGTAACCGATAAAAAAATATTTGTCCACAAAGTGAAAGAGAAAATTTGCCAACGCCTTTAAAAAATAATTACAAATAATTGCAATTACAAAATATGTAATCTCACGTGTCACGTCATGTGCCAAAAGCAGAGTCGTGGTTAGGCAAAAGGGTCTTGGGCAGGCAGCAACGATACAGAAGTCAAAACAGTCATAAAGGTTCAAAACCAGCAGAGCAATTCACAGAAGATCTTGAGCAATGGTCTGAATACACAGAACCAGCGTAGGCAATGAAACACAAGCATAAACGGCTATTTATTTTGAGTTTTCATGCCAAAAGTAACATCAGTGCATTTGCTGACATCCCAATGCAGCACCAAGCAGTCCCAACGCCATTGTGCATGCACGCCTGGGCACATATCACATCAGGACGTGTGCCGAAACAAGCCACAGGTCCAGGAGCTAATATATATGGAGGTAATGGAGGGGCCCAGCAGTATAGGGAGCCCAGTGGTGTCTCACCTGTGCACAATTTCAATATATGAGTGAAACAGGTTTCAAGGGTTGCAGCATGAGGGAGCCTAGATTTAGCAGTTGGGGTGGTTAATACTTATTAGTTACTCTGTTGGGTCCTGTGTACCACAATGGTAGATCTATCACATTTAGAATAATGTACAGGTCAGAGAGGCCTTTAGCACAACCCAACCCTCCCCCCCCATTGCCAAAGGCAAATGATGAACTAAACACTTTTGGGGGAATGTAACGTTTCGTTAATGACCCTGCAAAGTTTGCAAACAAATGGCTCTTGCAAACATGTGCAGTGTATGTAATAAAATTTCACAATCACAAATAGTTTTTTTGTGACAAAATATTTAACGAAACCTTTGCTTAGCGATAATGAGCGATGTAATATTCGCCAGCAAATGATTTCAAATTGCAAACAGCGCTAAACATTCGCAAAAAACGAAATTTTAAACAAAGCTTGCGATTTTAGTTACATTCCCCCCAGCTCCTTATTCACACTTGGTTGGTTCTTTATGTAACAGATATATACTTTAGTAATGTGCTTGCCTTGTTTTTAGGTAACAACATTCATATATTTCAAGAAATGTAAATGGCTCTGCCATAAAAATATGATGTTTTCTTTTTTATTTATATATTATTCATTTCTAGTACAGGTATAAGATCCCTTATCCGGAAACCCGATATCCAGAAAGCTCCGAATTATGGAATGACTGTCTCCCATAGACTCCATTTTATCCAAATATTCCAAATTTTTAAAAATGATTTCCTTTGTCTCTGTAATAATAAAAGCTTGTACTTGATCTCAACTAAGATATAATTAATCCTTATTGGAAGCAAAACCAGTCTATTGGGTTTATTTAATGTTTGAATGAATTTCTAGTAGACTTAAGGCATGAAGACCCAAATTACGGAAAGATCCGTTATCCGGAAAACCCCAGGTCCCGAGCATTTTGGATAACAGGTCCCATACCTGTATTTCTTCCATGCAGCTTTCTGGCCGGTACTACAGTGGAATATACAGTAAGAGCCTGTTAGCAGCCAGACCTATGGTTTATACAGTAACTCTAACTAAACAAATGAAAGCTAGCGGCTGTTGGGTTGCCATGAACTTCTGCCCTAAAGAAAACTCACACTGTGTCACTACATAAAACCTTAAATGTTCTCCGGAAAGTATTGTCACTTCTATACTTTTGTTGTATGAATGCTTCATTGATGTCCATAAATTTGTAAGGGATTCTGAATCAGAGTGTGCCTTCCTACACACATATGTTAGGAGAAGGGCTGAGCACATCAGCCTGAGAGAACAGTAATTCACTTGTTGAGATTCTCTCTTCCTTAATTCATGATCCATTGGATAGTATTGCCTTATTAGGAGATGGTTTCTGATACAAAATGCAGCTTGTATTCTCTATAGTCTGCACCATGTGCTCTCAATGAACTCATTCAATTTACAGCAGACTTTTCCTCCCACGCCGGCGTATTAGGGAGACAACAAAACTTGAACAGTTGTTAGTATTTAATTGAATGCTTCCAGGGATATTTTACTAAAAGATAAAAGGGCCATTTGCTCAGGACAAGGACCCAACATCAGACCTTTGTGTGAAATAACTTTGACTAAAGCATCTCACAGAAATGACAGACCAACCGAAGAACCATTATAACTTCTTTCTACATTTTATTTATTACATATTTCAGGCACACAACAACGTCCCTGCTCTATCCAGTCATACTCAACAATGCTGTAAACATTCCAACGATTCAACCAAACCTCACTAATCGGTCCCTTTAGACCCAGGAATTGCACTTTTATGTCTCATAAAATCCCCTCCCTGACTACAGTACCCCTGCACCTGTGTTTCTGACATCCCTTATCTGCAACCTTGGCCTTTAGTCCAGGGTGGTGAACCTGCAGAGACCATTTCTTTATTGCCTTATTATATCCAAGTTCAACTACATGTAAGAAATGTATTGGGAATGGGAAGCCCCGCCAATGATATCTTTCCCCTGGTCCCAGTAGATTAGCATTCAATCACTGTCTGAAAAGTACAAGTAACAGCAGAAAAAATGTAAACACTTATGTCAGTGAGCAAAGTGAATTGTATTTTGAGTTAAGCTGATATGACAATCTTACCGGCAATATCACCTTTATATTGATCCACTTGATCTAAGTAAGATATGTTGGAAAGGCAGGTGTAAATATTCTTCTGACCTTATATAATCTCTGTTGATTCACAGTACTTTGCATCCAGTCAATCACCATTTAAATTCATTCTCAACAACACTAAAGCTTAACTAAAGGAGTAGGGTAGAATTGTTGTACATTACGTTTGTGGCTTCTGTACCAGCCCAAGGCAACCACAGCCCTTTAGCAGTAAAGATCTGTGCCCTTGTAGCATCAGCTTATATGACAGGGAAACCTCCTTGTCTGCGTGATGGTTTCTGACGACCCCTAAGATTAGTCCTCAACAGCTGCAAAGCAACACACTGAGCATGTGCGTGTCACAGACACTCCTAACATAATCCAAGATGGGAAACTCCTTTGACAACTTTGAAAGCCTAGATCTTTTCTACTGTAGAGATGCTGAACCTTCCGCCTCTTTCAATAAGTTCAGTATATAAAATATAGAATTTCTAGCCAGATTGATTTTTAAGATGTAGTTCTCCTTTAAGGAGTCTAAGTGCAGTCTGTTAATGGCATTATTGTGTATTCAAGAACTGAGTTGACTACAGAAGATATAAAAAAAGATATTCCCCAACTCTTTTTACATTTGAAAGTGGCTCACGGGTAAAACTCAACTTATATTATTACATTTCTTCATCATTACAATGAAGAACATGCTATATATATTGCTTCCTTTTAATGCTCAGGAAGTGTTAAAATAATAAAATGTGAGGTTTAATTTGATGAATTTAAATGGGCAGTTTAGATGCTGAAATAACTTCCCAGTATCAAAGCACAATAATCTGTTGCCAGGGCCAGTTGAAAGGAAGACCAGAGAGGTTGCCCTGGGCAACTTGCATTTCAGGGCCCTCTTGTCCAGACCAATGTAAATAGTTGTCAAAGGACACATTAATATTGTGCAGCAACTGTTAGATAGTTTCAGAATTTTCATCAGGATTGTTCAGAAGGGATGACTGAAATATAACTATAATGGACAGTAAAATAATGTTGCGCAGTTGGAAAAATTGTTGCTCGTTTTAATGACCATTGACTTCATTGTGTTTGAAATGGATCAGATTTGCCCATCACTATTGTTCAGCTTTCAGCCTCCATCTTTTGTTTAAGTACCACTACCCAGCATCTCACCAGGAATAAAGGGACATAAATGCCTATAATAGAAGGTGTAAAGTTTGCAGCAGTTTTTGCCATTCGAGTTACATTTGGACTATAAAACCTCATGCAGATAAGCGATAAGCTGTACAGATTACAATGGTTTTAGTTCTTACACAAGAAGATTCAAATGCCATTCATGGCTCATACAGAACTGCAGTCTGAACATCTCTTTCATAGAAAAGAGTACAATTGTTGCCAAGAAATAGCTGAGTTGAACAGATGCAAACTTTACATTTAAAAAATATATTTTCACTTTATGGCATTACTGTTCCTTGCTTGGTGAAATAAGGAGTCCTGCTGTTTGTCATTTGTAGGGATGCACCGAATCCAGGATTCGGTTCGGGATTCGGCCAGGATTCGGCCTTTTTCAGCAGGATTCGGATTCGGCCGAATCCTTCTACCCGGCCGAACCGAATCCGAATCCTAATTTGCATATGCAAATTAGGAGCGGGGAGGGAAATTGCGTGACTTTTTGTCAGAGAACAAGGAAGTAAAAAATGTTTTCCCCCTTCCCGCCCCTAATTTGCATATGCAAATTAGGGTTCGGATTCGGTTCGGTATTCGGCCGAATCTTTCACGAAGGATTCGGGGGTTCGGCCGAATCCAAAAAAGTGGATTCGGTGCATCCCTAGTCATTTGCAAGTGATTCTTTCTGCACAATATAGGCATCATTTTATTTTAGTTCATCATTTTGGCATTTTAGCATGTTAAGCAGTTGAACTTGTATTATCTACTGCACTAATAACAGTGCATAGTGCTGAAAGGCTAATTCTTTGCCAAAATTTCATCTGAAGGTTTTATTCTAGAAGATCATTGTTGCTGCAGTAAAGTAATATAAATACAAAAGAAAGCAGTTTCAAGAGAGTGTGGCCATGGGAATTCAAATAAGGGAAACTGACCTAATACATTTTTCAAATAGATTTACTAATGGATAAGGCAAATTTATCCTGTATTTTCAGTTAGAGTAATTAAAAGGTGAAACATTTAGCAAAATAAACACTGGACTGTGTGATTGAAACTTGCTATAGGTTCCTTAGACAGTATTTGCATACAGGGGCACATATACAGAAGCTGCACCACATGGAAAAAACTACCTGGACACCTGTCCGTCCAACATCACATTCCAAAACAAAGGGTATTGATATGAAGTAAGTCCCCTTTTTACTGCTAACACAGCCTTTACCCTTTACTGTTCTGGGAAGGCTTTCCAATAAATGCTGGAGCATTGTTGGTAAGCTTTGCTCCCTGTCATATATAAGGGTTCTTACTGACGAGCGGGTGAAGCTGCGTTCCCCTGCGTTCCATTTTTCTGCGTTCAGCCGCAGGGGAGCGTCGGTTTAGACGCATTAAGCTTTTTTCAATGGGGCTGTACTCACACAGGCGCGTGTAGGCGCTGAACGCAGGTTGAGACGCAACATGCTGCATTTTTCCTGCGTTCGGTGTCCACCAGCGCCGGATTTCTTTTCCGGCCACCCCTAGGCCGCGCGGTCCGACCAGGCGGCCACGCGGTCCTATTTGCCGCCTTCCCCAATTTACCCAATTATAATAATTTGTGCAATATTTAGTCGTTGTTGGTTTCCTTTTTGCAAGGCCCTACTACACCTGTAGGACTGTGCAAAAAGAAAGACTTTTCCCAATGCAACCTGGTCGAACTTTGTAAGGGCAAACCGAAGAGCTTACACTTAAAGTGCAGTCCAGCACCAATTCACAGAATAAAATGTGATTTATTAGCAGGGCATTTTGTACTCAAATTTAGAAAGGCTTTCACATCGTCGAAACACAGATTTTACACACAGTCATTTCTTCAGGCAGACTCATCAAAGCCATGTAAAGCATTCCACTATGAAAAATACAACCCAAGTTGCCATAAAAAACATCCCTTTGCAGGACCTTGCACCACCTTCCAGTCCTAGCAGCCTGGCGTACGCTCTATGCCCACCCCCTGCCCTACTCCAGATAGGAATTTTCCTGTGTGCCACCTTCTGGTCCAAGCAGTCCGTCATACACTCCGTGCCCCTCTACCCTACTCCAGATAGGAATTCTTCTGGTCCCTTCTTCAGGATGTTCCCACTGGCCCTAAACTGTCACTTCCTCCCAATCTTGGCTTAGTCATGGCCCCTAGGCCACTACCTTCTCGTTGGGGTCTTGGCTACCCATGCTAGCTGTCACCCTATCTAGATGAAGTACCTAGTACGTCTTACTTGAGACCCTCACTCTACCTGATCCTGTCCAGCTGATGTCCAGGATAAGAAGAAGCCTGGCCGAGGTGTGTCCTTCCTTTTCATACCCCATGCACTCTATCACTCTCTAGTGGCTGGGGTGTAATCTACAACTAAACTTACATTGCTTTAACACTATTGCCATCTAATGGCCATTCTAACACATTACAATTATTCCCATTACTTTTGTTTTCACCACAGATATATAACATTAACATATTTACTTCACATCACTCTCGCACAGTAACATTAACACCAATTACTCGGTGTACCCCTTCCAACTTTGCAAAAAGGTGGACAACCCATTTAAGATATGAGAAACAAGCCATTAAGTAACAATAATGTTACATTACTAATAGATTTTTTATTTATGCAGAAATACCACTCTTGCTTTGAACAGCTTCCATTGGGTCATGTAGCTCTTTGGTGACTTCCAATATGCTTCAGATTTACAGTATGACACTATGTACATTATCTATATACTACATACATGAAATACATAGAGATGAGTTACAAGAAAGGAGAATGGAAAGCAGTAGAATTACTTTGCCATAAAATAATCTTTTACTGCAGTAGTTTCTCATTAAGGAAATGTTACATTGGATTTTGTTTCTTCATGCTCCATCTGTCATACTCCAAGAAATTACCAGCAGCACACTGTTAGTCTTGCATAAGTGCTCAAGTGCAGATTTATTGTGTAGCCCATAGCATACAAAGGCAACGTTTCGGACCTCCCAGGTCCTTTGTCAAGCCTTGACAAAGGACCTGGGAGGTCCGAAACGTTGCCTTTGTATGCTATGGGCTACACAATAAATCTGCACTTGAGCACTTATGCAAGACTAACAGTGTGCTGCTGGTAATTTCTTGGAGTATTGATGTGACCCTTCGACAGGATTGGGGTCTTCCGGTTCAGCACCTGGCACAGCAACTGTGAGACGAGTTGGGAGGTGAGCGCTCCATATTTGTGACTGCTCCATCTGTCATAGACTTCCCAACACAGCCTGAAATGTCAGCCAAAAAATTTTCTTTGCTCAGATTTAGCTTAGATGACTAAAATAAATGTCTTCTTGTGGAGTAAACAAGGTTATGGAAGCCAAAAAAAAAAGAAAATGCAGCATTTGACTTGATGAGAAGGGAACAGCCCCACGTATCGCCTGTGGGAGGGTGTGATGCTTGTGCCTGCCAAGATTCGAGTTAAGAAAGGGGAAGGCAAAAGTTACCTTCTGTAATTAAGACTTTCCTTTCAGCTGTTCCGTGCCACGCAATGCCATTTGTATGAGCAATATTCTTTGACACAACTTGTTTTAAAAGGAATGCAAATGCAGGAGCAAAGGAAATGAAATGCCGATTAAGTGAGTGTGCATGCACACATTTCCCGTCTGAAACTCATGCCCATGCCACTAAGTACATTTGTGCAGCATAATATGGGTGTGGGATTTATGCACTCGCTTACAGTTAATGCCAGCAGGCACTGTGCCATGTGAAAGTCTGTAAGAATTATTTTGCTTTCAGGTGAGAGTTCATAAATCCATGCTGCTCCCACTGGCGTCTGAGAGGTCTACAGGGTGTGCCTTCAACATCTCCTCTGGCCTTCAAAACTAGGGATGTAGCGAACTGTTCGCCGGCGAACTTGTTTGCGCGAACTTCCACCGTTCGCGTCCGCCGAATGTTCGCGAACGTCGCGCGACGTTCGCCAATTTGGGTTCGCGTTCGATTCGTTCGACCATTCGACCATTCGAATTCCTTCGACCGCTAAAAATCGAACGATTTCCATTCGATCGAGCGATTGTAAGCATTCGATCGAATGGTTTCGATCGTTTGATTCGAATGAAAATACTTCGATCGAACGAAAATCCTTCGATCGAATGATTAAAATCCTTCGATCGTTCGAATCGAACGATTTTAGCCGGTGTTCGAAGTTCGCAAACTGTCCGCGAACGTTCGAATTTTTTGCCGGTGTTCGCGAACGGCGTTCGCGAACATCAAATCGCCAGTTCGCTACATCCCTATTCAAAACATCAAAAGCTCTACTGGGGGATCTTTAATGTGAGATGTATTTGATCAGCTTAAAAAATAAATACAAATGTGTTACCCCTTGTAGTTCCTCCTTGCACTCTTAAAGGGGTGGTTCACCCATCTTAAAACACAAGGTTCTGCAAGGCTACAAATATATTGTTATTGCTACTTTTTATTAGTCATCTGTTTATTCAGGCCCTCTCCTATTCATATTCCAGTCTCTTATTTAAATTGGTGCCTGGTTGCTATGGTAATTTGGACCCTTGCAACCTCATTATTGAAATTGCAAACTGGAGAGATGCTGAATACACATCTAAATAACTCAAAAATAAATAAAAAATGAAAACCAATTGCAAATTGTCTCAGAATATCACTCTCTTACGTGAACAACCCCTTTAACATGAAATTAAGCACTTTACATTATATTTGTCCAACTACTGGTGTTCAAAAATTAACCCAGATTGTCATCAACCATAATATTCTAACTGAAGCATAATATTCTACCTCAACCATAATATTCTAACAGTAAGTAATTTTAGCAAGTGGTGGCAGAAATTGCATTCTCGGAAATGGCGTAACTAAATGTTACTGGGTCCCAGCAAATTCAATTTAGGGACACAAAATAGTCTGGGTCTCAGGTTGAACAGAACAGGTTGGACCTGCTATTAAAGCTGCCTCCTCAACTTCCTTCCGGCCCCCAGTTGCTGCTGCGCAGAGTTGGACTGGGCCGAGACACAGTCCCCATTTGGCTGGGCCCATTAAAAAACAAACAAAATGTGGGCCAGCGGGGTGCTGGCGTTCGCACATGCGTGACACGTGGACGGCGGGGGCCCCGGAGGTATGGAACCCGGTGGGCCCCCAAAGGTCCAGTCCAACACTGAGTACAGGGTTTAACAATGAGTGTGAACAATAGAGCTGTCACAGATGCGAACAATGCAGGTGGGATTACATGTGTGACCAAGGCAGGAGTTTATAGTCTGAATTTGAGGTTTGAACAATTCAGGAAACAATTAATCTCTGTATTGATACCTTTAGCTTCCAGTAGGTGTAGTAAGTGCTAGCATAGCTTTGTAACAGCTCACTCTAGAGTGAACGGGAGGATCAGAGTAGTTAGCAGAGGAGCTAGGGAGGCCAATAAGGGCTAGTATGCTGCAATGTCAATGCTATCTGTATACGGACTCAAAGTCAGGAGTAGGGATGCACCAAATCCAGGATTCGGGTCGGAATTCGGCCAGGATTCGGCCTTTTTCAGCAGGATTCGGATTCGGCCGAATCCTTCTGCCTGGCCGAATCTGAATCCTAATTTGCATATGCAAATTAGGGGTGGGGAGGGAAATCGCGTGACTTTTTGTCACAAAACAAGGAAGTAAAAAATGTTCCCCTACCCACCCCTAATTTGTATATGCAAATTATGCAAATTAGGGTTCGGTTTCGGTTCTGTATTCGGCCGCATCTTTTACAAAGGATGCGGGGGTTCGGCCGAATCCAAAATAGTGGATTCGGTGCATCCCTAGTCAGAACCCACCATTTCTAAAGTGTATTCATCTGTCCACTAAGGGGAGTTTATCTATTTTTAAAGAACCACTGGCACCCAAGTTTATTTGAAGAATCTATTTCATGGTGAAGATCCTATGTGGTTAACCCTTCCTCAAACAGTATGTAAGGGCTCACTTGAGTATATTTAACACCTACTCTGCTGGGAGTTGCTACATGCCCTAAAGCCAGCCTGGGTAAGATCTGCTACAGCACAAGGCACTAGTCAGCACCCCATTGACACCTACCTATTACATATATTTGAAACAAACCCCAAGCAAGTGCTGAGCTAGGACTAGGGAAAAATTATGGAATTAAACACTTTAATAAACATGTGCAAGCCACCTTTGTTGTATAAATTATACTCATTTGATTCATGGTATACATCTGTAGGGGAGAGTGTGTGTCTATAGGATGGTCGGATTGTCACCGTAAAAGAGTTAAAGGAAAACTATACCCCCCCAAACAATGTAGGTCTTTATTAAAAGATACTGAGTAAAACAGCTCATGTGTAAAACCCTGCTTCATGTAAATGAACCATTATCATAATAATATACTTTTTTAGTAGTATGTGCCATTGGTTAATCATAAATAGAAAATTGCCATTTTAAAAAATAAGGGCCGCCCCCTGAGATCGTAAGATTCACTGTGTACACATACAAACCACATGTAAGGTCACATGAGCCAATTAACAGACAGAGTTCTGCCTTTTGCTTCCTCACTTCTTCCTGTTACAGTTAGTGTTGTAGTATTTCTGGTCAGGTGATCTCTGAGGCAGCACACAGACCATCACGAAATGGTGGTTCAAGGCAAGAGATGTAAAAGGGCAATATTTATGTAAATATATATTCCAGTTTGGTAAGATTCTTTAATATGTCATTCAATTTGATATAAACTATCTGTTGCTTAAGTATTCATTTTTGGGGTATAGTTTTCCTTTAAACCTCCTGCTAAATGAAATGTAAATAATCACATGACCAACGTCACAGCATAGCAAATGAGGTTAGGTAGAGTAAGTAGTACAGGTTGACACGCTATAGTAACCCATAGCAACCAATTAGTGTATTTATTATTTTAACAACCAATAGATGACCAAATTGTTACATAACCCCCCAAATATTTTATGAGCAGAGATGATGTGTGTATTGAAAGAAGTAGAATTTAGTATAGTGGGCTATATCAAATATCTGAGTAGGAGAAAATAGAGCAAGCACATGTTTTTGTCCGGAAATGAATGATTATCTTTTCATACACACATTCAACGTTGTGTTTTTCTGCAGGAGACTTTGATGAATGAATTTCATTATGACCATTTCATTAGCTGCCTAGTGTAGAAATTTATGCTGCTTGACTATTAGTTCAAGGTCATCTGAGAATGGCAATTCAACAGTATAAACATCTGAGTCACTGTGCTTCGTATTGGATCAATTCTAATTGCCTACATATGTACGTCACTGCTTGAATGAAAGAATAATGGACTATCTAACAACAATAATTTGGTTGATGGCATGCAGGCTGTTTAGAGGATCCAGAGAAATGCTCAAGGCATAAGGGATAAAATGCTGTTGTCCAGGGTTTGCCAAAGGCATCAACAGAGTGTTTTTGTAACATCTTACCCTGGTGGTCTAGTGGGGGGACGGCAAGGACGCCTGCCGCCCCCTCGGCGCCAGTCTTCACTGCAGGCGCCAGTTTCATGGTTTAAAGGCGCAGGCGCACTGGCGTGATGACGCCAGCGCGCATTGGCGCGAAAATTAAAATGTATTTAAAGGGACATTTTTTATTTTCACACTGCCCGTTATAGGACCTTGTTCCTGGTGCTTCTGTGCTATTGAGCTTCTGTTTATTCTGTGATTGATTCCTGTTTTGACCCCTGCCTGGCTATTGATGATCTTGACTTCTGAATCCTGACCCTTGCCTGATTAACCCTCTGATTGACTTCCTGGTTTAACCCTTGCCTGCCTGACTACATTTACTCTCTGCCTGCCTCGACCCGGCCTGATCTGACTACGATTCTGTCTAACGCCTTTTTCCAAGACCTTCTGCCCAGAGACTTTCGCTTACAGTTGTGCCCCTTTGTCTGCCCGGAACCCCTCGTCTTGCACCTCTCATTATTAAGACCTGGTGGCATCTGAGTTGCTGAGGGCTCCTCCTGAAGCCAAAGGCGGCTGCTACAGGCAATTAGTCAATGGGGTGAAGACTGCGCTCTGTCCAAAACGTGGGAAAGAAATCTGCACCAAAATTCAATCTATGGATCCACTCGTCCACATACAATTCAAAAGAAAAAAAGGGGGGATGAAAGGTGCGCTGGGAATACCTGTGGAGAAAGGGAGACAGAGCCTATCTGGCGTAATATCCTCTGTACACTTTAGCAGATATTAGATAGTCGGATCTACTCACATTCGTGGAATATTCATATCGCAAAAAGGAATCTGATCGCATATGCCTTCAGTGTAAAGTTAGTTTGCGGCTAGCGTGTCTGGTCAGGTTTTGTGCCTGTTGGGTGGGGATGCCGGATAGTGTAGTACAGCTAACAGAGAGGTAATTTTAAGCTGGTAATGCGCTTACCTCGAGTATGTGTAGAAATGGCTTAATAGGCCGCTATCTGGATCACATTTGAATCGACCTCTGCAGGGTTGGATTAGCGGCACTTGCTGGGGTTTAGATCAGGTCGCGGTCCGGTGTTCAAACTGGCAATGTTTCGGTGTTTCCCGCAGTTACACAGGTCGGCGTTCTCCTCCACGCGGTCTTCACTCTCGCCTGGGGATGCTGTCGGCGCTGTCTTCCACTTCTCCACTGGATGTTTAGGCTCAAAGGGGTTTGTAGCAAAATGAATTTACGGCAGTATTTTTTGCCTTTAAAGAATTTATTAAAGTTAAGTATTTATAACACAGTACAATGCCCTGCTACAGGCAGAAGCACAAGCCAAGACCAGGGTGCTTGGCATCGGTTCTGAGTTTAGGGTGCCAAATGTTACACTTTTGATGGTCATCTTGCATTTACAGGTCAAAGAATATAGATTTTTTAAATGGTAAGTCATTGTCTTACTAGATCTGGAAATCCTGGATCAATTTATGATGTTACAGCCCCACAAGTTGTTACAGCCCCACATTTACAGCCCCCCCCAATGCTTTAATGGTTAAAAAAAAGTAACATTGATCAGCCTAGAACAACAGCACTCTTGCACTTGGGTTGTCCTTGCGAACCCATAGCTCTTCAAAGTACTGCCCTGCTTCCATACTACTAAGGTGACCAGGCATAAAGGCAGTGCACTGATCAGCAGTTACTGTATATATGATGAGTAAGCATCGAGGCAAGCTCAGCACAATTAAAGGGTTAGGATGACCTACCCAGACCCCATTCAATATGAGCTTGTGTATTGTTGTAATTACCAAAATAATAATATAATATTAATAATATTAATAATAATATTATTTCTAGGGCTAAGCAGGGCAAATTGTGAAACTGAAATAAATCAATGTTTCTAAAATTGGTCCCACTTGTGTTGTGTGTGGGGCTGACTGGACAATATCTGGCCAGATATCTATTGGTCAGGTTAACTTACCCATTGGACAAGGACTACATCAGAGTGTTAATATGGTCCTCTTGTACCTGGTCTCCCTAGGTCACTGTTATGATCTCATAGTTGGCGCATGGTCCAAACTCTCCATTCATCTCTATTTTTCCCATTGTGCTGTTGTCCAAATAATTTAACATTTGTTCATTTTATGATCTTGCCAACCTATCTGACCTTATGGTGTTATCCCAGCTCCCTGCTTCTTCTGTGTGTACAACATACAGGTAAACCCCCTGCCTAATGGACTTCCGTTTGAATAGGCAAACAGATATTAATACAGAGCTGATTATTGCTTAACTAAAGGTGCAGATCCACTCATTTGGAGAGGTCGCAAATGAGTGACTTTTGCCCTAGGGCCCAACAGTCAAATCACTACACATGGAATGCAGGAGGCTGGAGCAAAGACCACATCAATGAACCAATGATCGTATTGTTTCCTTGATCGGAATGGAATTTTTAAACCTGCCCAATTGACAATTAACAGTCCAATAAGTTGGCGACTTATGGTGGCCATACATTGATAGATCCGCTCGTTTGGCGATGTTGCCAAACGAGCGGATCTCCCTCCGATATGCCCACCTTGAGGTCCCTAGGGCCCAACGATCGGATCCTAGCATTCGCAAATGGGCGGTCGGGTCGCGGGACCGCATCAACGAACAGATGCGGCCGTGATCCGACGGGGTTTTTAAACCCATCCGATCGATATCTGGCCGACTTTCAGCCAGATCTCGATCGGGGAAGCCCGTCGGGGGCCCCCATACACGGGCCATGGCCACCTTAAAGGAATTGTTCAGTGTAAAGATAAAAACTGGGTAAATAGATAGGCTGTGCAAAATAAAAAATGTTTCTAATATAGTTAGTTAGCCAAAAATGCAATGTATAAAGGCTGGAGTGATTTTATGTATAACAAGTCAGTCAGATCACTACTTCCTGCTTTTCAGCTCTCTTGGTTTACACTGACTGGTTACCCTGGTTACCCAGGCAGTAACCAATCAGAGACTTGAGGGAGGACCACATGGGTCATATCTGTTGCTTTTGAATCTGAGCTGAATGCTGAGGATCAATTACAAACTCACTGAACAGAAATGTACCATGTGGCCCCCCTTCAAGTCGCTGACTAACTCAGAGTTATAGAGCTGAAAAGCAGGAAGTTGGATTCTGGCTGTTTTATTAGACATCTGTTCACTCCATTTACATTTTTGGCTAACTGACTATATTAGAAACATTTTTTATTTTGCACAGCCGATCTATTTACCCAGTTTTTATTTTCACACTGAACTATTCCTTTAAGGGGAAGATTAGCTAAAGGTGAAGTGGCTTACGATATTGACTTTTCGTCAGCGTTGCCACCTGCAGGGACATCTCCAATTCACTAACAGGCGCATGTGCCAATTTGCTATTGAATGGGACCGTCGCTGGCGTTCATTTGCACACTGGCAAACGATCATTACTCTGCTAATTCACTAAAGTGCAGATTTTACTGTAAAAACACTGGCGACTTTTCCTGTTTTGAAGCAGAATTGCCTCACAAACTTTTTTTGGGTAACCGGTTTTCTCCAGAAATTTCCAGAACATTCATTTTACAGTGGGCTAGTGTGTAAGACATTATATGAACTCTCTTGTATTTATTAAAGGGATCCTGTCATCGGAAAACATGTTTTTTTCAAAACGCATCAGTTAATAGTGCTACTCCAGCAGAATTCTGCACTGAAATCCATTTCTCAAAAGAGCAAACAAATTTTTTTTATATTTAATTTTGAAATCTGACATGGGGCTAGACATATTGTCAATTTCCAAACTGCCCCTGGTCATGTGACTTGAGCCTACACTTTAGGAGAGAAATGCTTTCTGTCAGGCTGCTGTTTTTCCTTCTCAATGTAACGGAATGTGTCTCAGTGGGACATGGGTTTTTACTATTGAGTGCTGTTCTTAGATCTACCAGGCATCTGTTATCTTGTGTTAGGGAGCTGCTATCTGGTTACCTTCCCATTGTTCTTTTGTTTGGCTGCTGGGGGGGAAAGGGGAGGGGGTGATATCACTCCAACTTGCAGTACAGCAGTAAAGAGTGATTGAAGTTTATCAGAGCACAAGTCACATGACTTGGGGCAGCTGGGAAATTGACAATATGTCTAGCCCCATGTCAGATTTTCAATGACCCCCACCTGAAAACTAGAAGAAAGCAGAAGATTGAGGGAAATAATCTATATATAAAAAAACTATAAAAAATAAACAAAGCAAAGATCAGATGGAAAGATGTCTGAGATCTATTATCAACATACCTGTCATTAACAACTCTATCTATCTATATATTTATATAGTGCTGACATATTTCTGCAGCACTTTACAGATATTATACATCATTCACAGTCTCTTCTGTAGCAGTGGAGCTTACAATCTAAGGTCCCATCACCTATATTATGGTCAGTTTAATCAGTTTAAGCATTTACCTTGCCTGAATGTTTTTGGGCCATGGGAGGAAACCAGAGGACTTGGTGGAAACCCATGCATATATGGGAAGAACATATGTATCCTTTGCAGAAAATATCCAAACTGGAATCACACTCACAACCCCAACACTGCAAGACAAGACCAGTTTGCACAAGTGGAACCATGTGCCCCAATGCATCATCACTCTATTGTTCCACATTGTCTTTACTATCACAATTGTGTATTTGCTTACACATTCAACATCAATAAATACACATCACTATATGCTTTAAAAATCTTTCATTTAAGTGCCTCAGACACTAAACCAGAATGCCCTCTGCACCACATGAGCTGACTGCATGGATGATATCTATAAATTCCATGATTTTACAGCCCTTTGTGCTTCTGATCTTGTACCTAGCTCTTCATAAATAAACCATCTAAAGCAATTAAACAGGAAAACGATGGTTCCTTTAAAGAGAACATTGAAACTGCTAAAAAAGAAATGCATGGTTTTAGGCTGCACTGCTGGGAGAATCCGCACTGTGCTTAAATAGCACGGCACTTAAGGTGCTCTGTGGAGCATAAATCTATTAAGATATAATGAGGCAATTTATATAAATGAGCGGAGCTACTTTTAAACGCTTCAAAAACAATTACATTATATATTTATTAGAAGTGATCAAATCTACCCTTTTTTTAGTAACAGCGGAAAGCATGTTCTGCTTCAAGTATTGAGAAAAATGATGAGCATCGGACTGGAACCGAGATAAGAGGAATATTATCAGCTTTGTTGCTGTATATACATAGTACATCCTGCACAAGAATGATAAGCACTGGGGAGCGAGGAGGCAGCATCACAGGGGCCACTTCAGGTCACAAATATTTCATTTATATTTAATATTACAAAAGTAAACAGTGCATAACATTGGTACAGACAACTTTTACTAGCTGTGGATTGGGTGCTAGGACACTCTGTCACATCATTGTCATTTTAAGTTTGCTGTGTGCTGCATTTTACAGAGAAAGCTCCTGTTACTATAGTTCCCATAGTTACCATTGCTACCATAGTTACAACTGCTATTGCTTCCATAGTTACTATTGTTCCCATAATTACTTTTGTTTCCACAATAACTGTTTCCATAGTTACCACTGCTATAATAGCTACTATAGTTCCCATAGTTTGCGTAGTTACAATTGTTCCCATAGTTACCATTGCTACCATAGTTACAATTGTTTCTATAGTTACCATTGCTACCATAGTTACAATTGTTTCCATAGTTACCATTGCTACCATAGTTACAATTGTTTCCATGGTTACCATTGCTACCATAGTAACTATTGTTTCCATAGTTACTATAATTACAATTGATGCCATAGTTACCATTGCTACCATAGTTACCATTGTTACTATTGTGTCCATAGTAACAATAGTTACTATTGTTCCCACAGTTACTATTGTTCCCATTGTTACAATTGTTACCATAGTCACTATTGTTCCCATAGTTACCGTTGCTACCATACTTACAAGTTCTACCATAGTTACCATTGTTTCCATAATTACAATTGTTTCCATTGTGACTATTGCTACCTTAGTTGCAATTGTTTCCATAGTTACCATATTTACCATAGGTACCATTGCTACCATAGTTACTATTGTTTTCATAGTTACCATTTCTGCCATAATTATACTTGTTTCCATAGTTACCATTGCTAACATATTTACAATTGTTCCCATAGTTACCATTGCTTCCATAGTTACAACTGTTTCTATAGTACCATTGCTACCATAGTTACAACTGCTATTGCTTCCATAGTTACTATTGTTCCCATAGTTACCGTTGCTACCATACCTACAATTTCTATACCAGAGTTACCATTGTTTCCATAGTTACAATTGTTTCCATTGTGACTATTGCTACCTTAGTTACAATTGTTTCCATAGTTGCCATTGTTACCATAGGTACCATAGTTACAATTGTTTTCATAGTTACCATTTCTACCATAGTTAAACTTGTTTCCATAGTTACCATTGCTACCATATTTACAATTGTTCCCATAGTTACCATTGCTTCCATAGTTACAACTGTTTCTATAGTTACCATTTCTACCATAGTTACAACTGCTATTGCTTACATAGTTACTATTGTTCCCATAATTACTTTTGTTTCCACAGTTACTGTTTTCATAATTACCATTGCTATAATAGCTACTATAGTTCCCATAGTTCGCGTAGTTACAATTGTTGCCATAGTTACCATTGCTACCATAGTTACAATTGTTTCCATGGTTACCATTGCTACCATAGTTACAATTGTTTCCATAGTTACCATTGCTACCATAATAACTATTGTTTCCATAGGTACCATAGTTACAATTGATGCCATAGTTACCATTGCTACCATAGTTACCATTGTTACTATTGTCTCTATAGTAACAATAGTTTACTATTGTTACCACAGTTACTATTTTATATGTTCCCATAGTTATGATTGCTACCATAGTCACTATTTTTCCCATAGTTACCACTGCTACCATAGTTACCATTGTTTCCATAGTTACAATTGTTTCCATTGTGACTATTGCTACCTTAGTTACAATTGTTTCCATAGTTACCATTGCTACCATAGTTACTATTGTTGCCATAGTTACAATTGTTCCCATACGTACCATTGCTACCATAGCTACAAATGTTTCTGAATCAAATGTATACATCCTAAATTTTGAACTTTAGGATTAAGATCCTTATGGAAACTGATACTATAAAAAAAGCTCATTCTATTTGAACTCGTGATGAAAGTAGAGACTGTACATGGAGAAAGCCTTGTTATTTTAGCATCCATTGGCTTTGTCTCTTGGCTTAATTACATGAATAAGTACAATACAATGTGCCCTGAAGACAAACATAAATAATTTTTGTGGGTTTAATATGGAACCTGTCAAAACACCATACATAGACATTTACCGTTGGATTTCTTTTTAATGTCATCTGTTTCTTTGTCTCAATGAACATCAGTTGATCATGGGAATGTCTCCCTCCTTAATTCCCGTCTGTGCTTAATATTTACTCTAATCCCCATATGTAATAAAAGGCACTACTTGGCCAGGAGCAGTAACCCATAGCAACCAATAAGATCAGGGTGTAACTACAGAGTAAGCAGACCCTGTGGCTGCAAGGGGGCCCAGAAGTTATAGGGGGCCCCATGAGGTCCTAATTAATGAGCATTTTAAATATATACTGGTAATACAGGACAAACTGTAGATATATTGGAGGCCCTAAAATCAATTTGCTTTTACATGTAGTTACATGACTGAATAAGATATTTGTTTTTTTACAGGTGACCTGTAAACAATGCCTGCTGATTGGTTGTTATAGGTTATTGCTCCTGGCCAAACGTAGTGCCTTTTATTATATACTTACCGTATGTCCATTTGTAGGCTGGCAAAACCGGACTTCACTTCAAAGTATGATGCAGATAAAAAAGTAATTTATTTAACAAAAAAGAACATCTCAAGGGGTAGCTTTATGCGTTTTGTGCCTTGTGGGCTGAGGGTATTTTGTGATACAGACAGTGATATTTAAATGGGAACAAACCCATCAGAACCCCATACGAGTTTAAATACAATGATAATGACTTTGAGGAGTACAGCTATTTTTTCAGATAACATTCATAACTATTTCCAATGGTGAACCCAGAGTAAAATCAATTCAAGCTGATAAAAACCTGATGTGTGCATTCATCAGGAATTACCCTAATCTACCCTACTTTAAGCAGGCACTTATCTGATCTTAGTAAAGGGGGAAACCTATACTGACACAGATTTATGGCATAGGAATGGAGAATACTATATATGGGCATGATTGTGCCGCCATGCTGTTTATAGTACCATACCATATCCCTTGACTTCAATGCCACATCCCCTTATTGGAGTTTTTTTGTAATGGGATCAGTGGGTCTACTTTCTCTGTAGTTACCCCCGAAATGGCATGTAAATGTAGAGCAAGGGCCTGATTTAAAAATTGAGCACCCCTATGCCACTTGCCTCACCTTCCCCCACACCCAACCTTGACCTGCTCGCACCTGACTGGCTCGTACATCCCTTGCCAGACACCCACCCCGCTTGCACTGCCTCACTGGTGGCCTCCCTTACCTTCACAGCTCCCCATTTGCTGGCACTGCAGACTGGGCAGACAGGAGATTTAAAGGGCAACTATCACAAAAATTCTGCATTGTTTCTGAAATCAAGTTTATCTTCACTATTCCTCTATCAACATCTGTTTCTCTTCATTCTCTCTTCATGCAGCAGTTGGGTGTCAGACAGTTAGATACCAATATATCTTAGAAGGGGGGCTTTCTTTCCTAGCAGATGTATTAGAGCTCACTCAAATAACTGATTCCAGTACAAACAAAATCTAACAAATTCTGCGTGTAGAGAGACAGGATTTCTGGTGATTTTAATAGAATGAGCTCTAATACATCTTTTACAAGGCCGGATTTACCCTTCCTGCCCCCCTAGGCCCAGCTACTGTGCCGCCGCCGCCCCCCCCCCCCCAGTATTTTCTGGAAGTAAATCTTTGGCTGCTTGTACCTGCACTGTGCACGCATGCGCTCAGCAGCTCTTGCCTGAACTAGCTCCCTTCCCAATCCTCTAGACTCTATTTCTAATTAGTCTGGTGCCGTGCGGTGCGCCAAGTGATGTCACAATGAAGCGCACATGCACAGTTAAATGGTAACGTGGCGACGTCACAGAGCGCAGACCGGAAGAAGTGGAGATCTGCACCGACACCGCTTGCTATGTACTCTCTGTAGAGTAGAGGCAGGCGCACAGCAGGAGTTCACACAAGCTGCTGCACCGGGTCAATGTGGGGGGGGGGGTTGCTCTGTTTGGAAATGTGACTGTCACGGACCGCTCCACTTTACTATGTTATAGAGAAGATGTTAGGGGGCCTGCTTGCTGCCCCTAACATCTTGCCGCCCTAGGCCCGGGCCTAGGGGGCCTCTCCCCAAATCCGGGCCTGATCTTTTAGGCAAAAGTTTCTTTTACTATACTGAAACTAATATTAAATAATTTTTTCACGATAGTTCCCCTTTCAACAACTGTCAAAATCTCCTGCCCAAACCCTTGTTCAGATGCCCTAGGCCTGCCCACAAATCCGGAACCCATGCCTGCTAGAGGTCCCAGAAGGTAAATAATGCCCAGTGCAGTATTGACTGCAGTTACAAGAAGTTATCAGGGCACATCCTAGTAGTCCAAATGTGATTCTTTAAATGATTGGTGCCATGGGCAGAATAATGTAGGTGGCCAGTTATTGCATAGCATCACTTGCAGTCTGCAGACGGATATTATAAAATTGGCCATTAAGTTAGCACATTAGCAAAGCCCAATTAGGCCGGAATATTATGGGGTATATTGGCCCTTTAACTGCATGGCCTAGTTTTAGTTTGTTCCGTTTTATGCAAATAATAACAGCCATGCTTTCACTAACTGTAGGGCTGGCCTACTTTTGTATGGATAATTTAGTACCCGGTCACTGTCACAAAACAGATATAGAACGGAATATTTTGCTCCTGTAACAAAAAGATACAGTATAACTAAGCGGCTGAGGTTTTTAGAATATCTCTTAGTGCCGTTCCTATCGCCTACTGCTCTAAGAAGAAAAACAGCAATAAAATGGTTTATTCCTGACACCCTCCAATTAAAGTTGTGGGTCTGACAAATGATTTCTGCTGAATAATGCATTATTATTAGGGTCGTAGAAAATCATCAGTGCTGGGAGGACATCCATCGGAGAAGTCATCTTCAGTTATTGAGTCACTACTAGATTATGCACCAGCGGATGATATGACAAGAGCAATGGAAAAAAGAGGGTATTAGTGATAATAATGTTTCTAATATAATTAGGCTTTAAAAGAAAACTTGTGGGAGGGGCTTCCAGATATTAAAGGGGAGCTTAACCCAATTTCTTACTCACCACAAGAGACTTGATGTAAAAATGAAACAGGAGATATTTATTTGGAATATGAACACCAGGACACTCAACAATCACTCCAGCACACGCTTGTTCAAAACACTTCCAGTTCAATTACTTCAAGGAATCACTGTAGAGTAGGCACACCTGCCATAGGATCTTGGATCACACCTAACCGACTAGTGGTCCGATATATGCTCCACCCGTATCCACTCACTCTCCAATAGTGGCCCGATACCTCTTGGGTGATATCCATCCACTCTTCCAGGTTAGGACCCTTTTCCATCCAATTCCTGTCCAGAGACTCAGGTGTTCTTCCTACCTTGTCCTAAACCAGTGGTCCCCAACCAGTAGCTCGCGAGCAACATGTTGCTCTCCAACCCCTTGGATGTTGCTCTCGGGGTCCTTAAAGCAGGTGCTTATTTTTGAATTCCAAGCTTGAAAGCAAGTTTTGGTTGCATAAAAACTGAGTATAGTGCCAAGTAGAGACTCCTGTAGGCTACCAGTCCACATAGGGGCTACCACATAGCCAATCACAGCCCTTATTTTGCACCCCAAGGGACTTTTTTATGCTTGTGTTGCTCCCCAACTCTTTTTACATTTGAATGTGGCTCACAGGTAAAAAAGGTTGGGGACCCCTGTCCTAAACTATCACTGATTCCCTTACTTACGGAGTGCCCGTAGGAAACTAATTCCACTTTCCTCCTTGATGGGGCCACAGCTGCCCTTACTAACTATCCTCACTATCTCGTGCACCTAGTGCTCGATTTACTTAAGTTCTTTCCTATTCTAGCTTTTCCTATCTATCAATGATGTCTTCACTCACCGATCAGCTGATGTCCTTCTGTCATGCCCTCCCATCAAGACTGCTCACCTTGGGCGGGGCAACTCCTTTTATAGCCCTTGTGTGCTCTATAGTGGCCTCTAGTGTCTGGGGAAGAAATTACAACTAAACTAACAACCCAACCTCTACTGTCATCTAGTGGCGATTTACACAAATTACACCCAACTATTTTAAACACACAAACATTTTACAATCAAATACATTTTTTTCACATATCACATTTTCATCTGGTTCACCCCCTTACAAACTAGCTGTAACTTACATTTTGCATCATTAACAGATACGTATTTAAACATCCTCCTGCCTTTAGATCATTTGGTTAATCCACGTGGAGGAGAATGAAACCTCCCCCAATAATAAAAACCCCTACCCACTTCCCTACATAGCCCCCCTCCCTGCTCCCCCACTGTATAGTTGATTATGCCTGAAAGTGCCCCTAATTCATTACTCACCTATATGTGCAGAGTAACTGCAGCTCATGGGCTCCATCTTCCTGCTCTTCTGTATTTTTTGGGAAGTGAATTTCGCATTGACGCATGCACAGTTTTCCGGTTCGTAGTAACTGCGCATGCGAGGACTCGAAGAATACTGAAGAGCAGGAAGATGGAGGTACTTTTACTCTGCACCTATTAGTGAATAATGAATTAGGGGCATTTTCAGGGGTAATCGCCTATGAGGGGGGGAAGCAGGGAGGGGGGACTGTGTAGGGTAGAGGGTGTTCATCATTGGGGGGTTTAGTTCTCTAATGAAATACAATTTTAGAATAACTGTGATATTGTTATTGTTTAGACGGGAACAGCCTTACATATTTCATGCCAAAAGGGGCATTTAATCATAGGTCCCTTTTAGCATGAAATGTGTAAAGCTGTTCCTGTTCAGATGTTTTTTTCTTTAAAGGAACAGTTCAGTATAAAAACAAAAACTGGGTAAATAGATAGGCTGTGCAATATAGTTAGTTAGCCAAAAATGTAATGTATAAAGGCTGGAGTGACTGGATGTCTAACATAATAGCCAGAACACTACCTCCTGCTTTGCAGGTCTCTTGGTTTCCACTGATTGGTTAACAGACAGTAACCAATTAGTGATTTGACGGGGGGACCACATGGGTCATAACCTTTCATTCCACCACACAGGCACGCTGCCTAGGAGTTATCCTAGACTCGCATCTGTCTTTTTTACCACACATTCAAACACTTGCAAAATCTTGTCACATTCAACTGCGCAACATTGCCCGAATACGACCATATCTCAGTTCAACTAAAACACTGATTCAGTCTCTCATCATCTCCCACCTTGATTACTGCTACCTACTCCTTGCAGGAATTCCAACAAGTCACCTTTCACAACTCCAATCTGTTCTAAATGCTGCTGCTAGACTCATTCATCTAGCTCGCCGCTCAACATCAGCTGCTCCCATATCCATGTCCCTTCACTGGCTCCCAATCTCCTCTAGAATCAAATTCAAATTACTAACACTCGCTTTCAAGGCCCTTAATAATGAAGCCCCTCCCTATATTTCATCTCTGATCTCCAAATACTCTCCTTTACGCAACCTTCGCTCTGCTTCTGACCTTCACCTCGCTTCTCCTCTCATCACTTCTGCCCATTCTCGTCTACAAGACTTCTCTCGGGCTTCTGCTTCTCTCTGGAAATCTCTGCCTCAAGCTGTCAGGCTTTCTCCTTCTTTCCAAACGCTCCTTAAAGACCCACCTGTTTAAAGAAGCTTATTCAATGTACCTTAATTAATCAATCATTGCTGTCAAAAAATCACAAATTGTTTTTTTTGTATTTTTACACTGAACTGTTCCTTTACAAAAAACACGTAATATCTGCACCATCTTAGTTCCAATGGTCCAGTCTTAGTCAGCCTGTATAGTTTTGGAATATCAGTAGTATAGAGTCTAATGTCTTGGGGCTGCACAACCCTCCCATAATACACAGGCATAAAATTATCTAGCGGTTCCCACTGCACTTATTGTTGGATGCAACACTTTCTCTGACTTTCTAAATGCTTTTAATTAGTAAACTAAGCATTTTGGTTCTGTTGATATTATTTTTAGGAAGCACTTAGCAAAGCCGTGTAGTCCTAATTGCCTGAAGCCAAGGGACAGAAAGCAAAGCTGGGGATACAGAGGTGGAGGCATTTCCTCCAAGCTGATTAGAAAGCCCAGAGAACATTCTTGTGCAGGAATTCCTATTCCTTTGCTGCAACATAAGACAACTCAGAAACAATTGTGTGAAACCTTGTCTAGTAACACCCAGATCAGTGGCACAGAGACCCAATCAATCAGCAGAAGGATCACATCTTAAATAAGAATTACTGTAATGTCTAAAGAATTTAGCCAACATCTTATTCTCAGCAGTGTTAAACGACTGGTCCCCCCTCTCCATCACATCCATTGTTTCTATCAAAGTGAGTAACATTGATGGACATATCAAGGGCATTAATGCACATTGGCTAAAACATATATGATGTTTTATATAAGATATGTGTTAACTAGTGGTAAGTGTTAGCACGGGATGCAGTCAGGAGCAATCTGGGCAGCCTGGTTGTATAGTTGTGGAAGCCATTATGGTAGTTGGCAAGTTGCATCGTTGCACACATTGGGCCTGCATAAAAGTTGCACAGTAGACGGGTTACTACAGGTATGAGACCATGTTTTCCAGAATGTTTGGGACCTGGGGTTTTCCGAATAATGGATCTTTCTGTAATATGAAATTTCATACCTTAGCTCTAAAAAATCATGTAAACATTAAAAAAACCAATAGGCTGGTTTTGCTTCCAATAAGGATTAATTATATCTTAGTTTGGATCAAGTATAAGGTGCTCTTTTATTATTATAGAGAAAAAGGAAATAATTTTTAAAAATGTGGATTATTTGGATAAAATGGAGTCTATGGGAGATGGACGTGTTTCATCACTTCTAACTGAACCAACGCACTGAACAGCTTAGGCTGCAACAGCTCATGGAATACTGATCCTATGTATCTTATTTTATAGATCATGTCTGCTGTATCATTCCAGAAGAATCATGACATGCCTTTGTATATGTTAAAGCTATTCATTGCCAAACACCATAACAATTGAAAGGCATCGAGTAAAAAACCAAAGAAAAGTGGTTCCATGTTTGCAAGATCTTCTGCTCTAAATGTTATGTCCCGAAGATTCCTCGTGAGGCAGCTTCAAGCAACTTTGGAAAACAAAGCGATCTGAGTGCCATACCGCCAGCAATTTAGATTCTAGCCGGCAGTTTGGGGGGGATTAGTCGCCTGAAGAAGGGGCTATTTGTAGCCGGGCGACTAAATCTCCCCGAATCTTTGCGTGTGTCTCTGCCCTTAAGATAAGCAAAGATACAATTCTAACTATTTATGATAAACAATAGTGTTGGGCGAATCTGTGGCTTTTCGCTTCGCCTAATAATTTGTGAATTTCCTGTGAAATTTGCGAAACATCTTTGGCGTCTCGTTTTTGACGCCGGCATCCATTATTTTGACACCGGTGCGCATTCGCCAGCCAAAATGCGCTGGCGTCTATTTTTTTTGGACGCCAGCAAATTTTCATGCCAGTTTTGCAAATTTATTTGCCAACGGTGAAATGCAGGAATTAGCCACGAATTCACGCCAGGCGAATAAATTCGGCCATCACTAATAAACAAATCTCTTGGGAGAACTGAGACCCAGCAATTTAACCTTCATTAGAAAACACATAAAACATGGCCATAAAACTACCAGAAATGCGTTCAAACTTTCATAACCTGCCAAATTTAATAAAATGGACATGGTAATTAGAGGACGTGGCCACGGTCAAAAATGTACTCCATGTGGCAGATATTTTTGTCCCTCTTTCCATTTTTTAAATGTTGGGAGGTATGCATTTGAGAATGCAGACCTGTATGAGGCTGAAAATACAGACTGGAAGATTGTTATCTTCTGTCTACATGTTTATGTGGCTTCTACACCAGCAGAGGCAGCTAATAAATGTCACTTGTACTGATTAACTGTACAAAGAATATGTCTCGGAGTATCAGGTGCCTTGTTTACAATGGTGAATGCTTTTAAGGCAAAGATCCACTATTTCCTGGACCTGGTCATTAACAGGACTGGAACTAGGGGTAGGCAACCACTTACAGAGAGCCCTATTAGAAGAGAAAACATGGCAGTATTTCTTCTGCTACATACTTCTGCACAAGTGGCAGCAACAAAGCACCCAGTGAAGAGGGGTGGGTTTTGTTTCTGGCAGCAGAGGCAGAGGGGGAGGACCCACATTAGGGGTGGAAGGTTGCAGAGGGTGCCTTGGGTGCCCAAATGTCACGGTTGAACACACTAAATATAATTTTAATCTACTTCGTCGGGTGCTCGCGAGGGGGGTGGGGTGGCCACCCGAATTGCCCAGATTGCCTAGGGCGCCTGGCTGGCCTGGTTCCCCCTAGAAATGATGGGGCCCTTAATTGTTGTAGCTTTAACACGTTAACATAGAATTTTACAGTAATTGATTGTGATTAACAAAAGTTCCTGCCCCACTGGAGCTTATACCATCTGTATCACATTCACACATCACATACACCAGGGTACGTTTCATCAGGAGTCAACTGACCTATCTGTAGATAATCTGCTGGGCAGTGAGACGCTAACATCCAAGAATAGTGATACAGGTGTAAAATCCGTACACAAAGTTATATATTTCCATTGAAACTCCAACCCCTATGTACTTTTTATTGGTACCCTTGATTTTAAGCATGTTCCATATTCCTTGCCTATAATAAAGCCAAGATAATGCAATGCTGGTACTTGTGTCATTGGTATAAATTCTCAATGGGTCTTCCAAAATCAATTCTGCTCCTCTGAGAAAGAGACTATTTTTAAAACTGCATTGAAATGAATGATGCCATGAGTAACTGGCCTTCAAAGGAAGTTGAAGTTGCTTTTTTTCTTGGAGGCTAAAAACAAACCAATGGGTATTCCTGGAAGCTCATTCCAATGACTTATCATGTGATCTAGATACACATTACAGGGCAGTGCTTAACATCAACCAACAACATGCCCACCAGTGCCAAAAGCTACCTGTGTTAATGAAAATGTTGGCAAATATCCCCTGAACTAACATTGATTCAATAGTGTAAGGACATTAAAGGACAAGGAAAGTCTAAAATAGAATAAGGCTAGAAATGCTGTATTTTGTATACTAAACATAAACATGAACTTACTGCACCACAAGCCTAATCAAACAAATTATTTATGCTTTCAAAGTTGGCCACTGGGGGCTGTCATCTTGTAACTTTGTTAAACATCTTGGCCTGACCCTGACCCTGCACATGCTCAGTGTGGTCTGGGCTGCTTAGGGATCATCATAAACAAAGCTGCTTGAATTCTGCATGGCTGGTAAGTAAGGTGGGGGCTCCCCCTGCTGTTCATAAGTATGATTGTTTCCCTGCTCAGCAGTTAGGGGCCGTCTGACAATTCCTATCCACAGCAGTAAATGAAGGGAGAATTTCACTGCATACAGTCAGGTTTCTTATAAAAACTGTACACATTTTTTAATTAAAGTATATTGGAGAAAGGTTTATTTTTCATTAAAGAATGTAAAAATGGGATTTTATTGTTTTGCCTTTCCTTGTCCTTTAAGTCATATTCCAGATCGACCCAAGGACCTGCTCACAAAGGGCTATCTGTCCTGTTCTCAGCAGATCGTATTGCTTGCTCAAAATGCTGGAGTCTTGGATTTGTTTACAAACAGGGCACTAAAGACAAAATATTGGTATGTTCTCCTGTTGATTCGGTGCATTACCTCCCTTAGGCAGGGCACATATATGTACTGTATGTTGGCTCACTAAATTCTGATGCACCATTTTGAAACTAAGAAACAAACCAGGTTTTAAGCTATGCCGGACACTGCTGAAAATGTACCTTGGCTCCAAAATATGGCACAGAGTTGTGGTCAGTACAAATACACGTTAAGTGATTCAGGTTACAGCCTCAGGGATAGTTCTTATGGCGAGCAGATTTTTTATTTTTAGCACTATGCTGGGGAGAATTTGCGGAGTTTTGAAGCAAAAATATTTCAGTTATACAGTGATATTAATGTAGATATTGTTTTTTTTTACAAGTAAGCTCACACAGTCCTGAGCCACAGAATGTTGAATTTTTTATTGATGTGAATGTGATGCATATGATAATCTAAGCAATTTGGCATGCATTGGAGGGAAGCTCGATTTTGCTGGCACAAGCTCTGTGCTAATGAATTTAAGAGGCACTTTTCCAACCGTTGAATCCCACTGGATCTTGTAATATTGCACTTCAATGAAAGAAGCAGGCAGCACTGACTATGAACACATAGAATGGCAACCTTTCACAAGAGGTAGTCACCGGCTTTTTGTATGGGGGCAGGAAAATCATTATTCATATTCTACAAAGCACGATTTCTAAATGCTTCCAGTGAAACCTTGGCAGCTCATATAAATAATTGGAACGTTAGAGCCCTAGAAAAAATATCCATTTTCATCCTGTGTTTTATAAATAATTTAGCAGCAATGCTGAAGTATCAAGAAAACTAAAGGAAGAAATTCCAAAGATAACCCCTTTAGCTCTTGCAGAAGAAGCCTTGAACCCAAGCTCTGAATGCCTTGAAATATATACTGTATGTAGCGCTATAGTAAACTGACTTGTGCTAGGGCAGTTTTAGCTACTTTCTCTCTTTCTCTCTTTCTCAGGGGCAAGCCCTCACAACGCGGTGGAGGCAGGGTGTAGTGTAACTGTAACAGGTTCGATAGCACAATGATGGGCGCCAGTAGTTCTTTAACGGTTGAACATAGAACTGTATTTATTGAAAAATAGCACATAGATCATTCAGCACATTGATCCACAAGGGAGTATAGAACATACACAGCAGCATAAAGGAAGCATATACTCACAGCACGTATAGGCTAAATCCCCACAGGCTAGGGAATATACAGCAGAGATTAAGTTGACAGCATGTGATGGGTATTGCCCAGTTTTCAGGATATCTTCCAGTGGCAGACTAGGGGAACTCCTGACATCCCTATCTCAACACTTTAGTCCTTACTCTGGGTCAGTAATACCCTGGGATCTTAATCCCTCTAATCTCCTCGGCGGAGCCTTGAGCTGCTCAACTAAATAACCTCTCTATCACTCCTAGAGTGATCTATAAACGAGTATAGCTGTCTAATTACTAGGGCCAAGGCACCTAGGGTCGACACTACCCATTCCCTTCCAGCCTGCTTGGTTGGGCTAAAGCAATGGACCCAGAGCACATGGTTCCTAAACCTTTTATACTCTGGCACAGTGCCATCTGGTGTACACTGTGTGAACTGCAGGGGTTACATAAGCACATAGTCCCCATAAGGACCCACTGAGGTGTCCATATTACTAGGGATGTGCCTGTCTGTAAAGTGTAAGGGTGTCTAAAATTTTCACATCCCTACATATATTTAAAAAATGAGCTCTGGCTCCTCAAGCTTCTATAACTAGACACATACAACAGCTGCACTGGTAGTCATGTGATAGCTTCTACTTTGTTTCTGTCCAAACAAAATAGAATTCAGATCTGGGATCTAGTGCTCAACACAGTCCATCTCCATTGTTTAAAAATTACAACATTGCTAGTTATATTGTTGCTTCTTTAAATTGAGATGGATTTGGGGGATTTTGTCAACGACAGAATGTGCAACTCTAGACAGTGTCACTCTGTGTCTTCCACAAATAAACAAATAAAGTAATTTTTACAAAAAAAAAAAAAAGTATTAAAGGAAAACTATACCCCCAAAATGAATACATAAGCAACATATAGTTTACATCATATTAAGTGGCATATTAGAAGAATCTTGCCAAACTGGTACATATATTTAAGTAAATATTGCTCTTTTTCATCTTTTCCCTTGAGCCACCATTTTGTCTATGTGCTGCCTCAGAGATCACCTGACCAGAAATATTACAGCTCTAACTGTAACAGGAAGAAGTGTGGAAGCAAAAGACAGAACTCTGTCTGTTAATTGGCTCATGTGACCTAACATGTTTGTGTACTCTTGGTCCTTGTTCCTTGTCCTTGTTTGTGTGCACCGAAAAGGTAGGTTCCTAGGGGGCAGCCCTTATTTCTTTATTTTAATTTCCACATTCTATTTATGATTACCCAAAGTAATACTGCTAAACGTATATTATTATGAAAATGGTTTATATACATGAATCAGGGATTTACATATGAACTGCTTTATGCTATATATTTTTATAGATACCTACATTGCTTGGGAGTATAGTTTTCCTTTAACACAAGGGATGAATGTCATGTTAACTCTTTTATAGGTTCCTGGTAAGGCCTCACTAGACATGCAATTAAACTGATTAAAGGAATGGAGGAAAAACTATGAAATGTGCAGCTATTTTCTCTGGAGAAACAGCACTTGCAAGGGGACATTACTACTCTTTTTAAAATACATCAGAGGACATTATATAAAGACAGTGGGGAATCTTTTATTCACATAAAAAAAAAGAGGCCACCACTTTAGAATTTCCACTTGAAACAAAAACCCGCTGTTCTTCATGGTGAGTGCAGACTCTATTAATTGCATACCTCCCAACTGTTCCATTTTTAATGGGACAGTCCTGATTTTGACAGCTCAATCAGTCCCAGGTTTGTTACTGAAATTTCCCAACTTTCTCTTTGATTTCCTGCACTGAATGGCCGGAAAAAGATACAACGTTTCTAACTAAATTGGCTTTTGGCAGAGAGCCCAGAATAGATACTTCCATACTTTTGTAACAATTTAAGATAAGCAAAGAAGCCATTTTTAACTATTTAAGATAAGCAGGTCTCTTGGGGAAACTGATGTGCAGCTTAAAGGGCAAAAACTGTGATAACACATAAAAACCACAGAAATGTGTTCAAACTTTCATAACCAGCCTGGCCACAAAAATGGGCGTGGTCAAAAAATTTGCTACAATACACGCATCAAATATTTTTCCCCTCTTTCTGTTTCCTAAATTTTGGGAGGTATGTAATTGCCATTGAAGGACCAGTAATATCAAAAAGTGAAAACTGGGTTCTTTATATTCTTATATCAAAGTCTATTCATGATATAGAAAAAAAATAACATTTAAGCCTGTTATCTTCCTGTGTAAGAACTAAAACCATTGTATTCTACAGAGTATCTGCTTTGTAATCTGTACCTTTTCTCTTTTTTCAGATTGAATGGCTGTCCCTTTGGTTACGAAGTAGTTTATTTATATAATCTATAACTGTGAAGGAAACACACATTTGCCAGAACAGGGCAACAGTACATTATATTTTAATTATTTTAAAACATTTTCATTTTTTTGGTGTATTTGTTGCTTTAAGAGTCCTCCCTGCAAAGCTGGCAGACATAACTATCAATGATGTCAGTTGCAATAACTGTAGAGCTGGGAGAGCTGAAGACGTTCTATAACATAGCTATTTTGAAATTATGTTGACAAGATGCAATATTTTCTCTTCATTAAATGTACCATTTATGTGTGTTCTTTAAAATACCACACTGTGCTTTTGAAAGTAAGATCATACATTATCCTGTGCACAAAGCAATATTTGGAGATTAATCAGTTTTATAAATAGCCTTAAGCCTTCAAAGGTTTTGGAACTCACGCGTATTGTTCATGAAATGAATGTACCTTTTTAGAATCGTTTGGCAATTAATATTGGCTAAAAGGGTTATACTGGGAAAGGTTCTCTATGAAATTATATCCATGAATAAATGCTTTTAAAAAACAGAATTCATCCTTTAATTTAAATAATCTCATAAACTGCAATGGAAAAAGACTATTAAAATGCATTGGGTGTCATATACAGTTTCAAAACACCCATTCAGAAAGGATGAACATGAGGCAAAGTACAGTATGAACAAATCCCTTCTAGTAAAATAAAAAGTAATGGCATAATTGAGGTTTCACTCAAGCAATCTTGGTTGGCCTCACTGATCTTGTAACCACCAATAATCAGACATTAGCGCTCACCATTCTGTCCACTGATTTCTGGTTGATTGAGACTTCTGCACTTGGATCAATATTGTCCACATTTCTAAAATATTTGAAGGGGCCTGGCGCACACAAGCTGTTCCCATCCAAACCAACCAGTGTCAGACTGCCTCACTGGGATACAAGAAAAATTGGCTTATGTCATGGCCATTCCTCTCTTTTTAACAAAGAGGCTAAAAAGATGGAATAATACATTATAGTATGTAAAAAAAGAGACTAGAAGAATAGAGGTTGAGTGAGGAGAGGAAGAATAATTGTACTGAAAGTGGGCCCCTGGTCTAAGGTTTTTTGGTGGGCCCCTGGTTTCCTTGTCCGACACTGACTCCAACCCCCCACTCCCCTTCCAGGCTTGCAGCCATGCACTTATATTTAAAGACAAAGCAACTCCTTTGAGGAGAGGGACTTTTCAAGCTATAGACCCAGAGGTCCGATACACCCTTTTAGCCAGGATATATGATAGATATATGAGTGAGCATTAGTATTATCATTAGTATTATCTTATTGGCATAAACTCCAGACTGCTGTATCTTCTATACTGGAGTCAAATAAATCTCTATATTGCTTACAATCAGATTGAAGATAAATACAAATTCTAAGAACCTTTAAACGCTACTAAGTTAATCTTGTGTTTATAAAGGGTTTAGTGTGTTGTATACAGTAAATGGGATCACAACAGTGACTCATCCAAAAGGTTGAAAGCAAAGAAAAATAGTCATCCTACGATGCTCCTTAAGCCTTTTTTTTACTTTGTTAATGGGACACAGGAACAACCAATACAATGTATATGTGCACTGTATTAATTGTGCATCATTGGCTTCCTTCTGATCTTCAAGCCTCATATTTTGTCATTGTTTCATTAGTCTTGACTCCCTATAAGGAACAGAAACTCACAAACTGGCATATTTAGAGAAACAAAGCATTGGCAAACATCTGTACAGGTAAAGTACATGTAGCATTAGGTATCCCAAACCCAGAACTAACTTCAAGGACTCGGTCATGGCTCACTCTTCTGCCTATAGCATCCCCCTATGGATTTAGGAGGCTGCCCTTCAGATGCCACCAGGTCTTGTGAGAGGACTAAAGAGAGAGAGTTCTAGGCAGACTAGGGAACCAAACATATCAACAAACTGGGACAAACCAGAGAGAAGAAGCTTAGCCAAGTTCGCAGGTCAGGGTCAACACCAAACAGTAACGTGGTACAAAAATCAGGATCCAAAGAATGGTCAGTAACAGGCAGTGGTCATTACAGGCAGCAGAATGGCAAGTCATGGACAGGCAAGGGTCAAGAACAAATATCAGACTTGAAAACCACAACCAGGAACTATGGAATAGACCTTTACGTTGGGCAGTGACAATTTGCATGCGGCCCCTATAAATGTTAAATTTCGCTCCAAACGTGATGATATCAGACACAGCTTGCGTCAAACCCGAAGCAGCACGAGCATGCATCATTTAGGATACGGCGCATGACAATAAACAGTGCAGGTGGAAAAAAGGAAGTGGTGGACATCCCCGCCTCACTACCACTGGACCACCAGGTATTCTCACAGTACATTTGAGACAGAACATTGAAAGCAACGAGAGATAAAGGGACATCTTTATTCTGAAATGTCTGTGGTTTTGGTGTTTATGGGCTAACCTACAGCATACTTATCCATATTGTTATCCAGAATGCTCGGGACCTGTGGTTTTCCGGATATGGGGTCTTTCTGTAATTTGGATCTCCATGCCTCAGTCTCCTAAAAAAATATTTAAACATTGAAAACAACATTAAAACAAGGGCAATTCACCTTTATTAGCAAAACTGTAAAAACACATAAAAACCACAGAAATGTGTTCAAACTTTCATAACCTGCCAAATTTTGTAAACTGGCCATGGTAATTAGGGGGTGTGGCCACAAAAATGGGCGTTGTCAAAAATCTTTTTGTCCCTCTTTCTATTTCCAAAATGTTGGGAGATATGCATATGAAACGCAATACCCGGTACACTCGCATTCAGCAGTAGTGATGAGCGAATCTGTCTCATTTTGCTTCATCAACAAATTTGCAAAAAGGCTGAAAACGGGGGAAGATTCATGAAAACGTATTAATGTATTTTCACTTGGGCTTTTTTTTATCAAGGAAAATGTACTGAAGTCAATGGGCATTCTTGCAGGTTCTAAATGGTGAGAAAGATCATTTAACCGGAGAGTTGCCTAGGGGACTATGTTTATGGCATCTGGATGATTTTGTACATCTCAGATACTTTATTACTTTTATGCAGGTATGGGGGTTGTTATCTGGAAACCTGTTATCCAAAAAGCTCCAAATTACAGAAGGCTTGGGGGCAAATTCACTAAGATACGTAGTTGCGCCGCACTCCGCCACACTTCGCCAGGCGTAGTTTCGCCAGCGATCCGCAAATTCACTAGGATCCGAAGTTGTGCACAGTGGTAGCGTAAGGTTGCAAAGTTGCACTAGCGCTGATTCGCTAAGCGAAGCGAAGTTACGCTAGCGATGGTTAATTTGCATACGGCGCCAAATTCAAATTTCAATGGAGGAATACGTAGAATCACTACAAATGCCTGGGAAACCTTCAATACATCAAATAATTTTTTTTTTTGCCCTACACATGTGCCCACTGTATAGTTAAGTTGCCATGAGTTAGGAAATGTAGGGGGGAAGGAGGGGAGCCCCAAAAATTTTTTCGATCTTTTTCAGCCTATCACCTATAACATAGAAAAAACGCCAGCGTTTTTTGGGACTTAGAAAAATTTTTAACTTTTTTTGAAGCAATCCCTATCTACTCTATTGCGCTGTCCCTGGTCTGAGGTGGGGAAGGAAGCCTAGCGTAAAAGGTAGCGTTCAGAACAATGCGCGCGTTAGTGAATTTGCGTAGTTACATCCGTAGCGAGAATTCGCGAAGTAACACTATTTACGCCAGCGTTCGTTAGTGAATTTGCGAAGTAACGAAAATGCCCAACACTAGCGAATTAATGCTAGCGTTAGGCGCTTTGCCGCTTAGTGAATTTGCCCCATAGACTCTATTGTATCCAAATAATTATTTAATTAAAGAATTATTTAATTATATAAATATTTTTTTTAATTATTGATTTTTTCTCTGTAATAATAAAACAGTACTTTGTACTTGATCCCAACTAAGATATAATTAATCCTTATTGGAAGCAAAACCAGGCTATTGGGTTTATTTAATGTTTACACAATTTCCTAGTAGACTAAGGGTAGAACTCCTCTGCAACTTTCAATGCGATGCCGTCCCTTCCGATTGGCTGAGACTAATCACAGGCATCATGTCAGATGTGCTGAATCTACGGTAAGTATTAGGAATGTCGGATGTTGTCAATGCGTGCATCCGACACAACACGACTGTCGGAAGAAGGCGCAACATGCAGCGTTCGCATCCTATAGTCGTGTCAATGCATGCAGGCACAACATACAACATTTCTATTACTTACCTTACATTTTTCACATCCAACATTACCCATGCGATTAGTCTCAGTGCGTCGGAACGGACGGTATCGCATTGAAAAGTCGTCTGTGGAGTTCTACTCTAAAGGTATAATGATCCAAATTACAGAAAGATACATTATCCATAAAACTCCAGGTCCAGAGCATTCTGGATATCAGGTCCCATACCTGTATAGAAATAGTACAGTACTAGGACAAGACAATGACTATTTCCCTGCTTTTGCTTCAATAAACTAGGCCACAAAGCTTGTATAAACTGCATTTGGTAGTATAACATGACATGAGTGTACTAGACATGGTTTAACTTGGATATTTCCAAAATGGTCACAAAGTTACTCATTGAAAATCTTGGTTGATGAGAGCATAGGGAACAGACACGTTGCTCATCACATAATCTGCCTCTGTTTACCTGTAAGTGTCTGTGTTCCACATTCCTTCTTGTACTTGACCTTGGCAGCTTCTAATTCCTACTTATGTAGCATTTAGCATTAATTGATATCCAGAAGGTCATTAACATTCCATTGTGATTTGGGTGGAACTACATGGATAATTGTTGGGAGTTATTATGAGGGAGACATTTACTCTTCTTTTCATGCTACTTATTGGAGAGATAACTGGGGAGGCTTTGATTTTAGTAATATTTTTTTTTTACCTTTTGCTGGTGGGTACTTCTGTGTTTTCCTGAATATGCAAGGAGACAAAAAGGAACACCAAGAGCCCCAATAGTGTAATATGTTTTTATAGGGAGTAATGGTAGAGTAAACAAGTTAATACTCACAATCCTGAATATGCAAGGTTTATTCATGCCAAACTTGTATAATTATACTTATAGAACATTGACATATTGCAGGTGCCAGAGTATTCTAGTAAATTGCAGGTTTTCCAGATAAGGGATCTTTCTGTAATTTGGATCCTCATACTTCAAGTCTACTAAATACATTAAATAAACGCAATAGGATTGTTTTACCTCCAATAAGGATTTATTGTATCTTAGTTGGGATCAAGAACAAGGTACTGTTTCATTATTATTGAGAAAAAGACAATTTTGAATTATTTGAGTAAAATTGAGTCAATGGGAGATGCTCTTCCTGTAACTTGGTACTTTCTGGATAACAGGTTTCCACATAACAGATCCCTTTCCTGTATATAATATTACTTTGTTGTTCTCACTCTCTGCCCTGTTAATATTTCGTATGTACAGCACTAGGTACACAAATTGAACTCTCTCTCTCTCTCTCTCTCTCTCTCTCTCTCTTTCTCTCTCTCTCTCTCTCTATAAATATATAATATATATAGAAACACATGGAGGAGCACACCCTAAACTTGTTTAGCAACTTGCCCGGGTGCTGGTAAATAAGATAAATAAAGTGACATAGTACAGCACTCAACGGGAATAAATCAAGATTTATTTATTGAAAAAATACTGAAAGTCACTTTTAAGATATATATATATAAAAACTAGGGGTAGGCAGAAGAGGTTCCTGCTTAGGGTGCAAAAAAGGTGGGTGCTGGGCAGGTACCTTTTAAAGAGTCTACTGCCGACCCCTAGTCCAGTTATCTTGCTCCCTCTGCTCCGCTCTCCCATCTCCCGACCCTGACCACCACTGAGGGAACTCTGTGGATGATTACATTTATTTTCTTCTAAATGTGTGACATAATACAGATTATTCAGAAAGTACGGGGCATGGAGTTTTCTGGATAAGAGATTTTTCCGTATTTTGGATCTCTATACCTGAAGTCTACTAAAAAATCATGTAAACATTAAATAACCCCAATAGGCTGGTTTTGCTTCCAATAAGGATTAATTATATCTTCGTTTGGATCAAGTACAAGCTACTGTTTTATTATTACAGAGAAAAGGGAAATCATTTTTACAAATTTGGATGAAATGGAGTCTATGGACTGTAATTCAGAGCTTTCTAGATAATGGGTTTCCAGATAATGAATCCCATATCTGTACTTTTACATAGAATTAATGTTGACACAGCTAAATATTTGACCATTTTCCTACATTTGCAAACAGAATCGCATTGCTCCTTTAACTGCCATTTGTAGAATGCATTTTCGATGAATTTACATATTCTACATTATAATGACTTCAGTTGTCTGCTGCTAATTGCCTCTCATGTTTCATTACTTGTCCCACTGAAGAAGGCAGCGAGATTCTGATTTCTCCTGGGCTGATGACAGCTTTGATTAAGCTGTTTATGGCTGTAATTCTCTGTAATAAGAGAGTCTGTCAAACAATTTCTGCAAATCACTCATTTATTAATCACAAGGCTCACGTTTTGTTGTATTTTTTTAATCACTGAAAGTCATTCAGTGTACATAGGCATCGATTCTAGCTTTGACAGTTTATCTTGATAGGGCCCTACACAAATATATATATATTTATATAAAAGAAGATGGAGAGCTACTGGGGCATCTTTAGAGATACAGATATTTACTGCTAAAGGACTGTGGTTGCCATGGGCTGGTACAGAAGCACAAAACGTAATGTACAACATTTCTAGCTACTTCTTTAGTTAAGCTTTAGTTCTCCTTTAAAGAGAATAAGGATGGTGGATCTAAAAAGTGTTTTTGTTTGTAATTTTAATGTACCATGTACCAAGGCAAGAACACACGGATTGTAGACTCCTCATCAGAGGGCTTTACTAAATCAAAGGAGAATAGTGAAAAGAAAACAACATGATTCATTCCAGGAGGTAATTACAGTTCTGTACATTCTCTCTCACTGATGTAAGTCGCTGTGGTGCAGCTAGGCAATTACTTTCCTTTCAGGAGGATTCCAGCTCTGATCTTCGTCCTTATGATTTCGATATATATATATATGAGCCCCTCAGTCTCATTTATGAACGCACTGCAATGTTGAAAATGTCAGTTTTTAAGCAAACTCGATTTCTTTTACCTACAATGCAGCATTTTTTCCCTGAATTCCAGCATAATTGTAGGCGCATGCTACATTACATCCACTGCAAGTTGCACTCGAGGTACCAATATGGATGCAAATTGTTGCAATCTTTTTTCCCTAGATTTTGTGTTTCAATAGTGTCACATCTAGCACACCATTTTAATAACAGTATTCGTGTCCTATTCAGAAATTACTGTCAGGTCCAAACTGATGTTAATTCCAGGGTTCCACTCTATCAATGTGCATGTGTCTACCAGTGGTATAACTAGATATTACTGGGCAGCAAATAATTGTTCAGGCCCCCACAATATCTAGAGTTTGACTCGTTTTACCAATATTTATAGAAGCTGTATATGAATTAAGGCTTCATGTGGCCCCTATACAAAAAAAGTGTGTACCCTGCGGAATAAGGGTAGGCTTTTTTAGGTGCGGATATAGATGTGGGTCTGCGGGGTCGCTGGTCTGCAGGGTTGCTAGTCTGCAGGACGCGGGGTCGGGTTGCGGGTCTCTTCCTTCTTCAGCTCTTTCCCCGCAGCTTTCCCTCCACTCATCTCCCCCTCACATCTGATTTCCAGCACAGCGCCCTTACATCACACGCCGCTTTTGTTCCTCTCCTTCTTGACTAGCGGCCATGTTTGATGATGTCACTTCCAGTTTGCAGCAACATCACTTCTGGTTTGATGGTGATCGGCGGGTTGAAGATCGGGTTGCGGATAAGCCAGTTGTGGGTCCGGGTCGGGTATCGGTTCAAAGTGGATAAATATGTGGGTCGCAGTTCGGGCTGCAGGTTCGGGTCAAGTCCGGGTCTTAGAAATTGGTTCCGCACAGGACTCTACCTCCTGGGCCCCCCTGTATTTACACCCCTTGCCCAGTACTAGAGATTTGATACTGAAAGTGCCCTCAAACCTCATTCATGAAATGTGCCAGATGACACTGTGCTTTGCACTTCACATCAGATTTTTCTATCCAGCACAGGGTGCAGAAAGCAGCAAGAACCAGGGCAGACTAAGGGTGTGCCCCTTAGTGAACTTGCACATCTCATTAATGGATTCAAGGGAGTATTAATTTACATAGCCTGAATTGACAAAATTACCCGTGATTAGTGATGAGTAAAACTTCCCTGTCTCACTTTGTTGGAAAAAATTGTGAAACTGAAAAAATTTGAGAAATGGTAAAATTTCACGTTTTTTTTTTTTATGCCAAATTTTCTCATGATTTTGTTTTTTTACCCATACAGAAAACATAATTTTTTTCCAGAACATGGTAAAAGTGAATCAGGCAAAAAAATAAAATTTGCTTATTCCTACTCATAATTCATGATGGAAACACCATGTAACCTTCTGGTCACCAGCCTTGTCCTCAACTATGTGAGCCTCATCTATAGATCAAAACTGACCTTGTAGGGTCACCTGCTGAGAGTCGTTATCCTTGAATACAGGCACCATAAATCTCAGTTAAAGGGTTAAACAATCAAGAAAGGGCAGTGGACAGTCATGTAAAAAACATGAACTCAACTAAATATTAAAGGGATCCTGTTCTGTCATAGGAAAACATGTTTTTTTCAAAACACATCAGTTAATAGTGCTACTCCAGCAGAATTCTGCACTGAAATCCATTTCTCAAAAGAGCAAGCAGATTTTTTTTATATTCAATTTTGAAATCTGACATGGGGCTAGACATTTTGTCGATTTCCCAGCTGCCCCCAGTCATTTGACTTGTGCCTGCACTTTAGGAGAGAAATGCTTTCTGGCAGGCTGCTGTTTTTCCTTCTCAATGTAACTGAATGTGTCTCAGTGGGACATGGGTTTTTACTATTGAGTGTTGTTCTTAGATCTACCAGGCAGCTGTTATCTTGTGTTAGGGAGCTGCTATCTGGTTACCTTACCATTGTTCCTTTGTTTGGCTGCTGGGGGGAAAAAGGGAGGGGGTGATATCACTCTAACTTGCAGTACAGCAGTAAAGAGTGATTGAAGTTTATAAGAGCACAAGTCACATGACTTGGGGCAGCTGGGAAATTGACAATATGTCTAGTCCCATGTCAGATTTCAAAATTGAATATAAAAAATCTGTTTGCTCTTTTGAGAAATGGATTTCAGTGCAGAATTCTGCTGGATCAGCACTATTAACTGATTAATTTTGAAAAAAAATTAACATGACAGTATCCCTTTAAGCTACATTTTCTATGATATATAGTATAATAGCATAAAAGCATTAAACATCCATCAGATGATCTTTCTTTTCATTTGGATTGGATAGAAAGTAAATATATTTTATTGTCTCTTTATAAATGTGCATTACAGTGACCCATCTTAAAAAGGAACTCATTTTTGGGTACTGACCCATAAGAACCTAACAATATACAACAGAAGAACACAAACAGATGCTGGTAACATTTGTGATCCTTCTTCCTTATGGCGTTCGCCAGTGCAGCGGGATTTATCACAGACACGGCACATTCTATTACCATGAGGTAGAGCACAAAAATCTACCAGGTAGCAAACCACATTGTTTATCCTTGTCAGAACATCAATACACACAGATTTATCTTGTGTCATTTCTTATTGCTGTAATGTCTCTGGCAGAAAGACTTTACCTTTACTCCAACCTGAATTCATTGTTTATGAGGAAGAAAGCAGAGACATCAAAGAAGTGCTTGGTTTGTGCCGTACGAGAGACAAAACGGACAAGGCACGAGGAGGGAGAGTGTGAAGGAAGAGTCAAATAAAAACCTTTTTATCAAAGATTAATTTTATTGCATTCATTTCATCTAGCACAGCCTTCATGAGCTCCTGGTACAGCATTCCACACTTAAAAACGCTCTTCTTTCACTTGGTGGCAATATATTCAGAACAACCTGAGCAGTACAAATAAAAGTCAACCTTCACAAATTTGCATTCCTGTCAAGGCTGCTTTAATAAGTGGGCATTAGGGGCAAACCTATCTTGAGTAGGCATTAGAAACAAGGATCTGGATGCCCTTTGCACCTGCAGTATCTCTTTCATGAATTGACCATGTATGCAGATGATGCCCATGGGCTGCACTCATTTATTACAGGCCCAATTTGTACCTGTCATTAAGTAATTCACTGTCAGGATCACTTCACAGTAATAGCTACTACAAACGAATGGCAATGGATGCTGTTGGCAAAACCCTTGGCTTTTTGTGCCCATTTTTTTACAACTCCCCCAACCCATTTGTACATTACTTATAGAATATGCAAACACAAGGCACTGTATAGATTGATCAAATGATACAGGCTTTAACCTGTGATCAGCATGTCCTCAAGGCTGGTGTTGATATTAGGGCTTTTTTTTTTATTCTATGCACTCAGTATTTACAATGCAGTTGCATACAATGCAACATGGTGTTGCGTTTTAAATTTTGCTTTTAGATCAACGCTGTGTACAGTGACCCTACTATCAGGCATGGAGACCTCTAAGACTTCTACCAGCCACTGGTCCTAGGCACTCGGTAAGTCTTACTCCTATAGTCAGCGCAAATTGAGTGCAACAGTTTATTGTAGAAATATAAAAATATCAGTTTAAAGTAGAAGTACTTCTAACAGGTTCCATGAGAAAGTTGCAGTGACTATGTAGAGCACGGGTCCACTGGAACCCTACCAGATCTGCACACATGGCTCAAAATAGGTTTGGTCACCCAGTTTTAGAAACGCTGCTCTCGATACCAGAACATAGCAATACAGCATAAATGAAAGTTTACAATTATGAGTAAGTAAAAACAAAAGAGCACATGTATGTCTGCAAGTGCAGTTAGCAAAGTGCATTTTCTAGTGCAATTGCCTTGTTTTTTCCTACAACTCCAGCGTCGCTGCACCCACCCATCCATTTTACCAAAACTTACAACAGCGCGTGTGCTTCATTGCAAAATGGGCCCAAACCAATTACATTGAATATTTATTTTGGTGCAATACAAATGTGGTGATTAATGCAGGACAATGAGGGAACCCTGGAGCTCCCTACTGGTCCGGAGGTGGCAGAGGCTCCAGATTTCCCCTGCGTCCTCCACTAGCTCCCCCGACTGCTTGCCTGTCTGGGGGGAGGTCACAACACAGGTGCAGAGAGAGCAACTGCAATATCTCATACTAGTAAAGCCAAATTTCATGTTTAAAAAACAGAAATTCAGCTCTTAAATGTACCAGGAGTGGCTTTTTGCAACCCCTGGTATCCTATTTGTTGCTTCTGCCTGAGGATAGTTTTTCAACTCGCCTCATTGCCAGTTCGATCCTGTACCTAATCATATCTACTTGCACCTCCCCTCAACATGAACACTTGGGAACAGCTAGTGATGTAACACGGTGGATCTGCTTTGCATAAAAATAGTTTTTTAATATCTTCCCTCAAATGGTCACCAGTAACTCACCCAACTGCAACTAAAGGGTGTCTTCAGACCACTCTTGTGGGCAGCACATCACGATTGTTCCACTATCCACTGACTGCTTTTTGGTTATTCCACTGGTACCTGACCCAATGCAGGATGAAACCTCATATATCATTTGTGTATCTGCCTCTATCAGGGCCCAATGATTTTATATCTGAAATGATGTTTGTTTTATTGTTTGGGTTTGTTTTCTGCATGTCACCCTGTTTGTGTTCCCCCAATCTATATATCACTTCAAACCAAGGATCACATCACAAATAACATGATAAATGCTTGTTTAGACATGTACGTATCATGAGAATGAAGATGATATCGCAATGGTGCGCACGTCTCTATAATGTATCATAATAAAAATCATCAGCATAGATTACAGCACAATGAATGATGCAGGCATTGGCCACCCCAACAGACTACAGAGAAGAATAGATGTTTAGATTACAGACCATAACACCACATGGTCTCAGTAATGAGCGCAATTTGTCTTGCTTCTCAGATCCACAGTGATGGATGCAATTTCCTTTGCTTTGTTTCCATAGACCGTAACTGAGCCTGTGTCTGGACGCCCACTCCTTACCTCAGTCTACCTGCTATTCCGGTTTGTATTTGTTTTCTTATTATCATGTTAGTTTATGAATGCTAATGTCTCCTGTAATTAATTACAGTTGCTTTATTTTTCAAAATGTTCGCTCTGAAAAATGTTTGGACATTTTCATTTTGCACACTCACAGCTGGGTAGAAATCAGCTAAAAAATGACTATATTTTAACCTGTTCTTTTTTTGTTAGACATTGTGGGAGAATTAAATAGCTGTGTGCTGGCTAATGTGAAACTGATAATGACTCGAATACCCACAGATCAGCCGTTTCTTTATTCTTACTGGAGAAGATAAATAATAATAGGTAGAGGGATATGAGGGGTAGCAAGTAGTATTCTGGCAACAGGGCTAAATTAGTCTGGGATGTCCCATATTGCAAGATGTTGTTGCAAATGTGGATTTGATTTTTAGAGAAGCAGAAATTAGCTTGTGTGGCACTTTTAGTGTCTGTTTAAATACATACCAATATATCTGCTTTAAGTTGTAGCACCTAAATACTGTCTAGATAGTATGGCATCATCTTTGTATGGAGAAAAGAAATTGTTTATGACACCAATGGGGGAATGTAATAAAAGTCGCAAAGAGCAAAATAATTAGCACAAATAGTAACATAGTGACATAGTAACATAGTAAGTAAGGTTGAAAAAAGACACACGTCCATCAAGTTCAACCTTTTTTTTTTGTTTTTTTTTATATCTGCCTAACTGCCAGTTGATCCAGAGGAAGGCAAAAAAAACCCATCTAAAGCCTCTCCAATTTGTCTCAGAGGGGGAAAAAAATCCTTCCTGACTCCAAAATGGCAATCGGACCAGTCCCTGGATCAACTTGTACTATGAGCTATTTCCCATAACCCTGTATTCCCTCACTTGCTAAACCATCCAACCCCTTCTTAAAGCTATCTAATGTATCAGCCTGTACCACTGATTCAGGGAGAGAATTCCACATCTTCACAGCTCTCACTGTAACAAACTCCTTCCCAATATTTAGGCGGAATTTCTTTTCTTCTAATCAGAATGGGTGACCTTGTTTCAGCTGGAAAGACCTACTGGTAA